>OY997271.1:120855157-122055157 GCA_963921465.1 Triticum timopheevii
TAAAAGAAGAGATTGAAGTTACTCATTGTAAACTTAAAGAGGATTTTGAGCACCTTGACCTTGACTACAAGAAGGTCAAAGGAGAGCTCACCAAACTCTCTAAGTCTCATGAGGAACTTCAAGCTACTCATGCGGAGTCTCTAGCTTCTACATGCTACTCTCATATTGATAATGATGCTTGTGCTACTAACTCTATCTTGTGTGAAGCATCGATATTAAAAGAAAATGTTGAGCTAAGGACTCAACTTGATTTGCTAACTAGCAATTATGGGAAATTGGGAGAAATTCATAAAAAGCTCTCAGGCACTCATGAGGATCTTCTAATCTCTCATTATGAGTTAAAGTTAGATCATGAGGCTATGGTCACCAAGAGGAAAATAAAGAGCTCAAGGCCCAAGTCACTAGTTTGAAGAAAGACTTGGAAAAATGTTGTGATAATGTCTTGAGTGTGCAAAAGGACCCTTAGGACAAAATAGGACTTGATTTCATCTCCAACAAGAAGTCCAAGAACAATAAGAAGGGACAAGATCAAGTCAAGAATTCAGCCAACATTACTTGCTTCAAGTGCAAGAATGTTGGACACCATGTGAGATCTTGTCCATTGAAGAAGAAGGCTTCAAATATGAAGCATCAAGGGAAGTGGACTCAAGTTCAATATCAAGATAATGAAAGGCCTCTTCCCATGCCTAACCAAGATAATGCTCTCCAAGTTGAAAAGGTAAAGAAGAAGAGAAAGGGGAGCACATGTTGCTATATTTGCCGTAAGAAGGGACACATAGCTTCATCTTGTCCCAACGGTAACATATCTAAGCCTCCTGTAGTCAATAATCATTATTCGCTAAGGAAGGATATTGTTGGCAATGTGTTTGCCAAGTTTGTGGGTTCCCAAAGAAGTTTGAAAGTGGATAAGACCATTTGGGTTGCCAAGCCTATTGTTACTAACTTCTTAGGACCCAACTTGGTTGGGGACCATCAAGCTCAAACTTGATCAATAGGTGTGTGGATGGCATTGGAGACTTGGCTACTTCATGAAGAAAAACTATTTTCACCATATGTTATGGTTAATGCCAAGTCAAGTGGATTATCATCATATCTATCAATCCAATGCTCCTCTTTGCGGTAACTTGTACTTGCATTGTTTACATTGAAAGTTACTATGTCCCTTGCATTGTTAGGTTTTGTACCTAGCATGTGCTTTTATAGTTGTGCTTCCTAGTATGCTTGATTTGTGTTATCTAGCATGTGTAGGTCACAATGCACTTCATATATTTGTGCGTGTGTGGTTTCAAGCTTTTATTGCTTCATTAGTTGAATCTTTCTTGGCTGGATCATCACATTATGGGGGAGTGCTATGTTTTACGGATATCACAAACCTTAAATGTGTATGTATGTGGGATACCACCTAGTATTGTTAGTGCAATATGATCTAGGTACTATGTGGTATGTAAAGCTCATTTGAAACTCAAATTCTCATCCATTAATTATCCTTAGCTGGGTTTCATTTGCTTCTTGTGGATAATACATGGATCATCATATTATGGGGGAGTTATATGCTTTGTGCATATCACAATCCTTGTTAATATGAACAATTGAGGGATGCCACCTAGAATTTATATTTGAGATTATCTTATATCTCTGTGGCATGCAATGTCTTGTTTACGTATGGCATTCTTGTGCGGTTTTGCCCATGGTTGTCTTTAAAATTATATTTGGAAAATCATTTGATTAAAGCTATTCCAATTATTGCTTTACATGATTATCTATCTAGTCGGAATGTTAATATTATGCTATCCAAGCATTGTGGTTATTTCTAAACTCTCATGTTATGCTTGTGTTAGTATAGATGATCATGTACTTATTTGGTTTCTACACCGAATGATAACCCGAAATACCATTTTGTTCCAACTCATCTTATTGCTCTATATGAGAGTTTGTTATCTCATTGTTTATAGTTTCCTATATCTACTTGAGTGAGATATTCCTATGAGTATGTGTGCAATGCATATCTTATATGCTCATTTTTTTCCTTGGTTCATATGTTGAACTTTGTGTGCTATCATATGTTGATTTGTCCAATTTGTATCTCCCTGGATTTTGGTAGGCTTGTGCATGCATATTTACTATGTGTAAATTCACATGCCGTGTTTGCCTTATTTGATCCAATATATATATATATATATATATATATATATATATATATATATATATATATATATATGGTAAATCCATCAAATTCTTAATAGCTATGATGTGCATGAAATTCAAATTCATATCAATAGGCACATATATAAATGGTTTATCCTATGTGTTGTAGTTATGCTAACTACTTCGGACCCAATAAGGTTGGGGACCATATTGTACTTAAAATGTTTTAGGTACATTTGAGAAGCATTGGGTGCTTGGCTTATTCATGAAGGTGGTGGCACTATGAGGAAATTAGAGCCAAGATTGGACATTTTATTGATCTACAACTTCATACCAATGCTATCTCGGTAACAAGTATTTACTTCATGCATATATATATAGAAATGAGGTCAGCCTTGTGTAGGTTGCATCATGGCATGAATTTCTTGACTCGTTCCTGTGATACTTGTTTCCTTTCTCAAAGCATCCCAACAATCATCTCTTGTTGCTAGTTGTGATGTCTTTGATGGTTGTGTGTTTGGAGTTCATTAATATACAATAAGATTATATTAAACCATATGTTTGTTGCAAATGCTAGGCTTCTTTTCTTATCTATGTTTGCTTGCAATCATTGTGTGTTCCTATTGATCTTGGGGGAGTGATGATCCTATTTTGTGCACTTGTATCCAAATAAAAAAATCTAAATAGTGCACAAATCATGGGGAGCTTCTCTATTTTCCTTAGAACACTCATTTGCTCAACTCATAATATTCTTTTATCCTTCCGGCTCGTCGGATCTTTTGATTGCTTGCGCCACTTTATGTTATGCAAATGAGATCAATTTGTGCCATGTGCTTTGTGCCATGTGCCTTGCTCTTATGCTAGGCTCAAAGTTATATAATAGTGGATTCACCTGTGGATATCATGTTCTTATCAATTACAACTTTTTTTTGTGTATACGGGTTTCTTTTTGGATACATATCATGTTTATTGTTGGCCTCTTAGAAATTTTATACATGTGAAAGTTCATATCCTTTCTTGATATCATTTATTCCTTGCCGGCCACTTTGTTGTTTCCTTTTATTCTTATGGTGGTTTTGATAAGAGATTGTCGCATGAGTGCTTGTATGTTGTGCGTATAATCTTGCGTACTCGTGTGTTTTGAATGTATTTTGGACACATTTTCATGATGATGATCAAACTAGTTATTCATATTATATATTGTCCACAAATATGTTCTTTGGATTTTTTTGAAAAGTTTTTTTTTCACATATAGAATGCTTATTTTCGTATCGTAATATCTTGGTGCATTCTATAGATCCCGAACTCCTCAAATTTTCCTCATTGAATATGTGCATTTAATTTTCACTCACATCTTGTAATACACACGCATTAAGGAGGAACTCATAATATATTGGCTTCTATATTTTTCCCATTTTGGCATTTGTTGCCAATGGGGGAGAAGTTTAGAGGGTTTAAGATAAGTATTTTAAGTGCTTTATGATAAGTATTTTAAGTGCTTGTTGTTTATTCATGCTTATCTACCTGGTTACATATGTTTGTTGCATGAATGAATATATAGAGTAAACTCCACCTAATGTATGACAAACAATATATGCAAGGAAATTCAAAGTTCATTCACACATGCATATATTGTGGGGGAGCTTGCTCTATATATTGTGGTTCTACTAACATCAAATACTTGTGTAGTGTTTTGATGTTAGTACACCGTGTGCGATAAACTCAAGTATCTTTGTGACACTTGATGCTATCAAAACTATCCCAAGTATACAATTTATCCTTGGGTAAATTGCAAACTTGGGTTAAAATTCATTATATAAACCCTTTTGTTGAGATTGTCATCAATTACCAAAATGGGGGAGATTGAAAGTACATGTAGTCCCCATGTGTGGTTTTGGTAATTAATGACAATCCTAATGGACTAGTGTTTGCATTAAGTTATACATTTGAAGGAAAGTTCCATTTCCAATGCATGAAGAATATTGGATGAACTGAAGGATATTTATTCCATGGTGATGCAAGAAGGAGATAGAATGGATTCAAAATGAATGCCATATACATATTGTTGTGCATGCATCAAGGCTTATGGGTTGAACCATGATGGATCAAGATCTTGAGAGAATGATTAAAGAAAAGAATTCTATATATGCTTGATGATAGGATCATTATGAGCTCATTTGTTGAGTCGGGGATTATTATGTCTTGAAGCAAGTAATTCAAGTGAAGAATTCATTGTGCCTCTCAAGATACTATGTTGGAGCATGAGAACGGGCAAATGATGTCCAATATGATATTCAAGGAGAAACTTGATACGGTCATGTTGAATTGAGATATTGGTTATTATGTCTTGAAGAAATGAAGCATAGTGAAGATATCAATAGGGCCTTCAAGACATCAATATCAATCATGGAGCAAAGATAAATGTTGACCAATATGAAGATCAAAGATTGACCTCTAAGATGGACAACACACAAGCGCATAACATGTGCCACATGAGATCTTGTGGTATGGTAAGAATTTATCAATTGCGCTTTGTGTACTAACCCATACTATGTGTTGTCTATGTTATGTGGGTTAGGTAATTCTCATGAGCTTGGTGCTTATAAGAAAGCTTGGTGCTCATCAAAGTATGTCATCAAGTAATTAATGTTGATGGACAAGTAAAGATGAATGCAAAGCAAAGCTTCCCACATTGTGTATGGGGGAGCTACTTGAAGACTTCTCGAATGTCTTGCCTTCAACTTGAGCCATGAAGAAACATCAATATAAAGCTCAAGTGAAAGGCTCTAGTCAAAGGTATTAGTTCCTTTGGCTTTAGATGTGAGGATCGATGACCATCGAAAAGGATATATGCTCAGGAATGAGTTTTCGGAAGCTATCTAGTATAGTTCTTTTATGATTCTTGAGTTATAGGGATCCCGCACTATTAAGAGGGGATCAAAGGGGTTAGTGATGAATTTGCTCAAGTCAACATCTATTCTTCTCACATCATATTCCAACATAGGCATATTTCACTCCTATCCAATACAAATACAATATGCCTACATATCTCAAAAGAAAATCCAAAGCCAACTAGGTTCCCCAAAGTATATGTATAACCATTGCATGCTTTGCACCCTCCATTTTGGCTTATCTTGGGTGGTTCTATATGTGAGGACCTGGAGTTTTTCCATAGCTTCAAAACGAGCCCAAGATCATCAAAATCGGAGTCCGGATGTAAAAGTTATGCATGTTTCAGTTTTGGGGTTCCTGCTGTTTTTTTGATGGCCGGACATCCGGGACTTGGCCGGATGTCCGGGCTTCCGGGTCGCCCCGGATGTCCGGGATCCTCCCGGAAATCCGGCCCGCAAATTCCAGAACCTGTTTTCAATTGTTGGATGTGCCCGCCGGATGTCCGGCACTTGCCCGGATGTCCGGGGCCCCAAGTTTGGCCAGATGTCCGGGCTTCGGCCAGATGTCCGGGCCCTGTAACCTGTTTTTCTGCGTACTTGTGTGCACACTTCACAGCGTCCGGATGTCCGGCCCCAGGCCCGGATGTCCGGCCCGACACAGCCACTTACACTCCAACGGCCATATTTGCACTACCACTATATATAACCTTCTTCCACCCCGGGAGAAGGCTGAGCAACACATTCATATGAACCCTAGAACACAAAAAGGCTCCCTCTCACTTCTCCTACACCAAATCTTAGATCCCAGAGAGATTCGTGAGAGTTCTTGAGAGATTTTCCAATCAAGTGATAGATCCACTCCCTCTCCCTCTCTTGACCAAAGGAATTCGTGATTTGAGCAAGTCTTGAGCATTTCCCCTTTGTTCTTGTTACTCTTGGAGGTTGGTGACTCCTAGGCAGTAGGAGTGCTCCGGTGAGGAATCAACTTGTGATTTGTCCCTCGGAAAGTTTGTGAAGGTTTGGAGGCCGCCTCAAGGTCTACCACTAGTGGTTGAGAATCGCCTTCGTGGTGATATCTCAAGGAGAACAGGGTGAGCCTTCGTGGCATTGGTGTGCCTTCGTGGTAACATTCACCTCTCTAACGGTGACTAGTTTCCCTCCAAGGAAGTGAACATCGGGATACATCCTCGTCTCTGTGACTTTGGTTATCCCTAACCCTAACTCCTTACTTGTGGTTTGCTTTGGTCATTTGACCGTGCATTCACTATATTTTGTTGTCCTCATTATATTGTGGTGGTTGATTATATTGTGTTGGCCATTTCCTTGTAGAGATTATTTAGGCCTACACTTCATATTCCGCAATTCATACTTGCTACTATTGATATACATTGTGATTAGTGTTAATTGCTAACTTGTGTTATAAACTTCCATATATTGTGATATTGCTCAAGTAAGTTTGTGTAACTTACTTAAGTTTGCTTGTATCATTCAATTCCATATATTGTGATACAATTTGTGTAAGCTTGTATTGCTTACTTGTGGTTGTGTGTATTATTCATTTCCATACCTCGTGATATACACTGAGTAAGTTTGTGTGACTTACTTGTGCTTACTCATATCCTCGTTGTTCTCATCTTGTTTATGCTAAGTTGTTGGTGCACTTAGTGAGCTTAGTATATTTAGGATTTGTGCTTGAAAAGTATCCGCTTAGTTTATTTCCGCATTAGGATATAGCCAAATCCGTAAAAGATTTTAAAATGCCTATTCACCCCCCCTCTAGGAAACATCGTGGTCCTTTCAGAGGCTTCTCAAAAGTCCCACGCACCTACACAAACAAACAAAGAACTCGCAACCAACGCAATAAAGGGGTTGTCAATCCCTTCACGGCCACTTGCGAAAGTGAGATCAGATAGAGATAGTATGATAAGATAAATATATTTTTGGTATTTTATAATATGGATGCAAAAAGTAAAGATGCAAATAAAAGTAGATTGAAAGCTTATATGATAAAATATAGACCCGGGGGCCATAGATTTCACTAGTGGCTTCTCTCAAGATAGCATAAGTATTACGGTGGGTGAACAAATTACTGTCGAGCAATTGATAGAAAAGTGCATAATTATGAGATTATCTAGGCATGATCATGTATATAGGCATAACGTCCGTGACAAGTAGACCGACTCCTGCCTGCATCTACTACTATTACTCCACACATCGACTGCTATCCAGCATGCATCTATAGTATTAAGTTCATAAGAACAGAGTAACGCATTAAGAAAGATGACATGATGTAGAGGGATAAACTCAAGCAATATGATATAAACCCCATCTTTTTATCCTCGATGGCAACAATACAATACGTGCCTTGCAACCCTTTCTGTCATTGGGTAAGGACACCGCAAGATTGAACCCAAAGCTAAGCACTTCTCCCATGGCAAGAAAGATCAATCTATTAGGCCAAACCAAACTTATAATTCGAAAAGACTTGCAAAGATAACTCAATCATACATAAAAGTATTCATAGGAGATTCAAATATTTCTCATAGATAAACTTGATCATAAACCCACAATTCATCGGATCTCGACAAACACACCGCAAAAAGAGTTTACATCGAATAGATCTCCACAAGAGAGGGGGAGAACATTGTATTGAAATCCAAAAAGAGAGAAGAAGCCATCTAGCTAATAACTATGGACCCAAAGGTCTGTGGTAAACTACTCACAACTCATCGGAGGGGCTATGGTGTTGATGTAGAAGCCCTCCATGGTCGATTCCCCCTCCGGCGGAGCGCCGACGAAGGCTCCAAGATGGGATCTCGCGGATAAAGAAGGTTACGGCGGTGGAAATTGTTTTCCGTTGGCTCCCTGGATGTTTTCGGGCTACGTAGGTATATATAGGAGGAAGAAGTATGTCAGTGGCCTCTCGAGGGGGCGCGCCCTCCTATCTCCTGGCCGCCTCGTTTGCTTCTTGACTTGCACTCCAAGTTCTCCGGATCACGCTCGTTCCAAAAATCATGCTCCCAAAGGTTTCATTCCGTTTGGACTCCATTTTATATTCCTTTTCTTCGAAGTACTGAAATAGGCAAAAAAAACAGCAATACGGGCTGGGCTTCCGGTTTGTAGGTTAGTTCCAAGAATGATATAAATGTGTAAAATAAAGCCCATAAACATCCAAAAGGGGTAATATAATAGCATGGAACAATAAAAAATTATAGATACGTTGGAGACGTATCATCGAGAGCCCCTGAATCCGGCGTTTACCGTCGTGCTATCTGGGCTGTTTTCATTGTTTCGATGCTTGTTTTTGTTGCGTAGCGGCATCCTGTTGCCATCTTTGACTTCGGATGTGCCTGGGTCGCTGGTGCCACTACGAGCTAGCCAACTGTCCTCGCCTGCGCAAAAGTGAGTCATGAGGCTTGTTAAGGCTGCCATTGTCCTCGGCTTTTCCTGGCCGGGGTGTCCGGCAAACCATTCGTCCCGGACACTGTGCTTGAAGGCCGCTAAGGCTTCGGCGTTCGGGCAGTCGAAGATTTGATTCTTCTTAGTAAGAAATCTGTTCCAAAGTTTTCGGGCTGACTCTCCGGGCTGTTGAATTATGTGACTTAGGTCGTCTGCATCCGGAGGTCGGACATAGGTCCCTTGAAAATTGGCCCTAAAAGCATCCTAAAGTTCTTCCCAACTTCCAATTGAGTTTTGGGGGAGGCTTTTCAACCAGTGACGAGCTGGTCCTTTCAACTTGAGGGGTAGGTATTTAATGGCGTGGAGATCATCTCCGTGGGCCATATGAATGTGAAGGATAAAATCCTTGATCCAGACTCCAGGGTCTGTTGTTCTGTCGTATGCCTCTATATTCACAGGTTTAAATCCTTTCGGGAATTCGTGGTCCAGCACCTCATCGGTGAAACACAGGGGGTGCACGACACCCCTGTATTTGGACGTGTCGTGGCATGCTGTCGACGGTTGTTGTGTTCGGTTCTGATTCCTGGCTTGTATTCGATCAATGTGATCGTTTTGGTAGCTCTGATCCCGCGCCGAAGCGCGCCTCCTAGATCCATAGATGGACCTAGCCATACCGGACTTTTTGTCCAGGAGCTCATGTAAATCGTGTGCTGAATTTTGTGCGGCATCATTAGCCGTTCTATTGCGGCCACAGGGTGGTCGGTCCGGCTTATCAGCCGTTTTTAGCTGGATGGGCTCTATGGCCCCGTCGTCGAATTCGGGTAGCAGCTTGCGCTTTGGGTAGCTCTTTGTGTGGCGATCGCCATCGTATTTCTCTTCAGTGTCAAGTACTTTATTCCATCTATTGTTGAGCGTGTCCTGCACGGCCTTAAGCCTTTGCTTATGCTTCTTTAGGCTCCTCGCAGTGGCGATAAGCCTTGTGTGGAGGTTCTCTTGTTCCAAGTGTTTTTCTGGGATGATGAGCGCATCATCGTCCGGACTGTTCTCCTCTCCGGAGACAGATTGATTAATTTTACCCTCGGGATCGGCATCATCTGGCGTCGGCTCCGGACTATGTTCACCGTCCCCTGGCTCATCCTGCTCCATCGCTGGGTCCATGGGGTCGTTGTTTCCTTTGGAGTTGACCGGGGTATTATTCTTTTTTGCGTTGTTGTCGCTGTTTTTACTATGGTGGGATTTAGAGCGGCGCCTACGACGTCGCTTTGGTGGCTTATTGAGGGGATTATCCTTTGTTGCATCATCACCATCGCCTTATTTTGGCATGTCCACCATATATATATCATATGATGAGGTGGCACTCCAGCGCCCAGTGGGCGGTGGTTCCTGTTCTTCTCCTGTGTCGTCGTAAATACCGTCGACGTCTTCGGAGTCGAAATCGAGCGTGTCAGTTAAGTCATCGACAGTGGCTATGAAGTGGGTGGTGGGTGGGGAACGAATTTCTTCATCGCCCGCTTCCTACTCGAGCCGGACATAGTTCGTCCAAGAATCTCCCGACAAGGAAAGAGACTTTAATGAATTTAGCACATCACACAAGGACAAGTGCTGAAAAATATCCGCGGAGGTGAACTCCATGACCGGTTCCCACTCAGATTCGATAGGCATGGACGTACATGGTTTGGATCCTGTAGCCGGAGACGAGTTCGGGGGTCCGATAACACCATCCTCACAAGGGGTGGGATCGGTGTTCGGCTCCAACGCCGATAAGTGTGCGGCGTCCATGGCAGGGTCCATCCACCCGTCCTTGGAAGGCGCGATCTGCTCCGGATTGTTTCCCGGGGCCGCCGCAGGTGCGATCTCCCAAACATCGTCTGATGGCAGATCTAAGTCATGCGCGTCACGGCTGTTCGGCGTACCTGACACGGGCTCGAATCCATCGAAGAACAAGTCTCCGCGGATGTCGGCAGTATAGTTCAAGCTTCCAAACCTGACCTGATGGCCAGGGGCGAAGCTACCGATCTGCTCCAGATGGCCAAGCGAGTTGGCCCGCAATACGAAGCTGCCGAATACGAAGATCTGTCCAGGAAGGAAGACCTCCCCTGGACCGCGGCATTGAAGATGATTGAAGTAGCCATCAAGCCTTACCGCGATGACACGGTGGAACTCTCAATGAAAGCACCAATGTCGGTGTCAAAATCGGCGGATCTCGGGTAGGGTGTCCCGAACTGTGCGTCTAAGGCTAATGGTAATAGGAGGCGGGGGACATGATGTTTTACCTAGGTTCGGGCCCTCTCGATGGGGGTAATACCCTACTTCCTGGTTCATTGATCTTGATGATATGAGTATTACAAGAGTTGATCTACCACGAGATCGTAGAGGCTAAACCCTAGAAGCTAGCCTATGATTATGATTGTTGTCGTCCTACGGACTAAACCCTCTGGTTTATATAGACACCGGAGGGGGCTAGGGTTACACAGAGTCGGTTATAGAGAAGGAGATCTACATATCCGAATTGCCAAGCTTGTCTTCCACGCAAAGGAGAATCCCATCCGGAGACGGGACGAAGTCTTCAATCTTGTATCTTCATAGTCGAACAGTCCTTCTGTCCGAGGACCCCTTAATCCAGGACTCCCTCAGGGTCCAAGTGAACAAAGTCAGAGTGACTGATGTGATGCTCAACCAAATCCTATGTCTTCGAGCAAAGATAACGAGAGCAAATCTTATCCAGAGCTGGATGAGTCAGCTTTGCTTGTATCCCAAGCCAAGCCACTACGTGTGTTTGAAATCTGACCGTTGGACACGTGTTAGTTCCTTAGTGACCCAGGGTCATTTTGGACATATCAGGTCGGGTTGCCTCCTGGCTATAAATAGCCCACCCCCTACACCATAAATTGGTGGCTGCTCAGAGTTAGTGCACGACTTTTGTCGTTTGAGAGCAACCCACCTCCAAAGCATTTGAGAGAAATCCTTGCGAGGACAAAGCCCAAAACACCCAGAGCCAAAGAGTGCTAGGCATCACTGAAGTCTTTCTGTCCGAGTGATCTGAAGATTTGTTACACTTGAGGACTATGAATCCTCCAGCTGGTTAGGTGTCGCGTTCTGAGCATCCAAGAGTCATTGTGGATTACCGTTGAACGAAGTCTATGAAGTTTTGGAAGTCCACCTCGAAGACTTACCGGAGTGATTGGGCGAGGACTGTTTGTCCTTAGCTCAAGGGGAATAAGGTGAAGACACAGTCTTCTGAGTTAAATCTTAGCCTCCCTAACCATACATACAGTTGTCACAACAACTGGAACTGGTCTACCAAATCCTTGTCTTCGTCAAGCTACTGGTTCTATCCTCTACTCTCCTTACTTTACAGTTGTCTTCGTGAAGTCATTGCTTGGCTGTCTAATCTGTTTGACTTCACTCTGTGAAGACTATTATATGTTTAGCTTCATACTATCTTCCTTTCTGATCCTGTCTACCTAGTTGCAGTTAGTCTTCATGCTTTCACTGAATTGTATGTATGACTAATGGTAGCCTAGTGTAGTTTTCATTCCGCTGCTTACTATATAGGCTCAATTTACCTGTTTGTCTTCAAATCCACCGTGTTTTGAAGACTTTTATCAAAATCGCCTATTCACCCCCCTCTAGTCGATAACTAGCACTTTTAGTTCCCGTTGGAGATGTCCTTACTCAGTTCATCTCTAGGCTTGGCGAGAAGGGCCTACAACTCTACCAACTCCTCAAGAAATCTGATTCTTTCAAATGGACTGACGTGGTGCAACTGGCCTTCAATGACCTCAAGCACTTGCTCTTCACACTACAAAAAAATACACTCCATGATGATACGTGTTTGTCATAGTAGGTCGCGTTCTTTGTCATGCATGTACATCCATGACGATTTTATGACAGAATCAAGATAGTCATACCTGTGCTGTCGTAGAAGTGTTCCATGACATTACCAAAATTATCATCACGGAAGTGTCTACTTCCATGACGATAAATCGCGCGTCATAGAAGTGCTTTCGTCAAGGGTGACCGACATGTGGCATCCACTGTAACGGGACGCCGTTAACCGGTGTTAAGCTATCGGGTCTGATTTTGGATCTGATAACCCGCTAACAGCCATGACCAATGCCGATTTTCCACATGTAAAATTCTCATTGGCTGACGGATCCATGCGTCAGCTCCGCGTTGGCACAGGTGTCACTCATCCAATGGTCGAGATGGGCCTATGATATGTTGACACGTGGATGGGCCCAAAAGTGGCCCATCACTACAAGAAATATGTCAACTTCTGACCACCACTATTGGTCACTGAAAGGTCATGGTTTTTCATTTGCGACCTTTTTGTGACCAAAAACAGAAGGTGAAAAGCTGGCAGTCGTAAAGTGACTATAGCGACCTTTCTTCTGGAATGGTCGTAGATGTTTATGACCAAAATATGTCCACTGTGGCGTTTTGGTCACTAGCAACCTCCCCAGGCCACTTAGGCATCCTGCGTGGCAAGTTGATGTGGCACAAGATTCAGCCCGGTCCAATTCGGTGTTTATATGGGCCGGGCCCAACAATTCAGCCTATTTGTTCTTTTTCTTATATTAATTTTGGTCAGGTAGATGGGCCAAGCCCAACAATTAAGCCTTCTCATTTTTGGGCCATGGCCTTTTCGGCTAGACAATGTTATTTTTCCTTTTTCAAAAAATTCCTCTAGTTAGATGGGTCCTAGTGGTCAAGTTCTAGTAAGTGGGCCCCTTTTGTCAATGCCTTTTTCTTATGATTTTGATTTGACAGTAAATAAATAATCAATATTTAAATCAGCACGTACATAAAACATAAGAAATACTTCAAGTAATAGCAACCAGAATCAATCTGTATACAATGACAATCAATGTTACAATCTCTACAAATATTGGGATCCTGCTCCAGTCATCACACAGGTACAAATTCTACTAGTGTAATAACACATATACAAGTAGAATCACTGATAAACATATGCAGTGACAATCGGCACAAACTGGGCCCCTGCTCCAATCATATGAAACATATGCACGACTCAATGGGCGACCATACTTGACTAGGCCATGACCTTCATTACACTGGACTAACAGAATGACAATATGAACTATCAACATCCCTTCCACGGTTGCCCTGTTACATGAACCAGAAGAGAAGAATCAAAAAATTTGGGGCCAATATATTATGAACAAACAAATCAAAAAAAGTTCTTTAGAATGATAAGACAAATTCAGCTAGTACAATGCTTTCATTCTCCAGCAAGTTAAAATGAGATAATCATTCATACAAGAAAGGTGACGAAAGAAAATAGAGCATTTTACTCATAGCATGCAAAGTGTCAATATTCTGCTAAACATATACAAGTGTAAATGTCAACTATCTTACACCCAAATGAATGACTGCTTGTGGAAGAAATATGTTAAACCAGGTTAGTTGTAACAGAGAGGGGCTGACTTACATTGGCAGTAGTGGTCGATTGTGGCCTGAAAAAATCTGTTGTATTCGTCGGGGTCTGCGACGTCCCCGAGGAGAATGATCACGTCCGGTGCGCCGAGCTCGAAGGCGCGGTTGGCGACCTGCCACAGGCTCCACTCCCTCCTTGCTACCAGGGCAAGGCATGCCCCCTTGGCGGCGTACTGGTAAGCCAGTTGCTGCATGCAGAAGAGAAGATCCCAAGTTGTTTGGAGTTAACAACGAAAGTACTATATAATGTTTAGAACATGTATATTCAATATGACAAGTAGAAAAGCAGAGTTCTAGTAGAGTAGCATAAGAAGCAGGGGAATTCTGATTCTGTAACAAGAGGAAACGGAGTTGTCCTGTGCAACAAGAGGAATTCTGATTCTGTAACAAGAGGTAGAATTAGCATCACTAGCGCTGTTGCTGTTGTTTGCATATTACATAAGTAGTTGTCTGCCTAGGCAAATAGAGAGGTATATGCAGCAAGAACACGCAATGTGATGACAGTATGAGTTCACTATAACTCTGGAAGTAAAAAGAACATAAATTCATTTGGGCTGATTTGTACACAGCCAAGAAAAACTTCTTACAAATAAATTCATGGAAGCGTATCATCCTTTTAGTCCCTCACCCATATCCCCTAGTAGTACTACATAATGCCTAGTGAGTGATCTAGCAATGTACTGTACAAGAGAGTATATATGTGTACTGATTCCTGCAGCCAGCTTCTATCAGTAACATACATGTATATATTGAAGTAAACCTAACAGAGAGTATCTTTGGAAACATTCAAAATATATTCAATGTTAGAGCTGCATCTTACAACTCAAGGAGCCACATGAAATCCATGGAAGGACCTTAGTATGACAATTCACTTGTATAGTCCTGCCTCATGTGCATAATGCTGTTGCAAACAAAATTGTTGGTAAAGTTGCATAAATACAAGTGTCTAAGTTAGAAATCACTGGAGTGTCAGACTCATGCATCTAACAACAGGCCCATGCATTTGCAACAGGCAAGTACTCCCAAAACCCTTTGTAAACTGAGAACACCTAGGCAGTAAGCACTAAGCACAAAGACAACAGGATTGAGCTATTCACATGCTCATGGCATACTTAGGGGATTAGTGTTGAATACAATGTCTTGCATTTACTGAGAAAAACATATACACTGCCATTTACTGAAGCTGTGTGTAAACATGACTAAGCTTGACATATACAGGGAAGAAAAAACTGAATACGATAGCAGTTAACGACCTTATAGCTTTGAATGGAAACCCATAGCAAGCATATATAAAAATGGAAACCCATAGCAAGCATATATAAAAATTATCTGGGTTGGTGGGATGGATGAGCTGTAGGCAGCTCACACAGGACGATGACAAGAACCTGCAGACCGCGAAGGCAAGAAGGTCAGAGAAGGAGCCCAACAGAGTAACAATCGAATGAAGAAGGACATCTGGTAGGTCTGTCCAACCTTGATGTCCAGAAATGGCGAGGATGCAGCACACATCAGCCCTTTCTTTCGTTCTGCAGGTTGCAGCTTCTCTGCGAAAAATTATGAATTCAGAGAAAAATATCAGTACTAGAAGAATATGAAGTGGATGCTAAGGATTAAAATAGACTGTGTGCAGTGGCCGTAAGCATCGATTGTGGAAATAGTAGCACTGGCTACTAGGGCTACAGCGACGCCAAGCAATTCAACGAAGCAACGACCGCCATACAGAGCTAAGCACTGACTACTACGGCTAGTAAGTGTTCGTAAATCAAAATAGATCATTCCAAACTGTTATAAGGTCATACTGGATAATAGAGATCGCAATTATTCTAACTGAACTACACAAGAGTACGTCTTCTGCAGCACAACACAAAAGAAAAATTTGTTACTCCGGAATAACAAAAAAAATTGTGCTCCATGTATTTTTTTAGAAATAAACTACAATCACGCATCTGAAACAAAGTAAATAAGTGTAGCTGTGCACAATCAAGCACGCTGTAGTAGTGCGTAATCACGCCGAAGTGTACTAAACTCTACTCAAGCGCAGGCAATGGCACCGAATCAGCCAACGAACAAACCAGAGCGCATTAACGAAACCGCCATCCCCCCTGTGCACTGCAGCGAGGTCAACCGGGTGCAGCGGCACGTGAGGTGCGAAACAAAGGGGATGAGCATGAATGATCCTTGGCCAGTTGTGAGCGCCTGCTGCCATGGAACCGACCACTACAAATCCAATGCCAACCACTACAGCAACTAGCATTTGACCTTACAACCCGCTGCTAGATGCATTAGATCACGGTTGACTGCAAATACCAGATGCACTGATGCGAAACTCTTTCAGGATCTGCTACAAGTCTACAACAGCAAGCATTTAAATAACAGAGTACTACTAGTTGCAGCAGCTCCTAAATGAGTCACTACAGAGACAAGGATGTCACACAAATCAACAAAGCTTCTGGATAGTCGAGCGACTTGCAAGCGTCGTCCTTGACCTGGAAGTTGTAGGTCCAGTTCCATCCGGGCGGGATGGGGCAGTTGGTGCCCAGCACGCCGTCCTGCCAATAGTTCTTCCGCTGCTGGATGCCGTCCCTGCATATGTGAGCCAAAACTGAAAAATGTCCAGACCAACACTTGCTTGCCATCACTCACACTGAACCCATGACTGTAATGACTCAGCCTGCATATGAGAGCAGTGTGGGGAGTGGGGAGTGAGCATACTAGGTGATGAGGAGCGGCTCGTCGAGGCTGTTGAGGACGTTGACGGCGACGTTGTAGTTTGTGGTGACGTTGACGACGGGGCCACGTCACAGCCGCCATCTCTGGCTGCCTGACGGGGCTTGCTAGAGCCGGACTTGGCGGTGGCGGTGGCATCCGGGTCGTCGGAGAGGTCGACCGTGGCGAGGGGCTCCGTGGTGGCCGCGACCGGGTCCGGGTCCAGGTCGTCCCTGTCGAGGCTGCTGTCGGGCGGTGCCCGGGAGGGAGGCCGCGAAGGAGGTGGAGGAGGAGCGATGGTGGAAGGGGGAGACACGGCCCGGGGAGGTGAAGCCCGTGCTGCTCCTGCTGTGCTGCCGCCTGCACACGGTTCATGGTGGGCTCACCGGAGTGGGGAGGGGTCTGGGTAGAGGACGACGGCGGATTGGGTTGGGCTACGCGGGGGTAGGGATAGGGGCGACGGCATATTGAGATCTGAGGGAGGGAGAGGGTTAGGGTTGGAGAGAGGGTTGCGATAGTCCGCGTCGGGGCGGAGGAGCGGGGACGCCGTGGGCGCGCCGGCCGATGACGGCTGCAAGATGGGCTCTACGCGGTGCAGAGCACCGGCGCGGCCACCACGAGGAGCAGACCGTGACGTCGTGGCTGCGGCGGCGAAGGACGGGCGCTTGGGTTGGATCTGGATCGGGGAGAGGTGGTAGAGAGCGGGAGAGAGAGGCAGGCGCGGGCTGCTTAGGGTTTGGATTGGGATGCAGAGAGGTGGACGATTCAGATCGGCTAGAACGGACGGTTCAGATCGGCTAAGGGGGTGATCCGTGGGAAGAGCCCTGATTGGTTTAGAAAATTTATGGTTTAAAATAGTTTCTAAGTACTAAAACTATGGGTGTTTTGTGAAGCAGCTATCAAAAATATTTTGCAAAATGGCATCACACAAATTTGCACTCAAATTAGACCACATTTTATGGATGAGCACCAATTTGTATGCATTTCTGATCTTTCTATCTATTTTTAATCATTTTTCGAGCGCCCAAAATGAGCTTTTTTGTGAAGGACCTACCAAATGATTGTTGCAAAATTGTACCAAATCAATTTTCTAAAATACTAGCCCATATTTAATGCACAATTGACCAAATGGTTGGGTGTAAAAAGTTTTGACCCACCTCTCGTGAAAAAGACAAATATCTACCGATTTAATTGGAAGCGGGTCAAATTTGAACTGCAGCTGCCTCATAGTTTGCTTTTTATTTTTTCCAAAAATCATTTGTAGGTACAAAAGTATCTATTTAATCAGAGAAACACCAAAAGGTTTCCAAAATTCAACCACTAGCTAGGAACGGTCAAGCCCGCCGTTTTGACCGCATTTTGAAACGGGCATAAAAAATTCAAAAAATAATCAAAAAATTGGAAAACCTTTGCATTGTGTCAATATATGTGACCAAGTTTCCAGGAAAAATAATAAACTTGTAATACGGAAATTATTTTAAAAAAGTGTTCTCAGAAATGAGCTGTCATGTGTGAAGATTCTTGGCTTTCAAGCCAAATGATCAATCTTATGGCGACATTCATGGCATATTTTGTTCAAATGATCTCATATTGTGCACAAGGGTGCATCTTGGAATTCCAAACAATGTTTCCTAAGGGAGTTTTCACTTTCATTGCACAAAAGAGCCATTTTCCATTTTTCGAGTGCCCCAAATGAGGTTTTTTTTGTGAAGGACCTACCAAATAATTCTTGCAAAATTGGACCAAATCATTTTTCTAAAATACTAGGCCATATTTAATGCACAATTGACCAAATGGTTGGGTGTAAAAAGTTTTGATCCACCTCTCGTGAAAAAGACAAATTTCCGCTGATTCAGTAGGAAGCGGGTCAAATTTGAACTGCAGCTGCCTCATAGTTTGCTCTTTATTTTTTCCAAAAATCATTTCTAGGTACATAAGTATCTAGTTAATCATAGAAACATCAAAAGTTTTCCAAGATTCAACCACTAGTTAGGAACGGTCAAGCCCACCGTTTTCACTGCATTTTGAAACGGGCATAAAAAATTCAAAAAAAATAAAAAAATTGGAAAACCTTCGCATTGTGTCAATATATGTGACCAAGTTTCCAGGAAAAATAATAAACTTGTAATACGGAAATTATTTTAAAAAAGTGTTCTCAAAAATGAGCTGTCATGCGTGAAGATTCATGGCTTTCAAGCCAAATGATCAATCTTATGGCCACGTTCATGGCATAGTTTGTTCAAATGATCTCATATTATGCACAAGGGTGCATATTGGAATGACAAACAATGTTGCTTCAGGAAGTTTTCATTTTCTTTTCACGGAAAATTCATTTTCCATTTTCCGAGTGCCTGAAATGAGTTTTTTTTGTGAAGGACCTACCATATATTTGTTGCAAAATTGGACCAAACCAATTTTATAAAATACTAGGCCATATTTAATGCACAATTGACAAAATGGTTGGGTGTCAAAAGTTTTGATCCACCTCTGGTGAAAAAGACAAATTCCTACCGATTCAGTAGGAAGCGGGTCAAATTTGAACTGCAGCTGCCTCATAGTTTTCCATTTATTTTTTCCAAAAATAATTTCTAGTTACATAAGTACCTATTTAATCATAAATACATGGTTTGGTGGCGATACGTCGAGGTTTGGATGGTGGGCGAGGGCCCCAACTCTAGAGCGCGTAAACTCGCATGCTCGTCGCGTGGTCACCGCATGACCGTGGCGTTGCCATGTGTTCTGGGCGGCCTAGGCATGTCTAGTGGGTTGGGCACTCCCTAGGTAGGCGCTAGGAAGAAAATCACAACATAAGATTCTCACGAGGAGACCGATCGATGCTCAAACATGAATAAGCAGCCAAGTGTTTGATTAGCGGTACGGGAAATGCACATGGATAATGGGCGTGAGTTTTGGCTGAGGATAATAAGTTACTAAGAAGACCGTCTTCACAAATTTTCAGCTCAAAAGGAGGAGCCTAGGTGGTACTTGCTTTGCAAAGTACCACATTGGACATAAATACGAATGTTGAAGCTGGGCTCAAAATAATGAATGGATTGAGCTGGCATTTGGTGGAGGATGGTTATTTGGGTAGAGGAAAGCACTGTAGAAAATGGATACCATTTAGACATGCAAAAATGGTACTTCCTTCACAAAGTGCTACTCTGAACAGAATAGGAAAATGAATATTGTTGAGTTATTTTTGAACTAGGCAAGGAAGGTTTTTGACATATTTGATGAAGATATGATCCAAACAATTTATGAGAATTTTTTGGGAATTTTCGGAGTAACAGAAATATACGTTGCTTCACAACCTAGGGCAAAAATTGACACATGGACATGACACATAGGCAAAACTGATGAGATGGCGCCTAGTCATCACAACCCACCACAATCTACAAGGCTATGACCATCTATATTGGTCGTTAACAACTAGAAATAAGGCAGCGGGCCAGCACTGTTTGCTTTATGACCATTTCGTGTAAGGACATTATGACCTTTCTGACCAAAATGGTCGCAATGGTTTAGGGTTTGGAGCCCACCGAACAGCTTTTGACCAATTGGTCTCAAATGGTCATAGATCTATGACCAATTCTTCCAGGGTCACTGACAGAAGGTCACTAGTTGACATATTTCTTGTAGTGCATAAAGTTTAAATGGGCTGGCCCAACTGAAGGCCCATAAGATTTAGCGGACCATAATGGGCTGGCCCAGCTAAAGGCCCACAAGATTTTGCAGACCATAATGGGCCGGCCCAGCTAAAGGCCCACAAGATTTAGCGGACCACAATGGGCCAGCCCAGCTAAAGGCCCACAAGATTTTGCAGACCATAATGGGTCGACCCAGCTAAAGGCCCAAATATTCTCTGTCAAATCGGCCCGTCAACGGCCTGTCCTAAACTTGTCATCATCACGGCCCATGGTCACTTCTGGCCCGTTAACAGTCCGCTAAGTAATTGGGCCGAATTATGGCCCGGTGTATTTCCGGCCTGTTAAAGGTCCTGCTTCATTTGGGCCCATTTACAGGTCATCAAAACTTTCAGCCCATAAACGACCGTGAAGGATTTGGGTCATATTCGGCCATGTCTGACATTCGGCCTGTTAGAGGCCCACTATAGATTTGGGCCACTTCCGGCCTGTTGTCATTTTCGGCCTGTTAACGCCGGACGAAAACCATGGGCCATATGTGGCCCAAAGTCATATCAGGCCCATTAACGGCCCATATAAAAATGATGATAATCTAGCCCGACCGAAGTTCCGGCCTATTAAAGGCCCGTGTATTAGGTAGGCACATTTACGGCCCGTCCGAATTTCGGCCTGTCATAGATCCGCATCGTAAATGGGCCACCATTTCGGCCTGCTAAGACCAATGGGTTATTTGTCACAATCAGGGCCCAATCTCACTTTCGGTCTATTAAAGGCCCATGTTTTTTATGGGCTCGAGATATTTACACCTGTAAACGGCCTATTTTTACTGAGGCCTAAATTATGTTTAGGCCTGTTAAAGGCCCACTATGGGCACATGCCTACCAGAAAAATATGAAAGCTTATGCTAATTTAGGCCCAGATATTTTTAGTGGGCTACATGCCAATTTCGGCCCGTAATCGTTTTTAGCCTAATTGGAATGTGCTCGACGAATGTTGGCATGTTGGGCTCCAACGAAGCTTTTGGCCGAATACATTACTAAGATAAACCTACACTATACAAAAATAGCGTCGTAATTACTGCAACCTATGGCAGCATCATAAATGCTGTATCACAACAAAATAAATTCCAACCATACAACGAAAGGCCTGTTGGCATAAAGCTTACGGTCCTTCCAGATAAAAGCACCATCAGATGTATAGAAGTGAAAGTGCTAGTATCGACTAGAGGGGGGGGGGGGGGGTGAATAGGCGATTTTTATGAAAGTCTTCAAAACTTGGAAGTTTCGAAGACAAACAACAGAAATAACCTAATTGATATGCAGCGGAAGATAAACTACCCTGGACAAGCCATAGTCAAGTATGTAATGATATAAAGTACATGACTAATAGCAGTTAGGCAGTAAGGATCAAGATGGAAGATAGTGTGAAGCCAATCAACAATAGTAGTCAAGCAATGAAGCCAAACAGATACACAGATAGGCAATGACTTCACGAAGACAAACTTAAGTAAGGTTGGAAGGGATAGAACCAGTTGCTTGTTGAAGACACATGATTTGTTGGACCAGTTCCAGTTGCTGTGACAACTGTACGTCTGGTTAGGGAGGCTGAGATTTAACTCAGAAGACTGTGTCTTCACCTTATTCCCCTTGAGCTAAGGACACCCAGTCCTCACTCAATCACTCTGGTAAGTCTTCAAAGGAGACTTCCAAACCGTCACAGACTTCGTTCACCGGCAATCCACAATGACTCTTGGATGCTCAGAACGCGACGCCTAACCGGCTGGAGGATTCACAGTCCTCAAGTGTAATAAGTCTTCAGGTCACACAGACAGAAAGACTTCAGTGATGCCTAACACTCTTTGGCTCTGGGTGTTTGGGCTTTGTCCTCGCAAGGATCTTTCTCTCTCAAATGCTTCGAGGTGGGTTGCTCTCAAACGACAAAAGCCATGCACAAACTTTGAGCAGCCACCAATTTATGGTGTAGGGGGTGGGCTATTTATAGCCACAAGGCAACCCGATCTGATTTGTCCAAAATGACCCTGGGTCACTAAGGAACTGACACGTGTTCCAACGGTCAGATTTCAAACACACGCGGCAACTTTACTTGGGCTACAAGCAAAGCTGACTCATCCAGCTCTGGATAAGATTTGCTCTCATTGTCTTCGCTCGAAGACATAGGATTTGAGTTGAGCATCACTTTAGTCACTCTGACTTAGTTCACTTGGACCCCACTTAACAGTACGGTGGTTCCTATGACTCAACAAAGAAGAAAAGGAAACAACGAAACCACACAGTCTTCGCGCTCCAAAGTCTTCACACAATGTCTTCTCATGTCATAGTCTTCAATATGAATATCTTCTCTTACCACCATTGTCTTCAATGTCTTCATACATTTTTAGGGGTCATCTTCGGTAGGTAAACCGAATCAATGAGGGACACTACCTGCGTTATCCTGCAATTCTCACAAACGCATTAGTCCCTCAACCCACTTTGTCGTCAATACTCCAAAACCAACTAGGGGTGGCACTAGATGCACTTACAAGAAGCACAGATCGTTTGACCTGAGTGCTAATGTTTCAGGCTGTAGAATCTGATGGAGCAGCATGATCTTCACCTTTTTCCGCCATTGCTCTTGAACAACGAAGTGAATGTCTGACAGTATGGTTTCAAAACCATTCATATCTGGACGACATTTGTTAACCACTATTCTTGTTTCTGAAACGACGTCCATTAGGGATTGGACTTGTGTCTGGAGCACAGATATATCACTCTGTCTAGCAGGAAGATTTTGTTCAGTAGGCAATTTGGACGAGGTTACCTTGACAACCAACCCAGAATTACGCAGGAAGGTGCTTTTTGCACTGTTGGTGGAGAGATACTGTCGCACTGCAGCAAGAGGTGACATTGTGCCTGTGGTAGCCTCGTCACCTTCAGGTGGTTGTGGTTGTTCAATCATTTGTTCCATAGCTTCCTGAAAGTTTGAACTTGTAGATTAGTGTACCAGATAAGTTACTAATGAGACAAAAACAAACAAAGTAGGTTAAACATTTAAACATAACTTATTTTGGTGAACTACTGTAATACATTAGCATGTATTGTAGTGCCAACTACATAATAAAATCACTTTCGGAGCATATGTCCATGTAGCATGCCTACTGTATTGTGTATTTCCTCATGTTCATTGACATCTAAGGATAAAGAAACATGGTTTAAAGTAGGATGAACATAGTATGACATCATTCATATCATGGGCAAACAGATATAAAACAAACAGGCTATTTTATCATTGTGTGCGCACGTGAACATAACAACTAGATTACAGATCAAGACCAAAAGAATATCCTTCATCTCTTTTAAACCATGTAAGGTGAAATGATATGTTAAGACAACTGTGTATAAAAGTGAACAGAGTAACTGACATTGGCTGCAAACCAAGTAGTTAAAAGAACACATCATAGTACCAATCAGTTCAAAGGCAGGAGGAGTAAGGACTTACAACAACGGCTTGAACTGGTGTGCTCATGCCCTTCATCTTGCTGGTGTGGCAATCCTTGAAGATTTGCACTGCATTTGGTTCAGGTTCTTTTTGGTCCGCACGGGCTTTCCTCTGTATTTGGAATAATTCAATATAGATACGATAATATGACACAAAAAAAGAAGGAAGTAGCAGCTATTTACAAGAGCCTCGCAGTGTGCAATATAGCTACGAGATCCTGTTGTCTGTTGGAATTTCACTTTAGAACGGTTGGTTTTGTTCTTCAAATAGTTAGCCTAGAAGAAGATACACTTGTAAGGCACATACATAAATACAAGTTCAATATGTGGTCTGATCAAATATATATAGCCTACCTGATAATTTGGATCAGACCAGTGTTTAACGAGGGCTGTGCAGTCTTCATCTGTAATATATTCCACTGGAGATGTTTGGGTGATTTCATTGTTAGCCTTGCCTTGAAAGTGAAATTTTCTAAGGTGGTACCAATACTGTCGCAGAGCAAACTAAAAAACATGAGTGAATGCTTGTTTAGTTGCATCATCTTTCGGATCCAACTTGAACCTCATCTGTTGAAAAAAGAATGTGAGTCTTATTAGGAGGAAGCTAGAAAGTATGGGACAGAGCAAGACAATATTACTAATTGCAATGAATAACATTACTTACGGATAAATGGTCAAGGAAGGTGTTAAACTGGGTATTGTCTTTCTCATTCCTGTACTAGATCCACGTTGGGAGGATACATGCATGACACCTAACGGCAACGGCTGCCTCTGATACTAACTTGGCTGACTCTGTAGCATCACGTGGCCTGTTTAAACCTGCCTCAAAATGGATCTCCATTCTTCCTCCTTTAGATTTTGTTAATCTGTCAAGCATTATCCCTGATGTCTGTTTCCGCTTGCGCCATGGTGCTAGTTCAACAATGAATATGGAAAGTGTTAGTGTACATCAAACTATGAGAGTACATATAAAGGAGCATGCAACTGCAACTTTACTCGGTCAGGTACCATCTTGGTGTTGATGCTCATGAGGTTCATCTGATCTTGCCAAGTCCTATTGTGTCAGCACTGCTTCGGAAGTAGTGTTAGGTGTGAAGGTAGCTTGGGAACTGGCCAGTTCCGGAGCAAACGAACGAGTAACTCGTTGAGATGCTGGTACAGTTGAAGCGGATGCTGCAGCTGGTGGAGTAGGTGATACTGTGTTTGTAGATTTAGCCGGTGGACTTGGACCTTCTACTGCACTATAAGTACCAGCATAATCTCGACGGCAGATCCTTTTCCGTTTCACCCGACGAGTAACACCACTGCCTACTATATTATTTTCCTTGCTCTTTTTTGGCTTTGCCATGTCAAGCCGTACCCACAACACAAAAGAATAAAATCGCTCTTCAGAGCTCATTGATGCATGATACAAACAAGCAATACTTTGATGTAAGACAACCGTATGAGGATGGAATATGTAAGAAAAATAGGACGGCATGGCATATTCACAGCTACGATGTGCAAACTAAGCAGAAAGATTTTCAAGAAAATAGAAGTAATGCAAGCTAGACACCATATGAAAGATGCAACCAATATTACTCTGCCAAGTTAAAAGTGTCTTGTCAGTACACCGTAGAAATCAATGCAAGATGCAACC
This sequence comes from Triticum timopheevii, assembly GCA_963921465.1. Taxonomy (NCBI): domain Eukaryota; kingdom Viridiplantae; phylum Streptophyta; class Magnoliopsida; order Poales; family Poaceae; genus Triticum; species Triticum timopheevii. The sequence continues at coordinate 120,880,536 of OY997271.1, forward strand.
ACTATCAAACTGCCATGTTAAAAGCGTCCAATCATGAGTGACTGACGCAGGATACACAACAGCAGTACTTTAATGTAAGAACATGGTATGATAGATAGATGCACTATATTCTAGACACAGAAAGCCATGTCATATGCACATGTATAACATATAAACTCAGCAGGTGCAATTTAATCAAAATAGAAGAAATACAGGCTAGACAACATATGCAACATGAAACCAATTATCACACTGTCAACTTAGAGCAAGCACCTGTGATGGTGGAGTACGGGAGATGAACTCATCAAGTAGACTTGGGACTTCAACTTCATTAGCAGTAGCAATGGCAAATCTAGAGAGTCTCTGTTTGCGTCGGTGCGGAGGACCACCAACACCCCCTAACTTACTCTTTTCCTTCCTATTTTCTAATATTGCCTTATGAAGTCAAAACCACAAGAAGATGAATAAAATTAGCTCTTGCATAACTGGTTGATGCATGATACAGACGAACACTACTTTGATGTAGGGCAAGCGCAGGATAGGAGGATGGAATATATAAAAAAAAGACAGCATTTCATATTCACACATACGATAGGAGGATGGAATATGTATGAAAAAACAGTAAGCGGAAGGCATTTCAACAAAATTAGAAGAAATGAAAGCTAGGCACCATATGAACATGCAACCAATATCACTCTATCAGGTAAAAAGTGTCTCGTCGTAAGTGCCATTTCAAGAAATTAGAAGCAGTACAAGCTACAAGACAATGCAAGATGCAACCTACATCACAGTCCCAAGTTAAATGTGTCTTATGGGTAAGTGATCGTTGCAGGTATAAGTTGTAAGCTACGCAGATGCAATTCAACATAATCAGAAGCAATACAAACTAGACATCATATGGAAAACTCAACCACATATAACAGTTTCAAGTAAGAGCAAGCACCTGTGATGGTGGAGTAGGGAGATGTGCTCATCATGTACACGTATGTTCTAGAAACAGGAACACGTGTCATATTCACGGGCATTATGTGTAAAGGAAGCAAATGCAATTCAAGTTAGAAGCAATACAAGCTAGACATCATACGCAACATGCAACCACATATAATAGTGCCAAGTTAGAGCAAGCACCTGTGATGGTGGAGTAGGGGAGATGTGCTCATCATATACACAGCTACATTGACTGCCCAGCCTTGTGTTGTCTTGCGAATCTTGTTGGGAGGATGGTAGAGTAGAATCTGTAGAGACCCCCTGTTTGAGTTGCTACGAAGGACCACCATCATCCACTGCCGGACTAATTTCCTTCAACTGTAATGATTTTGCATTGTGAATTCAAATCGATAAGAAAAAGGAATAAAATTCGCTCTTCAACACTCATTCATGCATGATACTGACGAACACTACTCGGATGAAAGGCAAACACATGATGCGAGGATGGAATATGTATGAAAAATAGGATGGCGTGACATATTCACACCTATGATGTGGTAACTAAGCAGAAGGTATTTCAACAAATTAGAAGCACTGCAAGCTAGACACCATATGAAATATGCAACCAATATCACTCTGCCAAGTTCAAACTGTATGGCGTTTCAACAAATTAGAAGCAGTACATGCTAGAAATCATATGCAAGACACAACCAATATCACAGTGGCGACTAAAAGGTGCCTTATCATATGTGACTGATGCGGGATATGCAAGAACAGTAGTCTGATGTAGAAACTGGAACACATGTCATATTCACAGGCATTATGTGTAAAGTAAGTAGATGCAATTCAACAAAGTTAGAAGCAATACAAGCTAGACATCATACGCAACATGCAACCACATATTAGTGCCAAGTTAGAGCCAGCACCTGTGATGGTGGAGTAGGGGAGATGTGCTCATCATCTACACAACTACGTTGACTGTCTAGCCTTGCGTTGTCTTGCGAATCTTGTTGGGAGGATGGTGGAGTAGAATCTGTAGAGAACCTCCATTTCAGTTGCTCGGAAGGACCACCATCATCCAATGCCTTGCCAATTTCCTTCAACTTTATTGATTTTGCATTATGAGGTCATACCAACAAGAAAAAGGAATATAATTCGCTCTTCAGAACTCATTCATGCATGATACTGACGAACACTACTCTGATGAAAGGCAAAGTCATGATACAAGGATGGAATATGTACGAAAAAATGGACGGCTTGACATATTCACACCTATGATGTGGTAACTAAGCAGAAGGCACTTCAACAAATTAGAAGCACTGCAAACTAGACCCCATATGGAAGGTGCAATCAATATCACTCTGCCAAGTTAAAATTGTCTCGTCAAAGGTGGCGTTCATGAAACTAGAAGCAATACATGCTAGAAATAATATTCAAGACTCAAACCAATATCACACTGCCAACTTAAAGGTGTCCCATCATAAGTGACTGATGCAGGATACACAAGAAGAGTAGTTTCATGTAAGAACATGGTGTGATAGACACATATAGTATGTACCAAACAGGAAAGCGTGTCATATTCACACGTATCATGTGTAAGCTAAGTAGATGCAGTTTACACTAATTAGGAGCAATACAAGCTAGACACCATATGCAACATGCAACCAGATATCACACTGCCAAGTTAGAGCAAGCACCTTGGATGGTGGAGTAGGGGAGCGGAGACTTGGACCTTGTAATGCACTATCAGTACAAGGAGAATTGGTACAGATGCTCCATTTACGTTGCTGTAGAGGACCACCATCATCGCCTTCCTTACTCTTTAACTTCCTCTTTCTTGATTTTGCCTTGTCAAGTCAAACCCACAAGAAAAAGGAATAAAATTTGCTCTTCAGAACTCATTGATGCATGATAGTGACGAACACTACTTTCATGTAAGGCAGCCGCATGATAGGAGGATGGAATATGTATGAAAAACAGGACGACATGACATATTGACATGTATGATGTATAAAGTGTAAACTAAGCACAAGGTGCTTGAACTTGTTAGAATCAATGCAAGCTAGAAACCCGTTAGAAATTGAACAGGTAAAGAAATAGTTCAATCACCCCAGAATCGTCGAAATCCCCTCGAAATGGAGACTATTAAAGATGAAACCAATATCACTCTGCCAAATTAAAAGGGTGCCCTAACAAATGTATTTGACCAAATTACAAGCAATACATGGCAACAGGCTAGAAATAATGTGCAATATGCAACGAATAAAGGTGACTCATCATAAGTGATTGATGCAGGATACAGAAGAGAGGTAGTTTCATGTAAGAACTAGGTTAACACATAGATGTAGTGTGTACCAAAAATAGGAAGGCATGTAATATTCACAGGTATAGTGTGTAAACTAAGCAGATGCAATTTACCCTAGTTAGAAGCATTACAAGCTAGACACCATATGCAACATGCAACCGCATATCACACTGCGAAGTCACCTGTGATGGTGGTGTAGGGGAAGTGCGGTCTTCAAGTATAGAGCTACGTTCAATATCTTCATTTGGGCTTGCTGTTTCTTGAGAATCATGTGGAGAGGATGAAATTGCATTCTTTATAAGAGTAGTGCGTCTCATATTAACCCACGCGAGTGACTGTCTCATCATAAGCCATAGATGCATGATACACAAGAACATTAGTTTGATGTAAGAACATGGTGTGATAGGCAGATGTAGAATGTACCAAAAACAGGAAGGCGTGTCATATTCACATGTATAATGTGTAAGCTAAGGAGATGCAATTTAACAAATTAGGAGCAATACAAGCTAGGCACCATTTGCAACATGCAACCAGATATCACACTGCCATGTTAGAGCAAGCACCTTGGGTTGTGGAGTAGGGGAGATGAGATTTGGAACTAGCACTGCAGTATGAGTAGCAGGAGAATCTGCAGAGATCATCTGTTTTGGTTGCTCTAGAGGACCACCATCATTCTGTGCCTTCGTCCTTTCAGATTTTTCCTTGTCAAGTAAACACACAAGAAAAAGGAATGAAATTTGCACTTCCAAATTCGTTGATGCATGATACTGACGAACACAACTTTTATGTATGGCAACCACATTGTAGGAGGATGGAATATGTATGAAAAACGCTAAGCAGAAGGCATTTCAACAAATTGGAAGCAATGCAATCTAGACACCATATGAAAGATCCAACCAAAATCACTCTACCAAGTTAGATGTGTCTCATTATAAGTGGCACTTCAACAAATTAGAGGCAATACATGTTTGAAATTTTATACAAGATGCAACCAATATTACACTGTCAACTTGAAGGTGTATCGTCAGAAGTGATTGATGAGGGATACACAAGAAAAGTAGTTTGATGTAAGAACATGGTTAATAGAAAGACGTAGTATGTACCAAAAACAGGAAGGCATGTCATATTCACAGGTATAATGTGTTAACTACGCAGATGCAATTTACCCTAATTAGAAGCATTACAAGTTAGACACCATATGCAACATGCAACCACATATCACACTGCCAAGTAAAAGCAAGCACCTACGATGGTGGTGTGGGGGAATTGCGATCATCAACTAGAGAGCTACGTTGACTATCTTCATTTAGCCTTGCTGTTTCTTGAGAATCATGTGGGGAGGATGACACTGCACTCTTTAAACAAGCAGGGCATCTCACAGTAACCCACTGGGGTGACTGTCTCATCATAAGTGATTGATTAGGGATACAAAAGAGCATTAGTTTGATGTATGAACATGGTTAATAGACATATGTAGTATGTATCAAAAACAGGAAGGCATGTCATTATCAAGGGTATAATGTGTAAAGTAAGCAGATAAGTTGTACAAGTGCTCCGTAGGTGGCTTGGTAATTAATGTCAACATATCTCTTGTTGGACTAACACTTTTATCTAGTATGTTTCAGATAAGTTCAACAATGGAGTGGCATGGACTAAAGGATGTGGGAACTCCTTCAAGATGCTAAGGACAAAGGATTGGCTCAAGCTTCAAGCTCAAGACTCTTCATTTTACATTTTAGTGATCCAAGATCACATTGAGTCTATAGGAAAAGCCAATACTATCAAGGAGGGATGAGGTGTTGCTTAATGAGCCTCTTGCTTCAAGTGCTTAGTGATATGCTCCAAATACCCTCAACTACTTTCCCACTTCCACACATTTGTCCTAAACCTAAAGTCAAACTCGGCCCCACTGATTCTTTCTATCTGGCACCACCGAGTTTGGATGTCTTAGCCACTGCCACAAACCCTAGGCAAATCGGTCTCACCGATAGGGATCTCGGTCTCACCGAGATGGGATTGTAATCTCTCTGTGTATGTCCATTATCAAAATCGGTCTCACCGAGTTTGAGCAATCGGTACTACCGAGATTACAATGCAAACTCTCTGGTTAACTTATTATCAAAATTGGTCCCACCGAGTTTGATGTTCGGTACCACCGAGTTTGCCTGACCAACTCTCTAGTTAGCTAATTACCAAAATCGGTCCCACCGAGTTTGTGTAATCGGTATCACCGAGATTACGTTATGCCCTAACCCTAACCATATCGTCTTACAGAGTTGCATTTCGGTCCCACCAAAAATCCTAACGGTCACTAGATTTACTGAATCGGTCCGACCGAGTTTGTTGATTCGGTCCCACCGAGTTTGGTAAATTGTGTGTAACGGTTAGATTTTGTGTGGAGGCTATATATACCCCTCCACCTCCTCTTCATTCGTGGAGAGAGACATCAGACTGAACCTACACTTCCAGCATCCTATTTCTGAGAGAAAACTACCTACTCATGTGTTGAGGCCAAGATATTCCATTCCTACCATATGAATCTTGATCTCTAGCCTTCCCCAAGTTTCTTTCCACTCAAATCTTCTTTCCACCAGATCCAAATCCTATGAGAGAGAGTTTAGTGTTGGGGAGACTATGATTTGAAGCACAAGAGCAAGGAGTTCATCATCAACGCACCATTTGTTACTTCTTGGAGAGTGGTGTCTCCTAGATTGGCTAGGTGTCACTTGGGAGCCTCCGACAAGATTGTGGAGTTGAACCAAGGAGTTTGTAAGGGCAAGGAGATCGCCTACTTCGTGAAGATCTACCGCTAGTGAGGCAAGTCCTTCGTGGGCGACGGCCATGGTGGGATAGACAAGGTTGCTTCTTCATGGACCCTTCATGGGTGGAGCCCTCCGTGGACTCGCGCAACCGTTACCCTTCGTGGGTTGAAGTCTCCATCAACGTGGATGTACGATAGCACCACCTATCGGAACCACGCCAAAAACATCCGTGTCTCCAATTGCGTTTGAATCCTCCAAAACCCTTCCCTTTACATTCTTGCAAGTTGCATGCTTTACTTTCCGCTGCTCATATACTCTTTGCATGCTTGCTTGATATGTGTTGTGAATGTTAAACTTGTGCCTAAACTCCACTTAAACTTTAAGAACTTAAAAACTACAACTTTGGTACTTAGTGTCTAATCACCCCCTTCTAGACACCTCTTCTCAAGGTCCTACAAGTGGTATTAGAGCATTGGTCTCCATTGCCTTGGTTTAATCACCATTGGAGGAAGATGGATGAGTCTACTTTGTGGAGTCTTAGACATAGAGTGCCTATTCTTGATGGAGAGTATTTTCATGAGTGGAAAAATGAGATGCTTGTAATTTTCAATCAATATCATTTGAACAAGTACATTGCTAGCCCTTGTGCACCTCATGTTGATCCTATGCATCCTACACTTGATGAGTCACTTGACATGATTCACAATCTTAGGACTGTTGACCTTATCATTAGAGGCTTGCCTAGAAACTTGATTAGAAACTTGCCTACTCTCGAATGTGCCTCCACTATATGGAAATTTCTTGAGGAACGCTTTCCAAATTATTCCTTGAAAAATCTAGATGAAATTCTCCATAAGTCTATTGCCTTGAGTAAGATGAATACTAGTGATCCTATGTTTGGTGATTGTCTTTGTGTCGGTGTACTAAAGTAGGGGTACCTTAGTATCCCGAACTTGTGCACGGGCAGTCGCAGCGCCCCGCGGCAAGGCTTGCCGGGTGCCCGCCAAGATCCTCCGTATTTTCTATTGGAGCCATTCAAGAACAAAGTGTTTTAACTGAGAAGACAAGGCCCCGGCAAGAAGAGCTTGCCGGGAAGGACAAGGCCCCGGCAAGAGGAGCTTGCCGGGAAGGCCAACCAAGGCATTTCAAGGAACTTGCCGCGACGCGCCGCGCGTCCCGGCAAGACCCGGCGAGTGACAAGCTTCCGGGAGCGACAAGACAACGACCGCGGCAAGGCGCTTGCCGTGGCGAAGCCACCACTTTGTGCCCATGCTCCAGCACCTCCGTCGACGTGTCGCCGCAGGACCGTTCCAGACGTACGTGGCGAGGAGCTGTGCAGCCAAGCGGTGCGAGGTGGCAAGTGGAGATGACGAGATGGCCATCGTGGCAAGCGGTGGCGCCCCTAACGGTTGCTTTTCTGCACTGTTTAGGCGACGCGGACGGGCATTAAATGCTCTTGTCCCCTGCCGTCAGAGTTAGGTAGGGTGCACTGTAGAGGCAGTTGTACCAACCCCCCTTTTTTACACTTTTACCCCTACATGCGTTGCCACCTGTCGGTGACCCCTTTATCCTATAAAAGGAGGCCCATGCGCAACGTAGATGGGGTTCGACTCATTCGAAACTACAACACTCTCACGCTCTCGAGCAAGAACAGAAGAAAACCACAAAGCAGCCATAGGAGTATTATCTCTCCGGAGAGCTCTGAAGCTGGGTAAAAATCGCTCGCGTGCTCCGCCTCGATCCGCTCTTCGTGTGCCCTCCGGTCCCTGCCGGACCGAAAAGGGGCCCTGCCCCATAGGTGCTCGTTTCCCACGACATCTTTGGCGCGCCAGGTAGGGGGTGTCGAGGTTGCGTGAACCTGATCCGGCGTTCATGCGAGCCAGATCTTCGTTTTCTTCATCATCATCTTCAACATGCCACTGAAGAAGAAGGCTTCGGAGGTGGCTGCTCCGTCCGCGTTGATCCCACCGCCACCGGAGCAAACGGGCGGTGGGGTAGACACCGGCGGAGGAACGGGCACCGACGAGGGAGCTCATGCTGCCGCCAGGTCCAAGGACAAGGCCGCGCAAACCTTGGCGTCCGTACACGCACCGCGCCCGTCTCAGGAGTTGCGGAGCCAATAGCGTCATGGTACTCGCGGTACCATACGCTCGTTGGATCAAAATCGAGCTACCGGATCTCGAGATGCTCAAGACCAATACGCACGCTAGCCTGCTGGCACGAGCAAGACACGGTCGCCTGGACGGGATCCTGCTCCTTCTAACATAGTTAGAAGTCCGAGCATATCCCGCTCCTCGCACCGTTCGCCACCACCACCAAAGACTCCAGAAGAAGCATTGGCTCGAGCCCAACTGCTCCTGGATTATCCTCCGACGGCGGACAAGATCGACGGTTGGAGGGCCACCATTCAGAGCCTCATCGGCTTCGCCAACGGCGACACTCCCCGGCAACCGAGCACATCGAAGCCGCGGCAAGACGCCCAGGCGCAAGCCGATGGTGACAAGACTGGTGGGGGTGCAACCACCGTGCACTCCCCGCCCCGAAGGCCAAGATCGCCAACTCGCCGGGTTAACCTCGACACCGACTCCACAGCGTCATCAGACCCACGAGCTCGTCGGGATCAGCGCCAAGTTCTTCAAGAGCGACAGCAAGAAGATGCTCGTACACGCATTGAGCGCCGGAGAGAAGCGCGGCGTCAGTCAGACCAGCGCGCTGGGCCTGCTGTCGACATGCATGCGCCAGGGGAACCAGGCGACTTGCCGTACGCGGTAGGTTGCCCTGCGTTCACTCGTGAGCTGCGGCAAGTCCAGTGGCCCAGCACAAAGAACTTCAAGCCAGATGTACCAGAGAAGTATGATGGCAGGTTGCATCCGTCCGAGTTCCTCAGCATCTACACCATCGCGGTGCAAGCTGCCGGAGGGCGCGACGAGAAGATCCTTGCCAACTACTTCCCGCTGGTACTCAAGCCCAATGTCAGATCCTGGCTCATGCACTTGCCGGACGACTCCATCTCCTCATGGGCGGATCTGTGTCATCAGTTTGTCGGTGCCTTCACAGGCGGCCACAAGCCCCATGGCCAGGAGAGCGATCTTCATCTGCTCGCCCAGAAGGAAGGAGAACCCCTGCGCAAGTATATTCAAAGATTCAGCCAAGTGCAGCGCAACATCCCAGATGTCCACCCCGCCGCGGTCATCAGTGCGTTCCATCAGAACATGCGTAACTGCAGGATGCGGGAGGAGATGGCGATGTGCAAGATAAGAGACGTCAGTGAGCTCTACGCCCTGGTCGATAGATGTGCACGTGCTGAGGAAGGGAGGAAACTCCCCGGAGAGAACACATGAACAGGGGGGTCTGACAGTGAGGATGCTGCCCCGGCAAAGAAAAATCGGCGGCGGAACAACAAAAGAAGGAAAGGCAAAGATGTGGTAGCTGTCCAGCAGTCCGGCAATGGAGGTGGCGCCAAGGAAGCAGAACCTGTGGCGGCCGCCGACAAGCAGGGCGGCTCCGACAAGCAATACTGCAAGATCCACCGTACCAAAGGCCATGATCTCCAAAATTGCAAGAAAGTCGAGCAGCTTGTTGAGCAGCAGAAAGCTGAGTATGAGCGACGCGACAAGGAGAAGGCCCAGGAAGGTACTGGCGGATCCGGCAAGAAGCATCCCGGCCGGGGAGGGCGCCGCGGCAAGGCCAAGCAGCGGCAAGGAGACAGGCCTCCCCGCGGCCGCGACAAGGATGAAGACGAAGACAAAGATGAGGATATGGAGGATGACGAGGCCGACGAGCAGCAGTTTCAGAAAGCAACAGAGGTTTTGTGCGTTGACGGCGGTGCTTCTCTGCATACCTCGCACCGCCAGCTCAAACAGTGGGTGCGGGAAGTTAATGCAGCAGAACCACCAGTTGAGTCACGCAAGCCTCTGAAGTGGTCCAGCACGCCTATCATCTTTGACATTGAGGACCACCCAGATCGCATAACTGCGATCGGGTGCTTGCCGATGTTGGTTTCACCAACTATCCGCAACCTCAAGGTCACAAAGATGCTAGTTGACGGCGGGGCCGGCTTGAACCTGATCTCCTCAGCGGTACTCAAGAAACTCCAGATCCCCGACAGCGAGCTTGAAGAGACCGGTACCTTCCAAGGAATCAATCCAGGAAGGAGCAAGCCGAAGGGGAAGATCACGTTGCCGGTGACATTTGGCAGCGAGCTGAACTTCAGAACAGAGAAGGTCACTTTTGATGTTGCTGATTTCCCATTGCCCTACAATGGGATACTCGGCCGTCCAGCGCTCGCCAAATTCATGGCAGCCTCTCACTATGCCTACAACATGCTCAAGATGCCAGGTCCGATAAGTGTCATCTCTGTCCCTGGCGACAAGAAAGATGCCCTTATCTGCACTAACAAGATCTACCGGGAAGCAGCAGCCGCAGCAGATCACAAGACACTTGCCGCTGAAGCTCCCGGGGGGAAGAAGAAGACCAAGTCCGGCAAGAGCTCTGATGCCTACTCCGGCAAGCGCACCTCCTCGGAGTGCTGCGCTACCGTCGAGGACGCACCATCGAGCTCCACCGGCAAGTGTAAGAAGGCGAAGGCAGCTCCGCCAGAAACCAAGAAGGTGTCCGCCAAGGAGGACAGCACTGCTGGTACCTTCACCACCAGTGCCACGCTTGACCCCAAATAGGAAAGCGCGCTCGTTGCTTTCCTGCGGGCGAACGTCGACGTGTTTGCATGGCAACCGTCTGACATCCCCGGTGTTCCCAGGAAAGTGATTGAGCACCACCTTGCCGTCTGTCCTCACGCGCGGCCCGTCAAGCAGAAAGTTAGGAAGCAAGCAGTGGAGCGCCAAGAATTCATTACAGAAGAGATCAAGAAGTTGGAAGCAGCAGGCCTTGTCAGAGGAGTGCTCCATCCTACGTGGCTGGCCAATCCTGTAGTCGTGCGCAAGGCAAACGGGAAATGGAGGCTTTGTATTGACTTCACTGATGTTAATAAAGCTTGTCCCAAAGATCCATTCCCCTTGCCATGCATTGACCAGATTGTTGACTCCACGGCAGGATGTGATTTGCTTTCATTTCTTGATGCATACTCAGGATATCATCAGATCTTCATGGCAGAAGAGGATGAAGAGAAGACCACATTCATTAGTCCATGTGGCACGTACTGTTTTGTACGGATGCCTTTTGGATTGAAGAATGCAGGATCAACGTTTGCAAGAGTAGTCAGTCATGCTTTTGAGCCGCAGTTACACAGGAATGTGGAAGCTTACATGGATGACATAGTGGTCAAAAGCAAGGACAGGGCAACTCTGATCCAAGATTTGGACGAGACCTTTGCAAATCTGCGCAAGATCAACCTCAAGCTCAACCCCGAGAAGTGCGTGCTTGGAGTCCCCTCCGGCAAGCTTCTCGGGTTCTTTGTGTCTTAGCGGGGAATTGAAGCCAACCCCGACAAGATCAAGGCAATTGAGCAGATTGAAGCACCGAAGCGCGTCAAGGACGTACGAAGGCTTGCCGGCTGCGTAGCTGCTCTCACCAGGTTCATCTCTAAGTCTGCTGAGCGCGCTCTGCCATTTTTCAAAATATTGAAAAGGCAGGTCCAATGAAATGGACTCCGGAAGCGGAGGCTGCGCTGCAGGACTTGAAGAGATACCTGTCCTCCACTCCAATACTTGTTGCACCTAAGCCGCAAGAGAAGTTGTTGCTGTATCTAGCGACAACCAATCAAGTGGTCAGTGCTGCGTTAGTAGCAGAAATGGAGGCAGATGATGAGCCAGCGGCCATGGCAAGCGCGTCCAATGGCAAGCAGGGGGCTTCCCCGACAAGCTCTCGTCCCGACAAGGATGGATCTGTGCAGCCACAAGAAGAGAAGCAGAAGAAAATGGTGCAGCGCCCAGTTTACTTTCTTAGTTCCCTTCTGCAGGGGGCTAGATCAAGGTACTCTGGTGTGCAGAAATTGCTTTTCGGCCTTCTCATGGCCTCGAGGAAGCTGCGCCATTACTTCCAAGCACATGAGATCACAGTTGTCACTCTCTTTCCATTGAAGAGGATATTGCAGAATCCAGAAGCAACAGGCAGGATTGTCGAGTGGGCACTGGAACTGTCAAGCTTTGGCCTCAAGTTCGAAAGTACCTCAACTATCCAGAGCCAAGCATTGGCAGAATTCATAGCAGAATGGACGCCAACACCTGATGAAGAAACTCCAGAGATGAGCATCCCCGTCAAGGAAGCAAGCAAAGAATGGGTCATGTACTTTGATGGTGCCTTTTCACTGCAAGGCGCCAGTGCGGGCGTGTTACTTGTCGCACCCACCGGAGAGCACCTCAAGTACGTGGTCCAGATGCACTTTCCCAAGGAGCAAGCAACAAACAATACTGCAGAATATGAAGGTTTGCTTGCCGGACTCAGGATTGCAGCAGACCTTGGGATCAAGAAGCTTATTGTTAGGGGTGACTCGCAGCTTGTCGTCCGCCAAGTTAACAAAGATTATCAGAGTCCGTTGATGGAAGCCTACATTGATGAAGTGAGAAAGTTAGAAGAGCACTTTGACGGCCTACAGATGGAACATGTTCCGAGAGCTCAGAACGACATTGCAGATGGCCTGTCAAAGTGCGCCGCACTCAAGTTACCTGTGGAACCAGGAATTTTTGTGCTCAAGCCGACTCAACCATCTGTAACACCATCAACTGGATAGAGCAAGAAGAGGAAGTTGGTTTCTGGTGACTACTTTCCGGCAGAGCTCCCCGAAGCCGCCGCCAAGAAGGTCCCCAAGATCAACACCAAGTGTGCTGAGGAGCAGTCTGCTCCGACAAGCCCTAAGGTTTTTTCCGTTGAAGCAAACGCTCCCGACAAGTTTTGCTCCGGCAAGCTTGCTGGGGAACATCAAGCTCCGGCTGAACCGCAGGTTCTTGCCGTAGAAGCAGATGTTCCCGCAGCAGCATTTGTGCCTTTAGTCCTTGTTGTCGAGCCGCAAGCTCCAGCATGGGCACAGCAGATTGTCCGTTTCCTTCAGAAAGGAGAACTTCCCGAAGAGCAAGAAGAAGCAGAGAGAGTAGCCCGGCAATCAAGTATGTACCAGTTTGTCGACGACATTCTGTACAGAAGAAGATTCAACGGAGTGAAATTGAAGTGCATTCCTCGGGAAGATGGACAGAAGCTGTTGGCGGAGATACATGGAGGCATATGTGGTCATCACATTGGCGCAAGAGCACTTGCCGGCAAAGCATTCTGGGAAGGTTTCTTTTGGCCAACAGCCCTCCAGGATGCAACTGCACAAGTAACCAAGTGTGAAGCGTGCCAATTCCATTCCAAGCAGATACACCAGCCAGCTCAAGCTCTCCAGACGATCCCTTTATCCTGGCCATTTTCGGTCTGGGGGCTCAACATCCTCGGCCCCTTTCCCCGAGCTGTCGGGGGCTTTGAGTACTTGTACGTTGCAATCGACAAGTTCACAAAGTGGCCGGAAGTGGAAGTGGAAGCAGTGAGGAAGGTGACAGCACAGTCAGCAGTCAAGTTCTTCAGGTCGATTATTTCCCGTTTTGGAGTCCCTAACAGGATCATCACCGACAATGGCACACAATTTACGAGCCGCACCTTCATGCAGTACGTCCAAGATCTTGGCGCCAAGGTCTGTTTCGCTTCTGTTGCTCACCCGAGAAGCAACGGTCAAGCGGAGAGGGCAAACGCTGAAGTGCTGCGCGGGCTCAAGACCAGAACTTTTGACAGGCTACACAAGTGCGGAAAGAACTGGATCGAGGAGCTGCCGGTGGTTCTTTGGTCGATCAGGACGACGCCAAATCGAGCCACTGGCCAGACACCTTTCGCTCTAGTCTATGGAGCAGAGGCAGTTCTCCCCACGGAACTCGTTTACGGATCGCCTCGAGTACTCGCTTATGATGAGCTTGAGCAAGAGCAGGTGCGACAAGATGACACGCTGCTCCTCGAGGAAGATCGTCTTAAGGCTGCTGTACGAGCTGCTCGATACCAGCAAGCTTTGTGCCGCTACCATAGCCGCAAAGTCAATGCCAAAAGTCTCGAGGAAGGCGACCTTGTTCTTCGGCGTGTTCAATCCGCCAAGAATTCCAACAAGTTGACGCCGAAGTGGGAAGGCCCTTATCGGGTGAAACGAGTCACTAGGCCTGGCGCTGTCCGCCTTGAGACCGAAGATGGCTTTCTGGTGAGCAACTCCTGGAACATTGAGCATCTTCGTAAGTTTTACCTGTAAGGCGCGGTTGCCGGAACCCGTTCCGGCAACCACCTTTTGTACAAGCCTTGCCGCTGTTGCATGTAACCCTTTGTACAAAGCCGGGCGCTGATCCCGTGCATAAATAAAGATCATATGCTCTGCACATCTTGTCAAATTTCATGCTTTTTTCTTTTTTGCATGTATTGTCTGACACTTTGTGCAGCACTTACCCCCGGTAAGCAATAACGAGCTTTAAGGCTCCATATCTTTATTTTCTCTTCTTTCTTTCTCTCAAGAAAAAGGAAGGTTCCCTCGCCCACAAGTTCACCGGGGGGGGGGGGGGGGGGAAGGAGGAGATAATGGTGTGGACCAGGCGTCGTTCAAGGAAGTATCGCCTTGCCGGGACGCAAGCGACAGAAAAGCTAAGTTGCCAAAGTTTGAGCACAACCAGTTTTAAAATTTTTTAAGTTATCTTCCTTGAACGACCGTGCTTTGTATGGAAAACCTGTGCGTGGAGGAACCAACTCGTAGCTAGTTGCGCCCTTACTTTGTTTCGAGTCCGCTCAACAACTTAAGTGTGCTGCGACTAGTTGCGACAAGGTTTCTTGCCGGAAGCAGCACCGCCAGCAGGCTGCTGATGTTCCGCACTCAGCGCTCGCGGCAAGGGTGCCTGCGCCGGCAAGTTCCCTAAAAGCATAGGGTAAAAACATACAAAGGAAGGAATCAAGTAAAGGGAATAACATAGCAAATACAGCCCAGAATAAAAGTTATATGACAAAGATAACTTGCCGCGCTCTAATAGATTGTTCCCATAACGTGTCTAGCAGCGGCAAGAAAAGGAGAAAACGGGCGGCCTAATCTACACGGCCACCATCAACCCTCTTGACTTCGTTCACCTTGTCCACAATGGGTGCGACAAGGGCTTTGAGCTCTTCAAGATCAGCACCCGCCGGCAGCTTCTTCAGGATGTTGGTGAGGTTGAGGCCCGGATTGCGGAAGACCACCTTCACCAACACCTTCTCCAGGACTCTGGCACAGATCGTGCGCGACTCATCGGCCAGCTGCTTTGGGATTCTTTCCCGGAGTTGCTGGAGAGCCGTCGCCACGCCCTTGAAGAACAGAGTGAGCTTGGCGCTGGGCTGGAGGTTCTCATCAGAAGAGTACCCGAAGCCCTTCAATTCCAGCTGCGCCAGCTCCTCGTTGATGACTGCGGCGATGCTGACGAGGCCCTCCGTCCAGAGCTCCACAGTAGCCCTGAAGGTGTTCTAGGTTTCGGCGGCCCTCGTCAGCAGCGCCTCGTTGGCCTTGATCTCCCCTTTCAAGTCCTCCTCCCGCATCTTGGCGCCGTCCAGCGTCTCAGTCAGCGTGGCCAGCTTCAGCTCCAGATCAGCATTTGAATCTTTGGCGGCGCTCAGCTCTTTGCCCCTCTCAAGGAGACGACCCTGCAGCTCGCCATGGGCAAGGGCGTCCTTCTCGCGCTCACGCTGGAGCGCGGCAAGCTCTTCATTCTTCACCGTGAGAGTGGCTTCTAGCTCCGTCACCCTCACCTCCAGCTCCTTCTTGGTGGCCTCGGCAGCTGCAGTAGCATCCTTCGCTTCCTTGAGGGCCCCGCCAAGTGTCTCCTCACGCGCGGCAAGCTCCTCCTCATAGCTGTCCAAGTTGACCTTCCGCTGCGTCAGCTCGCCTTCTCGCACGGACATCTCCTCGGTGGCAAGCCGCTGCTGCTCTTCGGCTTCAGCCTTCTCGAGGAGGAAGGCCTTCCGCGCCTCGGCAAGCTGCGCCCTCTCCTCTGCAATGGACCAGAGGGCCTCTTGGTTGCGGCTCTGGAGCTCCTCCGCATGCTTCTCTATGTCCACTCCCGCCTGCGCGACAAGCGCTTCCCGGGACTCCAGTTTGGCTTGTCGGGCGCGGTAGAGCGACACCAGCTTCCGGGGCAGCTGCTCCTCCTCAGACTCGCCGCTGCTGCTGCTTGGCGCGTCGACCACCGTCAGCCCAGCGGAGGCGAGCACTTCCCCATCAAAAGCTTCTCCCTCGACCGGCGCCCTGGAGCTTGACGCCCAGGGGAGCTTGATGAAGACACCGTCGCCGGCCTTCAAGTAGGCGCCGGGCTGGGGCTCTTCGGAGCTTGGCACTGTGTCAGCGGCGGAGGGATCGGCGGTCGGCGTAGCGCCCTGCGCTCCTGCGGCCCCAGGGTCGTCAGTGCGATCGCTGGATCCCTCGCCAGCTCCAGCGCCGGCAGCCTTGGCGGCCTCTTCGTCGGCGGGATCATCAGCACCGGCCTCTTCTTCGGTGGCGGCGACATCGTCAGTGTTGCCGCACATGTTCTCCTCGCCGGTGGCCTCGGTCTCCATCGGCTCCATGGAGGGAGGATCTGAAGGCAGGAAGAGGGAGAAAAAGTCAAGCAAATATCCAAAAAAGAAGATCAGAAGAAGAAAAAAAACCAAGGGAAGTTTTCTGACAAGAAGGATTACCTGTGCTGGGCTCTGTAATCATGGGCTCCACCACCGGGGGATCGCTGGTCCCGTCCCTTGCCGGAGAACTACTCCTCGCCGGGGATCTCTCCCTTGCCGGAGAGCGCTCCCTTGCCGGGGAATCCTCCCTTGGCGGCGTAGTTGAAGCAGATAGCACCTCAGGAGAGGCTTCTGGTTGTTCCTGGTGGGCCTGTTCTGCTCCTACACAAGCAAACCAACAATCACGATATTAACAAGGAAAGGACACCCATGTGCGCCTGACAGCGGGAAGAAAAATTATAAACTTACGCTGGGGGCTACGTTGGGGGCTGCTTCGGGAAGAGGTTGCCGGGTCCGACAAGGTGGTCTCGGACGCGCTTTCTGTTATCACAGCAGGATCGTCCTCGATGACAACCACGGGGACCTTGGCCCTCTTCGCCGCTCTCTGGGCCAGAGTCCTGGAAAGGAACAAGGTTCAGAAGAAAGCAAATCAGATACAAGACAAGAAACAGCAAGAACCGAAGAAATATAAGTACAACAAAAAAAGAAGTCTTACTCCTCTTCCTCTTCTTCCTCCTTGTCGGAGCTGAGCGCGGAGAGGTCGAAGTCTGGTACCCTTTCAGTGCGACGAGGCGGAGGAGTAGGCTCCCTTGGACGCTTGGCGGGAGCTGCGACAGGATCAGAAGCGGCGGCTCGAGAAGACCCCGCTCCAGTTGCCGGCGCGACGTGAGATGCTCCCGCGGCAACGGTGCTTGTCGCGGTGGAGCGTGTCCCGCGGCGCGGCGGCCATTGGCCCGTCTGCCGCCCTGCTATGTGTCCGATCCTGCGGAGGCGCCTTCTTGGTGGAGCTGGGGGCTGCGCTGGGAGCTCCGCTTGCGGCAAGCTGCTTGAAGACGGCTGGCCACTAGCACCTTCAGCGGGCTCGCCTGACCCAGCTTCGGGCTCTCCCTCGCCGGCGATCTCCCCGGCAAGCTCGTCTCGGTCGGCGAGGCTTGCCGCCTCGGCTGCCTCTGCCTCCTCCACAGTAAAACCAAACTCGCCCGCGGCGGCAGCTGCCGCCGCCTCTTCCGCCCTGGTGGCGATGCGCCGCATCTCATCGTCAGTGGTGTCGCGGGTGAGGAGCCTCTGTTCGTCGGCGCGGACCGCTACCTCCGCCAAGCTGTCAAAGAATTGCTGCACAACGTCGTCAGCGGGCTCCTGACAAGTTGGGATAATCCCATGCGAGTCGCACTCCGGCATCATTGCGCGGATGCGATCGAGCTGGGAGTTGTTGCACAATGGGACGACGCCCTGCGGCAGCCTGAACCACTCGGGATGGTTGGGGGCGTGCTTGAACAGTTCCTTGAGCGTCCCATCCAACTCCAAAACAGTGAAGTTGAAGTTGAGGCCTGGGCGCAGCCTCATGATATCCGCCGGTCCCCCGAACAGCCAGGCGGGTCTCTGCCTCTCCTGCAGAGGGGCGATGCGGCGGCGAAGAAAGTCCGCGCCAACAGCCCCTACAGTGAGCCCGGCAAGCCTGAGCCGCAAGATCCGGGTGGTGGCAATCTTCAGTCTAGCATCGTCCGCCGCCAGGGCGCTCCAATCGCCGCCGCGCACTACTCGGGCTTGGCGCAAGTTGGTGAATGGCTGCGGATCCTCATCAACAATCCAACACCATTCCGCTCTCCACTCCTCCCATTTGCTACGGAGCTCCCCCTCCAGATAGACCTCCTTCTTACCGGCTCTCGAGATCCAGGCGATCCCGCCAGCTAAGGGCTCTCCCTTCTCGACCCGGGGCATGAAGTAGTGGCGGAAGAGAGCTACGTTTGGGTGGATTCCGACGAAGTTCTCGCAGAGATGTGCGAAAACCGCCATGGTCAGAACGGCGTTGGGGGTGAAATCAAGGAGATGGAATCCATATGTGTTCATGATGTCATAGAAGAAATCGGAAAAGGGCGGGCAGAGCCCGCAATAGAAGAACAGTGCGAAGAAAGGGTATCCTTTTGGACACCGTTTCGAAGTAGAAGCTTCGGCGGAGAGTACCTGCGTGCGCGGATGCGCCTGCGTCTCCGTCGACCAGAAAAGATAGAACCATTCCCTCAGCTCCTTCGCAGAGAGCTCAGGGGGGAAGAGTGCCCGCTCCTTCCGCAGCGCCTCAAGCCGTAGCGCCTCGGCCGACTTCGCACCCTTCCCGGTCTTCGGAGCCATGGCGGAGGCGGTGGGGGAGAGCGAGGGCGTTGGCGGCGACGGCGGCGACGGGGGCGGAGCGCTGCTCTCTTTCGGCTTTGGGAAGCGGAGGGGAGCGGCGGAGATTTCTGAGAAGAAACCGCAAGTGGCGAAGGTGGGGGAACGGCCCCTGTTTCCCCTGCTTATAAAGAGGAGGAGGCGAACATTACGCTTTTTCTGAATAAAGAATCACCCACGATCTCTCCCACGACGCCGCATTGGACGCGTGCCGTTACGGGAGGGCGCGGTGGATACGGAGTTAGATACGGTGTGGACACAGGCCGCGCGTGCCCGTGCCCTGTTTTGGGCCTGGCCCAACAGCGCTCGGCACCGTGTATGGCCCAGGCCCGGGGGCTCCTGTCGGTGTACTAAAGTAGGGGTACCTTAGTATCCTGAACTTGTGCACGGGCAGTCGCAGCGCCCCGCGGCAAGGCTTGCCGGGTGCCCGCCAAGATCCTTCGTATTTTCTATTGGAGCCATTCAAGAACAAAGTGTTTTAACTGAGAAGACAAGGCCCCGGCAAGAAGAGCTTGACGGGAAGGACAAGGCCCCGGCAAGAGGAGCTTGCCGGGAAGGCCAACCAAGGCATTTCAAGGAACTTGCCGCGACGCGCCGCGCGTCCCGGCAAGACCCGGCGAGCGACAAGCTTCCGGGCGCGACAAGACAACGACCGCAGCAAGGTGCTTGCCGCGGCGAAGCCACCACTCTGTGCCCACGCTCCAGCACCTCCGTCGACGTGTCGCCGCAGGACCGTTCCAGACGTACATGGCGAGGAGCTGTGCAGCCAAGCGGTGCGAGGTGGGAAGTGGAGATGACGAGATGGCCATCGTGGCAAGCGGTGGCGCCCCTAACGGTCGCTTTTCTGCACTGTTTAGGCGACGCGGACGGGCATTAAATGCTCTTGTCCCCTGCCGTCAGAGTTAGGTAGGGTGCACTGTAGAGGCAGTTGTACCAACCCCCCTTTTTTACACTTTTACCCCTGCATGCGTTGCCACCTGTCGGTGACCCCTTTATCCTATAAAAGGAGGGCCATGCGCAACGTAGATGGGGTTCGACTCATTCGAAACTACAACACTCTCACGCTCTCGAGCAAGAACAGAAGAAAACCACAAAGCAACATTAGGAGTATTATCTCTCCGGAGAGCTCCGAAGCTGGGTAAAAATCGCTCGCGTGCTCCGCCTCGATCCGCTCTTCGTGTGCCCTCCGCTCCCTGCCGGACCGAAAAGGGGCCCTGCCCCATAGGTGCTCGTTTCCCACGACAATTTGAGCTTACAAACCTTATGCGTGCCAAAGGAGATGTTGGAATTATTGGTGATATTATTTCCGAAGCTATAAGAATTCATAAGCAAGATCATTGTCAAACTCACTCTAACGAATTACCCTCTCTAGGATTTGATCCACCACATGACGATGTTGAACATGGATACTATGATGAGGATGATGATAGTGACTTCGATCTTGATGATGCAATGAGACATTTTGGTCTTATGGCAAATCTTTGGGGATATATGTCAGGAGGAAAGGAATGGGTTCTTGATAGTGGATGTACCGATCACATGACCGGAGATAAAGACATGTTTCGTGAGCTTGCTGAGAACGATGGTCCTCCAAAGTATGTCACTTTCGGTGACAACTCAAAGGGTAAGGTGGTTGGTCTCGGTAAGGTGGCCATATCACATGATAGCTCCATACAAAATGTTATGCTCGTTGAATCTCTTGGATACAACTTATTTTCAGTATCTAGACTTGCTGATTTCGGTTTCAATTACTGAAGTTGATTGCCAAGTATTTCGTCGAGATAATCATAAAATGGTCTTTACCGGTGTGCGTAGAGGTGATCTATACATTGTTGATTTCACTAAAAAGGCTCAACCTAAAACTTGCTTCATTGCTAAATCCTCAAAAGGCTGGTTATGGCATAGACGATTAGGTCATGTTGGTATGCGAAACCTTGACAAGCTTATTAAAGGGAATCATATCCTTGGTGTAAACGATGTCATATTTGATAAGGATAGACTTTGCAGTGCTTGTCAAGCAGGTAAACAGGTTGGAGGCAGGCATCCCGTGAAGAACATCATGACCACAAGGAGGCCACTTGAGCTACTTCACATGGATCTCTTTGGTCCCAACTCTTACAAGAGTCTCGGTGGAAATTCTTTTGGTCTAGTTATAGTTGATGATTTTTCGATATTTACGTGGGTGTTCTTTCTCGATGATAAATCGTAGGTCCAAACGATCTTCAAAAACTTCGCTAGGAAGGCCCAAAATCAATTTGAAGTGAAGATCAAGAAGGTTTGCAGCGACAACGGAATGGAGTTCAAGAACGCAAACGTGGACACCTTTCTTGACGAAGAAGGGATTTCACACGAGTTCTCGGCTACGTACACACCTCAACAAAATGGAGTTGTTGAGAGGAAGAACCGGACGCTCATCTAAATGGCGAGAACGATGCTTGATGAGTACAAGACGCCGAAGCACTTTTGGGCAGAAGCGGTTGAGACAGCTTGTCATGCAACAAATCGCTTGTATCTTCACAAGCTGCTCGGCAAGACGGCATACGAGCTCCTCACCGGTAACAAACCCCAAGTTGGATACTTTCGAGTATTCGGCTCAAAGTGCTACATTCTTGATAAGCATCGTCGTTCTAAATTTGCTCCTAAGTCTCATGAAGGTTTCCTACTAGGTTATGGCTCAAACTCTCACACTTATCGTGTCTACAAAAATTTCACCCGAAAGGTTGAAGAGACGGTAGATGTGAAGTTTGATGAATCTAATGGCTCGCAAATAGAGAAATTACCAATTGATGTAGGAGACAAAGATCCTTCGGAAGCAATCCAAGACTTGTCTATTGGCAAGGTCCGTCCAATGGAGGTGAAGGAGAGTACCTCGTCCGTCCAAGTGGAAGCTTCTACTTCACGACAAGGTGAACCAAGAGTTGATACGGAAGCATCCACAAGTGGGACACACCAAGATGAAGAAAACGAGGAAGTGCATCAAAATGAACGTCAACAACCTCCTTCTCCACCACGACAAGAGAACGACAACGCCAACAATGAAGAAGGCCAAGAAGAAGAACAGGATGAAGAAGAAGTTCAACCAAGATCCAAGCAAAGCTATCATGAGTTCGAGCAAGAATTGCTAAAGATCATCCCGTCGAGCAAATCTACAATGATATTCAAACCGGGAGAATCACTCGCTCTAAAACTCGTTTAGCTAACTTTTGTGAAAACTATTCTTTCATCTCTAGCATTGAACCTATGAAGGTCGAAGAAGCATTGGAA
The DNA here is from genome assembly GCA_963921465.1 of Triticum timopheevii. Lineage (NCBI taxonomy): Eukaryota > Viridiplantae > Streptophyta > Magnoliopsida > Poales > Poaceae > Triticum > Triticum timopheevii. The sequence continues at coordinate 120,902,622 of OY997271.1, forward strand.
GATCTGGATTGGATAAATGCTATGCATGAAGAGCTACCCAACTTTGAGAGGAACCAAGTTTTGACATTGGTTGAGAAGCCCGACAACAACCACAACATCATCGGTACCAAATGGGTGTTTCGCAACAAGCAAGATGAATATGGACAAGTAGTTTGCAACAAAGCACGTCTCGTCGCCCAAGGTTACACACAAGTCGAAGGTATGGACTATGGTGAGACTTATGCTCCCGTTGTTAGACTTGAGTCCATTCGCATCTTACTTGCCTATGCTAATCACCATGATATCACCTTGTACCAAATGGACATTAAAAGTGCTTTTCTAAATGGTGAAATAGAGGAGGAAGTTTATGTTAAGCAACCTCCCGGCTTTGTCAATCCTAAGAAACCCAATCATGTTTACAAACTTCACAAAGCTCTTTATGGTCTTAAACAAGCTCCTAGAGCATGGTATAAATGCTTGACCAAGTTCCTTATTGAAAAAGGCTTTGAAATTGGGAAAATTGATTCCACACTTTTTACTAAAAGGGTTAATGGAGAACTATTTGTGTGCCAAATCTATGTTGATGATATTATATTTGGTTCAACTAACCCTCATTTTAGTGAAAAGTTTGGGAAGCTAATGTCGGAGAAGTTTGAGATGTCTATGATGAGTGAACTCAAATTATTTCTTGGGTTGCAAATCAAGCAAACTAAGGAAGGTACTTTTGTTTCTCAAACGAAGTACACCAAGGACTTATTCAAGAAGTTCAATATGCAAGAATGCAAAGGTTAAGAGGAGAATTGAACATCATTGATGCTTCAAACTTGGAGTAGAAACTCCATTGGATACATGCAAGACATGAGCTTATGACTAATCCTTGGTATTTCTCTTATGATGAAAATCTTATGTCTTGGATATATTTGTATCTTGCATGTTATCTAACCCATGTAGGTACTTGGTTGAATCAAATTCCATGAGATTGTAACCTACTCATATCTTGAGCAATCTCTACATCACCAAGTCTCTACACTATGGTGGTTGAAGACAAGGAAGCACAGAACCATTCAAACATATCCTTTGACAAATTCTATGTTGAGTTTCATGATTGTCATTTTTGGATACACAAGTGCTCTTCCTTGCAAGAACTAACCCATGTAGGTAGATGGACTCAAATTCCAAGTGGTGCTCCAAATTCTTGATGAGCTACATCAACCTTGAGCAACCCACACAAGTTCAACTACATGGATAACACCATCACCAAGGTATGTTATTCCATCTTAGAGAAGCTTTACTCCAAGACATGAGTTAAAGCAACTCGACAAGATGTGAATACATCAATATGCTTAAACGAAAAATGGCTACCCCATTTTGAGCTTAAACAATGAGTATGACCTATGATCAAGTGATCTCACTTGACTCCTAAGTCAATATACTCTAACATAGGTGACTTTGTCGCCGACCATCTCTAGATGAAGTTCTCTTATGTTCTCTTCTGTGTTTTTGCATTCGTCTCATGCATATTTGTTTCCCCTTTCAAAAAAAAACTTCATCTAGATTCCTTTCTGTTTGCTCTGCATTTTCTGCATCCAATTCATTGCATATCATTCAGTAAATTCCTTGCAAATCTTTGTGAAATCTTATTAGTCTCGTGAGCTGAGGTGATAAGTGTTTTCTCTATGATGAACTCGGTTACACCGATTTATTATTTTCGGTCCAACCGAATCCTTTCGGTCCAACCGAAGCATACCACTCGGTGCCACTGATTTCACCACAGGAAAAACAGTTTGCCACTTATTCTGTGTTTCTTGTGATCCAACTCCACTCAATGAATCTTGTCCTCTACAAGCATCATTTTTCTTTTGCCTTGTACTATGAATCAAGGACCAAACCTATTCGACAGATTCTAGAAAACCCTTCTTGGAAATTGATGTCAAAGGGGGAGAGAGAGATCACATCAAAGCTTATCATTTAGAGAGAGATCACATCAGAAAATATATCACCTCCTCAGGGGAGAGAAAGATCTCCCAGGGGAGAGAATACTCAAGTAGTACTTCTCAAGGATCCCATATGCTTGGTGTTCAAGAGGATAGATGCCACATGTCTTCTTGAGGGGAAAGACATGTTCATATGTGTTTATTTGCATTAGTTTGCATTAGCTCTATTCATTTATATGTTTCAGCTCTAATTTTCTATTCCCTATCTTCTCCTAATATCCCATGCTAGATTCAGGGGGAGCAAGACATCTAAGGGAAAGAAATCATTTAAATTCATTGCATATCTTTACTCATGGGGACATGTCTAATCAAATGTAGTACTTAGTACTCACTCTCTACATGTCATCCCAGTCTTGGTATTCTTGTGGTTTCTTTTGTTTGCTCTGGCTAGTAGGTTCATCTGTGTTATGTAACCTTATTTTCACAGGTTCATTCCATCCTATGCCAACTCAAGACTACAAGGTAAGTTAATGCATCACAATCATGTGTATGATGAATTCTTGCTGATGTACATACTGTTTGCAAGAAGGACTCATGGGCATGAAGGTATTCTCTTTAATATTCTTTGCTCTGATGCATATGGCCAAGATACATGTAACACATTGCCTGCTCTATCATGGTTATTCTCCCGCATGCTTCTATATTCCATATTCACATGATTGCATACATGTAGGGGGAGCCTATGCTTGTTACATGTCCTTCCAAAGCTTTACTTGCTATTCTCTATATCTTTATCTAGAGCTTTGATGTATGTTGTCATCAATTACCAAAAAGGGGGAGATTGAAAGCACAAGTGCTCCCTAGGTGGTTTTGGTAATTAATGTCAACATATCTCTTGTTGGACTAACACTTTTATCTAGTATATTTCAGATAAGTTCAACAATGGAGTGGCATGGACTAAAGGATGTGGGAACTCCTTCAAGATGCTAAGGACAAATGATTGGCTCAAGCTTCAAGCTCAAGACTCTTCATTTTACATTTTAGTGATCCAAGATCACATTGAGTCTATAGGAAAAGCCAATACTATCAAGGAGGGATGAGGTGTTGCTTAATGAGCCTCTTGCTTCAAGTGCTTAGTGATATGCTCCAAATACCCTCAACTACTTTCCCACTTCCACACATTTGTCCTAAACCTAAAGTCAAACTCGGCCCTACTGATTCTTTCTATCCGGCGCCATCGAGTTTGGATGTCTTAGCCACTGCCACAAACCCTAGGCAAATCGGTCTCACCGATAGGGATCTCGGTCTCACCGAGATGGGATTGTAATCTCTCTGTGTATGTCCATTATCAAAATCGGTCTCACCGAGTTTGAGCAATCGGTACTACCGAGATTACAATGCAAACTCTCTGGTTAACTTATTATCAAAATCGGTCCCACCGAGTTTGATGATTCGGTACCACCGAGTTTGCCTGACCAACTCTCTGGTTAGCTAATTACCAAAATCTGTCCCACCGAGTTTGTGTAATCGGTCTCACCGAGATTACGTTATGCCCTAACCCTAACCATATCGGTCTTACCGAGTTTCATTTCGGTCCCACGAAAAATCCTAACGGTCACTAGATTTACTAAATCGGTCCGACCGAGTTTGTTGATTCAGTCCCACCGAGTTTGGTAAATTGTGTGTAACGGTTAGATTTTGTGTGGAGGCTATATATACCCCTCCACCTCCTCTTCATTCGTGGAGAGAGCCATCAGACTGAACCTACACTTCCAGCATCCTATTTCTGAGAGAGAACTACCTACTCATGTGTTGAGGCCAAGATATTCCATTCCTACCATATGAATCTTGATCTCTAGCCTTCCCCAAGTTGCTTTCCACTCAAATCTTCTTTCCACCAGATCCAAATCCTATGAGAGAGAGTTGAGTGTTGGGGAGACTATGATTTGAAGCACAAGAGCAAGGAGTTCATCATCAACGCAACATTTGTTACTTCTTGGAGAGTGGTGTCTCCTAGATTGGCTAGGTGTCACTTGGGAGCCTTCGACAAGATTGTGGAGTTGAACCAAGGAGTTTGTAAGGGCAAGGAGATTGCCTACTTCGTGAAGATCTACCGCTAGTGAGGCAAGTCCTTCGTGGGCGACGGCCTTGGTGGGATAGACAAGGTTGCTTCTTCGTGGACCCTTCGTGAGTGGAGCCCTCCGTGGACTCGCGCAACCGTTACCCTTTGTGGGTTGAAGTCTCCATCAACGTGGATGTACGATAGCACCACCTATCGGAACCACGACAAAAACATCCGTGTCTCCAATTGCGTTTGAATCCTCCAAAACCCTTCCCTTTACATTCTTGCAAGTTGCATGCTTTACTTTCCGCTGCTCATATACTCTTTGCATGCTTGCTTGATATGTGTTGTGAATGTTAAACTTGTTCCTAAACTCCACTTAAACTTTAAGAACTCAAAAACTGCAACTTTGGTACTTAGTGTCTAATCACCCCCCTCTAGACACCTCTTCTCAAGGTCCTACAGAATGTATCCATGCAAGTGAAAAATGTATAAAGTGCTTCACACTAACAACATGGAGTGCACTAATTAATGTTTTTATATGAATTGCATAAGCATCCATTGCCTGTATTTCAAACCGCTCTCACACTATGGATCGATAATATGAAATAAACACATGCACATGCTAGAATTCAATAGAGTATGGGTGTCTTATAGACCGATTTTCATCCATACACAATTTGCAAAATGCATGATCTCATCCAAAAATAATAATGCCATTTATATTTTAATTTAATGCTAGAATCGCCTCTTACACGCAGATGCACTATGCCTCGGCCCGTTCTCACAAACGCGTTATATATCTGTATATCTAACGCATAAGTGCACACACTTTATATGCATCGGCATTTCTCTTTCACACATGCTCACAATCTCTCTCAGGGTGTCGGGGTGTCTCACGCACATGCTCTCTCTGTTTCTCTCTCTCTCTTTCTGACTACTATGTACCACTCTTTTCACTAATCTCAGTTGGATAACACTATTTCTCTCACATGCATATATACACACGCACGGTCTCTACTAGCCCTCTATACGCACATATATGTGCCTATGTGTCTCCCGCATGCACATTATCTTTAGGCCTCTCTCGCACACATTGCCCCCCCAGACACACCTCTCTCTTAGTAGTTGGCAGATATGATTTCATCATATCATTCGGTAGGATATCCCTGACTGTTAGGCTGGATGGTAATACGAGGCAAAGTTTTACCCTAGTTTGGACCCTTGCAGTTGAAGAAAGAGCCTACTCCTGGTACTGTATATTAGTGATAGGGGGTGCGTACAAAGTACACGTGAATACCAGGCATTGTGCGTGTTTGTATACTATCGACGAACTAGCCCCCAAGCTTCTATAACATACTAGGGGCCTAGGGTTACAAATCATATATAGTCGGCTTATCACCAGTGGGGATAGAGTCCTCCGCGACTATGGTAGCTTCATGTTGTACGCCGAGTTCTCCACATGGGTCTTCATATAACGCGTCTCGGTCCAACCTATATGTGGCGCAGGATGGAACCAACCCATGAGTCTTCATGTTGACCCACCACAACTAGAAATGATGTGCCCACCACACCACACACGCAATCGACCACTAAGAAAATAAGCATATACAATAGTACAATGTTATACATGAAAGTTAATTGCATGGTGCATCCAAAAATATTTGTTCTACATTGTGAATGTTTATATATTCTCCTAAAATATTAGTCACGGGAAAGAGAAACGAAGGGCATATCTCTCCTTGTCTCCACTGGACATCCCCTCTTTCTACACCACTTTCACGTACGCACACAAACTATCTCTCGGCCCTCTTAAAGTATGCATGCCCACGACACATTCACGTGTGATGGTCAATGTATTTCAAGCTAAAGCACTATACGGTCACTGCATTCAGAATATGCTCATTACGGTCATCGTATACATTCTCGTGGTGATCATACGGTATCTAGCTCACGATACGTCTCCATATTTTGTTGATGACACTGACGGACTTTGCATTTGATGCGTGCTCCGTATTTTTTGACGACACTTACGGTCATTGTATTTGAAGTGAAAGCACGATATGGTAACTGGACTTCAGAATAAGCTCATCACGATCACCACATACATTTTGTCGTGATAACTACATGTGGTTGGATGGTTAGGAGGACAATGGTTTCTCGAGCCCACCAATGTTAATGTCCCGGTGCTCGCATTTATCTTGTGTTAATTTCAGTATTTTCTAGCGATGCACATTTAGAGGGAGGAGACGTTCCACTCGACTACGAGGCACCTATGGTGACTTCGTAAAATCTCAAGATCATATGCTGGCCCACTCTCTCGAAGGTGCTCATAGGGGTAGGGTCCGCGTGTGTGTGCTTATAGCGGTGAGTGCTTGCGCGCATATATGAGCCCTTGCGTCTGTACCGTGTAAAACAAATACATGTCATGATTATGCGGTCACTAGCTCACCCGCACAACTCCATATTTTGTTGATGACACAATCAATTGACCAGTCAAACATTCCACGCAGCACAGCTAGTGTTGCACCATTGGGGTGCGTAACCGTGGGGCCCACCTGTCAGCCCATATATGAAAGAAAGAAATGGTAGTCTGAGTCTGTACTGTGTTAATACATTTTAGGGTGATCATACGGTCACTGGCTCACCATACAGCTCCGTAATTTGTTGATAACACGATCAATTGACCAGTCAAACGGTCCACATTCAGCAGCGCACATTACCATAGGGTCCACCTGTCAGCGCGTATATGAAGGACAGAAATGGTAATAAATAAGTGGTCTGTGGGTATTCAAAGTCATGAGACCTCTGGTTGGCAGTCGCCGGCGGTGGGGGACGGGGTTGATTGGGCGGTGGGGCGGGCATCGCCGGAGAAAAAGCTCGGCGCGGAGGGCCTAGAGGGATGGCCAGTGCAGCGGCGGACCGGCGGCGGGGAGTGGTTTTGGGGAGGGCGGGGCAGCGTGGCGGCGCGGGCTGGCCGCGGGTGGCGGGAGCCGGCGGTTCGGCCGGTGGTGGCTGGCGGCTCAGGGGGGTGGAGTTTGATGATAAACTGGAGGCCCTTGATTTCGTATCCAACGGCTGGAAAATCTAATGACCAGAGATGAAAAAGTCAGTCGTATGACGTGTAGCCTCACCCCGCACGTACACATGCATGCACGCAAGACACGCACGCATGCAGGCGTGCAACACTGACATGTACACATAACATACACACGCACGCATGCAGGCGTGCAACACTGACACGTACACATGCACTCACGAACACACACACATACACACCCATGCATGCAACACTGAAACGTACCCTTGCACACACGCAACACTCGCACGCCTGCATGCACACAACACATGACTCAAGACACACACTCAACCTATACGTGAATGCACCCTTTGTTAAGGACATGGATTGTTACGGGTATTAATCAATCTTATTTGTGATAAGCAGAACATTGATGTTTGCAGCGGTCTTTATGAATCACAACGTATCGAATGGGCTATCAACATAGTAGGATTATCCACATGAAAAAGATGACGTCACACTCAATGAAGAATCATCGGTTTATGAAATGTTTGCTTCTGACTGCCTTGGCCCATCAAAGGTTCCTCTGCTGTGCGCTGCCTGTGTTGGGTCACTGACATGCAGGCCATGCACCCAAAGAGCCCACACGTTAGTGGAGGAACGGCGCGGTTTTTCTAGGTCAGAGTCGAGGGTGCCACTTGATGCACGCCCAGCTGAACAGACATCCTTGCTGCATTCAAATGCCTCCATGAAACCCGCCCGTGTGGAAGCCGAGAAACCCACTCTGGACACACGTCCGTTCATGACCGGGCCGGCATTAAACGCAACGCCAGCCGAGCTCCTCCCGTCCGCCGTCCATTTAATCTCCTATTTAGACGAGGCCAAACGCCGGCCAAGAATCGCACACCTCTGCTGCTCCCCTATCTCCTCCTTCCCCATTTTGTCCACTCTTACAATGGCTTATGAAGAGTAGTTATTCCGCATCCAAGCCGGCTGGGTAGTCCGCCGGATACGAGCTATGCAGCTCGCTGATCGACCTCCCCCCTCACCCGACGGAGCCAGTTGCCGCCCAAGCCGGCGCGCGGTTCAGCAACTCACCGCTCCAGGCCAGCTCGACGAGGAGCGGCTCTTGGGCATCGTTGCTGCCGTCCACGCCGCCGCCTCATACCGCGTCTCCCGTTTCTATGGCCGAGACTCCCATGCCGGTGGCCACGCCATGCAAGCAGCGACAAAAGCCGGGTGCATGGAGAGCGACAAGTCGGTGTCCAGCGCCTCCGCGTCCACCGCCATCATCAAGGAGAAGTAGAACACGGGAGGCCGCCGCCGCTTGGGTCCCATGAAGTCCACCGCGGAGGCGACGTCAGCGTACACAGCAGGTGTCTTGCTGGATCCTTTTGTTGCGAGGACCTTCGTCGACCCTGCATGGGATCCACGGAAGAGGGGAATGTTAGGATGAACTCGAGCCGGTGCCGGCCATGGCGAAGTAGTGGCCAGTGATGAACTCGAACCGGTGCCGACCACCATCATCTTCGGCATCAGCCAATGATATCAGTTGGGCACTAGGGAAGCGAGCCGTCCTTTGCATTGAAACATATACCTTCGGGGCTCCCGGCAGTCCGATGATCGTGCTGTAGGACATGAGGAACACAAATCGATCGGCGGGCGACCATTTAGGCCAGGTATTATATACCTGTGCTGTCCAGAACTAGCACCATGTAGTTCATTTGAATGTAATGAAATCCGTCATGTTTGTATGAAAATCCGATATTTTATATGATTTTCATCGTTGTTTATATGAAATATCAGTTTGTCTACATGTTTGCGTGAATTTTGTCCGGTTGGTTGATTTGCTATCATAATGTGTGCGGCTACGGTTGGATGGCGTAATTTGCGGGTCGCCGGTCGGTCTGCGGGCGGCTCGGGCATCGTGGTGGGACAAAAAACATAGCTCGTGCGAGCTCGTCTCCAACGTGCGCGCTGGAGGATGCATGAGCACCCGATCCATTCCTCGTTCATCGGTGGCAAAGGCACCGGTGGACAAAAGGGTCGCCAATATTTTGGCTACCCCGGGCAAGATCCAAACAGCCCCTCCCAACAGATTCAAATCCCTCGTTCACCGTGGAATTTCTCCATGTGTTGTTTTCATGGACTAGCAAGATGCCCGTGCATTACACAGAACATCAAGGTGGAATTTTTTACAAAACACCTGTTGTGATTGACCCATGCAGGAGTAATCCCATTTTGTAAAAACTAATGATATCTCGAGAATTTTATCGGATAAATGGTATCTTGAGAATTTTATTGGACTTCATTTTTGTATACAAGGCCACAAACCCATATTACAGGTACCAAGGCAAAAATTAATGTCTTCTATGTCAATGTTGTAAGCCACCTTGTTTCCTTGTTTGCCGTGTATTCTTCTCTTTCATGCACAGCAAGCCAATGCTCACACTCCTGCATGCATGCAAGGGATAATTAATGTCCTCCTTTGCTAGTACTACAAGGCAAACACCATTAATATTGCATCGATTAGTGTTAGTGGCCTTGTATATCTGCAAATTGTAATTTTGATAGTGGCCCCTTGTATATAAAAATGGAGGGAGAAAGATGAGAGATAAGGTGAGGAGGAGTGGGGCGTGGTGGTGACTGGTGGTCGGACTGGGCGGAGACATGGGGATGGACGGTGCATTATGTCTAGGTTTGTATCTCTCTCACACACACCCACGTAGGTGGGGGACGTGCACGAAGAGAAGAGGTGCACACACGGTGCACGTACTCCTATCTCTTTCCCAGCCACACCCGCGCGGGTACACGGAGGAGCTCATTTCTGTATGAAAAGGCAGCCCACGTGGTAATTTGACACGTGTACTGGTTGTCCACTTGGTGGAGGGAGGATCGTCTACCACGGGTGAACAAACAAATTGCGACTTGACGTGTTATGTTAAAAAAGAGGCAAACCATGTGGGGCCTACCTTAGAGGCAAGTCTCTATACACTGGAGTACTTTTGATGTGTCCCGTCAACTCGCAGAATGAGGAGAAGCTTGCTTAATACGCTGTCTCCCCCACCCATGGGCACGGTGGCTCACAGGATGAGGTGAAGCTTGCTTACGAGTAGTAGTACTACTACTACTATACGCCTTACGCGTGCTCCCTCGCCCACGTGAGCGGTGGCTCGCAGGACGACGAGAAATTTTTACTACTCCCTCTGTTTACTCCTAGTCCCTACTACCTTGGTTAGAGCGATTATCATATTGTTTGGAATATATATGTCCTTTAGTACTCCCTCCATTTACTTATACAAGGCCACTATAAAAAAAATATATTTTGCATCTATACAAGGCCACAAATAGTAATCGAGACAAAAGTTACTACTCCCTCCTTTCCAGTTTATGGCTCAATTTCAAAATCTCTCCAACCAAGGTAGATGGTGAGTGGTCAAATTAATTTTGTAGTTTGCACAAGTAATTAGTATGCTCGTTTTTAACAAGAAGTTATGTTTACCGAGGCATTAATTAGAATGAATGCATGAATGACCACTAAATTTCCATGAACTTCTACATGGATTGTTGAGTTTCCTCTTGACACTACTTGCATCGGGTGATCTAACGCACCTCGAAATCCAACATGTAATGGTACTACTACTAGTAGTAGAATTGAGACTTATCAAACGGAAAAACGAATGTTTTTTAGATGTGCCCTATAAACCCTAGTGGGTATGTACTCCGTAAAATCAGATTTTTCCAAAACTAAGTCGCTCCCTTTCATGAATTCTGTAGTGTACTCCTCCGTTGACGCTCCCTTTCATGAATTTTATACTTCCTGTCGCCGACATGTGGGACATATAGCAACCGGGTCGACGTGTCAAGCACCAAATAACAGTGCAGAACAGCAGGGGGGACGCACCCCAATCGTACCGGCCCAGTAGTAGTAATGAGCAATGAGACGTCAAATCACAATGCCGCACCATCCCAGACGGACGAAGCAACCATTATTTCACACTTCAGTTCGCCATCATCTCAAACCATGTAGTATTGCTTCTGCCTCAAGAGGGACACGTGCATCGCCTTGGTACATCATGACACGTGGGACCGCATGACAGGCCATGCTCCCCCGCCAATCGCTCGGTAAAATCACCTCATTTTTACTATACTTCCTCCATATCGGTTTACATGGCATGCACGTCGTTCTAGGTTGAGAATTTAACTGCCTATATATGTGATGAATAGTACTCTAGCCTTTTAAAAATGTATACTTTTGTGCAGTAGTAGTATCGATGGATTGCGCCATGGAGCAAAAATTGAAATTAAAAAAAGGTGGTACATATAGAGAGTGCTCATCGCCAAATTATGCATATAGTACTATTAAAAAAGCTAGTACGTGCTTAAATGGGGTGCTAAATGAAATGTAAGAAATACTAGTATGTATGTACTGAAGAGTTAAAGTAACAATAAGAAACATAACATAGTTCTGCTGGGGGCTCAGCACAACACACCCCTCAAATTAAACTAAGCACACCTGAAATTAAAATATGCAACTAATCTAGTAGACACTTCATTAGAACCACCATGAGCAACGACACTGCCACCTTACTCGGAGTCCTCGTCCTTGTCCCTCTTCCTCTTGGCCGATACTTCTTTGCTGGAACCGCACACTTGGCTCTTGCTCTTCATCCAACCCTTGTAGATATTGAAACAAAGGTAGCCATCCATTGCAGCGTAGTGGATGTGGTCTATATCTAGTACATTCCGCTGCCATGCATGACGATGAAACCTGTGATGAGGTTTCTCCAGTTTACCGTACGAAGGATGAACCATGGCTCCTGCCAGGGTCAGCATTGAAGGCTGGACACTGTAGGGCAGCAGCTGATTCTTCCGGAGGTCGAAGGGGTTGCCTACAACGAGGCCTATCTGACCCAGGACTCTTTTGTCGTTCATAAAGTCTACATTAATGAATTTGACTAGGTTGCTCTCGAGGAAGTTCTTAAAATCCAGGCATTCAACGTCGGCATGGCATATGTGGTAGACCAAGCATAAGTCATGCACGCAAACCTGGATCACGGCGGGCTTCTTCCTCTCTTCCTCCTTTAGATCCTTCTCTCGTCCCAGGACTGTGGTGTACTCAACATCTAGCCCAGCGACCCACTCATCATCTGAGTTTTCGAACATGCGTCTGAAGCGAGAAAGGCATCCTTTCACCGTCGCGGAAGAACGGGTGTAGATTACGTTGAACTCATCACCGGTGATGGTTCTAACCTTGTACTCACCGCCAATCATGGAGATTTGGGACGACATGGATTTGGGAGGAGGGTTAGGATTAGTGGAACTGCCGTAATGTGAAAGGACGGGATGACTAGGAGCGAACTGCCATAATATTAAAGGACATGTAAGGACGAGTAGGAGCGAACTGCCAGCGTGCGAACGACAGGGTAGTGGCTTTCCATTCTCCCATGATATGGGCTTCGAGAGCCCTTGGATCTAAGATCGAACGGTTGCATGGCGTGATTCTAGACCTATGGGTGAATATTCTATCCTGGAGGGTTATTCTGCAAATTTTCAGCAACTTAGCATGCGACCGTTCGATCACAGATCCAAGGGCTGCCAGCAGCCCGTATCATGGTTGCGCCTACCACGACCGTCGCGTCGCTCGGGTGGTCGCACCGTTGGAGATTTAACACGGTGTGTTAGGCTATCTGATGTTGGCATGTCATACATAGTCATCACTTAGTCACTCATACTACAATAAGGTTAGCTATAAGGTTGGCTATAAGTGTATTTTTTTACTTCTCTCTATCTCTTTCTTCGTACTCCATCCGTCCCATAATAGAAGAATGTTTTGACACTAGTGTAGTGCCAAAAACGTTCTTATATTATGGGACAGAGGGAGTAGTATTTATTGCATTTGCCAAGGAGTGACCTCTTCCAATGAAATGGTGCTTAGATGAGGTGCTAACGGCATTAAATGGCTTAGCAATCAAGTCCCCAATGCATAGGTGCTTATTAGTTTTTTGTTGCTAAGTTTACTTCATTTAATTAGCTATAGACTCAAAATTGTCTTTTCACCTAGGTACACGTGCTTAGCACCGTTTCTTCCTTGGGTCACCAAACTTGCCACATCAGACTTTATGCCTATGTGGCAAGCTAGCACCTGTAGGAGCAAGTAAGTACTACAATAGTGGGCTATAAGCCCGCTTTACATGGCATTTTTGCATATGTGGAGGAAAGAGGCAAGGAAAAAGTGGAGAAGTGGGCTCTAATGCAAGAGCCAGCCTCAACTACATGGTGGAGCATTGGGAGAGGCACCTGTATGGAGGTGGTCAGGAATCGAGAGACTCACACCGGTCGTAGCGCTGCAGTTAAAATGATAATGGCAAGTCAAATCATGGGGCCCCACCTGTCCAACAGTAACTCGGTGTCAAATCACACAGCCCTACGTTTGCAGCAGCCTACTCCCTCATCTTCTCGCATCTCTGTCGAACCGACTAGGCGGAACTGCCCCGCCTACCGTGTAGGAAAAGCCCCGCCCTCGAATTTTAAATACAACTGCATCCGCTTAAGAATCCAATGATATACTTTTTGTGACATAGTAACTCATATTGAGTTAGTCAAATGGATTTCCTAGAACTAGGTGCACGCCCTATAAACCGAGACGCCTGAAAATAAGAAACCGAGACAGAGAGGGTAGTTCAGCACGTATCTTTTTAGATCAATATAGTCAGGATTCACCAAGGAGCAAAACCAAGTGGTAGGCTGCTCCTGTCGTGTTGGCGTAGCAACTCAAGCAGGGTCAGTCCGCACACGAAATGGCGACACACTTAACATGACCCCTTTGGCCGACATGTGGCTCATCCACCGTCTTGTTCCACGTGGGATGCACCAAATTACAGTTCGGAGCAGCGGTTGGAATTAGAGGCACCCCGGTTGTAGTGCCGCAGTAGTAGAAAATGAGTAATGAGGGGTCAAATCACAAAGCCCCACCTTTCCTGCATTAAGCTGGACAGACGAAGCAACCATCATTTCACTCTAGGGCGCAAGAGGATAAAGAAAAGAGAAAACAATGATGCATGCAACAACTACCTAGGGCACCCTAGGGTAGGGGTCTCCACTACAGATCCTTTTTTTTGAAAGCGCCTCCACTACAAATTGGCTTCTCCCTCGTCCTCTTGAAGAAAACCGATGATGAGTGCGGCGGTAGGGTTTGTAGGAGTACTACGGTGTGTGGAGCCACGTCGTAGTAAATGGGTTCGAGTCGACGCCTTAAATATGTGTGGGCCTCTTGGTTTTACGGGAACGAGGCAACATTTTGGGTTCGGGGACCAGTGGAGATATAGTACATACAGAAAATTGTGGACGTAGGTTCGACCGAAAGGCAATGATGCATGGGCCCTGCATTTTGATATACCCGGGGCCGCGTGAAATTTGCTACTCTACTCAAAACTAGTAAGGTACAAATGCATTGAACGCATGAGATTTCGAAACCAAATTATGAATAAATACACACTATAGCATGTAAAGCTTTGAGTCATATATGCATGATGTAGATGTTTGTTTAGTTCTTATAGTTCATCTCATTCAAAATCAATTAGTTTTATAAAAATGTTAAGATTCATGGGGTTGTGCATTGTAAAGCATAAAGTAAAAAAACAAATAATGGCAATTCATTTAGAAAAAAAATTCAATTATGATACAGAAGATTCTAGAACAAAGGAGAAGTGTTTGTGTTTTGAGGTTTGTGCATTATGCTTAAGTTCAACCATGGAGTCTTCTAAATTGTATATGTGGCAGATCTGGTGGAATGTTGATGATAGCCAACGGCTAGTAGTGCTCGGATTTTCCATCTCTGCACTGTCGGATTAGCTTCATCCAACGACCATCTTTCAATGTATTGGCACACTATATAGTTCTTGTGCCATAGTTGCATGTATTGGAAAAAAGCTACTAGTGGGTTGTACTATCTATTTAGGAATAGAAGATGTATACATGGAAGTTGTAGGGAAAGAGATGAAATGGAGTATCTCAATTGGAGAAGGGATGTCATTTGGTTCACATCATAGGAACTTTTCTATTGAATCTAGAGATGACATGTATCTCAATTCCTATGAGGAGGGATTAGAAAAGAGATGTAATTTGGTTCATATCATAGGAACTTTTCTATTGAATATACGCTAATGTTTATTTTCCTTTGAAATTAAGGGAGTATAGGAATCCATTCATATGAACCAAGTGGCTCTAAAGCTATAGAAATGATATCATGTTTATTTCCTTTGAAATGTGGAATATATGAATCTATTCCTATGAACCAACTGGCTCTAAAGCTATAGAAATGATATCATGTTTATTTCCTTTGAAATATGGCTCTTAAGGAAAAAATCCTATAAAAATCATATAATATAGAGTTCCTATGATATTCCTCGACACCAAAGGATGGTTGAAATTGCTGCGGGTGATACGATGGTCTTTCTTTGTAGACTCCTCCCCCATCTTTATAGTTACCTCTCGAAGATGAATGAAATGATATATATATATAGGGTATTCTACATGTGCAATTTGGTACACGAAAACTCGGTAAAAGTTTGCGAGGTTCAAATTTTCAATAAAGCTATATGCACTGCATTTTGGAACGGAGGGAGCATATGGCAGTTGCTAACACTCACGTGGAAGATTTGTGTGTAGGAGGAGTGGCTGTTCTGTTAAATGACATGGCAAAACTGACATTGTCGGATGCCGATCTAATGGTTCTTATGGTGTTCGTCAGGAAAAGGCTTTTCGCGAACGTTTGTCGGATAATGGTTTATGACACATGCATTGCATTGATACGTGCCCCCCTCTCTCTCACGCACACGCACCCTCATGAGTCACGACTCTCCCGAGTCCTCTCGCAGACTCGCACGTCGCACCCACCCTCTATGTGCAGGTAGACGTCATGCACATATGTGCTCTTCACACCCTACCCTTAGAACTTCTAAAAAACAAAAGACGTCGCGCACATTTTATTTTAGCTCACATGTCACATACTTATACTATTACTCTTGCGGAGAACGTTCTTTGGGCATAGTATATTGTACTCTCACGAAGAGAAGCGGTGCACGCACGCACTAGTTCTCTCACACCCACTCGCGGGTACACGTAGGAGCGCATTTTTTTGAAGTTGGTACAACAAAATCACTCCACTATATATATAAGCAGGAGCCTTAGCGCTTGCTTTACTAGGGTTCCTCTCGTTCACTCTCTCATGCTCTCCAGATCTAAGCAAGACATAGGTGGCCACACTCTCTCTCAGCTCATGGCTGGTCACAAATCCGGCTAGACAACCTCGACCGGGGCAGGGGTGTGGGTGCATCATGCATGCTGTCGTTGGCAGTGAGGGAGTAGCCCAACGGCTGCCCACGCGTCCCGATCGGCGGCCGTGCCGTTCTCTCTGTTCCCTGCGTATTGTGGCCAAGATGTGGCCTCCCGACGCCATCTTTGCCACATGCCGACGACCCTCGGGTATATATTCCTTCGAAACCTGCCTTGCTCTACTGCCCCAGCTCCCTTCGTGTGGATCTTTTTCTACTTCCGTCCGCTGTTCCAAAGCCACCTAGACTTTTACTATTATTAGAGGTAAAGCTAGTTCATACAGTCGACTCTAAGAGTTGGTTCAAACAGGGAAGAAAGTGGGAAAGCTATAGCATGAATCTAGGACTTGGTTCTAAGAGGAAACGGGGGAAAGTAGTAGATACTGGCTACCCAACCGGTCTCTTGGTTGAAAAGACGAAGAAAGCATGGTGTATGGCGAAGGGTGGGGGGAAGTGGACCTATCTCTTGGTTGAAAAAGGAAAGAAAGTGACGGGTGTTGGGGGACAACGCAAATGAGAATGAGCAGGTCTAGATTTCCTGTGCTCACATAGGAAAATGTCACCAGGAGATAAAAAATGGGAGAAATGCAGACATGCTGCCTGAGTGTTTGCCGCTCTCGGTAGCCACATCTGCCTCACCACTTTATGCCCCTGCTGTCCCTACGCCCATATCGCTACCGTTAATGTAAAATCACATGAAGCATTAAGCAATGCCACCTAATGTCACTATAAGTAATGGTCTAGTGCCGTCGATAAATTGAATCAATGCCACCACCAATTTATGAAGTGCTTCCGCCTTTCTTTATTTCCCATGAATTGTGTTTTTGCAGTTACACTTAAATTTCACACTGCTAACCTTGCTTCATCCCAGTGGAACTGCACAAATTTGATTGCACATTTACTGACCATGTGCTACTCTCATGACAGTAATACTAATGCTATTGTTCTGCATGTTAATCTAGTGGCAGTGTTCATGTGATGTGATGCTACTTACTTAAGGACTCTTCATACTGTCAATCTAGTGCCAATTATAACACAATAGATGCCGCTATTAATCATACGCCACTGCAAATATCTGTCACTGTTTAAATAACCATATTTCGTATTTGCGCAAATTGGGATGTCTGTCTCCATATCGTTTCGGGATGTCTGTCTCCGTATCGTTTCTATCCGTGCAATCAAAAGCACACACCTCAGTTTTAGTAGAAATGCACAAAATGAGATGGCTATCCCTCGTTGTCGTCGTCTAACCACCCATCTTCCAGGTATTCCTACATTGGTAGTTACTAGGTAGAATGACCAACGCAATCTAATTGAAGTTAATTCGTATGTTTTACTTCCTGATTGCAGTTTAGGGACGAGCGAAAACAACTGCATCCTAGTCCGGAATGCACTTTCTACCAGTTCATCCATGGACCGAGGACTAGCTGGCACGGCTGCACATCGGTTTTTTGGACAGGTGCGCGGACAAGAGGCATTTGTGGTCTGCTTATTTCTGCAAATAGCGGTGTTTATATTTAGTGGAATGCACAAGAATTTCACCTAGTCAGTACATTGCATGGTTCAGTTCAGCATTCCAGCTGAGACGACAATTATAATTGGTTATTCTGGAATGAGAGAACCTAACCCTGGATGGTGGCAACAACAAAAAACTAGAGTGAACTACAGGAAATTTAAGCCTGCTTGTTTTTTCCTGATTTTTAAACCTTCTCACAACTTTGTCTTTTGCTATGAACTAGTATATGTTTGTTATGTTCTATGAATCATTGAGATGTATAAAATTGCTTAACTTATGCTTTTCAAGTTTTTTATGAAGACGAGTTTAATGTGAGTGTTCCACATGAGCGCTAGACTAGTGTGTGAATGTTTGGAATTTACATTGTGGCCTCAGTTAACTGCATGAACCACTATAACAAGATACATAGTTTCTTATATGTTAGACAACAGATTGTTGATTGTTAGCTGGTCGATAGCCTAGTGTTGAAGCGAGCTGAGCCAATGTGCCGTGTTTTGCACAACTTCTTACAAGTGGGGTAGCACCAACAGTGTTTACAAGTACTTATGTATACGTTGGCGCACAGTTCTCGAACGAGTGCTCTATTTCATCAAAACACACACTGCTTGTATGATAAACCATGACAACTTATGTCTTACCATGCCATATTCATGAAAAAACTAGTGAGGACGCATCTGTTTTGGCAACAATTACGATGGTTCTCACATGATTCACGGGAACACAAAAGTAGTAGCAGTTCCCATAGACGGATTCAAATAGAGTACTAGCCCTAGAGGGGTCAATAACAGGCAAGGTTTGGATACTTAGACACAATCCAAACTACTATAAAACACTAGCTGGGGCAACTATTTCATGCCTTGATCTAATTTGGGTTGGACACAAGACGGACCTTGCCATGAACATCATCGAGGACGTCCCACAACAGCTCAATCCTGTGAACCTTCATGAAGACAACCTTGTGGCCTTGCCACTGATAAACTTGTTTGTGGAGGCATGCCACGTCATCTTCCTGCGTAAGCTTGACAAGAACAGTATGCCGCACAAACGAAGGAGTAGCTTTGAACTTCTTGTGCTTCAGTACACCCTGGACAACATGCCTGACAACAGTGAGGCTAGAATACAACTCTTCATTGGTATAACCGCAAATGGCTTCCAGGATCCAACAACCTAAGAACTCTGTTTTCCCAGTGCATATATTCAGGTTCCGCCTCATAGCGAGTGACATGTACAACCACACAATCCTTGTCTGCATCAAGGCTCTAATTGAAGCAGAAACAAATTCTGAATTACTTTTCAGTATAAGAAGCACAAGTTATTTAAACCACTATGTATAGCATGGCATCGAAGCTAATAAAATTTTGCATTATTCATCACCACATACTTAGATGAAAAACCACAGTCGAGATCGGCAAAGAAGAAAATCAACTTGGGCAGCTCAGCGGGGGGGACACATCCCCGAAGGGGGAAAACTACTCCTATAGTGCCACAGGGGCTGTAACCTCAAACGGGGCATTGACCATCTCAGTAGTGGCCGTGAGCGTATCTGGGGTCGGCTCGGTTGCTGCCTCCATCTTCTTGGAGCTCTCTGTCTCGTGGGGACCAGCCTCCCACGTCTGCTCCAATATCGGCAGATCTTTGCCTGGTTCTCCTTGGTCCATCATGAAACTGACGAATACTAGGAGACCACTGAAAGGAAAACACAATCGCAATGACAATGAAACAAAAAAGAGAGTGAGGATCAGTTACTGCTTTGCAAAAGTTCTTTTTTTTTCTCTGAACAAAAATATACCAACATCAGGGATCCGCTTACCTTCCCTTCGTTGGGAGAGAAGAACAGTGGCACATGCGAGTGTTTTCTTGAAGACGGTGAGGGAGAAGGGGATTCAGCAAAGAGTGAAATGATGGTTGCTTCGTCCGTCAAACTTAGACTGTGGGGAGGTGGGGTTTTGTGATACGACGGCTCGTAACTGCCGCGCTACAACCGGGGTGACTCTCCGCCTGCATACTGCCTTCTAATTAGGTGGATGGCATTTGGGCCCGTGCGCTGGATGGCCCGCATGTCGGTGAACAAAAGTATAACGACATTCAATAGAGGGAGACGTTTCAATGACCTAGGAGGAGCCAGAAGCGGTATTGTATCCACTGTACTAGTAGTAATTATTTTTCTGGGTAGCTGTAGAGTGTCTCCACTGTACTAGTAGTAATTCTTTCTCTGGGCCCAAGAAAAAACAGCCCATCCAAACTAAAATCAATTCAAAAGCCCATATATTTACTGAATGAGAGGCGCTCCCCACACCCAGCACACCGCACCCCCAAAAAACCTGGGTGCTCTTCTTCCTCCTCACTCCCACCCACCTCACGTCAGCTCGCTCCACTCGTACCCCCAAATTCCTCACCTCACTCCTATAGAAAACCCCAGCTCCCCTTCTTCCTCACTACTACAGAAAAACCCCAGCTCCCCTTCTTCTTCACTCGCACTACAACTAGGCTCGTCATTCATTACTCTGCTCAAATCCATGAGAGCGACGCGACGCCCTCAAGGAAAATGGAGTCGGCTGACCCCAGTGCCAAGAAGATGAGGCTCCCGCCAGCGGCGACGCCTGTTGTAGATCTTGCACCCGGCAGCGCAGGGAGAAGTGACGACCCCACCCCCACCAGATCCCAGGAACCCATAGAATCTCGGGTGGACCGCATCAGCGATCTCCTAGACGCCGTCCTTGGGGAGATCATCTTGCTTCTCCCCACAAAGGATTGCTACCGCACCCAAGTCCTCTCAATTCGGTGGCGCCCTCTATGGCACGCCATGCCCTTTAATCTCGGGTGTCGTCAGTTATCTCTCTTCAATGATTTTGAAATCCCCAGAGCCATCATCTCCTCCCACTAGGGCTCCGTTCAAAGCCTCTGCATCCCGTCATGCTACCTGAGCAAGCATACCATGCCCTGCACGGTGGACGCCTGGCTGAAATCCCCTGAATTCACAGAACTACAGCTGCTTGAGTTCTACTATTCCCCTGGAAATCACATACCACATACCGAACGCCATTACTTGTGCCCTCAGCACCGATGTCCATCTCGCGGTTTTCCTCCTCTCTCCACACCGCCACCTTTGCGCTGTGCTACCTACCAGACAATCTGGTACTAAACCTTCGACTCCCATTTCTCAAGAAACTTTCACTTGTGCGGGTTCGTATATCGGAGGCCTCATTGCATAACATCATCCACTCCAGTTGCCCTGCCCTGGAGTGCTTGGTGCTTGTTTTCACAGTTAGAATCGGTTGTCTCCAAATAAAGTCGCCTAACCTTGTAAGAATTGGAATTTGTTTTGACGGAAGGCAGCTCATCATCCAAGATGCCCCTTCACTTCAAAGTTGATCCTTGATTCTAGTTATTCACCGTTGCAAATAACCGTCCTCTCTGTGCCTAAACTTGAGACCTTGGGTGTAATACATGATCTCTATTTTCATTTCGATATGGTGTTTGGCTCCACAGTTCTTCAGGTACTTTATATTATCATCTACACTTGTAACCATAAGCTGCATTTTAAATTTCTGTGCATAAGTTATATATCATCTTGGAGTACACATTTTGTACTAATATTATGTTCTATGCTCAATGAAGAGTTTCTCCATGGATGGCCTATCAATGGTGCTGGATTCTGTCAAGGTCTTATATATATCCAAATGAATAGTTTTGATCTGAACAAGATTATTGGCTTGCTGCAATGCTTTCCATGTCTGGAGAAGTTGTATATAAAGGTGATAATTTCATGCACACTGGAAGCCCGCATATAGTGTACTAGAATTAACCGTTCAGCTGTTGCTCTTTCAACACTCTTTTTTTAGACCTTAACTGTTTTCAATCTTCATGTCTATTTAGGCAACAGGACGGGGTAAGAAAGTTATAACCAATTGGTGGATTCGTAAGCATCAGGATTTTCTCACTTCTCATGAGATTCGATTGAAGACAATAATGCTAGAACGATATGTAGCCAACCGTGCAAACACTAGATTTGTCACATTCTTCCTGCTAAATGCGAGATTACTATTGTCCATCAGGCTTAAGTTTATCAGCAGCATGGTTTTGACGAATGGGTATGTTGAAGAGCAAAAAAGGAGTTTCAGGTGGACAAAAGAGCTTCTGAATTTGTCGGGCTTCTATTTACAACATATTGTGGTCATAATCCAGTAAATTTTACGACCTAGGATGTTCATTCTATGGACCTGACCGATCCATTTGACTGTGATTGCCAAAAACAGTGCTGGAGTTAGATGTTGTTGCCCTTTTCAACCTGGTTTTTTTGTAAACCTGATGAATAATTAACCCTCGTGCTTTTGTACAGTTTGTGCTGGAGTTAGATGTTCCTGCCCTTTTCAACTCGGCTGTGACTATCATATTTTCTTTGAAACAAGGCAAACGGCTTGCCATTCGTTTAATTTAGAGTGAAATATTGTAACAAATCCCAACCAAGGGAAATAACATCACTCTCGCCGGCTACTTGAGCTCACTGTGCATTGCAGAAGCCAAGTGATTAGCCCCCACCAACACTCACAAACTTATTTCGAACTAGCACATCAAATGGGCTGTAAATTTTCATATGAAAGGCTGCATGACCATGACAGATTTGGTTTCTGACATTTGGGACCCGCGAGGAAATAGCCTATCCAAGGTGGTGTCGACTTACTAGCCAGTCAACAAACGATTCTGCCTACCAGCCGTTGGATTGACATCCAACATCTGTCGTGTATCTTATATCTCTTGTCTTCTTCTTCCTCCAACCGCCCAAACCAAACCACCCCGTCGGCTCCGCCTGCTCCCACCTCCCATGGCTGGCTGCGCCTCCGCCACCCTACCATACGTACCCTCCAACGTTGGCCAGTCCCTCCCTCTATTCCCCCACATGTCCTGTTATTCTCCGGCGATGTTAGCCCCAACACGCACCCGCACCCGAACCAGCCAACCCTCGTACTCCCCTCCGCCTGCGACTGGACCAGCGCATCTTCCACAGCTCCTATTCATTCCGTCCAAGGCCTCGCCGTCGTCCTCTG
This sequence comes from Triticum timopheevii, assembly GCA_963921465.1. NCBI lineage: Eukaryota > Viridiplantae > Streptophyta > Magnoliopsida > Poales > Poaceae > Triticum > Triticum timopheevii. Next base: position 120,925,512 of record OY997271.1, read on the forward strand.
CCTTGCGGCCTTGGTTAGCTCGCCGTGCGTGGTGCTCTACCCTCTTGCGTTGTCAACATCGTCAACAACCGAGAGGAACAAGGAGATTACTGTACGTGGAGAGGATGACAGTAGGGACCCACCAGCGTCATGGTAGTATGCAAGCAAGTGCCTCTATATTACAAGCCCAAAAAATATGGTTCCTCCTAATGGTTGGACATCTGGGCTCACGCCATTGTCAACGTAGTCATTAAACGAGAGAATTACACTACGAGCGGTGATAATCGACAAGTGTAGGGGATCGCAACAGCTTTCAAGGGTAGAGTATTCAACCCAAATTTATTGATTTGACACAAGGGGAGCCAAAGAATATTATTGAGTATTAGCAGTTGAGTTGTCAATTCAACCACACCTGGATAACTTAGTATCTACAGCAAAGTATTTAGTAGCAAAGTGGTATGATAATAAGGGTAACAGTGGCAAAAGTAAAGATAATAGTTTTGTAGGAATTGTAATAGCAGCAACGGAAAAGTAAACAAGCGAAGAACATTATGTGAAAAGCTCGTAGGCATTGGATCAGTGATGGATAATTATGTTGGATGAGATTCCTCATGTAATAGCTATAACATAGGGTGACACAGAACTAGCTCTAGTTCATCAATGTAATGTAGGCATGTATTCCAAATATAGCCATACGTGCTTATGGGAAAAGAACTTGCATGACATCTTTTGTCCTACCCTCCCGTGGAAGCGGGGTCCTAGCAGAAACTAAGGGATATTAGGCCTCCTTTTAATAGAGAGCCAGAACAAAGCATTAGCACATAGTGAATACATGAACTCCTCAAACTACGGTCATCACCGAGAAGTATCCCGATTATTGTCACTTCGGGGTTGTTGGATCATAACACATAATAGGTGAGTATAGACTTGCAAGATAGGATCAAGAACACACATATATTCATGAAAACATAATAGGTTCAGATCTGAAATCATGGCACTCGGGCCCTAGTGACAAGCATTAAGCATAGCAAAGTCATAACAACATCAATCTCAGAACATAGTGGATACTAGGGATCAAACCCTAACAAAACTAACTTGATTACATGGTAAATCTCATCCAACCCATCACCGTCCAGCAAGCCTACGATGGAATTACTCATGCACGACGGTGAGCATCATGAAATTGGTGATGGAGGTTGGTTGATGATGACGATGACGATGAATCCCCCTCTCCGGAGCCCCGAACGGACTTCAGATCAGCCCTACTGAGAGAGATTAGGGCTTGGCGGCGGCTCTGTATCGTAAAACAAGATGAAACTTTCTCTCTGATTTTTCTCTCCACAAAACGGAATATATGGAGTTGGAGTTGAGGTCGGTGGAGCATCAGGGGGCCCACGAGACAGGGGGCGCGCCCAGGGGGTGGGCACGCCCCCCACCCTCGTGGACAGGGTGTGGGCCCCCTGGTCTTGATTCTTTCGCCAGTATTTTTTATATTTTCCAAAACTTGTCTCCGTGGATTTTCAGGTCATTCCGAGAACTTTTGTTTTCTACACATAAAACAACATCATGGTAGTTCTGCTGAAAACAGCGTCAGTCCAGGTTAGTTTCATTCAAATCATGCAAGTTAGAGTCCAAAACAAGGGCAAAAGTGTTTGGAAAATTAGATACATTGGAGACGTATCAACTCCCCAAGCTTAAACCTTTGCTTGTCCTCAAGCAATTCAGTTGATAAAATGAAAGTGATAAAGAAAAACTTTTACAAACTCTGTTTGCTCTTGTTGTTTTAAACATGCAGAGCCAGCATTCAGGTTTCAGCAAATATTATGAACTAACCATACTCACAATAACACCTCGGTCTCAAAATTACTCATATAAATGGCATAATCAGCTAGCGAGCCATAATAATAAAACTCGGATGACAACACTTTCTCAAAACAATCATAACATGATATAACAAAATCGTATCTCGCTAGCCTTTCTGAGACCGCAAAACATAAATGCAGAGCACCTTTAAAGATCAAGGACTGACTACACATTGTAATTCATGGTAAAAGAGATCTAGTCAAGTCATACCCAGTATAAACTAATAGTAATGAATGCAAATGACAGTGTGCTCTCCAGCGGGTGATTTTTAATAAGAGGGATGATGACTCAACATAAAAGTAAATAGACAGGCCCTTCGCAGAGGGAAGCAAGGATTTGTAGAGGTTCCAGAGCTCGATTTTAAAATAGAGATTGAATAACATTTTGAGCAGCATACTTTCACTGTCAACGCAACAACTATGAGATGGCGATATCTTCCATACTACATGCATTATAGGCAGTTCCCAACCAGAATGGTAAAAGTTTATACTCCCCCACCACCAACAAGCATCAATCCATGGCTTGCTCGAAACAATGAGTGCCTCCAACTAACAATAGCCCTGGGGGAGTTTTGTTTAATTAAATTGATTTGCTTTGATCTTTTTGGATCATGGGACTGGGCATCCCGGTTACCGGCCCTTTCTCGTGCATGAGGAGTGGAGTCCACTCCTCTTGAGAATAACCCACCTAGCATGGAAGATATAGGCAGCCCTAGTTGAAACATGAGCTGCTCGAGCATACAAAACAAAATTTCATTTGAAAGTTTGGAGTTTGGCACATACAAATTTACTTGGAACGGCAGGTAAATACCGCATATAGCAAGGTATGGTGGACTCATTGGAATAACTTTGGGGTTTAAGGAGTTTGGATGCACAAGCAGTATTCCCGCTTAGTACAGGTGAAGGCTAGCAGAAGACTGGGAAGCGACCAACTGAGAGAGCGACAACAGTCATAAACATGCATTAGAATTAATTCACACCGAGTACAAGCATGAGTAGGATATAATCTACCATGAACACAAATATCATGAAGGCTATGTTGATTTGTTTCAACTACATGCGTGAACATGTGCCAAGTCGTGTCACTCAATTCATTCAAAGGAGGATACCATCCCATCATACCACATCATAATCATTCTAATAGCATGTTGGCACGCAAGGTAAACCATTATAACTCATAGCTAATCAAGCATGGCACAAGCAACTATAATCTCTAAATGTCATTGCAAATATATTTACTTCATAATAAGCTGAACCAGGAACGAAGAAATCATCATATTTACAAAAACAAGAGAGGTCGAGTTCATACCAGCTTCTCTCATCTCAATCAGTCCATCTTATATCGTCATTATTGCCTTTCACTTGCACAACCGAATGATGTTTATAATAACAATAGTGCACGTGCATTGGACTAAGCTGGAATCTGCAAGCATTCAACTCAAGAGAGAAGACAAAGTAATAAGGGCTCTAAGTTAAATAAACAATCATGCATATGAGAGCCACTAAACATTTTCGATATGGTCTTCTACTCTCGACCCCCAAAGGAAAGAAAAGAAAATAAAACTATTTACACGGGAAAGCTCCCAACATGTAAGAAAAAGAACGAGAAATCTTTTTGGGTTTTCATTTTAATTTCTACTATAAGCATGGAAATTAAACTAACTATTTTTTTGGTTTTTCTTAAGGTTTATCAAACTCACAAGAAGAAAGCGAGAAAAAGAAAATTAAACTAGCATGGATAATACAATGAAAGAGTATGAGCACCGACGACTAGAATAGTGTGTGAACATGAATGTAAAGTCGGTGAGAAATATATACTCCCCCAAGCTTAGGCTTTTGCCCTAAGTTGGTCTAATGCCAAGGGTAGCCTATGTGACGCCCGGATAATCAAGCTACAGCATCTCTACTAATGATGCCACGTCACCTCCGTTACTGTCACTAATCTCGCGTTAGTTCAAAACGATTCGAATTGAAATTTGAATTCCAGGAAAACATCAAAAGTTTTCAAACCATAGAACTAAAATGTTCGGATTGTGCCAAATAATGCATAGGTAATAACGATAGAGAACCCACACTTTTATAAAAATATTTAAATACTAAAAGATGAATAAAACATCGACAAAACTATTATTTAAATGCTTTTAAATATTAAACCGTTGTAAAACTATGCCTTTTGGGTGCCCAAGATATAGTGGCATTAGAATAAGTAGTGATACTATTTTAGGAACTAAGATCATAATTATATAAACTAAAATGGAGAGAAACTAAAAATAAAATAGAAAAGGAAAAATTAAGAAAAAGAAAATGCAAAAAAAAGAGATAAAGGGAGAACACCCCCCCCCCCCGGGCCACGACCCAGATGGCCTCGGGGCCAGCTAGGCCAAGGCCCAGCCGGCCGGCCCAACTGGCCCCTCACTCCCAATAACCCCCCCACCGATGGGAAACCCTATCCCGTCGCACCCACTCCCCCACTCACGCCCCACGTCCCTCCTTCCCCCTCCCGCCGATCCAGATTTGGATCAGGGATGAGCCCCCTCGACGCCGTCCCCCATCGCCCCTGGCACCACCCGTCGGTGCCCCTCTGCGCTCGTCTACGCCATCACCGCCATCCACCCCGACGACCGCTCCCAGCGCTCCCGACCCCGTCGCCGCTCGACGTCCCGGACACCGCCGCCCAACACCGCCCCCTCCCCCCGCTGCCTGGAGCCACCATGATGGCCTGCCTCCCCACCGGAACGACGTCTCCGACCTCCTCCTCAACCCCCGCTCCCATTGCCCTACGGCCCCAGTGAGCCCCACCTCTCTTTCCCCTGCTCACCACACACTTGCACCGCTCGCTGATACGTCTCCATCGTATCTATAATTTTTGATTGTTACATGCCAATATTATTCAACTTTTATATACTTTTGGCAACTTTTTATATTATTTTTTGGGACTAACATATTGATCCAGTGCCCAGTGCCAGCTCCTGTCTGTTGCATGTTTTCTGTTTCGCAGAAACCCAATATCAAACGGAGTCCAAACGGGATAAAAACGGACGGAGATTTTTTTTTGGAATATTTGTGACTTTTCGGAAGTAAAATCACGCGAAACGGTGTCCGGGGTGGCCACGAGACACGGGGGCGCGCCCTCCCCCCTGGGCGCGGCCTGGGCTCTCATGAGACACTCGTAAGGCGGCTGAAGCTCTTCTTTTGGCGCAAGAAAGATAATTTTATGAGAAAGATCTGGGCGAAAGATTCACCCTAATCGGAGTTACGGATCTCGAGATATAAAGGAAACGGTGAAGGGGTAGAATCTGAGAACGTAGAAATAGAGAGATAGATCCAATTTCGGAGGGGCTCTCGCCCCTCCCACGCCATGGAAGCCAAGGACTAGAGGGGAAACCCTTCTCCCATCTAGGGAGAAGGTCAAGCAAGAAGAAGAAGAAGGGGGGCTCTCTCCCCCCTTGCTTCCGGTGGTGCCGGAACACCGCCGGGGGCCATCATCATCACCGCGATCTTTACCAACACCGCCGTCATCTTCACCAACATCTCCATCATCTTCCCCCATCTATATCCAGCGGTCCACTCTCCTGCAACCCGCTGTACCCTCTACTTGAACATGGTGCTTTATGCTTCATATTATTTTACAATGATGTGTTGCCATCCTATGATGTCTGAGTAGATTTTCGTTGTCCTATCGGTGACTGATGAATTGCTATGAATGGTTTGAGTTGCATGTTTTATTATTGGTGCTGTCCTATTGTGCCCTCCGTGTCGCGCAAGCGTGAGGGATTCCCGCTGTAGGGTTTGCAATATGTTTATGATTTGCTTATGGTGGGTTGCGTGAGTGACTGAAACACCAACCCGAGTAAGTAGGTTGTTTGCGTATGGGATAAAAGGGGACTTGATGCTTCAATGCTATGGTTGGGTTTTACCTTAATGAATCTTTAGTAGTTGCGGATGCTTGCTAGAGTTCCAATCATAAGTGCATAGAATTCCAAGTAAGGGATGATTTGTTAGCTTATGCCTCTCCCTCAAATAGAATTGCAATAGTGATTATCGGTCTAGTAACATAGTCAATTGCTTAGGGACAATTTCACAACTCCTACCACCACTTTTCCACACTCATTATATTTACTTTATTTGCATCTTTATCTAAACAGCCCCTACTTTTTATTTACGTGCTCTTTATTATCTTGCAAACCTATCCTATCACTTCTACAAAGTACTTCTAGTTTCATACTTGTTCTAGGTAAAGCGAACGTCAAGCGTGCGTAGAGTCGTATCTGTGGCCGATAGGACTTGAGAGAGTATTTTTTCTACCTTTAGCTCCTCGTTGGGTTCGACACTCTTACTTATCGAAAGAGGCTACAACTATCCCGTATACTTGCGGGTCATCAAGATCTTTTTCTGGCGCCATTGCCGCATAGCATGGGGTGAATATTCTCGTGTGTGCTTGTTTGCTTTATCACTAAGTAATTTTTATTTGTTGTCCTTAGTTGTTCTCTATCTTTAGTTATGGATATAGAACACAAAAACCAAAAAAATTAGATGTACTGGCTACTCATGAAGATGGGGTAACTCCTAAAACCCTGAATTCTCATTATGCGAGAGATATTATATACTATTTTGATAATCTCGAGAAAACCCCATTCAACTTTATAATGGGAGACACGTTGGATCAACGTGAATACTTTCGGGATTATCGCTCGACACAAAAAGGGAAACTATTATGGGATCAATTTATTATGTTGCGTTGGTATGCCTGGGCTCTATGCCCGAGATATGATATTACTTGTTGCTCTAGGATAGAGGCTCCACACCTTCCCTTTTCATGCAAATTTAATGATAGTGAAACCTTAGCTTCTTATGCTAATGGTATATATGATTACTATGATGTGGAACAAATAGAAGAATTTGTTGCTTTTAAGGCTGCTTATGAAATTGAATCTTTGTTTGAAAAGTATGAAGCTTTAGATGATGATGTTTATAGGCCTGAAAATCTTGCTATACTTAGATATTGCTATGCAAATTATGAATACAATTACTATATTAATGCATTTATGAAGAAATTCTCTGTTGTCCAAGAAGAGATTAATATTTTGCAGGAAGCTATGGAAGAAGAAATTGATGAAACAGTGAGCTCATTGGATGAAAAAGATGATGAGGAGAGCAAAGAACAAAAGGAGGAAGAGCGGATTAGCTACCCGTGCCCACCTTCTAGTGAGAGTAACCCTCCAACTCATACATTATTTAATTCCCCTTCATCCTTACCGAAGGATGATTGCTATGATGATTGCTATGATCCCTTGAATTTGTTGGAAATATCCCTTTTTGATGATACTTGTTATGCTTGTGGCCAAGATGCCAATATGAATGATGCTTATGGAGATGAACTTGCTATAGTTCCTTATGTTAAACATGAAATTGTTGCTATTGCACCCACGCATGATAGTCCTATTGTCTTTTTGAATTCTCCAAACTACACTATATCGGAGAAGTTTGTGCTTATTAAGGATTATATTGATGGATTGCCTTTTACCATTGCACATGATGATTTTGATAGATATAATATGCATGTGCTTGCTGCTCCTACTTGCAATTATTATGAGAGAGGAACTACATCTCCGCCTCTTTATGTCTCCAATATGATAGAATTGCAAGAAACTGTTTATACTATGCATTGGCCTTTACTATGTGTGCATGAATTGTTCTCTTATGACATGCCGATGCATAGGAAGAGAGTTAGACTTTGTTGTTGCATGATATATGTTACTTTGTGCTCACTACTAAATTACTAATCATTTTTATTTAAAACTGGCTTTGATATACCTTGGGATCCGGGTGGATTCATTACTTGAGCACTATATGCCTAGCTTAATGGCTTTAAAGAAAGCGCTGCCAGGGAGACAACCCGGAAGTTTTAGAGAGTCATTTATTTCTGTTGAGTGCTTTCATATAGTTTAAAAACACAAAAAATAAAGAGGGGAACCTAAAAACTTTTCAAAAAGGAAAGTGAAAGTGAGAAAGACAAGCATTGTTGAAGTGGGAGCTAGCCTTGAACTTTGTTCATGCTCACGGAAACTTTGTGAATCTTGATTATAGAAACTTTTCAACAAAAATAATTATCCCCTTGTATATTTCCATTTTATTATAAAAATAATGTGCTAAGGTTTGCCTTTAGGATGTTTACAATGCTTGTTGGTTTGTACAGTGCAGGACAGGAACTTTGGCTGTAGTGCGCGATTTTACATTTTTAACTGGAATGTCAATTGCTTCTGATTCCTTTTGCACTGTCTTTCTATACAACTTGTTTAGTTTTCCTAATTTTGGTAGAAGTTTTGGGGTACCAGAAGTATGGTGGATTTTTAGATTGCTACAGACTGTTCTGTTTTTGAAAGATTCTGTTTTTGATGCATAGTTTCCTTGTTTTGATGAATCTATAAATTTATATTAGTGGATTAAGCCATGGAAAAGTTATATTAAAGTAGACACAATGCAAAAACAAAATATGAATTGGTTTGCAATAGTACTTAGAGTGGTGATTTGCTTTATTATACTAACGGATCTTACCGAGTTTTCTGTTGAAGTTTTGTATGGATGAAGTGTCTAAACGAGGAGGTCTCAATATGAGGAAAAGGAAGAGAGGCAAGAGCTCAAGCTTGGAGATGCCCGAGGCACCCCAAGTAAATATTCAAGGAGACTCAAGCGTCTAAGCTTGGGGATGCCCTGGAAGGCATCCCCTCTTTCTTCAACAAGCATCGGTATGTTTTCGTATTCGTTTCGTTCATGCATTATGTGCAAGTCTTGGAGCGTCTTTTGCATTTAGTTTTCACTCTTCTTTTTTTTGCACCATGCTGGTATGAGATAGTCCTTGGTTGATTTATAGAATGCTCATTGCACTTCACTTAAATATTTTGAGTATGGCTTTATAGAATGCTTCATGTGCTTCACTTATATCATTTGAAGTCTGGATTGCCCGTTTCTCTTCACATAGAAAACCGCCATTTGTAGAATGCTCTTTTTCTTCACTTATAATTGTTAGAGCATGGGCATATATTTTGTAGAAAGAATTAAACTCTCTTGATTCACTTATATCTATTTAGAGAGATGACAGGTATTGGTCATTCACATGGTTAGTCATAAAATCCTACATAAACTTGTTGATCGCTGAATATGATATGTTTGATTCCTTGCAATAGTTTTGCGATATAAAGGTGATGATATTAGAGTCATGATAGTGGGTGGTTGTGGATTGTAGAGACACTTGTGTTGAGGTTTGAAAGTCCCGTAGCATGCACGTATGGTAACCGTTGTGTGACAAATTTGAAGCATGGGGTGTTTCTTTGATTGTCAGTGGCGGTCGAGGACGAGCGATGGTCTTTTCCTACCAATCTATCCCCCTAGGGGCATGTGTAGTAGTACTTTGCTTCGAGGGCTAATAAACTTTTGCAATAAGTATATGAGTTATTTATGACTAATGTGAGTCCATGGATTATACGCACTTTTACCTTTCCATCATTGCTAGCCTCTTCGGTACCGTGCATTGCCCTTTCTCACCTTGAGAGTTGGTGCAAACTTCGCCGGTGCATCCATACTCCGTGATACGATATGCTCTATCACACATAAGCCTCATTATATCTTCCTCAAAACAGCCACTATACCTACCTATCATGGCATTTCCATAGCCATTCCGAGATATATTGCCATGCAACTTCCATCATCATCATATTCATGACTTGAGCATTCATTGTCATATTGCTTTGCATGATTGTAAGATAGCTAGCATGATGTTTTCATGGCTTGTCCGTTTTTTGATGTCATTGCTACGCTAGATCATTGCACATCCCGGTACACCGCCGGAAGCATTCATATAGAGTCATATCTTTATTCCACTATCGAGTTGTAAGTAACTAAAAGTGTGATGATCATCATTATTAGAGCATTGTCCCCAAAAAGAAAAAAAAGAAAGGACAAAAAGAAAAAAGAAAAAAAGGCCAAAGAAAGAAAAAGAAAAAAAAGAAAAAAAAAGAAAAAAAAGAAAAAGAAATGAAAAGGGGCAATGTTACTATCTCTTTTTCCACACTTGTGCTTCAAAGTAGCACCATGTTCTTCATGTAGTGAGTCTCATATCTTGTGCTTCAAAGTAGCACCATGTTCTTCATATAGATTGTCTCCTATGTTGTCACTTTCATATACTAGTGGGAATTTTCATTATAGAACTTGGCTTGTATATTCCAATGATGCGCTTCCTCAAATGCCCTAGGTCTTCATGAGCAAGCAAGTTGGATGCACACCTACTTAGTTTCTTTTGTTGAGCTTTCATACACTTATAGCTCTTAGTGCATCCGTTGCATGGCAATCCCTACTCCTCACGTTGACATCAATTGATGCATCTCCATAGCCCGTTGATTAGCCGCGTCAATGTGAGACTTTCTCCTTTTTTGTCTTCTCCACATAACCTCCATCATTATATTCTATTCCACCTATAGTGCTATATCCATGGCTTGCGCTCATGTATTGAGTGAGGGTTGAAAAAGCTGAAGCGCGTTAAAAAGTATGAACCAATTGCTCGGCTTGTCATCGGGGTTGTGCATGATGGGGGCATTTTGTGTGACGAAAATGAAGCATGGCCAAACTGTATGATTTTGTAGGGATAAGCTTGCTTTGGCCTTGTTGTTTTGAAAAGACATGATTGCTTTATTGGTACGCTCAAAGTATTATTGTTTTTATGTCAAATGATAGACTATTACTTTGAATCACTCGTGTCTTAATATTCATGCCATGATTAGACATATGATCAATATTATGCTAGGTAGCATTCCACATCAAAAATTATCCTTTTTATCATTTACCTACTCGAGGACGAGCAAGAATTAAGCTTGGGGATGCTGGTACGTCTATGTCGTATCTATAATTTTTGATTGTTCCATGCCGATATTATTCAACTTTATATACTTTTGGCAAATTTTTATACTATTTTTTGGGACTAACATATTGATCCAGTGCCCAGTGCCAGTTCCTGTCTGTTGCATGTTTTTTGTTTCGCAGAAACCCAATATCAAACGGAGTCCAAACGGGATAAAAACGGACGGAGATTTTTTTTGGAATATTTGTGATTTTTCAGAAGTAAAATCAACGCGAAATGGTGTCCGGGGTGGCCATGAGACAAGGGGCGCGCCCTCCTCCCTGGGCGCAGCCTGGGCTCTCGTGGGCCACCTGTAAGGAGGTTGACACTCTTCTTCCGGCGCAAGAAATATAATTTTATGAGAAAGATCTGGGCAAAAGATTAACCCCAATCGGAGTTACGGATCTCCAGATATAAAGGAAATGGTGAAGGGGTAGAATCTGAGAACGCAGAACAGAGAGATAGATCCAATCTCGGAGGGGCTCTCGCCCCTCCCACGCCATGGGAGCCAAGGACCAGAGGGGAAACCATTCTCCCATCTAGGGAGAAGGTCAAGGAAGAAGAAGAAGAAGGGGGGGCTCTCTCTCCCTTGCTTCCGGTGGCGCCGGAACGCCGCCGGGGGCCATCATCATCACCGCGATCTTCACCACACCGCCGTCATCTTCACCAACATCTCCATCACCTTCCCCCATCTATATCCAGTGGTCCACTCTCCCGCAACCCTCTGTACCCTCTACTTGAACATGGTGCTTTATGCTTCATATTATTTTCCAATGATGTGTTGCCATCCTATGTTGTCTGAGTAGATTTTTGTTGTCCTATCGGTGATTGATGAATTGCTATGATTGGTTTGAGTTGCATGTTTTATTATTGGTGCTGTCCTATTGTGCCCTCCGTGTCGCGCAAGTGTGAGGTATTCCCGCTATAGGGTTTGCAATATGTTTATGATTTGCTTATGGTGGGTTGCGTGAGTGACTGAAACACAAACCCGAGTAAGTAGGTTGTTTGCGTATGGGATAAAAGGGGACTTGATGCTTTAATGCTATGGTTGGGTTTTACCTTGATGAATCTTTAGTAGTTGCGGATGCTTGCTAGAGTTCCAATCATAAGTGCATAGAATTCCAAGTAAGGGATGATATGTTAGCTTATGCCTCTCCCTCAAATAGAATTGCAATAGTGATTATCGGTCTAGTAACGTAGTCAATTGCTTAGGGACAATTTCACAACTCCTACCACCACTTTTCCACACTCATTATATTTACTTTATTTGCATCTTTATCTAAACAGCCCCTACTTTTTATTTACGTGCTCTTTATTATCTTGCAAACCTATCCTATCACTTCTACAAAGTACTTCTAGTTTCATACTTGTTCTAGGTAAAGCGAACGTCAAGCGTGCGTAGAATCATATCTGTGGCCGATAGGACTTGAGAGAGTATTTGTTCTACCTTTAGCTCCTCGTTGGGTTCGACACTCTTACTTATCAAAGAGGCTACAACTATCCCGTATACTTGCGGGTCATCACTCGCGCCCGCGGTCACCGCGTCCACGGCTGTTCTCTGGCCGGTGCCCGCTGCTGCGGACTCGCTGGGCCGCACGCTCACAGCCGCACCCCGTTGCTCCCATTGCCGACCCGTGCGCCTCGGTGCTCACACGCCATCGATCGCGCCCCGCACCAGCCTGCTCGTCACCATCACCATCTGCGCCGGCCTCCCGCTCTAGTTCCACCCCTCTACCGCTTCCCCTGGCCGGTGTCATGGTCGCCGACGGCCGTGCCGATGGCCTCGCCCGAACCAGCGCTCGGGCTCGCCCCTAGTTGGGCGCGCCCGTTACCACCAACGCCCGTCGCCCGACCCACTATAGGCCTCTAGGCCTTTGACATGTGGGGTCGCCCCCAGAACGTTTTAAAAAAGTGAATTAAAAGAAATTATTAATAATAAATAAATAAATATGTTAATCAATCAATTAATTAATTAACTAAATTATTGTATTTAATTAACCAAATTACTCATTAACCTGCTCAACTACAGTTAATTAATTAGACAGTCAATGACATGCAGGACCCACACGTCAGTTTGACCCAGTCAACGTCCTGTTGACTGCTGACGTCATGCTGACCTCATGACGTCGTCATGTTGATTTAAATTAATTAAGGAAATTCTAAAATGATTAAATCTTTTAAAATTTATATAAAGTAAACCGTAGCTCGGTTGGAAAAACTTTGTACATGAAAGTTGCTCAGAACGACAAGACGAATCCGGATATGCAGCCCGTTTGCCCGCCACACATCCCTAGCATAGCAAACACACAACTTTCCCCTTCTGGTTCATCTTTCCGAAAACGCGAAACACCGGGAATACTTTCCCGGTTGTTTCCCCCTTTCGCCGGTATCACCTACCACCGCGTTAGGGCATACCTAGCACCGCGTATTGCCTCGTTATGTTTTGTGATGCTTTGTTTGCTCCGTATTTACTGTTTCTTCCCCCCTCTTCTTCTCCGGTAGACCCCGAGACCGGCGCTGATGCCACTGAGTACGACTACGGTGTTGATGACCCCTCTGAGGGAGTCCTGGACTAGGGGGTGTCCGGACAGCCGGACTATCATTATCCGCCGGACTCCAAGACTACGAAGATACAAGATTGAAGACTCCGTCCCGTGTCCGGATGGGACTTTCCTTGGCGTGGAAGGCAAGCTTGGCAATACGGATATGTAGATCTCCTAACATTGTAACCGACTCTGTGTAACCCTAGCCTCCTCTGGTGTCTATATAAACTGGAGGGCTTTAGTCCATAGGACAACATACATTACAACAATCATACCATAGGCTAGCTTCTAGGGTTTAGGCTCCTTGATCTCGTGGTAGATCCACTCTTGTACTACCCATATCATCAATATTAATCAAGCAGGACGTAGGGTTTTACCTCCATCGAGAGGGCCCGAACCTGGGTAAAAACATCATGTCCCTTGTCTCCTGTTACCATCTGCCTAGACGGACAGTTCGGGACCCCCTACCCGAGATCCGCCAGTTTTGACACCGACAGTGGTGCTTTCATTGAGAGTTCCTCTTTGTCGTCACCGATAGGCTTGATGGCATCTTCAACCAACAACGCTGTCCAGGGTGAGACTTTTCTCCCCGGACAGATCTTCGTATTCGGCGGCTTCGCCCTGCGGGCCAATTCACTTGGCCATCTGGAGCAGATCGAAAGCTACGCCCCTAGCCGTCAGGTCAGATTTGGAAGCTTAAACTTCACGGCCGATGTCCGCAGAGACTTGATCTTCGACGAACTCGAGCCACAACCAAGCGCGCTGCACTGTGACGACGGGCATGATCTAGCTCTGCCACCGAACAGTGCCTTGGTGGCCGCACACGGGTCCGCTTCGGCCATTAGCCCGGAGCCGATCGCCCAGATCGAGGGCTGGTGGATAGAGGCCGCCCTGGGGGCTTCAACATCCACAGCGATGGAGTCGAACACTAATCTTGTCCCTTGCGAAACTCGTGATTCCGAGGCGCCGGACTCCTCGCCGGACTCCGAACCTCCCGCGCCCCTACCAATCGATCCGGATTGGGCGCCGGTTATGGAATTCACCGCCGCAGACATCTTCCAATACTCGCCTTTTGGCGATATCCTGAATTCATTAAAGCATCTCTCGTTATCAGGAGAGTCCTGGCCGGACTATGGCCAGGATGGTTGGGGTACGGACGACGAAGAAATTCAGAGCCCACCCACCACCCACTTTGTAGCCACTGTCGACGACCTAACCGACATGCTAGACTATGACTCCGAAGACATTGACGGAATAGACGACAATGCTGGAGACGAACAAGAAACAGAGCCTATAAGGCACGGGAGAACTACCTCGTCACATGACATATATATGGTGGACACCCCAAAGGAGAGTGATAACGAGGACCAACGGGCAGCGGCAGAAGATGACCCCGCTGATAAACGACCAAAACGGCAGCGCAGACGCCGCCCTAAGTCCCGCCTCGATGACAACAACGCTCCCAAGGAGCCCGCAATACGGCAGGGCTCACAAGCGGATGATGAACATGCAGACAAGCAACCGTTCGAGCATGACGAGTCGGATAATCAGTCCAAGCCCGGCAAAAACAACAGCCCGGACGATCTCATACCGGACACGCCGCCGGAGAGCAAGAACCTTCGGAAAAGACTCGTCAGTACTGCAAGAAGCCTGAAGAAGGAAAAACGGAGGCTCAATACAGCGGAAGACACACTCAGAATGAGATGGAGCAAAGTGCTCAAAACCGCAGATAAGTACGGCAATGGCCACCAATCAGAGAGCTACCCGAAGCGCAAGCTGCTACCAGAATTCGACGAAGAGGCCATAGAGCCTCCACCGTCCAAAAATAAAGGGGCTGCCTGGTTGGATAGACGGCCAGATGATAGGCCAAATTCTGACAGCAGCGCCACACATAAACCAACCAACGAACTTGGAAGGAGAGATGGCCCAGCCAGGTCCATCTACGGGCCAAAGGAGAAGGCCCCAAGAAGCAAGGCAACACGTCAAGTGCCCGATGATAGCGGCACACACAAATATAGGGGCGCCGCACACCCACTATGTTTCACCGATGAGGTGCTGGACCATGAATTCCCAGCAGGGTTTAAACCCATAAACATAGAGGCCTACGATGGAACAACAGACCCTGGAGTCTGGATAGAAGATTATATACTGCACATACACATGGCCAAAGGAGACGATCTCCACGCCATAAAATACCTACCCCTCAAGCTCAAAGGGCCAGCTCGTCATTGGCTTAAGAGCCTCCCAGAAAACACTGTTGGAAGTTTGGAAGAGCTTGAGGATGCGTTTAGAGCAAATTTTCAAGGGACTTACGTCCGCCCTCCGGATGCAGATGATCTAAGTCATATAACTCAACAGCCCGGAGAGTCAGCGCGGAAATTCTGGAACAGGTTCCTTACCAAAAAGAACCAAATAGTCGACTGTCCGGACGCCGAAGCCTTAGCAGCTTTCAAGCATAATGTCCGAGACGAATAGCTTGCCAGGCACCTCGGTCAAGAGAAACCGAGGACAATGTCCGCACTAACAAGCCTCATGACCCACTTCTGTGCGGGAGAAGATAGCTGGCTAGCAAGATGCAGCACCAGCGACCCAAGTACATCCGAGATAAGAGATGGAAACGGAAAATCACGACGCAGAAAAGAGCAGCGCCGGAATAAAGAGAAAATCCCAAAGAGCACGGTAGTCAATGCCGGATTCAAAAGCTCGCGGCCCAACAACAAAACACAGCCTCTCAAGGATGACAGTGACGAATTGTCCAACTTCAAACAAGATTTTGGGTCGGATATGTCAAATCCACAGTACCCCCGGAAGGCCTGCAAATCACACCCACAGGGATTGTTGGGTTTTTAAACAGTCCGGCCGACTAAATGCCGAACACAAGGGGCTCGACGCGTCAAGCGAAGAAGATAAACCCCACCAGCAGAGCACCGGAAAACAAAAGACTTTCCCACAAGAGGTCAAAATAGTAAACTCACTTAATGTGATAATACGGAAAAACAATGCGGCACTTCCTAAAAAGAGCTTCGCGCGGTCCAAACCAGCAAACCATAGAGATTGGATATCAAAGCCAATCACTTTCGACCACCTGGACTACTCCAGAAGCGTTCGAAACGCGGGACGGACTCCCCTGATATTGAATCCCATAATAGACGGATTACAATTTACTAACGTCCTAATGGACGGAGGCAGTGACTTAAACCTGCTATATTCAAACACAATCCGTAGGATGGGGATAGACCCTACCAAAATCCGACACAGCCGCACTTCCTTCAAAGGAGTGATGCCAGGCCCCTACGCCAAGTGCACAGGCTCTATATTACTAGAAGTCGTGTTCGGATCGCCGAACAATTTTCGATGCGAAAAATTAATTTTTCACATCGTCCCATTTGAAAGTGAATATCAAGCACTCTTGGGACGAAAGGCTTTTGTCCGCTTCAACGCCATACCGCATTACGCGTCTCTTACACTCAAGATGCCCGGTCCGCGTGGCGTCATTTCAGTGCGAGGGTCACTTAAAGACCCCGGACTCGGATAGACAAATCCGGCTTCAGCAGGCTAGGGGCTCCCTAGCCGCATACCTCTTCACAGGGGGCTGTGCGCACAAACAACCGCGAGTTCATACAAACCCCGCTTTAATTATTTATATTTCTTCTTTTACACATATTTTTCGCACGATTTGTTTTCAAACTAAACGTTCCTCTCTTTTTACAGATGAACAACGTGCATGCCCGTCCAGAATAAACGGCACAACGGAGACACAGGCGCAGACGTGCAGTAGGGACCCGTTGTGAGGATTCTTTTCAGATTAAGACCCTGCGTAAACCTTTTTTACTATCTCTTGTTGTTATTCTCCCTTGGTTTCTTCCTATAGCCAAAGCAGAGCCTGACGTTTTGGCATCGGCCGCGTCAGAAGACCATGCCCGTACCTGGACACTAGGGGCTTAGGGCATCTCTGCCCATTATTATAAAGACCGAACACCTTAGGGAGTGTTCGGCGTCTCGAGTTAGGCATTATATGCATCAGCTCCGAATCATGTCTTTGGTCAAATGTTGGGTTTGCCCGGATCCTGTGTTTTGCTGCCTTACGTTCCGTATCACCGGCTAACGCGGCACCAGGAGAACTACTGCGATTGTGCCCCAGTTCGGCTGGGCGAGCACCTCAGTAGAGAAAGCCGAAAACTGACTGTCATGATACAGCGAGAGACTGGTCAACCACTCGATCGACTACCGGAATGTTTAGAATTCCCCGCTTTGACGAAGGACCGTTTCCCGGTCAGGCACATACGCACCCCGAATTCGGAGATGTGCGGTGCCACCAGGGGCTATATCGTAGCCCCACCCTCGAGCTCCACTGGCTAAGTGAAAGTGATAAAGCATTATAGTCCGGATTGCCTCGTTCTCTATGCTACCACCTCCTTAAATAGGACCGAGACGTCGGATTAAGTGTGGGAACGCGCTATTTTTGCGAACACCCCTGCACCCTGTGCGTGGGGGCTGAAGCCGAAGACTGCACTCTTTCAAGTTATACAAATGTATACGTAAATGGCCGCACAGGAGAAGTTTTACTACTTGGGACGCACAAGTATAAAAAGCAGTTATAACATAATCATCGTTTTACAAGCTAATACGATCATTTGAACGTGACATTTTTCGAGCACTGCGCCTCTATTACACGAGCGCCACACACAACTTCCCCGAAATAGTGCTCGGCGGGGAGCCGGTTTTCATCCGAATCCTGGGCGGCAATAGCGGTGGCATCCATCTCCGGACAGTGCACCTTCATACGGGCAAGAGCCATCCGCGCGCCCTCGATGCAGGCCGACCGCTTCATCTCCTTTATATGCGGCACCGCTCCAAGGAATTGTTGTAGTAAGCCGAAGTAGCTCGTCGCCTTGGGCCTCTCTGGCCAGACATGAGCCACGATGTTAGTCATGGCAAGTCCGGACAATCTATTTAGCTCGGCCCATTCGGCCAACCGGTCTGTTAACGGAAGTGAGCGATCCGGACTGTGGAATTGAGACCAATACAGCTCTTCCGTCTCGTGATCCTTCTGGCTCCGGAAGTGCTTAACGGCATCGGCCGCACTTACAGCTAAGTCCATATACGGATCCTCCGGACTCCACAACCGCTCAAATTGAGCATACTTTCCATCCATAAACCGGCGATGCAGCAGAAAAGGCTTGCCAGCCACGATATCTCCGGCTTGGCGCAGTTCCTCCTTCATAGCCCGCATTGCAGAGCGGGCATCCTTGGCTTCGGCGGTGGCCTTCTTCAGGTCTTCCCGCTCCGATAAGTGCTCCTTTTCAAGAGCCTCATTGCGGTCGGCAGCATCCTTTACTTTCATGGCCAATTCGGCCACCTCTGCCCTGCTTAGGCAGTGCGCAGCCCTTTCGGCTTTCAACTCCTCGGCCGCCCTCGAGGCAGCCGCGTCACTCCTTCGGGCTTGCTCCTTAGCTCGAGCAAGTTCGGCCCGAAGGCTCTCCACAGCAGCAGCACCATCTATACAACAGCATATAATTTATCACAGGAGGGCTTCGACCCCCTTAATAAAGCGACTGCGGAGAACTCTTTTACCTTGCGACTCGTCAAGTCGCCTGTTGACAAGTGCGATGTCCACATCTGCCAAGTCAAGTTGCCGATTTAATTCGGCAAACTCACTAGTCCGGCTAGCCCCCGGACTATCCGCCACCTGCATAGGAATGACGGAATTCATTACTTTAGATTTCGATCCTTGGTACGCTGTCGTTTTCGACAACCTACTGAGTCTCAGGGGCTACTATCTATACAGGGCGCATTTTTATGTGTGAAACTGTTAAAAGACAAAAGGGTGCGTCATTCTCGCATACCTCAAACCCCGCCAGCAAACTCATGGCGGCATTGCGCAATCCGCTCTCGGCGGACGAGATCCTTCCAATCACCATACGCATCAACGCATGGTGATCTTCTGAAACAGACGCCCTCTCAAGTAGATTCTTTAGTTCTCCCGGCCAGATACTAGTGGGTGCCGAACTCTCTGGCCCCTCCGGACTCGAGGATACCCTCCATGACGATACTTCAGGCTCGCCCGCCTTATCTGACGGCGCTGCAGACGGAGGCGTATCGCTCTCCATCATCTCCAGAAGAAGGTCTCCCGAAGACGAACTCATCTGAGAAGGCTGCAGATCCGAACTGCAATATAAATATTTCGGTCACCCACAGAAGCACAAATGAAGGCATTTCCTTACTAATTAATTCCCGTTTTCATACTCACGGCTCGCTAGAGGGCTGATCCTTTGGCGATGATTGTGCGTCCGGATTCTCTCCGGACGCCGGACCCCCCGGTGAAGATCTCTTCCCGCGCTTAGGGGATTTGGCCTCCGGATCTTCGGAGGCGGTCCTCTTCTCCCCCTGGAGGGAGGGGTTCTTGATTCCCCCCTCTTCAGGCGCCCCTTTGGGCAAAATATTAGCTCCTCTGTTTTCCCCTTCGCCCCCTTCTATGGGTGCGACCTCCAACATTCTGACCAGCACGGGATCCAGTGCGGTCTCTGGGAGGGGGGCCGGACACCTTATCAGCCTTGATCGCGCCACCCATTCCTGTAAAGAATAAGGGGTCAGGAGGCGAACTCTAGAAAGGCGCATAAATAGAATGTCCGGACTCTGAGCTATTTACCTGAGTATCCGGGCGATCGCGGCTTAGGCCTGCGTCCTCGGCTAAATCCGGACACGCCACCTGCGTCCGAAGAACAACTTGTACATCTCCACGGGTGTCGCACCCATAAAGTGTTGGAGAATCCGGGGTCCCTCCGGGTTGAACTCCCATAGACGGAGAGGACGGCGTTTGCAGGGCAGAAGATGCCTGATTAGCATAACCTGCATCACCTTGATCAGGTCGATCTCCCTCGCTTGGAGATCTCGAATCCGGCCCTGCAGTGAGGGCACGTCTTCGGACGGCCCCCAATTGAGCCCTTGGTTGACCCACGACATTAGCTGGCGTGGAGGTCCTGGGCGGAATGAAGGCGGCGGCTTTTGCCTGCTGCCCTTCGGAGCGGTGATATAGAACCACTCCTACTGCCACAGTCCGAGTTCCTCTTGGAAGGAACCCTCGGGCCACGGGGCATCGGCCTTTTTGCTTATGGTCGCCCCGCCGCACTCCGCTTGACACCCCCCGATCATCTTTGGCTCCACCTTGAAGGTCTTCAGCCACAGGCCGAAGTGGGGAGTGACGCGGAGGAAGGCTTCGCAGATGATAATGAATGCGGAGATATGGAGGATGGACTCCGGAGCCACGTCGTGAAAGTCCAGCCCATAGTAGAACAGGAGCCCTCTCACGAAGGGGTCCGTCGGGAAGCCTAAACCCCGGCAGAAGTGGGATACGAAGACGACGTATTCACCGGGCTCGGGGGCAGGCACGGCCTACCCTTGGGCAGGCAACCTGTGCGAAACCTCGTAGGCCAGGTACTTGGCTTCACGTAACTTCAATATGTCCTCCTCCGTGACGGAGGAGGGCATCCACCGGCCCTGGAGGTCGGAGCCGGACATGGTTGAGGATCCGAAGCGCTCGAATCTAAGGCTCTGGGTGTTGGAACTGGGAGCGGGGAACAGATTCGATGCGAGATTGAAGAACAAGGACGAGCCTTGGTCCTCGTATAAAGGGGACAAAATACCAAGGGCCGTCTCCGTGACCGCTTGAGATTCGCCTTCGATAGAGGAGGCGTGGCGACGGGAATGGTTGGGTTACCCACACACGTATTGATGAGAATCCCGGAATAAGGGGAACACGATTTCTGCTTCGACAAGACGTGCCAAGGGAACCGCTTCGCTAAACGTGCTGAGGTGGTATAGTAAAAAACGATTCAAACAAAGGCTTGGTGGCGGTGTGATGTCACGCTACATAATACGTCAGCAGATTGAACTAAGTGTACATTTTATTCTCTCTACGGTGGAATGTGGAATTTATTTTGCAGAGCCGGACACTATCCTGGTGTTCATGATCTTCTCTGGATTATTCAAGGGAGGAACCCGCCTTGCAATGCCGAACATTATGCGCGCCGGACTTATCATCATTGAAGCCTGGTTCAGGGGCTACTGAGGGAGTCCTGGACTAGGGGGTGTCCGGACAACCGGACTATCATTATCCGCCGGACTCCAAGACTACGGAGATACAAGATTGAAGACTCCGTCCCATGTCCGGATGGGACTTTCCTTGGCGTGGAAGGCAATCTTGGCAATACGGATATGTAGATATCCTACCATTGTAACCGACTCTGTGTAACCCTAGCCTCCTCCGGTGTCTATATAAACCGGAGGGCTTTAGTCCATAGGACAACATACATTACAACAATCATACCATAGGCTAGCTTCTAGGGTTTAGCCTCCTTGATCTCGTGGTAGATCCACTCTTGTACTACCCATATCATCAATATTAATCAAGCAGGACGTAGGGTTTTACCTCCATCGAGAGGGCCCGAACCTGGGTAAAAACATCGTGTCCCTTGTCTCTTGTTACCATCCGCCTAGACGCACAATTCGGGACCCCCTACCCAAGATCCGCCGGTTTTGACACCGACACCCTCCTACTTGCCAGAGCAACCAGGCAAGCCCCCCCTTTGATCGTCCCGATATTGCCCATTCCATTCTCTCATGCTTGCATTAGATTTTGCTATTGTTATTGTTTGCTCCTATTCTGATGCATAGCCTGCATTTGTAACCTGCTTATTGTTACCTTACCTGCTTATCCTAAACTGCTTAGCATAGGTTGGTTAGTGATCCATCAGTGACCCCCACTGTCGGTGTCAAAACCGGCGGATCGCGGGTAGGGGGTCCCGAACAGTGCGTCTAGGCGGATGGTAACAGGAGACGAGGGACACGATGTTTTACCCAGGTTCGGGCCCTCTCGATGGAGGTAAAACCCTACGTCCTGCTTGATTAATATTGATGATATGGGTAGTACAAGAGTGGATCTACCACGAGATCAAGGAGGCTAAACCCTAAAGCTAGCCTATGGTATGATTGTGGTAATGTATGTTGTCCTACGGACTAAAGCCCTCCGATTTATATAGACACTGGAGGAGGCTAGGGTTACACAGAGTCGGTTACAATGGTAGGAGATCTACATATCCGTATCGCCAAGCTTGCCTTCCACGCCAAGGAAAGTCCCATCCGGACACGGGACGGAGTCTTCAATCTTGTATCTTCGTAGTCTTGGAGTCCGGCGGACAATGATAGTCCGGCTGTCCGGACACCCCCTAGTCCAGGACTCCCTCAGTAGCCCCCGAACCAGGCTTCAATGACGATAAGTCCAGCGCGTATATAGTCTTCGGCGTTGCAAGGCGGGTTCTCCCTTCAAGTTCCTTGTACCTGTTGAACAGTGTCCGGCCTCATCATAAATACTGTGTTCCTCGGCTTCTACGTTAAATAATGGCCCTTTACCACGCGCCGCACGAATGCGAAAAGCCAGGGTGTCTTTTACGTTTCACCCCCTAGTCGTGCGAGTCACCCGCCTACAAAAGAGGCAAAAATCCAGATCCAAATCTCACCATCTTCCTCCCACGAATACTTCATCGGAGCGCCTTTGACCTAAAAATCCATTCCATGATGGACTGTCGACGCGGCTCCTCTTCTCGCGCTCCCAGCCCACCGCCAGGGGATTGGAGGAGGTGCTCTGTTCCGCACAACGAGCTAGTGAAGCTCCAAGCAGGGGGATACCTCCCTCCGGCCTTCATGGTCCCGGTTCGAGCCGGGCTGGTCACTTATCAAGGTGGGAGGCAAGCGGAGGCTACCCCAAGCCCCAATAAGGGGGAGCGAGTATGCTTCGTCCCTTATCTGATAAGGGGACTCGGATTCCCAATACATCCGTTCCTCCGTGGGCTCCTGGAGTTCTACGGACTCCAGCTCCACCACCTCACACCCACCTCTGTCCTGCATATCGCGGGCTACGTAGCTCTTTGCGAGCTGTTCCTGGGCATTGAGCCCCATTTTGCATTGTGGAAGAGGCTGTTCTGCCTCGTACCCCGTTCTCACGAGGGGTCCATATATCAAGTGGGCGGCGCCGAAATATGGCGCATCGCCGGGACCAGATACCCATCCGGTACTCCCAAGAAGGCGTCCGAAGACTGGCCTTCAGAGTGGTTTTACATAGGAGACGCTCCGCTGCCGGACCCAGTCCGGATTGGCCTCCCGGAGTTTAGTGCTGCTCCTCTGAAGAAACGCCTCAGCTGGCGCCCACGGAGCCCCCGTTTGGAGGAAGACAAGAGCGTCCATTACTTCATGGGCCGAATAAGATTACTGTCCCATTCTGGGTTGACCATGATTGGAGTCATGGCGATATGCATCACGCGGGGGGTACAACCATTGCAATATAGAGGCCACCCTATGTGGGATTTCAACGGGGAAGACGATGCTACCCGTCATGGCCGCAAAGGGCCGGATTCGACCAAGGACCTGGTAAAGATCCTGTCCAGTCTGTACAAGGGGGAGAAGGAGGACTTCCTTCGAACGAACCCTTTAAATGGGTTCTCCATGAACAACCCTAGAGGATGGGTAAGCGAACACTTTTAAGGGCTCAACCCATGCTTTCGAAGCTTAGGCTTCTTACATTATGTCTTCGGCGCAGGATCTACGCCGGACTATGGAGGACATGGTAAGTCCTGCTCCGCAACCCGAGGATCCAGAAAGATCCCTGGATCCGGCCTCCGAAGAGGATCCGGACATCAAGGTGGCGCTAATCGACGGGGTATTTCACCAGCTCAGCATGGATAATGCTTTGGTTGCCATTACGGCGGACTACCCCGGACTGTATCCGGCTTCCCAGGTGACTGTGACCGAGGTCCGGACACCATTATCTCTTCCTTGCCCATTTCTAACCTTCGCGAACGATGGTATTTTACAAGAAGCGCCTTCACGGCGGGAAGCCGAGCCCGCGGCGGCTGACCAACAGAGGTCAGTCCGGACCAGCAGGCGGAAAAGGAGCGTGGTGCGGACGGAAACGTCGCCGCAAAGGTATAGCTCGTATTTGAATTTTCAGAGCAACGTTCCTAGGAAGCGTCTGAGTGCTCATGATCTTTATAGGAGAAAAAGCGCTCGCCGGACTGCAGGCGCGGAAGTTGCTGATCCAACCTACACCGGCCAAGCTCCAGCGCCCGGCCTGGAGGGGGAGGCAAGCGCAAGACGTGGGCCGGATCCTTCTCCAACGGAGGACACCGACAGACTGTCCGCCACCAAGTCTAAGGTGGAGAGCGCCATGAACCATAGGCGCCGCCGGACAATATTTCGTGAAGCGTGCTTCTCCCCGGAGGCATTGGACGCCTTTAACGCAAGGGACGCACATCTCCGTGCCGCTCAAGATGGTTTTACCAGAGCCACGGAGCAGTATGTGAAAGACATACGGGTAAAGGATTTTTAATGGTTATATATGCCAGTAGCCCCCGAGACTTAAAGTAGTTATGTTAACTGATTTAAGGATCATTTGAAACGTAGGCTCTTACCGAGAAGAATGCCCAGCTGTCTCAGGAGCTGCAAGAATGCAAGGCCCAACTGGAGGCCACACTTGCTGCCGCAGGAGGAGACGCAGAGACCCCTCCTGGTAACACATTTTTATTAATAAATATAAGCGCTGTGCGGCCTGCGCGCAAGTCTAATAGTGACATTGCAGGTGCCGCCGGACAAGATCCGGACAGGCAAGAATTACTGCGCCAGCTAAAGGCCGGCGAGAGGGTGCTGAATAGGGTGCAGCAAGCAAGGAACAAGCTCCAAGATGCCAACACCAAGCTCGGAGAAGAGCTGAAAGGCGCTCAAGCCGGGCTGTCCAGCTCTGCTAAGGAGAATCAGCGGCTTCGTCGCGGCATTTATAGTAAGTGCTTAAGCGGACCCTTTTGAAAAGAAGAGTTCGGTGAGGAAGTCAATTGACATAATATGTCTTGTAGGTATACTCACAGGTCGCCCTGCGGAGGAGATGCCCATATCAACGGGTGATCAACTTCCCGAGCTGTTGCAACTGCTCGAACGAGTTCAGCAGGCAATGAGCGGCGTCGTCCAGGCTTTATGGCCAGCCCTCTCCCTACCCGAGGGCCTTGGGGAGCTTGCGGAGAAGCTTCGGGGAATGCGGCAGCGCTTCCGTTTATGGAAGATTTCGGCTTGCCGTCAAGGTGCCTGGGAGGCTTGGGCCATGGTGAAGACGCGTTACAAGAAGGCGGATCCCAACCACATGGTCGAAGTTGGACCGGTGGGGCCCGATGGGAAGGAGATCCCTGTGAGTTTAGTATACAGCCAAGTAGAGTTGGCTGCTAAATTTTCCCAACGGGACTGTAAGTTAGACAACCTGTTAGATGGGATTGAGGAGGAATACAATCAGTAAATTTGACAATGTATGTTTTCCTTTAAAGTGACATGTGAAATGCCTTCTAGCTGGATTGTAGATCGTTTGTCTTTGCCGACCTTTTCGCTTCAACCTCGGGACCCTAGAGTCCGGAGTGTGTCCGAATACCTCTTTGGTTAAGAAACAACCGTGGTATGCATGGAGACCAGGCGTAGGGGTCATTAATGCTTTATCAGACAAGTGCCCAACTAGTTATGTTATATTACATGGTTAGTAAGAAACATCTTCTAGGGAGAATAGTTCCGTTAAGGGTTCCTTTCCCTGGGAGGCATGCCCTAAAGTGCATGTCCGGACTGCAAAGAAAGCAGAAAAACATCTGGGGGCGGATAAATAAATAGGTAAAAAGTCATCTTTTAAGTCACCGACCGAATATTCCCTTAAGAACGCTAGCTTTCGGCTTCACCCAGTCTGAGGTACACATCCGGCTGACCCGGTAGTAACAATCGCAGAGGTGCTCCCTTTACCTCCTAGCCGAACAATCGGGAACGTAGGGGTAAGCACAGGAGCCAGGCAACCCAGCTTGGCCAAAACTTAAGTCATATCGATGCATATAATGGTGAGTAAAAGGTACATGTGGAAGCTTGACACATGTGCTGGGTATGAAACCCTTATAATTGAGCTTCTGTAAAAGAAGCCCCCAGGAATAATGAGTGCGGATGGCACATCACGTGTATGCGAAAAATGCGAAAATAGGCCCGTAAGGGCTTGTGAATAAAAAGGTATGAAAAGAGAAAAAAGAGACAGCCGAAGTGTAAAAGTTTGGACGGGGGAAGGGGACGAACTCTTAGTCCGGCGCTAGGCATAGAATCGTCGGAGGCGGGCTGCGTTCCATGGGTTTGGCTCGAGTCGGTTATCCGACGCATTTCGTAGACGGTATGCTCCGCCGGTCAGGACTTGATCGATAATGAAGGGACCCTCCCATTTGGGCTTGAGCTTGTCCTTTTTCTTGTCCGGCAGGCGTAGAACTAGTTCACCAACATTGTAAGTCTTGGCCCGTACTTCTCTGCTTTGATATCTTCGGGCCTGTTGCTGATAGAATGCGGAACGAGCCTTGGCGATGTCGCGTTCTTCCTCCAGTGTGTCCAAGCTGTCCTGCCGATCAAGCTCGGCCTCTCTTTCGTCGTACATGCGCACTCGAGGTGAGTCATGAATAATGTCG
This sequence comes from Triticum timopheevii, assembly GCA_963921465.1. Taxonomy (NCBI): domain Eukaryota; kingdom Viridiplantae; phylum Streptophyta; class Magnoliopsida; order Poales; family Poaceae; genus Triticum; species Triticum timopheevii. The sequence continues at coordinate 120,952,297 of OY997271.1, forward strand.
CAGGGCAAGACTGCCTCTGCACCGTATACCATAAAAAATGGTGTGAATCTGGTAGTGCAGTTAGGCGTTGTCCGCAGCCCCCAGAGTACGGAGTCGAGCTCCTCGACCCAGTGCGTGTCAGATTTAGTAAGTGACCGCACTAGTCTGGGTTTAATGCCGCTCATTATTAGACCATTTGCTCGTTCCACTTGACCGTTGGTTTGAGGGTGATAGACTGAAGCGTAGTCGAGCTTGATGCCCACATTCTTGCACCATGACTTAACCTCGTCGGCTGTGAAGTTCGTGCCGTTGTCGGTGATGATGCTGTGGGGGACCCCGTAACGGTGTACTACCCCGGATATAAAGTCTATCACTGGTCCGGACTCTGCCGTTTTGACCGGTTTGGCCTCTATCCATTTGGTGAATTTATCCACCATGACCAATAGGTATCTTTGCTTGTGGGTTCCCCCTTTAAGGGGTCCAACCATATCAAGCCCCCAGACCGCGAACAGCCAGGTAATGGGTATAGTTTTGAGGGCGGTGGGCGGCATGTGGCTCTGATTAGCAAAGAGCTGACAACCAACGCATTTCTGGACTAAGTCTTGGGCATCTGCCCGGGCCGTCGGCCAATAAAATCCTGTACGGAATGCCTTTCCTACAAGGGCCCGGGCTACTGCGTGGTGTCCGCCTAGTCCGGCATGAATTTCAGCCAAGAGGTTTCGCCCTTGCTCTTCGGAGATACACCTTTGAAGGACTCCGGTTGTACTTTTCTTATAAAGTTCCCCCTCATGGACCTTGTAGGCTTTCGATCGCCGGACTATGCAGCGGGCCTCGTTTTGGTCTTCGGGAAGTTCCTGCCCAAGCAAGTAGGCTAGGAATGGTTCTATCCACGGGGCGATTACTGCCATTATGACGTGGGCTGAAGGTGTTATGTCATCGGCTGGATCGCCGATTGGCGCGGTTTTTTCCGGTTTGTCACTTCCGGGCTCCTCTTCCCATAGTACGGATGGCTTGAAGAGCCGTTCCAGGAAGATATTTGGAGGGACAGCATCACGTTTGGCACCGATGCGTGCCAGTACGTCGGCCGCTTGGTTATTATCTCGGGCTATGTGATGGAATTCGAGTCCTTCAAACCGAGCTGACATTTTTAGGACAGCCTTGCGATATGCTGCCATTTTTGGATCCTTGGCGTCAAAGTCTCCGTTTATTTGGGATATTGCAAGGTTTGAATCCCCGCGCACCTCTAGGCGTTGAATGCCCATGGAGACTGCCATCCGGAGACCATGTAACAGGGCCTCGTATTCGGCTGCATTGTTGGAGTCCGTGTACATTATTTGGAGTACATACTGGACTGTGTCTCCGGTTGGGGACGTCAATACGACGCCAGCCCCCAGTCCGGCCAACATTTTAGAGCCGTCGAAATGCATAGTCCAATTGGAGTATGTGTCGTACTCTTTAGGGAGTTCAGCTTCGGTCCATTCGGCGACAAAGTCTGCCAAAACTTGTGACTTTATAGCTCGCCGAGGTTTGTAAGTTATGTCGAATGGTAAGAGCTTAATGGCCCATTTTGCAATCCTGCCCGTTGCGTCGCGGTTATTTATAATGTCATTGAGTGGTACTTCAGGGGCCACTGTTATCGAACACTCTTGAAAGTAGTGCTGGAGCTTCCGGGACGCCATGAACACCGCATATGCTATCTTCTGATAGTGCGGGTAACGGGACTTGCAGGGGGTTAACACAGTGGATACATAATACACTGGTTTTTGAAGAGGGAATTTGTGCCCTTCTGTCTCTCGTTCGACGACGAGGACCGCGCTTACAACTTGATGCGTTGTTGCGATGTATAACAACATTGGTTCGCCCAGATTGGGCGCAGCCAGGTCCGGATTTGTTGCCAATATGGCCTTTATTTCTTCGAGTCCGGCAGTGGCAGCATCTGTCCACTCGAAGTGTTCGGTGCGCCTGAGGAGGCGATAGAGGGGCAACGCCTTTTCTCCTAGACGGGAGATAAAGCGGCTTAGAGCTGCCACGCATCCTGTTAATTTTTGTATTTGTTTGAGGCCTTTTGGAATGTCCAACTGTGATAGAGCTCGGATTTTAGCCGGGTTTGCTTCGATTCCTCTACCGGACACGATGAAGCCCAGCAGCTTTCCGGCTGGTACGCCGAAAACACATTTTTCTGGATTCAACGTGATGTCATATGCTCTGAGGTTGTCGAACGTGAGCCTTAAATCGTCTACTAGAGTTTCGACGTGTTTTGTTTTGACGACTACGTCGTCTACGTATGCCTCGACTGTTTTGCCGATCTGGGTAGCCAGACATGTTTGAATCATGCGCTGATATGTTGCGCCAGCGTTTTTAAGTCCGAAGGGCATCGTGTTGAAGCAGAATGGTCCGTAAGGGGTGATGAATGCCGTGGCGGCTTGGTCTGCTTCCGCCATCTTGATTTGATGGTAGCCAGAGTATGCGTCGAGGAAACACAATGAATCATGCCCTGCGGTAGCATCGATAATTTGGTCGATGCGGGGGAGAGGGAAGGGATCCTTTGGGCAAGCCTTATTGAGGTCTTTAAAATCGACACAAAGGCGCCAGGATTTGTCCTTCTTTGGTACCATTACCAGGTTTGCTAGCCAATCCGGATGTTTGATATCTCTAATGAATCCGGCTTCCAATAGTTTGGCTAGCTCTTCTCCCATTGCCTGTCTTTTGGGTTCAGAAAATCGTCGAAGAGCCTGTTTGACTGGCTTGAATCCTTTTAGGATGTTTAGGCTGTGTTCTGCCAATCTGCGTGGGACTCCGGGCATATCCGAAGGATGCCAGGCGAAAATGTCCCAATTTTCCCAAAGGAATTCGCGCAGTGCGGCGTCTACTTCGGGGTTCAATTATGCCCCAATGGAGGCCGTCTTTGTTGGGTCCGTTGGATGGACCTGGAATTTTGTTATTTCATCTGCTGGTTTGAAGGAGGTGGACTTGGATCTTTTATCGAGTATCACATCGTCCCTGTTCACCGTAGAGCGCAGCGCGGTGAGTTCTTCTGCCGCTAAGGCTTCGGATAGTGCCTCGAGGGCTAGTGCGGCTGTCTTGTTTTCGGCGCGGAGTGCTATGTCCGGATCACTAACGAGAGTGATTATTCCGCTGGGCCCAGGCATTTTGAGCTTCATGTACCCGTAATGAGGTACTGCTTGAAAATTTTTGAATGCCTCTCGTCCTAATATAGCGTGATATCCGCTGCTGAACGGGGCCACTTGGAAGGTGACTTCTTCGGATCTGTAATTGTCCGGCGAGCCAAACACCACATTGAGTGTGATTTTCCCGGTGCAGCGCGCTTCCCGGCTAGGGATTATTCCTCTGAAGGTTGTGCTGCTTCGCTCGATACGGCTCCGATCGATTTCCATTTTTCGCAGAGTTTCCTCGTAAATGAGGTTTAGTCCGCTGCCGCCATCCATGAGGACTTTTGTCAGTCGAAAGCCGTCCACTATGGGACTAAGCACCAGTGCGGCTGGTGCTCTGGCTGTTCGGACTTTAGGCTCGTCACTGGCGTTGAAGGTAATAGCTGTGTCGCTCCATGGATTTGCTGTTGCTACTTGGTAGACTTCGGCGAGTCCGCGGATTGTTCGCTTTCGCATATTGTTTGATGCGAATGTCTCGAAGACTGTTGATACCGTACTGGTGTTGTCGGGGTGGTTTTCCGGGGCTAGAAGCTCCTCGCCATTTTGGCCGCCTACCGTAATACCCAACATGCTCGAAGGCTATGTGTTGGGACGGCTCCTCCTATACTATGAAGCTTACAGGGTCCATTAAGCCATCCCTCCAGTACGGTTCCGTGCCCCTTATTGGGTTTTTGCTTTTTCTTTTTTGCATCTGGGACCTCAGTGTGAGGCACCCTTTTGTTGCGGACTGGGGTTGGGGCCGGATTATCCCAAAATTGGTTTTCGGTTTTCCGAAAACTCTCCATCGCACAGTACTTTCGTACTATGGACGCCAGATTGGCGAAACGTGTAATTTTGCGACGATCAATGGCGTTTAATATTCCCTTGTCCGTGCAATTATTGCAGAAGATTGAGATTGTGTTTTCCTCACGACAGTCCTTTGTCCTGTCCATAACCAGGAGGAATCTGGCCCAGTAGTGATGTACTGTTTCAGCGGGATCTTGCCGTATTAGAGATAGATCGCATATGTCTGGGCAGGTGGGTGGACTAAAGTCCGGATCCCTACCCATCTTGGGGCTCAAAGGCCGAGGAGTTTCAGAATTTGGAAGCTTGGGTTGCTGGACACGATCCAGCGAGTCTGGAGCGATGCATGGTTTTAAGTTCAATGCTTGATCGAAGTCCGTCCCTCCGCGGGAATCCGGCATGGAGGGTTCGGGAATCCGGACATGAATAGTTTTCAATACAGGCGGAGAGTTGCCGTATTGCTCCTCTACCACTGCGACGTGGTGGGTGGCCTGGGGAGAGTTAATCTCTCTCAGATCGGTTTTAAGCCCAATCTGGTTGTAGTCCGTAGCGACTCCCAGGGCGGCGATGCGATCCAAGAGCTCGTTAACAGATGAGAGCTCTATTGGATCCAACTGTTCGGCAGCTTTCGAGCTGACGCGAAGATTGCTTCTGACGACTTGAGAGGTCATTGTCGAAGCGGCGGCCGGACAGGCGGTCATAAGAAAACCACCTAGCCGGATAGTTTGGCCGGCGGCCAAGGCCCCTTCGGTGAAAACACCGTCTTTGAAGACGGGTGGAGGCATCCTCCCTATCGGTGACGACATAGAGGAACTCTCAATGAAAGCACCAATGTCGGTGCCAAAACCGGCGGATCTCGGGTAGGGGGTCCCGAACTGTGCGTCTAGGCAGATGGTAACAGGAGACGAGGGACACGATGTTTTACCCAGGTTCGGGCCCTCTCGATGGAGGTAAAACCCTACGTCCTGCTTGATTAATATTGATGATATGGGTAGTACAAGAGTGGATCTACCAAGAGATCAAGGAGGCTAAACCCTAAAGCTAGCCTATGGTATGATTGTGGTAATGTATGTTGTCCTACGGACTAAAGCCCTCCGGTTTATATAGACACCGGAGGAGGCTAGGGTTACACAGAGTCGGTTACAATGGTAGGAGATCTACATATCCGTATCGCCAAGCTTGCCTTCCACGCCAAGGAAAGTCCCATCCGGACACGGGACGGAGTCTTCAATCTTGTATCTTCGTAGTCTTGGAGTCCGGCGGATGATGATAGTCCGGCTGTCCGGACACCCCCTAGTCCAGGACTCCCTCACCCACCTTGTCCTTGTTGCCCCTGCTTCATCATCAAAGACTCGATCAATGGGATCGAAGATCAGGCCCCGGCACCGCACGTCACTTCCCCTTAGTTGCTCGACACTACTGGGTTACTATCGAGTGCCGAGGGTGAGACCTCTACATCACTTCTGATGTTAACTCTATAGTGTAGCTATTCGGTCCTGGTCATCGAGGGTGATTCCACCTTAACCACTTCCGATACGACTCTGTCGTGCAACCCCTCAAGTGTGAACCTCGGGGGTGATTCCTCTTACGTTGACCTTGATGATTACATCAAGTGGAATTCACTGAGGGTGATTCCTCGGGTTTCCCCCTTGATGTTTATACACATGGTTACTATGGTTACTATGACTTTACACTGAACCATGTTACTATAGACAGGTCAGCCCTGAGGGTTACCTGCGCGAGCATAATTGCGAGTGATGTGGAGTCGGGTTGACCTGGAAGGTGCCCGCGAGATAATTACGAGGCGTGGCCGGGCATTCTTAGCCCTTGCCGCAAGTCCTTGAGACGGGGCAATGGGGTCACATCTTTCGTGAGTCCCTGCTTGTTATCGTGCGTTCCTAATCCACTATGATTTGTATATTTGATCCGAGGGGCCTTTGGCCTGATAGCACTAACCATCATGTGGGCATAGTATGGGCGTTCTGCGTCGTATGCATCAGCTGAAGCTTAATAGACGTCAGCAACTAAGCGGCGCGTGCGGGGTTGGACTGGTAAGCACCTGCCTTTTTAAAGGAGGTAGCTAGGTCTGCTCACCGGCCGCGTACGCAATGTGCAGGAGTTCCCGGGGAGATGGCCCATGACCCCTGGGGGCATAGGTTTAGTCCGGCGTGCTGACCTCTCTATTAAGCCTAGGTCAGGTTGCAGTGTATTGTTTGTCCGAGGCCGGGCATGACTCAGGAAAGTGTGTCCGGCCGGAGTTAATCGAGCGTGGTGGGTAAGTTGGTGCACCCCTGGAGGGAAGAAAACATCTATCGATAGTCGGTCCTAGGTAACGGACACTTGGGGTTGTATCCCAATTGATACAACTAGAACTGGATACTTGGGATGAGAATTGGATTGTGATGAGGTGATAACTAGATAGTATGGCTCTAGGATTGCTTTCTCGCGGGGAGTCAAGAAGGGATCTCTGGCCGAGGTTGATAACACTACTAGTACTTTACTTTATGCTACTCTACTCCCTCCTGTTTGCTGCAAGATGGTGGTTTTCAGAAGATGCTAGTCTTCGATAGGACTAGGCCTTCTCTCTATTCTGGCATTTCTACAGGCCAGTCCACATATACAACCTTCCTTTGATAATGTTGCATATGTAGTGTAGATCCTTGCTTGCGAGTACTTTGGATGAGTACTCATGGTTGCTTTGCTCCCCCTTTTTCCCCTTTCTTTTTCTTTCCGGTTGATGCAACCAGATGTCGGAGCCTAGGAGCCAGATTCCACCGCCGATGCCTACTACTACGTGGAGACCGCTGACGACTAGGAGTAGTTAGGAGGCTCTCATGGAGGAGGCCTAGCCTTTTCGATCGATGTTGCTTTTGTGCTAGCCTTCTTAAGGCAAACTTGTCTAACTTATGTCTGTACTCAGATATTGTTGCTTCCACTGACTCTTGTGTATTCGAGCCCTCGAGGCCCCTGGCTTGTAATATAAAGCTTGTATTATCTTAATTTGTGTCTAGAGTTGAGTTGTGATATCTTCCCGTGAGTCCGTGATCTTGATCGTACACATTTGCGTGTATGATTAGTGTATGATTGAATCAAGGGCGTCACAAGTTGGTATCAGAGCCGACTGCCTGTAGGAATCCCCCTTCCAAACTCCTTGGCCGAAGTCGAGTCTAGTCATTACAAAACTTTTACTAACATGGCTGTGAGTCTTATGGGCCCATGTCGCCATTGGGTGGTATTAGGATCTTTTACTCCTCAAACTTTACTCTGGGGCTCTGAACTCTCTCCTACTCTGGTTAAACGAGTTTAATAACTCTAACATTAGGTTCTCGTAACAACTTTCTCCCGGAGAGCCCCTTATTACAGATGATTGTCTGCTGCACCAAAAGAATCCAAAGATACTCTCCGATGTTCTCTCGAGACTTTATGGCATCGCTTTTACAATTCCCTTTCATTGATAAACTCCTATGGATGACCACGTATACTCGCCATTCATACAATGTTTCCCAGTTGATCTTGTTATTACAAGATACCCCAAAATTCTCTCTGTTGTTCCAAGGATTGTTTGAGCTTACTGTCTTGCTGTTTCTTTGTCACCTGAATACCCCTACAGACAATTCTCGCACTTACTGAGTATCCGCTCATCCCCAGTTGATTCACGTATTTCACACAAGTCTCCAAAATGCCCTTCGATCTTCCGAAAACCCTAAGCAGCCTATTGCTCTTGAAATTTTTGCTTGCTTGTGTTATGGTTAATACCATAAATCTCGTAGTCTTATTGGCCTCCCTTGTCATTTTCATTTTGAGTCCGTTGTTTCAATATGTTGCGAATGCTCGTAATCCTCAATCAGATCCTAGAATTCATCCTTCCGACTCAGACATCGTTTTAAACATGAGTTGGATCTCGACCAATCAAATTGTTGACGATTTTACCCCTAAGCTTACTCAACTTATCCATCCTTAATCAGAGCGTTTGCTTCTGATCCTTTGATTTGGAAATCATAATTCCTTTTCATGTGAGCTTTGAATTAGTCAGTTGCTTCTATAATACAATGCCTTCGCATTGTTTCTTCCTCAGCTTGTGTGCCGATACTCACATCAGCTCTGCTATGGGCCGCAGGATCCTTTGTTGTAATATCATCCGATAGTGTTCTTCGTTTACAAAAACCTCGAGAAGATCTTTCCCTGATACATAATGCATTCGGTAAATTGTATCCTCTCCTTTTGTCACCCATGCTCTAATATCAAGCTTGTGTTAATTACTATTGAAGTTTGTGGTATATGTTCCTAAGATGCCCTGATGGGTTGAACCTACGCGTTCCCTAATCCGTGTGAACCCGAAAGATTTCACGGGTCATACTTATCTGGTATTGCACCAGGTAAAACTTTCAACAACTAATGCCATTTTTGAAATACGAGAGGTGAATGGAAGGTTATGCATTGACGAAGTGGGAGTCGACCTTGAACCTTTGTGTTCATGCCCATGGACACGATGTAGATCCTATCATGGAAGCTTCTTGCAATAATAACTATTTCCTTGAAAATAACATCTGGATCTGTGAATTGATCCTTTGCAATCATGGTTCCGACCATAATTTTTTCCTTTGATTCCATTTCTCAGACAAGTAAAAGCGCTTGTCTTCTATAGATCAATACACCCCACTTCAACCTTTAATTTGATATGCCTTCGAGTATTACCTCCCTGGTATCTCGAGGATATCATGCCATTGCACTACATCTTATGAATTTGTGTCAGAGTAATACCTTTCCCTATCATAGTCACTCCATGAGTTTTGGGTTGTCGTCAATCGAGAATACCTAATAGTGAATCGAGTCCGCACTGCGATTTGACAACTCTTAGTAATCCTCATTGCTTACGAGTTTAATACTCCATCATGTCATTCCTAGCCTTATCGGCTACATCATTATCATGCTAAATTTAACTGTGCTATCTGGTTCTTCCCGGAGCACAAATTTTGATAGTGAGCTACTCTTACGTCGATCTTCCTCGTCATATCATTTCTCCTTGAACAAAAAACTTGATTTCGAGTTTGTGTCATACCCATGGTCCCAATAACCTTTCGCTTCATCATTCCTTCAACTTGATGTCATCGCCGATCGATTACATCTTCATGAGATGTCTCAACAAATGTGTCGTGATCATCATCAACATTCCGAGCTCTTCTAGGATATCAATTGAATTCATGATGATAACTACCATCCTTGCCCTTGATGATTTGTTTTATCATCGACCACTTTATTTCCTTCCATTCAACACAAACTTGTTCATGTTTTGTGTTATACCTTGAGATCCTTGCTATCCAGCATTTGTTCTACTTTACCTTGGAGTATTACCATCTTTTATGTCAAAATGTCGTGAGAATTTCACCACCTCTTAAGAATTCTTGATACATGTGATCCTTCTAGCCATATCCGTTCATTCCTTGGTGCCCATGTTGTTTCTAACTAGAGAACCGACAATTGAACTATGATGTGCGAATTCAAAACTTCTAGCAACCCTATTGCTTTGAAGTTAATGGTCAACATTTCATTCTTAGACCATTGCTTATCGAATCACCATTCTAACATTGATCCTGTTACCTAAGCCCATATTTTGGGTGCACCATTCCACCAATGATTAATTGTGTATGTTTCCCTTGAGCATACATCATTATACCATTTGATCTGAGAAATGTTATCTCCTCGTTCACATAATTATGGAGATCAATCTTTTGGAAATCTCGAGGAATTGTCGCTGAGTCCATCAGCCACCCCCTCATCCTCTCCTTGGTTTACTGATGAACTCTAGTTTCGGAACTTGCTTCCATAGTTCATTTCCCGAGAATCTTATGATGTCTTCTCGTCAATTCATGTCGTTCCTTTTTATCTCAGGATCCTGAGTCTGAGGTATCCTGACACCAATCAGATCTGAATCTTTGTCAGATTGATGGTTGGAACATATTTTCAAGAGTTATAACATTGGTCCTTATATGACCCGGTAAGGTGATGTCATGCCTAGCACACGTGGCCGGAGGACCTGTTGTTATAGCAAGGTTAGCCGTTCTTCCATGAGGAAATTGTAATACTTATTCTACAAGTTGTTCCTGATGAATTATTTGTGAATCTAAAGTCCGACCCTTGGTTGAAACACCATATCATTGCTACCTCGAAGCATGACTATGATACCCCGCTCATTAACAAGAACATTGGAGGCGCGATGCTAAATGTTTCTTGGTCAGTTATCCAAACACCATTGTATGGGTAACATCTTGATTAATCCTTTCCTCTTTATCTGAATGGTTGGGTACTTGCTCTCCTACCCTGTATGCCATGTTCTGCTTGTCCATGGGAAGGATATACTCCTAATAATTGTGTGTAATCAAAATTTTCCTTTCCATTGTTCTGTTTACTCCGATAATAATATTTTCCTTTCCATTGATTGGTTTAACGTTTCTTGTGATCTATATGATCTAAGCAGTAATATTCTCCTGCTTATGTAAACACCTCGGTGTACAACTCTGTCAGCAAGACCCTGTTACCATTGTTGATGACATTCCAGTAGCCACCGATGGACGAGAACTTTGCCTATTGGTCCGCCTCGTTCAACGAGTAGGAAAATGGTTATATTCGTCCCTCTCCCTTGGTACCGACGTTGTTGCCTACATAATCGACAGGCTACCCTCTGACATGCCTTTCTTGCATGATCACGCAAGACGTCTCCACCCTTCCAACTTTTAACCCACATGGTGGGCCCATAACCCACAGTTCCACGGGATCGAAACCCTACTCTCCTGTACAACCCCGTTTCTAATGGTTATTCCCCAAGATTGGCTTCGTATTTAAATTATGGGCCACCTTCCTAGTGCTCTATTATGGTATCAGATGCAATACTTACTCTCGCTGCTCTGAACCCCTTTCTCACTCTAGTTCAGACTTCGAGCAACTATATATCTGCTTGAAACTTCTTATTGTACCTTCAAACTTTACTCTCGATGTGTTTTATGTGTTCAACTCGAGAGGTACTCACATGCTCATTCATGGGTTAATCCCACATTGTTACCCTTATAGCATTCTGTCGTTGCCGATCTGCCCCGTTACCTATTCATAAGTACGATGGAACCCCCGAAGAAAGGATGATGACTTCATAATGATGACCTGAAGCATAGAAATGAAGACCTCAACGTAGTGGATCAACCTCTTCGAGAAGAGCAACCAAGACCGAGAAGAATCGTTAGAAATTGCCTAAACCTAGTCTCCCCCCTTAATCTACCTCTTAAATCTCGGGACGAGATTTCTTGTAGTGGAGGAGAATTGTGACGCCCGGGTAATCAAGCTACAGCAATCTCTGCTAATGATGCCACGTCACCTTCGTTACTGTCGCTAATCTCGCGTTAGTTCAAAACGATTCGAATTCAAATTTGATTTCCAGGCAAACGTCAAAAGTTTTCAAACCATAGAACTAAAATGTTCGGATTGTGCCAAATAATGCATAGGTAATTACGATAGAGAGCGCACGCTTTTATAAAAAATATTTAAATACTAAAAGATGAATAAAACATTGACAAAACTGTTATTTAAATGCTTTTAAATATTAAACCGTTGTAAACTATGCCTTTTGGGTGCCCAAGATATAGTGGCATTAGAATAAGTAGTGATACTATTTTAGGAACTAAGATCATAATTATAAAAACTAAAATGGAGAGAAACTAAAAATAAAATGGAAAAGGAAAAATTAAGAAAAACAAAATGCCAAAAAAAGAGATAAAGGGAGAACACCCCCCCCCCCGCTGGGCCACGGCCCAGATGGCCTCGGGGCCAACTAGGCCAAGGCCCAGCCGGCCGGCCCAACCGACCCCTCATTCCCGATAACCCCCCTCCCCACCGATGGGAAACCATATCCCGTCGCACCCACTCCCCCACTCACTCCCCACGTCCGTCCTTCCCCCTCCCCCCGATCCAGATCAGGATCGGGGATGAGCCCCCTCGACGCTATCCCCCATCGCCCCTGGCACCACCCGTCGGTGCCCCTCGGCGCTCGTCTACGCCATCGCCGCCATCCACCCCGACGACTGCTCCCGGCGCTCCCGACCCCATCGCCGCTCGACGTCCCAGACGCCATCGCCCGTCGCCGTCACCGCCCCTCCCCCCGCTGCCCGGAGCCACCACGATGGCCTGATTCCCCGCCCGAACGACGTCTCCGACCTCCTCCTCAACCCCCGCTGCCATTGCCCTACGGCCCCAATGAGCCCCGCCTCTCTTTCCCCTGCTCACCGCGCACTTGCACCGCTCGCGCCCGCGGTCACCACGTCCGCAGCTGTGCTCCGGCCGGCGCCTGCGGTCACCACGTCCGCGGCTGTGCTCCTGCCGGCGCCTGCTGCTACGGACTCGCTGGGCCGCACGCTCGCAGCCGCACCCCGCTGCTCCCATTGCCGACCCGTGCGCCTCGGTGCTCACACGACGTCGACCACGCCCCGCACCAGCCTGCTCGTCACCATCACCATCCGCGCTGGCTTCCCGCTCCAGTTCCACCCCTCCGCCGCTTCCCCTAGCTAGTGTCATGGTCGCCGACGGCCGTGCCGATGGCCTCGCCCGAACCAGTGCTCGGGCTCGCCCCTAGTTGGGCGCGCCCGTTACCACCAACGCCCGTCGCCCGACCCACTATAGGCCTCTGGGCCTTTGACATGTGGGGCCGCCCCCAGAACGTTCAAAAAAAGTGAATTAAAAGAAATTATTAATAATAAATAAATAAATATGTTAATCAATCAATCAATAATTAATTAAATTAATTAATTGTATTTAATTAACCTAATTAACTAATGTTAATTAATTAGACAGTCAATGACATGCAGGACCCACACGTCAGTTTGAACCAGTCAACGTCCTGTTGACTGCTGACGTCATGTTGACGTCATGATGACGTCAGCATACACTATTCTAGATAATGTTGATAAAATTAATTAAGGAAATTCTAAAATGATTAAATCTTTTAAAATTAATATAAAATAAACTGTAGCTCGGTTGGGAAAACTTTGTACATGAAATTTACTCAGAACAACGAGACAAATCCGGATACGCAGCCCGTTCGCCGCCACACATCCCTAGCATAGCAAACACGCAACTTTCCCCCTCCGGTTCATCTGTCCGAAAACGCGAAACACCGGGAATACTTTCCCGGTTGTTTCCCCCTTTCGCCGGTATCACCTACTACCGCGTTAGGGCATACCTAGAACCGCGTATTGCCTCGTTATGTTTTGTGATGCTTTGTTTGCTCCGTATTTACTGTTTCTTCCCCCCTCTTCTTCTCCGGTAGACCCCGAGACTGGCGCTGATTCCACTAAGTACGACTACGGTGTTGACAACCCCTCCTACTTGCCAGAGCAACCAGGCAAACCCCCCCTTTGATCATCTCGATATCGCCCATTCCATTCTCTCATGCTTGCATTAGATTTTGCAATTGTTATTGTTTGCTCCTATTCTGATGCATAGCCTGCTTTTGTAACCTGCCTATTGTTACCTTACCTGCTTATCCTAAACTGCTTAGTATAGGTTGGTTAATGATCCATCAGTGACCCCCACCTTGTCCTTGTTGCCCCTGCTTCATCATCAAAGACCCGATCAATGGGATCGAAGATCAGGCCCCAGCACCGCACATCACTTCCCCTTAGTTGCTCGACACTACTGGGTTACTATCGAGTGCCGAGGGTGAGACCTCTATAGCACTTCTGATGTTAACCCTGTAGTGTAGCTATTCGGTCATGGTCATCGAGGGTGATTCCGCCTTAACCACTTCCGATACGACTCTGTCGTGCAACCCCTCAAGTGTGAACCTCGGGGGTGATTCCTCTTACGTTCACCTTGATAATTACATCGAGTGGAATTCACCGAGGTTGATTCCTTGGGTTTTCCCCTTGATGTTTAGACACACGGTTACTATGGTTACTATGACTTTACACTGAACCATGTTACTATAGACGGGTCGGCCCTGAGGGGTACCCGCGCGAGCATAATTGCGAGTGATGTGGAGTCGGGTTGACCTGGAAGGTGCCCGCGAGATAATTACGAGGCGTGGTCGGGCATTCTTAGCCCTTGCCGCAAGTCCTCGAGACGGGGCAACAGGGTCACATCTTTCGTGAGTCTCTGCTTGTAACCGCGCGTTCGTAATCCACTACGATTTGGATATTTGATCCGAGGGGCCTCTGGCCTGATAGCACTAACCATCACGTGGGCATAGTATGGGCGTTCTGCATCGTATGCATCAGCCGAAGCTTAATAGACGTCAGTGACTAAGCGGCGCGCACCAGGTTGGACTGGTAAGCACCTACCTTTTTAAAGGAGGTAGCTAGGTCTGCTCACCGGCCGCGTACGCAACATGCAGGAGTTCCCGGGGCGATGGCCCATGACCCCTGGGGGCATAGGTTTAGTCCGGCGTGTTGACCTCTCTATTAAGCCTAGGTCGGGTTGAGGCATATTGTTTGGACGAGGCCGGGCATGACCCAGGAAAGTGTGTCCGGCCGGAGTTAATCGAGCGTGGTGGGTAAGTTGGTGCACCCCTGCAGGGAAGAAAACATCTATCGATAGCCTGTCCTACGGTAACGGACACTTGGAGTTGTATCCCGATCGATACAACTAGAACTGGATACTTGTGATGAGAATTGGATTGTGATGAGGTGATAACTAGATAGTATGGCTCTGGGATTGCTTTCTCGCAGGGAGTCTAGAAAGGATCTCTGGCCGAGGTTGATAACACTACTAGTACTTTACTTTATGCTACTCTACTCCCTCATGTTTGCTGCAAGATGGTGGTTTTCAGAAGATGCTAGTCTTTGATAGGACTAGGCCTTCTCTCTATTCTGGCATTTCTGCAGCCCAGTCCACATATACAGCCTTCCTTTGATAATGTTGCATATGTAGTGTAGATCCTTGCTTGCGAGTAATTTGGATGAGTACTCACGGTTGCTTTGCTCCCCCTTTTTCCCCTTTCTTTTTCTTTCCGGTTGATGCAACCATATGTCGGAGCCTAGGAGCCAGATGCCACCGCTGATGCCTACTACTACATGGATACCGCTGACGACCAGGAGTAGTTAGGAGGCTCCCATGCAGGAGGCCTTGCCTTTTCGATCGATGTTGCTTTTGTGCTAGCCTTCTTAAAGAAAACTTGTCTAACTTATGCCTGTACTCAGATATTGTTGCTTCCGCTAACTCTTGTGTATTCGAGCCCTCGAGGCCCCTGGCTTGTAATTTAAAGCTTGTATTATTTTAATTTGTGTCTAGAGTTGAGTTGTGATATCTTCCCGTGAGTCCTTGATCTTGATCGTACACATTTGCGAGTATGATTAGTGTACGATTGAATCAAGGGCGTCACAGCCTGGCTGATATCCGTAGTTGTAACTGGGGTTGTACTGAGATGCAGCAGCAAATGCCTCCTGAGCTGCGGCATGCTGGCAAGCCGCCTCCGCTCTCCCCTCGTGTTCAGCTGCTTCCTCCCTGGTAACAACATATCTTCCTTTTGCCTGATAATCAAAAAGGAGAGGAGCAGGAAGAGTAACATGGACATCGTTGCGTCTGTCATAGATTAGTCGATACTGGAGGAATTGTTCTTTCCTCTTAAGAAAATGATGTTGGACCATAGCGTCATAATCTAAATAAGCAGGAGGTAACATCATATCTCCCTCTCGTGGGGCTATACCAAGATAATTTGCCACACGGGTCGCATAAATTCCTCCAAATAAATCTCCCGCTCTACCATTATTATGCAACCTACGTGCAACTATTGCCCCCAAGTTATAATCTTTATAACCTAACACAGCACTCTTGAGGACGCAAAGATCAGGGACACACATATGACATGCTTCATCTTTACTGTTAATGCATCTACCAATGAAAAGAGCAAAATAATGTATAGCAGGAAAATGAATGCTCCCTATGGTAGCTTGTGCAATAACCCTGGATTCTCCCACAGTAATACTAGCAAGGAAATCTCTCAATTCAGATTTGTGGGGATCATTAACATTACCCCACTGTAGAAGTTTGCAAGCAGTTGTAAAATCCTCTAAGTCCATGGTATAAGATGTATCATAGATATCCAATAGGACACTCGGAGAATTACGTGTACATTTATATTTAAACCTTCGCACAAATGAATCGGTCAATTGATAGTACTGAGGACACTTATCTTGTAAGAAGTCCTCCAGATTGGCATTACGCACATACGCGTCAAATTCCTCCTTAAAACCTGCTTCGATCATAAAATCGTCTAATGGCCACTCACAAGCTCGTACTTCTGCGTCCCTTGGTAGTTCATCATCTTGCTCACGTATAGCAATCCTGGGTCCTTTCTTTACAGAGGAACCACCTTGGTACATTCTCCTAGACATAATTCTTTTTCTGAAAAATTTCTGAAATTTTAGTACTTCAAAATAAAAGTGAATAAAACTAAACAAGATTGATAGCAACTACTTCTACAAGTGCCTAGAGCCTATATCATGCATTAGAATTACTTGGGACCTCATAAATTTAACATGCAAGCTCAAGAACATGGTCACCTATGCAGTAAAAATTTGCAATGAATAAAGCACTAGAACAAAAACTAATTGGACCAATGGAGGAGTCACATACCAAGCAACAATCTCCCAAAGCAGTTTTGTGAATGGAGCTTTGAGCAAGGAGATCGAAAATTGCAGCAAAATGAGCTAGAACTGGTGCTTGAGCTGGATGGGGATTTTTTTGGGAAGAAGATGGAGTGTGTGGGTGCTGGCATAAGTGGAGGGGGGCCATCGTGGGCCCACAAGACAGGGGGCATGCCCAGGGGGTGTGGGCACGCCCTCCACCCTCGTGGCCAGGTGCTTGCCCCTCCTGCAGTGTTTTCAGTGCCTAAAATCCTCAAATATTCCACAAAAAATCATACTAAATTTGCAGGGAATTTGGAGCACTTTTATTTTCGGGATATTTTTTATTGCACAGATAATTCAGAAAACGGACAGATAATACTATTTTTGCTTTATTTAACCTAAATAACAGAAAGTAAAAAGGGGGTACAGAAGGTTGTGCCTTCTAGTTTCATCCATCTCATGATCATCAAAATGAATCCAGTAACAAGGTTGATCAAGTCTTGTTAACAAACTCATTCCGAATAACACGAAACCGGAGAAATTTTGAATAACACTAAGTTACCTCCACGGGGATATGAACATCCCCAACAATAAGAATATCATACTTTTTCTTGAAAGTAGGGAGAGGAAATTCAAGACCTCCAATAATGATAGTTGGAACTTTTCCAATAGAATTGATGCTATGAACTTGAGATTGTTTCCTCGGAAAGTGTACCGTATGCTCATTACCATTAACATGAAAAGTGACATTGCCTTTGTTGCAATCAATAACAGCCCCTGCAGTATTCAAAAAAGGGTCTACCAAGGATAATCGACATACTATCGTCCTCGGGAATATCAAGAATAACAAAGTCCGTTAAGATAGTGACATTTGGAACCACAACAGGCACATCCTCACAAATACCGACAGGTATAGCAGTTGATTTATCAGCCATTTGCAAAGATATTTCAGTAGGTGTCAACTTACTCAATTCAAGTCTACGATATAAAGAGAGAGGCATAACACTAACACCGTCTCCAAGATCACATAAAGCAGTTTTAACATAATTTCTTTTAATGGAGCATGGTATGGTTGGTACCCCCGGATCTCCAAGTTTCTTTGGTATTCCACCCTTAAAAGTGTAATTAGCAAGCATGGTGGAAATTTTAGCTTCCGGTATCTTTCTTTTGTTTGTAATGATATCGTTCATATATTTAGCATAAGGATTTACATTAAGCATATTAGTTAAGCGCATATGTAAGAAGATAGGTCTAATAATTTCAGCAAAGCGCTCAAAATCCTCATCATCATTTGTCTTGGATGGTTTAGGAGGAAAGGGCATGGGTTTCTGAACCCATGGTTCTCTTTCTCTACTATGCTTCCTAGCAACAAAATCTCTCTTATCATAATGTTGATTCTTTCATTGTGGGTTATCAAGATCAACAACAGGTTCAATCTCTACTTCATTATTTTTGCTAGGTTGATCATCAACATGAACATTATCATTAACATTGGCACTAGGTTCATGTTCATCACCTGATTGTGTTTCAACATCAGAAATAGAAATATCATTGGGATTCTCAGGTGTGTCTACAACAGGTTCACTAGAAGGATGCAAAGTCCTATCGATTTTCTTTTTCTTCTTTTTGGAAGAACTAGGTGCCTCTAAATTATTTCTCAGAGAATCTTGCTCGTTTCTCTTAGGGTGGCCTTTAGGATATAAAGGTTCCTGAGTCATTCTACCATTTCTAGTGGCCACTCTAACAGCAAAGTCATGTTTATTATTTAATTCATCGAGCAAATCACTTTGAGCTTTATGTACTTGCTCAGCTTGAGTGGTAACCATAGAAGCATATTTGCTAATGAGTTTAAGTTCATCTTTAACTCTAGCCATATAATCACTCAAGCGTCCTATTTCGAAAGCATTATTCTTTAATTCTCTACCAACATAAGCATTAAAACTTTCTTGTCTAGCCACAGAGTCATCAAATTCATCTAAGCATGGGCTATGAAATTTAGTAGAGGGAATTTCAACTTTATCATATCTATAGAGAGGATTTACCTTTACTACCTGTGTCGGATTATCAAGACAATGTGGTTCTTCGATAGGTGGTATATTAAGACCATGTATTTCTTCAATAGGTGGTAAATTCTTCACATCTTCAGCTTAATACCTTTTTCTTTCATTGATTTCTTTGCCTCTTGCATATCTTCAGGACTGAGAAATAAAACACCTCTCTTCTTTGGAGTGGGTTTAGGAATAGGATCAGGAGTTGGCTCAATTGATTCAGGAATTGCCTCAGGAATTGGCTCAAGGAGAGTCCAATTATTTTCATTAGTCAACATATTATTCAATAGTAATTCAGCTTCGTCGGCTGTTCTTTCCCTGAAAACACAACCAGCACAACTATCCAAGTAGTCCTTGGAAGCATCGGTTAGTCCATTATAAAAGATATCAAGTATTTCATTTTTCTTAAGAGGATGATCAAGCAAAGCATTAAGTCATCAGAGAAGCCTCCCCCAAGCTTGTGGGAGACTCTCTTCTTTGATTTGCACAAAATTATATATTTCCTGCAAGGCAGCTTGTTTCTTATGAGCAGGAAAATATTTAGCAGAGAAGTAATAAATCATATCCTGGGGACTATGCACACAACCAAGATCAAGAGAATTAAACCAAGTCTTAGCATCACCCTTTAATGAGAACGGAAATATCTTAAGGATATTATAATAGCGAGACTTCTCATCATTAGTAAACAGGGTGGCTATATCATTCAACTTGGTAAGATGTGCCACAACAATTTCAGATTCAAGGCCATAAAAAGGATCAGATTCAACTAAAGTAATTATTTTAGGATCAACAAAGAATTCATAATCCTTATCAGTAACACAAATATATGAAGTAGCAAAAGCAGGGTCAGGTTTCATTCTAGCATTAAGAGATTGCCGCTTCCATTTAGCTAATAACTTTTTAAGATCATATCTATCTTTACAAGCAAATATAGCTCTAACAGCTTCCTCTTCCATAACATAACCCTCAGGAACAACAGGTAATTCATAATCAGGGGGAGAACTTTCATCATCACTATCATCAATAATAGCATCTTCAATAATTTCATTCTCTCTAACCCTAGCAAGTTGTTTATCAAGAAATTCACCTAATGACACAGTAGTATCATGCACAGAAGTAGTTTCATCATAAGTATCATGCATAGCAGAAGTGGCATCATCAATAACATGTGACCTATAAGAATTCATAGCAATAGCAGGTTTAGGTGTCACAAGCTTACTCAAAACAGAAGGAGAATCTAGTGCAGAGCTAGATGGCAGTTCCTTACCCCCCCTCGTAGTTGAGGGAAAAATCTTGGTTCTTTCGTATTTCAAGTTCCTCATAGTGATCAACAGATATAAATCCCAAGTGACTCAAAGAATAGAGCTATGGTCCCCGGCAATAGTGCCAGAAATTAGTCTTGATAACCCACAAGTGTAGGAGATCGCAACAGCTTTCGAGGGTAGAGTATTCAACCCAAATTTATTGATTCGACACAAGGGGAGCCAAAGAATATTATTGAGTATTAGCAGTTGAGTTGTCAATTCAACCACATGTGGATAACTTAGTATCTGCAGAAAAGTATTTAGTAGCAATATGATAATAAAGGTAACAGTGGCAAAAGTAAAGATAATAGTTTTGTAGGAATTGTAACAGTAGAAACGGAAAAGTAAATAAGCGAAGCATAATATGTGAAAAGCTCGTAGGCATTGGATTAGTGATGGATAATTATGTCGGATGCGATTCCTCATGTAATAGCTATAACATAGGGTAACACAGAACTAGCTCCAGTTCATCAATGTAATGTAGGCATGTATTCCGAATATAGTCATACATGCTTATGGAAAAGAACTTGCATGACATCTTTTGTCCTACCCTCCCATGGCAGCGGGTTCCTAGCTGAAACTAAGGGATATTAAGGCCTCCTTTTAATAGAGAACCAGAAAAAAGCATTAGCACATAGTGAATACATGAACTCCTCAAACTACGGTCATCACCAAGAAGTATCCCGACTATTGTCACTTCGGGGTTGTCGGATCATAACACATAATAGGTGACTATAGACTTGCAAGATAGGATCAAGAACACACATATATTCATCAAAACATAATAGGTTCAGATCTGAAATCATGGCACTCGGGCCCTAGTGACAAGCATTAAGCATAGCAAAGTCATAGCAACATCAATCTCAGAACATAGTGGATACTAGGGATCAAACCCTAACAAAACTAACTTGATTACATGGTAAATCTCATCCAACCCATCACTGTCCAGCAAGCCTATGATGGAATTACTCACGCGCGGCGGTGAGCATCATGAAATTGGTGATGGAGGATGGTTGATGATGACGACGGCGACGAATTCGCCTCTCCGGAGCCCCGAACGGACTCCAGATCAGCCCTCCCGAGAGAGATTAGGGCTTGGCGGCGGCTCCATATCCTAAAATGCGATGAAACTTTCTCTCTGATTTTTCTCTCCGCGAAACGGAATATATGGAGTTGGAGTTGAGGTTGGTGGAGCATCAGGGGGCCCACGAGACAGGGGGGCACCCCCCCACCCTTGTGGACAGGGTGTGGACCCCCTGGTCTTGATTCTTTCGCCAGTATTTTTTATACTTTCCAAAACTTGTCTCCGTGGATTTTCAGGTCATTCCGAGAACTTCTGTTTTCTACACATAAAACAACATCATGGCAGTTCTGCTGAAAACAGCGCTAGTCCGGGTTAGTTTCATTCAAATCATGGAAGTTAGAGTCCAAAACAAGGGCAAAAGAGTTTGGAAAATTAGATACGTTGGAGACGTATCAAGCGGCTGACACCGGGGACCCAGCAGGTCGCGCAGTTTTTTTTTTTGAGGAACAAGCAGTTGTTATTTATACTAGTTTTAGCGACGGATCAGGGTAACAATGGGGCTGTGCGGGGGATGTGGCCCATCTAGCCAGGGTTTTATTTATGTTTACCACATCATGAGCCCAGTTGTTGTTTTTCTTGCCGAAAATGGATAGCCCAGTAATAGTTTTTTAAAAAGAAATACCCAAATGAGGCCTACTTGCTTTATCGGCCCTGCTGGGCTGCAAATCTTTCAAGACGAGGAGAGTTCCGATCGGTTTGCCTAGAAATGGGTTGTCCATTTTTAAAACACATCAAACCGGGAATTAGTTTCAATTTTTTTCATTACAAGATTTTAAATTCCATTGATTTTTATTCGTGGACAATTATTTGGATTTTATATTTATATAAATTATTTTTAAAAATAGTTTGAATGTGAATCGATATTTCCGGATTAAAAACAGTTGGCCACACCGAAATATGCAAATTTTCGTATACTTTTTAACCGTGGCCACAATATGGGGTGTAATGCTAACAAAAAGAAGATGGGCTCCAAAAAAATTCTTAAGAATTAGCAAATGGGTTGTACATTATTAGAAATAATGGCAGATGGGCTGTATGCTGTTTTCCACAGATTTGAGGGTGAGTTGTGCGCCTACTACAGGTTGACGCGTATGCTTTCATGAAAAAAAGGTTGACGCAGACGCAACGCCCTGTCAACTTAGTCAACACACGAGAGCAGTGACTGTTGGATGTCCATCCAACAGCTGTCGTGCTTCCTCAATCTCTGCTCTTCATGCTCCAGCCGCTCAAACAAATGCCGGTGGGACTGCCTACTCCCTCCTCCCGCGGCCGGCTATGTTGCCACGCAGGCCTCACGGCCCCATCGTACTCCCATCGCTGGCCTAGCTATCCCTCTACTCACCCACACCCGCTGTTATTCTCCGGGGACAGCAAACGAACCAGTAAACCCTCATACTCCTCCGCATGGGAAACAACTGCCGAGTATTCCCTGGCTCTGTGTCGTGGTCAATGAACGACATCCATCGGAACTGGACTATACATGGAGAGGCTGACAGCTGGGTCCACGGTTGCATGCAAGGAAATGCCTCCTTATTACGCGCAAAATAATGATTCCTCCACCTGACAGCTAGGACCCACAAGAAGGGCCTCTGTATTTCACGAAAAAATGTTCCCCCCGCTGACAGGTCGGACCCACCAGCTATATCTTCGCACGCAAGGAAGTGCCTCCTTATTACGCCCAAAAAAATGAATACCCCCTACTAGATGGGACCCACCATATTGTGTGGCTGACTTGTGGGCCTACTAAGTTGACGGGGACGGAGGGCTTTGTCAACTTAGTCAATACTCCAGTGACCGTATGATGTCCATCCAACAGCCATAGTGCTTCTTCAACCTCTGGTCTTTTTGCTCCAGCCGCCCAAAGAAATGCCGGTCGTGCCGCCTACTCCTGCCTCCCGTGGCCGGCTGTGCTGCCGCGGAGGCCTCACCGCCCCCATACTACTCCCACCACTGGCCAGGCCATCCCTCCACTCACCCACACCCCCTGTTATTCTGCGGCGACGGCAGCCCCTCACAACAGCCGAACCAGTGAACCCTCGTACTCCTCCCTGCGTGGGCATCCACTGCCGTGTCTTCCCCAGCTGCGTGTTGTCCCCTTCCTAGGCCTCGCCGTCGTCCACCGCCGTGTTGCTGTGGCGTGGTCAATGTGGTCAACGATCGACTTCCATCGGAAGAGTACTGTACGTGGAGAGACTGACAGCTGGGTCCACGGCAGCCGCAAGGAAGTGCCTCCTTATTACGCGGAAAATAATTATTCCTCCACCTGACAGCAGGGACCCACCGGACGGGCCACCAGTATTTCGCGAAAAAAATGTTTCCCCCCTGACTGCTGGGATCCACCGGATAGGCCACCGTATTTTGCAAAAAAAAGTTCCCCCGCTGTCAGCTCGGACCCACCAGAAGTGCCTCCTTATTACGCACAAAAAAATGAATACTCCCCCTGCTAGCTGGGACCCACCTTGGTGGGAGGCTGACTTGTGGTCCTACTAAGTTGACGGGGACAGAGGGCTTTGTCAACTTAGTCAATATGAACGATTCTAGCTCCAGTGACCATACGATGTCCATCCAACGGCCGTAGTGCTTCTTCAACCTCTGGCCTTCTTGCTCCAGCCGCCAAAAGCAGAGCTGGTCGTGCCGCATGCTCCTGCCTCCCGTGGCCGGCTGTGCTACCTCGGAGGCCTCACCGCCCCTACTATTCCCACTGCTGGCCAGGCCCTGCGGCGACGGCAGCCTCACACCGTAGCCGAACCAGTGAACCCTCGTACTCCTCTCCGCGTGGGCTTCCACTGCCGCGTCTTCCCCTTCCTAGGCCTCGCTGTTGTACACCGCTCTGGTGCTCTCCGCCCGACGTGGTTAACATGGTCAAGGAATGACTTCCATCGAAAGAGTACTGTACGTGGAGAGGCTGACAGCTGGGTCCACGGCGGTCGCAAGGAAGTGCCTCATTATTACGCGCAAAATAATTATTCCTCCACCTGACAGCAGGGACCCACCAGACGGGCCACCGTATTTCATAAAAAAATGTTTCCCCCCTGACTGCTGGGACCCACCAGCTACATCTTCGCATGCAAGGAAGTGCGTCCGGGCAAAAGAAAGATTCGCCCCCCTGACTGCTGGGATCCACCAGCTACATCTTCGCACGCAAGGAAGTGCCTGATAGTCAGGACCCACCTGGTCGAAGCGTACGTAGCATTATAATTCTGGCCACGAACGTATACGTACAGACTGGTCGATGTAGAGGCGCGCACATGTCGTAGTAGAGGCGTGCACGTAGCATGTACACGTACGTACAACGACCAGGGTGCAAGAATGAACATATGGCCACGTACGTACATACAGGCGGGGTCTCGAACGCCTACTCGCGCATACGTACGGCCAGGCCTCGTGTACATGGCTGGGTCGGAACGGAGAAACTGCGTTGTCATTGTGTTCATGGGGAGGCAACGGAATGTGTCGTGTTCATCGGGAGGCAACGGAATGCGTCGTGTTCATCGGGAGGCAACGGAACGCGTGGGAGCCGACCGGCTTGGACGGAACAAGCGATGGAAATGAGGCCTGGCGTACCGCAGAACGGAGGAAACAACCTTGTGTTCGACCGGCCATGTTCAAAACGGGATCCTGTTCATCGGGAGGGGTCTGGCGTACCGCAAAATGGAGGAAACGGACTTGTGTTGGACCTACGGTCAAAACGGGGTCCTGTTGATAGGAAGGGGTGTGACATACCGCAAAACGGACGAAACGGACTTGTGTTGGAGCGCTACGGTCGAAAAGGGGGTCCTGTTCATCGGGAGGGGTGTGGCTTACCGCAAAACGGGACTCCACGGGATACTGTTCATCTCCACCATCGACCTCCTCCAGCCTCCACGGGCTACTGTTCATCCACCGTCGACCTCCTCCAGCCTCCACTTGTTCCTGTTCATCCACGGGCTCCTGTTCATCCAGCCTCCACCACGCGCTACTCCACCAGCTACTATTCAACCACCCCTCTCCATGGGCTCCTATTCAACCACCCCTCCATGGGCTACTGTTCATCCACCCCTCCATCGTCTAGTGTTCATCCAGCCCTCCACGGGGTCGTCCTGTTCATCCAGCCCTCCACGGGGTCCTGTTCATCCAGCCCTCCACGGGGTCCTGTTCATCCAGCACCAACAGGCTCGATGGATCGGGGTCCTGTTCATCCGGAGGCAACACCACGGGGTCCTATTCATCCACCCCCACTGCTCACTGTTCATCCCCCCATGCAACGATCACTGTTCATCCAGAGGCAGCATAAATCGGCTTCAGTTAGCAGAAGTAGCGAAGGAATCGCTCGATCGAGTTCAGTTAACAGCCATCGATCGATCGCTCGGGTTCAGTAACGCATAGCCTGCAGCGCAATCGATTGGGTTCAGTTAGAGCCCAACGCCTCGCTCGGGTTCAGTTACAGCCCAACGCCTCGCACACGCGCCCGTACGTGTGATATGTCTCCAACGTATCTATACTTTTTGATTGTTTCATGCTATTATATTACCCCTTTTGGATGTTTATGGGCTTTATTTTACACATTTATATCATTTTTGGGACTAACCTACTAACCGGAGGCCCAACCCTTGCTGTTTTTTTGCCTATTTCAGTATTTTGAAAAAAGGAATATCAAACAAAGTCCAAATGGAATGAAACCTTTGGGAGCGTGATTTTTGGAACGAAGGTGATCCAGAGGACTAGGAGTGCAAGTCAAGAAATGATCGAGGCGGCCACGAGGGTAGGGGGCGCGCCCACCCCTACAGGGCGCGCCCCCTATCTCGTGTGCCCCTCGGGCGGCCACCGACCTACTTCTTCCTCCTATATATACCCACGTACCCCGAAAACATCCAGGGAGCCAACAAAAAACAATTTTCACCGTCGTAACCTTCTGTATCCGCGAGATCCCATCTTGGAGCCTTCACCGGCGCTCCGCCGGAGAGGGAATCGACCACGGAGGGCTTCTACATCAACACCATAGCCCTTCCGATGAGTTGTGAGTAGTTTACCACAGACCTTCGGGTCCATAATTATTATCTAGATGGCTTCTTCTCTCTTTTTGGATCTCAATACCATGTTCTCCCCCTCTCTTGTGGAGATCTATTCGATGTAAACTCTTTTTAGGTGTGTTTGCCGAGATCCGATGAATTGTGGGTTTATGATCAAGTTTATCTATGAGAAATATTTGAATCTCCTCTGACATCTTTTATGTATGATTGAGTTATCTTTGCAAGTATCTTTGAATTATTAGTTTGGTTTGGCCTACTAGATTGATCTTTCTTGCCATGGGAGAAGTGCTTAGCTTCGGGTTCAATCTTGCGGTGTCCTTTCCTAGTGACAGCAGGGGCAGCAAGGCACGTATTGTATTGTTGCCATCGAGGATAAAAATATGGGGTTTATATCATATTGCATGAGTTTATCCCTCTACATCATGTCATCTTTCTTAATGCGTTACTCTGTTCTTATGAACTTAATACTCTAGATGCATGCTGGATAGCAGTCGATGTGTGGAGTAATAGTAGTAGCTGCAGGCAGGAGTCGGTCTACTTGTTGCGGACGTGATGCCTATATACATGGTCATGCCTAGATAATCCCATAATTATTCGCTTTTCTATCAATTGCTCGACAGTAATTTGTTCACCCACCGTAATACTTATGCTATCTTGAGAGAAGCCTCTAGTGAAACCTATGGCCCCCGGGTCTATCTTTTATCATATAAGCTTTCAATCTACTTTTATTTGCATCTTTACTTTTCCAATCTATATTATAAAATACCAAAAATATATTTTTCTTATAATACTATCTCTATCTGCTCTCACTTTCGCAAGTGGACGTGAAGGGATTGGCAACCCCTTTATTGCGTTGGTTGCGAGTTCTTTGTTTGTTTGTGTAGGTGCGTGGGACTTTTGAGGAGCCTCCTACTGGATTGATACCCTGGTTCTCAAAACCTGAGGGAAATACTTACGCTACTATTGCTGCATCACCCTTTCCTCTTCAAGGAAAACCGACGCAAGCTCAAGACGTAGCAAGAAGGATTTCTAGCACCGTTGCCGAGGAGGTGTTCGCTCAAGTCAAGACATACCAAGTACCCATCACAAACTCATCTCCCTCGCATTTACATTATTTGCCATTTGCGTCTCGTTTTCCTCTCCCCCACTTCACCCTTGTCATTTTATTCGCCCTCTCTTTCCCAATCTCCTCCTCTCTTTTTCGCTTGCCTTTTTCTGTTTGCTCATGTGTTAGATTGTCTACCTCATCATAATGGCTAGTCCTCCTATCCTTGTTATTACTCCCGAACATGAAATTCTCAATTTTAAGCAAAGGGAGGGAGAAAATTTAAAAGATGCTTGGCATATAATTTGCAATGCTCAAAATAAATCTACTAGGAAGCTTTCTACTTCCGTGCTTCTTTGCAATTTTCATGTAGGCATTACTCCTTGGAATAGATGTGTTCTTGATACCGTTACCGGAGGGGATTTCTTGAGTAGCCATACGTTTGATGCTAATAATGCTATGTTAGATTTGTTTGGCCCACCACCTCTTTTGGTTAATGGAACTGTTTTAACTTTAGAACATGTGATGCAACGGCTTGAAATTATTGAAAATAAAGTTGTCACTGTTGATTTGATTGAAAATTTGGATAAAAAGATTCATAATCAGATTACCCAATATGGATCTAGGGTTGGAGTTACTTTGAAAAATCTTAAAGAGAAAGAACCTATAGTAAACGAAAAAATAGATCTAGATTCTGCAAGAATCGGTAAACTTGGGGATATCAGTACCAACTTAGGTTCGGTGTTTTCTTCCATGAAAAACACTCCAAAACCTCCTACCAAAACTGCCAAATTTATTTATGTTCCTAAAAATAAGGGTGAATCTTCTAGTAAGGGAAACGTGGATCTCAAATCCATAAGTGTTCATCCCAATTGTCTCTCTATCGTTTAAGAACCTTTTGCTACAAATGAATTTCTTGAATTTTTGCCGAATGCTTTAATCATTGCTAAAAAGGGAGAAACCCCTAAAGATCATAAGTGCTCAATTGAGGAATTGAGTGCCAAAGATGGCACTACTTAGATCTATCTTCGGTTTTATGCCTAGCTGGGGGCGTTAAACGATAGCGCTAGTTGGGAGGCAACCCAATTTTATTTGTGTTTTTTTGTTTTTGTTTCAGTTTAGTAATAAATTTTGCATCTACCTTCCGTTAGATGTGTTTTTATGTTTTAGTTAGTGTTTGTGGCAAGTAGAACCTATAGGATAACCTATGATGATAGTTAATTTGATTCTGCTGAAAAACAGAAACTTTACGCGCATGAAATTAGTTTTGTTAAATCACAAAAATGTGATTTTGCGTTGACTTTTTTTGCTGCTGATCAATAGACAAATTTTCCAGGACTTCCTATTTTGGTAGGATTTGTAGAGTTCTAGAAGTTTGCGTTAGTTACATATTGCTACAGACTGTTCTGTTTTTGACAGATTCTGTCTTTTGTGTGTTGTTTGCTTATT
Organism: Triticum timopheevii; assembly: GCA_963921465.1. Classification (NCBI taxonomy): domain Eukaryota; kingdom Viridiplantae; phylum Streptophyta; class Magnoliopsida; order Poales; family Poaceae; genus Triticum; species Triticum timopheevii. The sequence goes on from OY997271.1 coordinate 120,980,773, forward strand.
TTGACGCATCTATGGCTAGTATTAAGTGGTATGAACCATAGAGAACTTGAGATACAATAGGTTTAACACCAATATAAATAAAGAATGAGTTCATTACAGTACCTTATGTGGTGGTTTTGTTTTCTTTCACTAACGGAGCTTATGAGATTTCCTGTTGAGTTTTGTGTTGTGAAGTTTTCAAGTTTTGGGTAAAGATTTGATGGACTATGGAATAAGGAGTGGGAAAAGCCTAAGCTTGGGGATGCCCATGTCACCCCAAGATATTCAAGAGTAGCCAAAAGCCTAAGCTTGGGGATGCCCCGGGAAGGCATCCCCTCTTTCATCTTCGTTCATTGGTAATTTTACTTGGAGCTATATTTTTATTCGCCACATGATATGTGTTTTGCTTGGAGCGTCGTGTATTATATTAGTATTTGCTTTTTAGTTTTCCACAATCATCCTTGCTGTACACACCTTTTGGGAGAATCCCACTTGATTGAAATTTATTAGAATACTCTATGTGCTTCACTTATATCTTTTGAGCTTGATAGTTTTTGCTCTAGTGCTTCACTTATATCTTTTAGAGCACGGCGGTGGATTAATTTTGTAGAAATTGCTAGTATCTCATGCTTCACTTATATTATTTTGAGAGTCTTTTCGAATAGCATGGTATTTGCTATGGTTATAAAATTGGTCCTAGAATGGTAGGCATCCAAGTTGGGTATAATAAAAACTATCATAGGAAGTGAATTGGATGCTATGATCAACTTGATACTTGATAATTGTTTTGAGATATGGAGGTAGTGATATTGAAGTCATGCTAGTTGGGTGATTATGAATTTAAAGAATGCTTGTGTTGAAGTTTGTGATTCCCGTAGCACGCACGTATGGTGAAGCGCTTTGTGATGAAGTTGGAGCACAATTTTGTTTATTGATTGTCTTCCTTATGAGTGGCGGTCGGGGACGAGCGATGGTCTTTTCCTACCAATCTATTCCCCTAGGAGCATGCGTGTAATACTTTGTTTTTGATGACTTGTAGATTTTTGCAATAAGTATATGAGTTCTTTTGACTAATGTTGAGTCCATGGATTATACACACTCTCTCCCTTCCACCATTGCTAGCCTCTCTTGTGCCGTGCAACTTTTGCCGGTACCATACACCCACCATATACCTTCCTCAAAACAGCCACCATACCTACCCATTATGGCATTTCCATAGCCATTCCGAGATATATTGCCATGCAACTTTCCACCATTCCGTTTATATGACACGTATTACTATTGTCATATTGCTTTTTGCATGATCATGTAGTTGACATCGTATTTGTGGCAAGGCCACCTTCATAATTTTCATACATGTTGCTATTGATTCATTGCATATCCTGGTACACCGCCGGAGGCATTCATATAGAGTCATATCTTGTTCTAGTTTTGAGTTGTAAATCAATAAAAAGTGTGATGATTTTCATTATTAGAGCATTGTCCCAGTGAGGAAAGGATGATGGAGACTATAATTCCCCCACAAGTCGGGATAAGACTTCAGACTTTAAAAAAAAAAAGAAAAAAAGAGAAAGGCCAAAAAGGAAAAAAAGGAAAGGCCAAATAAAAAAAGAAGAAGAAAAAAAGAAAAAAATGAGAGAAAAAGAGAGAAGGGACAATGCTACTATCCTTTTACCACACTTGTGCTTCAAAGTAGCACCATGATCTTCATGATAGAGAGTCTCCTATGTTGTCACTTTCATATACTAGTGGGAATTTTTCATTATAGAACTTGGCTTGTATATTCCAATGATGGGCTTCCTCAAAATGCCCTAGGTCTTTGTGAGCAAGCAAGTTGGATGCACACCCACTTAGTTTCTTTTGTTGAGCTTTCATACATTTATAGCTCTAGTGCATCTATTGCATGGAAATCCCTACTCACTCACATTGATATCTATTAATGGGCATCTCCATAGCCCATTGATACACCTAGTTGATGTGAGACTATCTTCTCCTTTTTTATCTTCTCCACAACCACCATTCTATTCCACATATAGTGCTATGTCCATGGCTCACGCTCATGTATTGCGTGAAAGTTGAAAAGTTTGAGATTACTAAAGTATGAAACAATTGCTTGGCTTGTCATCGGGGTTGTGCATGATTAAATACTTTGTGTGATGAAGATAGAGCAACAGCCAGACTATATGATTTTGTAGGGATAACTTTCTTTGGACATGTTATTTTGAGAAGACATGATTGCTTGATTAGTATGCTTGAAGTATTACTATTTCTTATGTCAATATGAACTTTTATTTTGAATCATTTGGATCTGAACATTCGTGCCACAATAAAGAAAATTACATTGAGAAATATGCTAGGTAGCATTCCACATCAAAAATTCTGTTTTTATCATTTACCTACTCGAGGACGAGCAGGAATTAAGCTTGGGGATGCTTGATATGTCTCCAACGTATCTATAATTTTTGATTGTTTCATGCCATTATATTACCCCTTTTGGATGTTTATGGGCTTTATTTTACACATTTATATCATTTTTGGGACTAACCTACTAACTGGAGGCCCAGCCCGTATTGTTGGTTTTTTGCCTATTTCAGTATTTCGAAGAAAAGGAATATCAAACGGAGTCCAAACGGGATGAATCCTTCGGGAGCGTGATTTTTGGAACGAACGTGATCCAGAGGACTTGGAGTGCAAGTCAAGAAACAATCGAGACGGCCACGAGGGTAGGGGGCGCGCCTCTATCTCGTGGGCCCCTCGGGCAGCCACCGACCTACTTCTTCCTCCTATATATACCCACGTACCCCGAAAACATCCACGGAGCCAACGAAAAACAATTCCCACCACCGTAACCTTCTGTATCCGTGAGATCCCATCTTGGAGCATTCATCGGTGCTCCACCGGACGGGGAATCGACCACGGAGGGCTTCTACATCAACACCATAACCCTTCCGATGAGTTGTGAGTAGTTTACCATAGACCTTCGGGTCCATAGTTATTAGCTAGATGGCTTCTTCTCTCTTTTTGGATCTCAATACCATGTTCTCCCCCTCTCTTGTGGAGATCTATTCGATGTAAACTCTTTTTGCGGTGTGTTTGTCGAGATCCGATGAATTGTGGGTTTATGATCAAGTTTATCTATGAGAAATATTTGAATCTCCTCTGAATTCTTTTATGTATGATTGCGTTATCTTTGCAAGTCTCTTCAACTTATCAGTTTGGTTTGGCCTACTAGATTGATCTTTCTTGCCATGGGAGAAGTGCTTAGCTTTGGGTTCAATCTTGCGGTGTCCTTTCCCAGTGACAGCAGGGGCAGCAAGGCATGTATTGTATTGTTGCCATCGAGGATAAAAAGATGGGGTTTCTATCATATTGCATGAGTCATCTTTCTTAATGTGTTACTCTATTCTTATGAACTTAATACTCTAGTGCATGCTGGATAGCGGCCGATGTGTGGAGTAATAGTAGTAGATGCAGGCAGGAGTCGGTCTACTTTTTGCGGACGTGATGCCTATATACATGATCCTGCCTAGATAATCTCATAATTATTTGCTTTTCTATCAATTGCTCGACAGTAATTTGTTCACCCACCGTAATACTTATGCTATCTTGAGAGCAGCCTCTAGTGAAACCTATGGCCCCCGGGTCTATCTTTTATCATATAAGCTTTCAATCTACTTTTATTTGCATATTTACTTTTCCAATCTATATTATAAAATACCAAAAATATATTTATCTTATCATACTATCTCTATCAGCTCTCACTTTTGCAAGTGGCCATGAAGGGATTGACAACCCCTTTATTGCGTTGGTTGCGAGTTCTTTGTTTGTTTGTGTAGGTGCGTGGGACTTTTGAGGAGCCTCCTACTAGATTGATACCTTGGTTATCAAAAGTTGAGGGAAGTACTTACACTACTATTTTTGCATCACCCTTTCCTCTTCAAGGAAAACCAACACAAGCTCAAGACATAGCAACGTGTATGAGAGAAACACGCATCGCTCGGCCCCCGACCACCCACCGTAACCGGGAACTCGCCAAAATTTTCCTCGCCCTCGCTTCTACCATGGTTTTTCCGTCATGGATGGCCCAAAGAATGTCATGCAGCTGCGTCTCCGGCCTGCCCAGGACGAAAAGCCCATTTTCTGTCATGATTTTTTGTCATAGAAGTAGGAGCCCACCACATCTATGATGATACCGGGTGTTGTCACAATTATCATCATAGAAGTGTCATAAGTATGACAAAAAAAATTTCATTCGGCCCAAAATGTCACGGATGTGTCTTTTTTTGTAGTGTCATTCCACCAATCCTCTCCGACCGGGCCAAGAGGGAGCCCCTGCTCGTTTACATCAGCGTCCACCAACCATGTGACCGAGTGTTGTCCCGGTGGTCATCATTTCCTAGGAGTGAGTTCCCTCCGAGTCGAAACTAAGATATAAACATTACCAGAAACTAGTATACAATGTGTTTATAGCATCAAGGAAGCTACTACATTACTTACAAGCCCACTTGGACATCGTGGTAAGTAGTGCCCCTTTGTCAGACATCAACGACAATAGGGATGCCATTGACCGGGTGGGAAAGTGGGCCATCGAGCTAGGGGCGCATGACATAATCTATGAACCTGAAGGAAATATGCCCTAGAGGCAATAATAAAGTTGTTATTTTATAGTTCCATATTCATGATAAATGTTTATTATTCATGCTAGAATTGTATTAACCGGAAACTTGATACATGTGTGAATACATAGACAAAACATCGTGTCCCCAGTATGCCTCTACTAGAATAGCTCATTGATCAAAGATGGTTAAGTTTCCTAGCCATGGACATGTGTTGTCATTTGATGAACGAGATCACATCATTAGGAGAATGATGTGATGGACAAGACCCATCCGTTAGCTTAGCATAATGATCGTTCAATTTTATTGCTACTACTTTCTTCATGTCAAATATATATTCCTCTGACTATGATATTATGCAACTCCCGGACATCGGAAGAATGCCTTGTGTGCTATCAAATGTCACAACGTAACTGGGTGATTATAAATATGCTCTACAGGTATCTCCAAAGGTGTTTGTTGGGTTGGCATAGATCGAGATTAGGATTTGTCACTCCGAGTATCAGAGAGGTATCTCTAGGCTCTCTTGGTAATGCACGTCATATGAAGCCTTACAAGCAATGTGACTAATGAGTTAGTTGCGGAATGATGCACTAAGGAATGAGTAAAGAGACTTGCCGGTAACGAGATTGAACTAGGTATGAAGATACCGACGATCGAATCTCGGGCAAGTAACATACCGATGACAAAGGAATAACTATGTTGACATTGCGGTTTGACCGATAAAGATCTTCGTAGAATATGTGGGAACCAATGTGAGCATGCAGGTTCTGCTATGGGTTATTGACCGAAGAGGTGTCTCGGTCATGCCTACATAGTTCTCGAACCCGTAGGGTCCGCACGCTTAACGTTCGATGACGATAGGTAATATATGAGTTATGTGTTTTGGTGATCGAAGGTTGTTTGGAGTCCTGGATGAGATCACAGACATGACAAGGAGTCTTAAAATGTTCGACAGTAAAGATTGATATATTGGAAGGTTATATACGGACACCGGAATGGTTTCGAAGAGGTTCGGGGATTTTTCGGAGTACCGGGAGGTTACCGGAACCCCTCGAGAAAGTTAATGGGCCTCACGGGACATAGTGGAGAGGAGAGGGCAGGCCACGGGAGGTGGCGCACGCCCCCCAAGCCAATCCGAATTGGACAAGGGGTGGGGCGTGGCCCCCCTTTCCTTCTCCCTCTCTGCCTCTTTCATTCCCCTTTCCCCCTCTTCGTAAAAGGAAAAATAGAGGGGGGGGGGGGGCGAATCCTACTAGGAGTGGAGTCCTAGTAGGACTCCCCCCTCCATGGCTCACCCCTGATGGCCGGCCTCCTCCCCCTTATCCTTTATATACGGGGGCGGGGGGAACCTAAAGCGCATCAATTGTTTAGCCGTGTGCGGTGCCCCCTCCACCGTTTACTCCTCCGGTCATATTGTCATAGTGCTTAGGCGAAGCCCTGTGCGGATCACTTCACGAACACCATCATCACGCCGTCGTGCTGACGGAACTCATCGACTCCATCAACACTCTACTAGATCAAGAGTTCGAGGGACGTCATCGAGCTGAATGTGTGCAAAAATCAGAGGTGTCGTACTTTTGGTACTTGGTCGGTTGATTCGAGAAGACGTTCGACTACATCAACCACGTTAAGTTAACGCTTCCGCTTTCATTCTACGAGGTTATGTGGACTGATACGTCTCGAACGTATCTACTTTTCCTAACGCTTTTCCTCTTGTTTTGGACTCTAATTTGCATGATTTGAATGAAACTAACCCCGGACTGACGCTGTTTTCAGCAGAACTACCATGGTGTTGTTTTTTGTCTAGAAATAAAAGTTCTCGGAATGGAACAAAACTTTGCGAGGATTTTTTATATCAAATAAGAGAATTTCTAGAGCCAGGAGGTACCTGAGGGGGGCACCTGGGTGGGCACAACCAACCAGGGTGTGCCAGCCCCCCAGGCGCACCCTGGTGGGTGCTGCTCACCTAGTGGCCCCGCTGACCCTGAAACGGGCGCTATAAAATCCCATATTTCCAGAAAAAACCAGGGAGAAAGAATTATCATGTTTCACAAGACGCAGTCGCCACTGACTCCTGTTCTTCATTGGGAGGCCAGATCTGGAGTCCGTTTGGGCTCCGGAGAGGGGGATCTTCGATCTTCGTCATCACCAACACATCTCCATCGCCAATTCAATGATGCTCCCCACCAGGAGTGAGTAATTTCTTCGTAGGCTCACTGGTCGGTGAGGAGTTGGATGAGATTCATCTTGTAATCAAGATAGTTTTGTTAGGGCTTGATCCCTAGTATCCACTATGTTCTGAGATTGATGTTGCTATGACTTTGCCATGCTTAATGTTTGTCACTTTGGGCCCGGGTGCCATGATTTCAGATCTGAACCGTTTATGTTATCACCATTATATCCATGTTCTAGATCCGATCTTGCAAGTTATAGTCACCTGATACGTCTCCAACGTATTTATAATTTTTGATTGTTCCATGCTATTATATTACCCATTTTGGATGTTTATGGGCTTTACTTTACACTTTTGTATCATTTTTGGGACTAACCTACTAACCGGAGGTCCAACCCGAATTGTTGGTTTTTTGCCTATTTTAGTGTTTCAAAGAAAAGGAATATCAAATGGAGTCCAGACGGAATGAAGCCTTCGGGAGCGATCTTTTTGGAACAAACGCAATCCAGGAGACTTGGAGTGGACATCAAGAAGCAACCGAGGCGGCCACGAGGCAAGAGGGCGCGCCCTAGGGGGTAGGCGCGCCCCCACCGTCGTGGGGCCCTTGTGGCTCCCCTGACCTACCTTCTTCGCCTATATATATGCACGTACCCCGAAAACATCCAAGAGCACCATGAAAAACTATTTCCACCACCGCAACCTTCTGTATCCGCGAGATCCCATCTTGGAGCCTTCGCCGGCGCTTCGCCGGAGGGGGAATCGACCATGGAGGTCCTCTACATCATCTCCAAGGCCTCTCCAATGAGTTGTGAGTAGTTTACCACAGACCTTCGGGTCCATAGTTATTAGCTAGATGGCTCCTTCTCTCCGTTTGTATCTCAATACAAAGTTCTCCTCGATCTTCTTGGAGATCTATTCGATGTAACTCCTTTTGCGGTGTGTTTGTCGAGATCCGATGAATTGTGGGTTTATGATCAAGCTAATCTATGACAAATAATTGAATCTTCTCTGAATTCTTTTATGTGTGATTGGTTATCTTTGCAAGTCCCTTCGAATTATCAGTTTGGTTTGGCCTACTAGATTGATCTTTCTTGCAATGGGCGAAGTGCTTAGCTTTGGGTTCAATCCTGCAGTGTCCTTTCCCAGTGACAGCAGGGGCAGCAAGGCACGTATTGTATTGTTGCCATCGAGGATAAAAAGATGGGGTTTATATCATATTGCTTGAGTTTATCCCTCTACATCATGTCATCTTGCTTAATGTGTTACTCTGTTCTTATGAACTTAATACTCTAGATGAAGGTAGGAGTCGGTCGATGTGTGGAGTAATAGTAGTAGATGCAGAATCGTTTCGATCTACTTGTTGTGGACGTGATGCCTATATACATGATCATGCCTAGATATTCTCATAACTATGTACTTTTCTATTAATTGCTCGACAGTAATTTGTTCAACCACCATAATACTTATGCTATCTTGAGAGAAGCCACTAGTGAAACCTATGGCCCCCGGGTATATCTTTTATCATATAAGTTTCCAATCTACTTTTATTTGCATCTTTACTTTCCAATAAAAATACCAAAAATATTTATCTTATTATCTCTATCAGATCTCACTTTCGCAAGTTACTGTGAAGGGATTGACAACCCCTTTATCGCGTTGGTTGCGAGGTTCTTGTTTGTTTGTGTAGGTACGAGCGACTTTTGAGGAGCCTCCTACTGGATTGATACCTTGGTTCTCAAAAACTGAGGGAAATACTTACGCTACTTTGCTGCATCACCCTTTCCTCTTCAAGGGAAAACCAATGCAGTGCTCAAGAGGTAGCAAGAAGGATTTCTGGCACCGTTGCCGGGGAGGTCTTCGCTCAAGTCAAGACATACCAAGTACCCATCACAAACTCATCTCCCTTGCATTACATTATTTGCCATTTGCCTCTTGTTTTCCTCTCCCCCACTTCACCCTTGCCGTTTTATTCGCCCTCTCTTTTCCGTTTGCCTCTCTTTCTCGCTTGCCTTTTGTGTGCTTGTGTGTTGGATTTCTTGTCAGGATGGCGCAGGATAATACCAAATTGTGTGACTTTTCCAATACCAATAATAATGATTTCCTTAGACTCCGATTGCTCCTCTTAATGATGCTGAATCTTGTGAAATCAATGCTGCTTTGTTGAATATTGTTATGAAAGATTAATTCTCCGGCCTTCGTAGTGAAGATGCCGTTACTCATCTAAACAACTTTGTTGATTTGTGTGATATGCAAAAGAAGAAAGATAAGGATAATGATATTGTTAAATTGAAGTTATTTCAGTTTTCACTTAGAGATCGTGCTAAAACTTGGTTTTCGTCTTTGCCTAAAAATGGTATTGATTCGTGGAATAAGGGCAAAGATGCTTTTATCGCTAAGTATTTTCCTCCCGCTAAAATCATCTCTCTTAGAAACGATATTATGAATTTTAAACAACTTGATCATGAGCATGTTGCCCAATCTTGGAAAAGAATGAAACTAATGATTCGCAATTGTCCTACTCATGGTTTGAATTTATGGATGATCATACAAAATTTTTATGCAGGATTGGATGTTGCTTCTAGAAATCTTTTAGATTCGGCTGCGGGAGGCACTTTTATGGAAATCACTTGAGGTGAAGCTACAAAACTCCTTGATAATATTATGGTTAATTATTCTCAGTGGAACACCGAAAGATCTACTAGTAAAAAAGTTCATGCTATAGAAGAAATTAATGTTTTGAGTGGAAAGATGGATGAACATATGAAATTGTTTGCTACTAAGAGTGCTCCTATTGATTCTAATGATATGCCTTTGTCTACTTTGATTGAGAATAATAATGAATCTATGGATGTGAATTTTATTGGTAGGAATAATTTTGGTAACAACGCATATAGAGGAAACTTTAATCCTAGGTCGTTTCCTAATAATTCCTCCAATAATTATGGTAATTCCTACAGCAACTCTTATGGAAATTTTAATAAGATGCCCTCTAATTTTGAGAATAGTGTTAAAGAATTTATGATCTCTCAAAAGAATTTTAGTGCTTTGCTTGAAGAAAAATTGCTTAAAGTTGATGAATTGGCTAGGAACATTGATAGACTTTCGCTTGATGTTGATTCTTTGAAACTTAGATCTATTCCACCTAAGCATGATATAAATGAGTCTCTCAAAGCCATGAGAATTTCCATTGATGAGTGCAAAGAAAGAACCACTAGGATGTGTGCTAAGAAAGATTTCTTTGTAAAAGCGTGTTCTTCTAGTTTCCATGAAAATAATGATGAAGATCTAAAAGTTATTGATGTGTCCCCTATTAAATCTTTGTTTTGCAATATGAATCTTGATAATGATGGGACTGGAGATGAGTCAACTTTAGTTAAAAGGCGTCCCAATGATTCAGAGTTTTTAGATCTTGATGCTAAATTTGGTAAAAGTGGGATTGGAGAGGTCAAAACTTTACATAGAAATGAACCCACTATTATGGATTTCAAAGAATTTAATTATGATAATTGTTCTTTAATAGATTTTATTTCCTTGTTGCAATCCGTGTTGAATTCTGCTCATGCTTATAGTCAAAATAAAGCTTTTACCAAACATATCATTGATGCTTTGATGCAATCTTATGAAGAAAAACTTGAATTGGAAGTTTCTATACCTAGAAAACTTTATGATGAGTGGGAACCTACTATAAAAATTAAAATTAAAGATCATGAATGCTATGCTTTGTGTGATTTGGGTGCTAGTGTTTCCACGATTCCGAAAACTTTATGTGATGTGCTAGGTTTCCATGATTTTGATGATTGCTCTTTAAACTTGCACCTTGTGGATTCCACCATTAAGAAAGCTATGGGAAGGATCAATGATGTTCTTATTATTACAAAGAGGAATTATGTTCCCGTAGATTTTATTGTTCTTGATATAGATTGCAATCTTTCATGTCCTATTATTCTTGGCAGACCTTTGCTTAGAACGATTGGTGCAATTATTGATATGAAAGAAGGGAATATTAGATTCCAATTTCCATTAAGGAAGGGCATGTAACACTTTCCAAGAAAGAAATTCAAATTACCTTATGAGTCTATTATGCCAAGTAGATGTGGTTTTATGTTTTAATTAGTGTTTGTGCCAAGTAGAACCTATAGGATAACCTACGCTGATAGTTAATTTGATTCTGCTGAAAAATAGAAACTTTTGCACGCACGAGAATAATTTTAATAAATCACAGAAACGTGATTTTGCATTGATTCTTTTTGCAGTAGATCAATAGGCAAATTTCCCAGGACTTCCTATTTATGTAGGAGTTTTAGAGTTCCATAAGTATTCGAAATTTACAGATTACTACAGACTGTTCTGTTTTTGACAGATTTTGTTTTTCATGTGTTGTTTGCTTATTTTGATGCATCTATGGCTAGTATCGGGGGGTGAGGGAGTCCTGGACTAGGGGGTGTCCGGATAGCCGGACTATCATCATCGGCCTGACTCCAAGACTAGGAAGATACAAGATTGAAGACTTCGTCCCGTGTCCGGATGGGACTTTCCTTGGCGTGGAAGGCAAGCTTGGCAATACGGATATGTAGATCTCCTACCATTGTAACCGACTCTGTGTAACCTTAGCCCTCTCCGGTGTCTATATAAACCGGAGGGTTTTAGTCCGTAGGACGAACAACCATTACAACAATCATACCATAGGCTAGCTTCTAGGGTTTAGCCTCCTTGATCTCGTGGTAGATCCACTCTTGTACTACCCATATCATCAATATCAATCAAGCAGGAGTAGGGTTTTACCTCCATCGAGAGGGCCCGAACCTAGGTAAAAACATCGTGTCCCTTGTCTCCTGTTACCATCCGCCTAGACGCACAGTTCGGGACCCCCTACCCGAGATCCGCCGGTTTTGACACCGACATTGGTGCTCTCATTGAGAGTTCCTCTGTGTCGTCACGGATAGGCTTGATGGCTCCTTCGATCATCAACAACGACGCAGTCCGGGGTGAGACTTTTCTCCCTGGACAGATCTTCGTATTCAGCGGCTTTGCACTGCGGGCCAAATCGCTTGGCCATCTGGAGCAGATCGAAAGCTATGCCCCTAGCCGTCAGGTCAGATTTGGAAGTCTAAACTTCACGGCTGACATCCGTGGAGACTTGGTGTTCGACGGATTCGAGCCACAGCCGAGCACGCCGCACTGTCACGATGGGCATGATTTAGCTCTGCTGCCGGACAGTGCCCTGGAGGCCGCATATGAGTCCGCTCCGACCCTTAGTTCGGAGCCGACCGTGCAGATCGAGGACGAGTGGTTAGACACCGCCTCGGGGGCTGCAACCTCTACGGCGATAGAGCCGAATACTGACTTTGTCCCTTGTAAAGCTCGTGACTCCGAGGTGCCGGACTCCTCGTCGGACTCCGAACCTCCTGCGCCCCTACCAATCGAATCCGATTGGGCACCGATCATGGAGTTCACCGCCGCGGACATCTTTCAGCACTCACCCTTTGGCAACATCCTAAATTCGCTAAAGTATCTCTCGTTATCAGGATAGTCCTAGCCGGAATGCGGTCAGGACGGATGGGATGCGGATGAGGAAGAAATTCAAAGCCCACCCACCACCCACTTTGTAGCCACTGTCGTCGACCTAACCGACATGCTAGATTACGACTCCGAAGACATCGATGGTATGGACGACGATGCTGGAGACGGCGAAGAACCAGCGCCTACTGGGCACTGGAAAACCACCTCAACTCACGACATATACATGGTGGACACACCAAAAGTAAGCGATAACGAGGAACAACGGGACGGGGCGAAGGATAATCCCCCCGAAAAACAACCAAAACGGCGACGCAAGCGCTGCCCGAAGTCCCGCCTCGATAACAACAGCACCCATAATGACCCAGCCGTAGAGCAGGGCAAACCAGTGGACGACGAACATGCAACAAAGCAACCATACGAACAAGATGAATTGGACAATCAACCCATCCTCGGTGAAAACAACAGTCCAGACGATCTCACGCCGGACACACCACCGGAGCATAAGAACCTTCACAAAAGGCTCGTCGCCACTGCAAGAAGTTTGAAGAAGCAGAAACGGAAGCTCAAAACAGCGGAAGACGTACTCAGAATGAGGTGGAGCAAAGTACTAAAGACCGCAGACAAATACGGCAATAGTCACCAAGCAAAGAGCTACCCGAAGCGCAAGCTGCTGCCCGAATTCGACAAGGAGGCCGTAGAGCCACCACAATCAAAAAGCAAAGAGGCCGCCTGGCCGGATAGACGACCAGATGATAGGCCAAAAGCGGCAAGCGGCGTCGCACACAAGCCGGCACATGACACACATAAAGATCCTCGCAAAAAAGAGGGCCCCAGAAAGCAACACAACACGCCGAGTGTTCGAAGATAACGGCACACCTAAATACAGGGGCGCCGCACACCCACTATGTTTCACCAATGAGGTGCTGGATCATGAATTTCCAGCAGGATTCAAGCCCGTAAACATAGAGGCATACGACGGAACAACAGACCCCGGAGTCTGGATTGAGGATTACATCCTACACATACATATGGCTAGAGGAGACGATCTCCACGCCATAAAATACCTACCCCTCAAGCTCAAAGGGCCAGCTCGGCATTGGCTCAAAAGCCTCCCAGAAAACACAATTGGAAGTTGGGAAGAGCTCGATGACGCGTTTAGAGCAAATTTTCAGGGGACTTATGTCCGCCCTCCGGACGCAGACGATTTAAGTCACATAACTCAACAGCCCGGAGAGTCAGCGCGCAAATTCTGGAACAGGTTCCTCACTAAAAAGAACCAAATAGTCGACTGTCCGGACACCGAAGCCTTAGCAGCTTTTAAACATAACATCCGAGACGAATGGCTCGCCAGACACCTCGGCCAGGAAAAGCCAAGAACAATGGCCGCGCTAACAAGCCTCATGACCCGCTTTTGCGCGGGGGAGGATAGCTGACTGGCAAGATGCAGCACCAGCGACCCGAGTACATCCGAGATCAGAGATGGAAATGGAAAATCACGACGCAGGAAAGATCAGCGCCGAAATAAGGAAAATGGCCCAAAGAACACGACGGTCATGGCCGGATTCAAAAGCTCTCGGCCGAACAGCAAAACACTGCCTCTTAAGGACAATAGTGACGAGTTATCCAACCTAAACAAAATCTTGGATAGGATATGCCAAATTCACAGTACCCCTGGGAAACCTGCAAACCACACCCACAGAGATTGTTGGGTTTTCAAGCAGTCCGGTCGACTTAACGCCGAACACAAGGGGCTCGACACACCGAGCGAAGACGATGACGAATCCCACAAGCAGAGCGCCGGACAACAAAAGAATTTCCCACAATAGGTCAAAACAGTGAATTCACTCCAAGTGATAACAAGGAAAAATAGGGCGGCACCTACCAAAGCGCATGCCGCACGGTCCACCCCAGCGGAATCCCGAGATTGGATGTCAGAACCAATTACTTTCGACCATCTGGATTACTCGTGAAGTGTTCGAAATGCAGGATGGACTGCTCTGATATTGGATCCCATAATCGACGGACTACAATTTACACAAGTCCTAATGGATGGTGGCAGCAATTTAAACCTGCTATATCTGGACACAATCCGCAATTTGGGGATAGACCCTACTAAAATTCGCCATAGCCGCACTTCCTTCAAAGGAGTGGCGCCAGGCCCTTACGCCAAGTCCACGGGCTTCTTATTACTAGAAGTTGTGTTCGGTTCACCCGACAACTTCCGTTGCAAAAAGCTAATCTTCCATGTCGCTCCATTTAAAAGTAGCCATCAAGCACTATTGGGACGTGAAGCTTTCGCCCGCTTTAACGCAATACCGCACTACGCGTCTCTTACACTTAAAATGCCCGGTCCACGCGGCATCATCTCCTTACAAGGTCGCTCAAGACCCCGGACACGGCTAGGCGAGTCCGGCACAAATAAACTAGGGGCTTCCTAGCCGCACACCCCTTCATAAGGGGCTGCGCGTATGAATAATAAGAGCCAATAAAAGCTCAACTTTATTCATTTATTCATACTCTATTTTAAATACATTTTTCGCACGATTTCTTTTCAAACTAAGTTCTTCTCTTTTACAGATGAACATCATGCTACACCCGTCCAGGATACAGCACAACGGAGACACAAGCGCAGACGTGCAGTAGGGACCCGTTACAAGGATTCTTTTCAGATTAAGACCCTGCGTAAACCTTTTTTACCGTCTCTTGTTGCTATACATCCCCTGGTTTCTTACCATAACTAGAGAGGAGACTGACGTTTTGGCATCGGCCGCGTCAGAAGATTTCGCGCGTACCTGGACACTAGGGGCTTAGGGCATTGACCTGCCCGTCATCATAAAGACCGAACACCTCAGGGAGTGTTCGGCGTCTCGAGTTAGGCCTTATATGCATGAGCTCCGAATCATGTCTTTTGTCAAATGTTGGGTTTGCCCGGCTCCTGTGTTTTGCTGCCTTACGTTCCATATCATCGGCTAACGCGGCACTAGGAGAACTACTGCGATTGTGCCCTGGTTCGGCCGGGCGAGCACCTTAGTAGAGAAAGCCGAAAACTGACTGTCATGATATAGCGAGAGACTGGTCAACCACTCGATCGACCTCTGGAATGTTTAGAATTCCTCCGCTTTGACGAAGGACCGCTTCCTGGTCAGGCACACACGCGCCCCGAATTCGGAGAGCACGGTGCCCCTAGGGGCTATATCGTAGCCCCACCTTCAAACTCCTATGGCTAAGTGAAAGTGATAAAGCATTATAGTCTGGTTGCCTCGTTTGCTACGCTACCACCTCCTTCACAGGACCAAGACGTTGGATTAAGTGTGAAAATGCGCTATTTTGCAAACACCCCCGCACCATGTGCGTGGGGGCTGAAGCCAAAGACTGCCATCTTTCAGGTTATACACAAGTATACATTAACGGCCACACAGGAGATATTTCAATACTTGAATGCACAAGTATAAAAAGCACTTATATTATGAATATCGTTTTACATATCATAAAGATCATTTGAATATGACATTTTTTGAGCACTGTGACTCTATTACACGAGCACCCCGCAGAACTTCCCCAAAATAATGCTCGGCGGGTAACCGGCTCTCGTCCGAACCCCGAGTTGCAACATCGGTGGCATCCATCTCCGTCCAGTATGTCTTCACACGGGCGAGGGCCATCCGTGCACCCTCTATGCATGCTGACCGCTTCATCACCTTGATATGCGGCACCGCCCCAAGGAATTGCTGCAACAAGCCAAAATAACTCTTCGGCTTGGGCCTCCGGCCACAGATGAGTCACTACATCCGTCATGGCAAGTCCGGACAATCTATTCAGCTCAGCCCACTCAGCCAACCGATCGGTCAACGGAAGTGAACGCTCCGGACTGTGGAATGGAGACCAAAAAAGCTCTTCCGTCTCGTGATCCTCTTGGCTTCGGAAGTGCACAACCGCATCTGCCGCACTCGCCGCCAAATCCAGATAAGGATCCTCCGGACCCCACAGCTGGCCCAGCTGAGCATACTTCTGATCTGTGAACTTCCTGCGCAGCAGAAAGGGCTTGCCAGCCGCAATGTCTCCGGCCTGACGCAGCTCCTCCTTTATAGCCCTCATTGCAGAACGGGCATCCTTGGCTTCGGCGGTGGCCTTCTTCAGGCCTTCTTGCTCCGCTCGACGTTCTTTTTCAAGAACCTCATAGAAATTGATAACATCCTTCAGCTTTACGGCCATTCCGGCCATCTCCTCCCTGCTTCGGCAGTGAGCAGCCCTTTCGGCTTCTAGCTCTTCGGCTGCCTTCGAGGCAGCCGCATCACTCCTTCTGGCCTGCTCCTTGGCTCGAGCAAGCTCTGCTCGAAGGTCCTCCACAGCAGCGGCACCATCTGCATTAAGCATACATGTTGTAAGGAGTGAGCATCAGGTCCCTTACTAGGTGACCACGGAGAAACAACCTACCTTGTGACTCGTCAAGTCGTTTATTGACCAGCGCGATGTCCGCATCCGCAACGTCGAGTCACCGCTTTAGTTCGGCAACTCCATCAGTCCGGCTGGCCACCGGACTATCCGCCACCTGCATAGGAAAGGCGAGAATTAATACCTGAGATTATGATCCTCTGCACGCTGTCACTTTCGACAACATGCTGAGTCTCAGGGGCTACTATCTATACAGGGCGCACTTTATGTCTAAAACTGTCAAAAGGTATCAAACCCCTCCAGCAAACTTCTGAAGGCATCAAGCAACCCGCCCTCGGCGGATGAAATTCTTTCAATCACCGTACTCATCAATGTACGGTGATCTTCTGAGATAGACGCCCTCTCAAGCAGATCCTTCAGCTCCCCCGGCCGTACACCAGTTGGTGCTGAACTCTCCAGCCCTGCCGGACGCGGGGATACCCTCCGTGACGACACCTCAGGGTCGTCCGCCCCGCCTGACGGTGCGGCAGATGGAGGCGTCTCGCTCTCCATCATCTCCGGACGAAGGTCCACCGAAGACAAGCTCAGCTGAGAAGGACGGAGATCCGAACTACAAGATAAAAACTTCGGTTATCCTCAGAAGCAAAAATAGGGATGTCCCTTATTACAAAACTCCCCTTTTTCTACTTACCGCTCGCTGGAGGGCTGATTCCTTAGGGGAGATAGTGCGGCCGGGGCTTCCCCAGGCGCAGGACCCTCCGGTGAAGATCTCTTCCCCCGCTTTGAGGCCTTGGCCTCCGGATTTTCGGAAGCGGTCCTCTTCTCCCCTTGGAAGGAGGGATTCTCGATCCCCCCTTTCTCGAAAGCCTCCTTGGAAGAGGCGGTAGTTTCTCTGTTTTCCCCTTCGCCTTCCTCTAAAGGCGCAACCTCCAGCATCTGGACCAACACGGGATCCGGCGCGGTCTCCGGGAGGGGGGCCGGACACCGTATCAGTTTCGCTTGTGCTATCCACTCCTATTCAAAGGACGAGTGGTTAAAGGGCAAATTCGAGAATACGCAAACAAATGGTGTGTCCGGACATAGGGCTACTTACCTGGGCATCCGGGCGATTGTAGCTTAAGCCAGCATCCTCGGTCAATTCCGGACACACTTCTTGTGATCCGAAGAACAATTTATACATCTCCACGGGTGTCGTACCCATGAAGTGTTGGAGAGCTCGTGGCCCCTCTGGATTGAATTCCCACAGGCGGAGGGGGCGACGTTTGCAGGGCAGAAGACGCCGAATCAGCATAACCTGCATCACTACGACCAGATTGATCTCCCTCTCTTGGAGGTCTCGAATCCGGCCCTGCAATAGGGGTACGTCCTTTGACGGCCCCCAGTTAAGCCCTTTGTTGACCCATGACATCAGCCGTTGTGGAGGGCCCGAGCGAAAGACGGGCAGTGGCCTCTGCCCGCTGCCCCTGGGAGCGGTAATATAGAACCACTCCTGTTGCCACAAACCGAGCTCCTCCTGGAAAGAGCCCTCGGGCCATGGAACATCGGCCCTCTTGCTTACAACCGCCCCGCCGCACTCTACTTGACGCCCCTCGATCATCTTCGGCTCCACGTTAAAGGTTTTGAGCCACAAACCGAAGTGAGGGGTAGTGCGGAGGAAGGCTTCGCAGACGACAATGAACGATGAGATGCGGAGGATGGACTCCGGAGCCAAGTCATGGAATTCCAGCCCATAGTAAAACATGAGCCCTCTCACAAAAGGATCCATCGGGAAGCCTAAACCCCGACGGAGGTGGGACACGAACACGACGCTCTCGCCGGGCTCGGGAGTAGGAATGACCTGCCCTTGGGCAGGAAGCCTATGCAAAATCTCGTAGGTTAAGTACCTGGCTTCTCTCAGCTTTAGCACGTCCTCCTCCGTGACGGAGGAGGGCATCCACCGGCCCTGCAAGTCGGAGCCGGACATTGTCGAAGTTCTGAAGCGCTCGAATCTGGAGCCCTAAGTGTTTGGAGCTCGGGGCGAGGGGCGGATGCGATTGAGGATTGAAGAAAAGAAACGAGCCTTGGTCTCATTATAAAGAGGGAGAATACCAAGAGCTGTCCCCGTAACCGTTTGGAACTCACCTTCGATGGAGGAGGCATGGCAACGGGCACGGTTGGGTTACCCACGTCCGTATTAATGGGAATCCCGGAATAAGGGGAACACGATCTCTGCTTCGACAAGACGTGCCAAGGAAACCGCTTCGCTAAACGCGCTGAGGTGGTATAATAAAAACGATTCAAGGCTTGGTAGTGGTGTGACATCACGCAACAAAATACATCAGCAGATTGAACTTGTGTAAATGTTATTCTCTCTACGGTGGTATGTGGAATTTATTTTGCAGAGACGGACACTATCCTGGTGTTCACAATCTTCTATGAATTATCCGGAGGAGGAACCCGCCTTGTAATGCCGAAGACAATATGCACGCCGGACTCGTCGTCATTGAAGCCTGGTTCAGGGGCTACTGAGGGAGTCCTGGACTAGGGGGTGTCCGGATAGCCGGACTATCATCATCGGTCGGACTCCAAGACTATGAAGATACAAGATTGAAGACTTCTTCCCGTGTCCGGATGGGACTTTCCTTGGCGTGGAAGGCAAGCTTGGCAATACGGATATGTAGATCTCCTACCATTGTAACCGACTCTGTGTAACCCTAGCCCTCTCCGGTGTCTATATAAACCGGAGGGTTTTAGTCCGTAGGACAAACAACCATTACAACAATCATACCATAGGCTAGCTTCTAGGGTTTAGCCTCCTTGATCTCGTGGTAGATCCACTCTTGTACTACCCATATCATCAATAAGCAGGAGTAGGGTTTTACCTCCATCGAGAGGGCCCGAACCTGGGTAAAAACATTGTGTCCCTTGTCTCCTATTACCATCCGCCTAGACGCACAGTTCGGGACCCCCTACCCGAGATCCGCCGGTTTTGACACCGACAGGGAGTATGAACCATAGAGAAGTTGGAATACAGTAGGTTTAATACCATTATAAATAAAGAATGAGTTCATTGCAGTATCTTATGTGGTGGTTTTTCTTTCTTGCACTAACGGAGCTTATGAGATTTCCTGTTGAGTTTGGTGTTGTGAAGTTTTCAAGTTTTGGGTAAAATTTGATGGAATATGGAATAAGGAGTGGCAAGATCCTAAGCTTGGGGATGCCCATGGCACCCCAAGATATTCATGGACAATGAAAAACCTAAGCTTGGGGATGCCCCGGAAGGCATCCCCTCTTCCGTCTTCGTCTATCGGTAACTTTACTTGGAGCTATATTTTTATTCGCCACATGATATGTGTTTTGCTTGGAGAGTCTTGTATGATATGAGTCTTTGCTTTTTAGTTTACCACAATCATCCTTTCTGTACACTCCTTTTGAGAGACACACACATGATTTGGAATTTATTGGAATACTCTATGTGCTTCACTTATATCTTTTGAGCTAGACATCTTTTGCTCTAGTGCTTCACTTATATCTTTTAGAGCACGGCGGTGGCTTTATTTTGTAGAAATTGTTGATCTCTCATGCTTCACTTATATTATTTTTAGAGTCTTTTAGAACAGCATGGTATTTGCTATGGTTATAAATTTGGTCCTAGAATGATGAGCATCCAAGTTGGGTATAATAAAAACTATCATAGAAAGTGCATTAAACACTATGATCAATTTGATGCTTGATATTTATTTTGAGATATAAAGTTGGTAATGTTAGAGTCATGCTAGTTGGGTAATTAAGAAATTGAGAAATACTTGTGTTGGAGTTGGCAAGTCCTGTAGCATGCACGTTGGTAAAAGTTGTGTGACAAATTTGTTGCATGGGGTGCTCTTTTAATTGTCTTCCTTATGAGTGGAGGTCGGTATCGCGTGATGGTTAACTCCTACCAACCCTTCCCCTAGGAGCATGCGTAGTAGTACTTTGCTTCGAGGGCAAGTAGACTTTTGCAATAAGTATATGAGTTCTTTATGACTAATATGAGTCCATGGATTATACGCACTCTCACCCTTCCAACATTGCTAGCCTTTATTATACCGTGCAAGTTTCACCTGTATCATGCACCCACCATTTACCTTCCTCAAAACAGCCACCATACCTACCTATTATGGCATTTCCATAGCCATTCTGAGATATATTGCCATGCAACTTTCCACCATTCCGTTTATTATGACACGCCCCATCATTGTCATATTGCTCTTTGCAGGATCATGTAGTTGACATCGTATTTGTGGCAAGGCCACCTTCATAATTTTTCATACATGTCACTCTTGATTCATTGCATATCCCGGTACACCGCCGGAGGCATTCACGTAGAGTCATATTTTGTTCTAAGTATTGAGTTGTAATTGTTGAGTTGTAAATCAATAAAAGTGTGATGATCTTCATTATTAGAGCATTGTCCCAAGTGAGGAAAGGATGATGAAGACTATGATTCCCCCACAAGTCAGGATAAGACTTCGGACTTTATAAAAAATAAAAGAGGCCAAAGAAGCCCAAATAAAAAAAGAGAAAAAAAGAAGCCAAAGAAGCCCACCAAATAAAAAAATAAAAAGAATGAAAAAGAAAGAAAAAAATGAAAGAAAAGAGAGAAGGGACAATGTTACTATCTTTTTTCCACACTTGTGCTTCAAAGTAGCACCATGATCTTCATGATAGAGAGTCTCCAATGTTGTCACTTTCATATATTAGTGGGAATTTTTCATTATAGAACTTGGCTTGTATATTCCAATGATGGGCTTCCTCAAAATGTCCTAGGTCTTCATGAGCAAGCAAGTTGGATGCACACCCACTTAGTTTCTTTTGTTGAGCTTTCATATATTTACAGCTCTAGTGCATCCGTTGCATGGCAATCCCTACTCACTCACATTGATATCTATTAATGGGCATCTCCATAGCCCGTTGATACACCTAGTTGATGTGAGACTATCTTCTCCATTTTTGTCTTCACAACCACCACCCTATTCCACATATAGTGCTATGTCCATGGCTTGCGCTCATATATTGCATAAGAGTTGAAAAAGCTGAAGCGCGTTAAAAAGTATGAACCAATTGCTTGGCTGAAAGCGGGGTTGTGCATGATGGGAGTATTTTGTGTAATGAAAATGAAGCATAGCCTAACTATATGATTTTGTGGGGATAAGCTTTCTTTGGCTATGCTATTTTGATAAGACATGATTACTTGTTAGTATGCTTGAAGTATTACTATTTTTATGTTTTATGGACTTTTATATTGAATCATTTGGATCTGAACAATCATGCCACAATAAAGAAAATTACATTGAGAATTATGCTAGGTAGCATTCCATATCAAAAAATCCTGTTTTTAATTTACCTACTCGAGGATGATCAGGAATTAAGCTTGGGGATGCTTGATACGTCTCCAACGTATCAATAATTTTTGATTGTTCCATGCTATTATATTACCCGTTTCGATGTTTATGGGCTTTACTTTACACTTTTATATCATTTTTGGGACTAACCTACTAACCGGAGGCCCAGCCCGAATTGCTGTTTTTTTGCCCATTTCAGTGTTTCAAAGAAAAGGAATATCAAACAAAGTCCAAACAGAATTAAACCTTCGGGAGCGATCTTTTTGGAACAAACGCAATCCAGGAGACTTGGAGTGGACGTCAAGAAGCAACCGAGGCGGTCATGAGGCAGGAGGGCGCACCCTAGGGGGGTAGGCGTGCCCACACCCTCGTGGGCCCCTCATGGCTCCCCTGACCTACCTCCTTCGCCTATATATATCCACGTACCCCAAAAACATCCAGCAGCACCACGAAAAACTATTTGAACCGCCGCAACCTTTTGTAACCGCAAGATCCCATCTTGGAGCCTTTGCCGGCGCTTCGCAGGAGGGGGAATCAACCACGGAGGGCCTCTACATCATCTGCAAGGCCTCTCCGATGAGTTGTGAGTAGTTTACCACAGACCTTTGGGTCCATAGTTATTAGCTAGATGGCTTCTTCTCTCTCTTTGAATCTCAATACAAAGTTCTCCTCGATCTTCTTGGAGATCTATTCGATGTAACTCTTTTTGCGGTATGTTTGTCGAGATCCGATGAATTGTGGGTTTATGATCCAGTTTATCTATGAGAAATAATTGAATCTTATCTGAATTCTTTTATGTGTGATTGGTTATCTTTGCAAGTCTCTTCGAATTATCAGTTTGGTTTGGCCTACTAGATTGATCTTTCTTGCAATGGTAGAAGTGCTTAGCTTTGGGTTCAATCTTGCGGTGTCCTTTCCTATTGACAGGAGGGCAGCAAGGCACGTATTGTATTGTTGTCATCGAGGATAAAAAGATGGGGTTTATATCATATTGCTTGAGTTATCCCTCTACATCATGTCATCTTGCTTAATGCGTTACTCTGTTCTTATGAACTTAATACTCTAGATGCAGGCAGGAGTCAAACGATGTGTGGATTAATAGTAGTAGATGCAGAATCGTTTCGATCTAATTGTTGCAGACGTGATGCCTATATACATGATCATGCCTAGATATTCTCATAACTATGTACTTTTCTATTAATTGCTCGACAGTAATTTGTTCAACCACCATAATACTTATGCTATCTTGAGAGAAGCCACTAGTGAAACCTATGGCCCCCGGGTCTATCTTTTATCATATAAGTTTCCAATCTACTTTTATTTGCATCTTTAATTTCCAATAAAAATACCAAAAATATTTATCTTATTATCTCTATCATATCTCACTTTCGCAAGTTACCGTGAAGGGATTGACAACCCCTTTATCGCGTTGGTTGCGAGGTTCTTGTTTGTTTGTGTAGGTACGAGGGACTTTTGAGGAGCCTCCTACTGGATTGATATCTTGGTTCTCAAAAACTGAGGGAAATACTTACGCTACTTTTCTGCATCACCCTTTCCTCTTCAAGGGAAAACCAACGCAGTGCTCAAGAGGTAGCATCACCTACTATGTGTTATGATTCGGCAACCCCGGAGTGACAATAGTCGGGACCACTCCCGATGATGACCATAGTTTGAGGAGTTCATGTATTCACTGTGTGTTAA
Organism: Triticum timopheevii; assembly: GCA_963921465.1. Lineage (NCBI taxonomy): Eukaryota > Viridiplantae > Streptophyta > Magnoliopsida > Poales > Poaceae > Triticum > Triticum timopheevii. The sequence continues at coordinate 121,004,517 of OY997271.1, forward strand.
TGCTTTGTTCCGGTTCTCTATTAAAAGGAGACCTTAATATCCCTTAGTTTCCAATAGGACCCCGCTACAACGGGAGGGTAGGACAAAAGATGTCATGCAAGTTCTTTCCATAAGCACGTATGACTATTTACGGAATACATGCCTACATTATATTTATGAACTGGAGCTAGTGCCGTATCGCCCTAGGTCATAACTTTCTCATGATGAATATCATCCAACGAGTCACCGATCCAATGCCTACGAATTTATCATATATTGTTCTTGCTAAGTTACTACTGTTGCTACTGCTATCGTTACTGCTACAATATCACTGCTATCAATGTTACTGTTACCATTACTACTGCTGCTATCATCAAAACTATCATACTACTTTGCTACTAATCACTTTGCTGCAGATAATTAATCTCCAGGTGTAGTGGAATTGACAACTCAGCTGCTAATACCTTTAAATATTCTTTGGCTCCCCTTGTGTCGAATCTATAAATTTGGGTTGAATACTCTACCCTTGAAAACTGTTGTGATCCCCTATACTTGTGGGTTATCAAGACCTTTTTCTGGCGCCGTTGCCGGGGAGTATAGATATATTTGTTGAGTCACTTGGGATTATTATCATATTGTCACTATGAAGAATCTGAAGGATGCTAAGACTATTATTTTTTCCTCAAAGGCTAGGGGAGGTAAGGAACTGCTATCCAGTTATGCTTTAGATTCACCTTCTATTATAAGTAAACTTGCAACACCACAACATGCTATTAATTTTGATATGTCACAAGTTATTAATGATGCTACTTATGCTATGAATGCTACTCATGATGATGCTAGTACCTTGATTGATGATGATGTGCCACTAGGTGAATTTCTTGACAAACAAATTGCTAGAGTAAGACAACATGTTATTGTTGAATCTGATGATGAACTTGAAACAGAAAATCTTGAAACACCTACTAGAACTAGTCCTCCTAGATATGAATTGCCAAAGGTACCGGAAGGATATACTATGAGTGAGGAGGCAACTAGAGATATTCTTGCTTGTAAGGATAGAGATGATCTAGAGAAATTATTATGCAAGTATAAAGAAAGATCTCTGAATGCTAAAATGAAATGTCATCCCGAGTTTTCTACTTCACCTATTGTTATTGCTGATAAGGATTATGAATTATCTGTCAACCCAGAGTTAATCACTTTGGTTGAATCTGATCCTTTCCGTGGTTATGAAAATGAGACCGTTGTGGCACATCTTACTAAGTTGAATGATATAGCTACCATTTTTGCTCATGATGAGAAGATTCACTATTGCTATATTCTGAAGTTATTTCCGTTCTCATTAAAGGGTGATGCTAAAGCTTGGTCCAATACTCTTGCTCCTGGTTGTGTGCGTAGTCCCCAACATATGATCTATTACTTCTCTGAAAAATATTTCCCTGCTCATAAGAAACAAGCTGCCTTGCAGGAAATATTCAACTTTGTGCAAATTGCAGAAGAGAGTCTCCCACAAGCTTGGGGGAGGCTTCTCCAGTTGCTTAATGCTTTTCCTGATCATCCTCTTAAGAAAAATGAAATACTTGATATCTTCTATAATGGACTAATCGATGCTTCTAGGGATTTCCTAGATGGTTGTGCTCGTTGTGTTTTCAGGGAACGAGCTATTGGGCAAGCTGAGAAATTATTGAATAACATATTGAAAAATCATGATCATTGGACTCCTCCTGAAACACCTATTAAACCCACTCCGAACAAGAGGGGTATCTTATAAGCAGTCGTGAAGATATGCGAGAGGCAAAGAAATCTATGAAGGAAAAAGATATTAAGGCCGAGGATGTCAAAAATTTACCACATATCAAAGAAATACATGGGCTTGAAGCACCACCGCCACCCAAGGTGGTAGAGGTAAAATCTTTAATGAAATTCAATGATAGTGACGATCCTCATAATAAGCATCCTATCCAATGCCTTTATGAGTTTGATAATTACATTAGAAAGCAAGATCACTTCAATGCAGATGTTATGAAACAATTGAAATACAACTCTGATATGATTGCTCGCTTAAGTGACTTGTTATTTAGAATCTCAAATGGTGTTAGAGGTGTAGGAAAGCATGCCTCTATGGTTCAAACTCAACTAGAACAAGTTGCTAAATCTCAAAGAGATTTACTTGATGAAATGAACAATAATATAAGTGACTTTGCTGTTAGAGTAGCAACCAGAGGAGGTAAAATGACTCAGGAACCACTTTATCCTGAGGGACATCCAAAGAGAACTGAACAAGATTCTCAAAGGAACAACACCACTACACCTAGTCCTTCTAAAAAGAAAAAGAAGAAGAAAAATGATAAGACTTTGCCTGCCTCTAGTGAACCTCCTGATAATGACAATGAAGTTTCTATCTCTGATGCTGAAACTCAATCTGGTAATGAACACTCACCTTCGGATAATGAAAAAGATAATGATGAGGTTCATGAAAACACTCGACCTAATGATAAAGAACCAGATAATGATGTTGAGATAGAACTTGTTGTTGATCTTGATAACCCACAACCTAAGAATAAAAGATATGACAAGAGAGATTTTGTTGCTAGAAAACATGGAAAGGAAAGAGAACTATGGGTTTAAAAGCCTATGCCCTTTCCACCTAAGTCAACTAAAAGGAAATATGCTGAAGAATTTAAACGCTTTGCTGAAATGATTAGGCCAATCTTTCTGCGAACTCGCTTGACTGATATCTTGAAAATGCGTCCTTATGCAAAGTATATGAAAGACATCATCACCAATAAGAGAAAAATACCATAAGCCGAAATCTCCATTATGCTTGCTAATTACACTTTCAAAGATGGAGTACCTAAAAAACTTGGAGATCCGGGAATACCAACTATACCTTGCTCCATTGAAAGAAACTATGTGAAAACTGCTTTATGTGATCTGGGAGCTGGTGTTAGTGTTATGCCTTTCTCTTTATATAAAAGACTTGATTTGAATAAACTCACACCAACTGAAATATCCTTGCAAATGGCTGACAAATCAACTGCCATACCTATCGGTATCTGTGAGGACGTGCCCATTGTTGTTGCTAATGTTACTATTTGGACTGACTTTGTTATACTTGAGATGCCCGAGGATGAAAACATGTCGATTATCCTTGGTGGACCCTTCTTGAATACTGCAGGGGTTGTTATTGATTGCAATAAAAGCAAGGTCACTTTTCATATCAATGATAATGAGCATACGGTGCACTTTCCTAACGCTTTTCCTCTTGTTTTGGACTCTAATTTGCATGATTTGAATGAAACTAACCCTGGACTGACGCTGTTTTTAGCAGAACTACCATGGTGTTGTTTTTTGTGTAGAAATAAAAGTTCTCGGAATGGAACAAAACTTTGCGAGGATTTTTTATATCAAGTAAGAGAATTTCTGGAGCCAGGAGGTACCTGAGGGGGGCACCTGGGTGGGCACAACCCACCAGGGCGCGCCAGCCCCCCCAGGCACGCCCTGGTGGGTGCTGCCCACCTGGTGGCCCTGCTGACCCTCAAACCGACGCTATAAAATCCCATATTTCCAGAAAAAAATCAAGGAGAAAGAATTATCACGTTTCACGAGACGGAGCCACCACCGTCTCCTGTTCTTCATCTGGAGGCTAGATCTGGAGTCCGTTTGGGGCTCCGCAGAGGGGATCTTCGATCTTCGTCATTGCCAATTCCGTAATGCTCCCCTCCGAGAGTGAGTAATTCCTTCATAGGCTCACTGGTCGGTGAGGAGTTGGATGATATTCATCGTGTAATCGAGTTTGTTTTGTTAGGGCTTGATCCCTAGTATCACTATGTTCTGAGATTAATGTTGCTATGACTTTGCCATGCTTAATGCTTGTCACTTTGGGCCCGGGTGCCATGATTTCGGATCTGAACCGTTTATGTTATCACCATTATATCCATGTTCTAGATCTTCTCTTGCAAGTTATAGTCACCTACTACGTGTTATGATCTAGCAACCCTAGAGTGACAATAGTCGGGACCACTCACGGTGATGACCGTAGTTTGAGGAGTTCATGTATTCACCATGTGTTAATGCTTTGTTTCGGTTCTCTATTAAAAGGAGGCCTTAATATCCCTTAGGTTCCAATAGGACCCCACTGCCACAGGAGGGTAGGACAAAATATGTCATGCAAGTTCTTTCCATAAGCACGCATGACTATTTATGGAATACATGCCTACATTATATTTATGAACTGGAGCTAGTGCCGTATCGCCCTAGGTTATAAATATCTCATGATGAATATCATCCAACGAGTCACCGATCCAATGCCTACGAATTTATCATATATTTTTCTTGCTAAGTTACTATTGTTGCTACTGCTATCGTTACTGCTAAAATATCACTACTATTACTGTTACTGTTACCGTTACTACTGCTGCTACCATCAAAACTATCATACTATTGTGCTACTAATCACTTTGCTATAGATAATTAATCTCTAGATGTGGTTGAATTGACAACTCGGCTACTAATACCTTCAAATATTCTTTGGCTCCCCTTGTGTCTAATCTATAAATTTGGGTTGAATACTCAACCCTCGAAAACAATTGCGATCCCCTATACTTGTGGGTTATCATGGACACACTCGCCCCCTCTCGTTGCTATGCATCTCCTAGATAGATCTTGCGTGAGCGTAGGAAAAGTTTTGAAATTGCATGCTATGTTTCCCAACAGTGGCATCTGAGCCAGTTCTATGTGTAGATGATATGCACGAGTAGAACACAAAGAGTTGTGGGCGGTGATCGTCATAGTGCTTACCACCAACGTCTTATTTATATTCGGTGGTATTGTTGGATGAAGCGGCCCGGACCAATCTTACATGACTGTGTTCATGAGACTGGTTCCACCGACAGACATGCAACTAGTTTTGCATAAAGGTGGTTGGCGGGTGTCTGTTTCTCCAACTTTAGTTTAATCAAATTTGACTACGGCCGGTCCTTATTGAAGGTTAAAACAGCAAACTTGATAAATCACCTTTGTGGTTTTTGTGCCATAGGTATGTACAGTTCATGCTAGCAGCCCATCGCAGCCACGTAAAACTTGCAACAAACAAAGTAGAGGACGTCTAACTTGTTTTTGCAGGGCGTGTTGTGATGTGATATGGTCAAGACATGATGTGATATAAAGATTGTTGTATGAGATGATCATGTTTTGTAAAAGTTATCGGCAACTGGCAGGAGCCATATGGTTGTCGCTTATTGTATGAAATACAAGCGCTATGTAATTGCTTTACTTTATCACTAAGCGGTAGCAATAGTCGTAGAAGCAATGGTTGGCGAGACGACCACAATGCTACACTACAAAAAAAAGACACATCCGTGACATTTTGGGTCGAATGAATTTTTTTTCTGTCATACATATGACACTTCTATGACGATAATTGTGACAAACCCGGTATCATCATAGATGTGGTGGGCTCCTACTTCTATGAAAAAAAATCATGATAGAAAATGGGCTTTTCGTCCTGGGCAGGCTGGAGACGCAGCTGCATGACATTCTTTGGGCCGTCCATGACCGAAAAAACCATGGTAGAAGCAAGGGGGAGGAAAATTTCAGGGAGTTGCCGGTTACAGTGTCAGGTCGGGGGCCGAGCGATGCGCGTTTCTCTCGTACACGTACGCGCGTGTGTGCGAGGCGTTGGCTCTAACTGAACCGAGCGAGGCGTTGGTCTCTAACGGAACCCGAGCGATTGAACTGCAGGCTACGCGTTACTGAACCCGAGCGATCGATCGATGGCTGTTAACTGAACCCAATCGAGTGATTCCTTCGCTACTACTGCTAACTGAAGCCAATCGATGCTGCCTCTGGGATGAACAGTGAGCGTTGCGGGGGGGATGGGGGGGTTGGATGAACAATGAGCGGTGGCGTTGCCTCTGGATGAACAGGACCCCATGGTGTGGAGGGCTGGATGAATAGTAGACGGTGGAGGAGTGGCCGTGGAGGGGTGGTTGAATAGGACCCCTGGTGTGGAGGGCTGGATGAACAGTAGACGGTGGAGTGGTGCCCGTGGAGGGGTGGTTGAATAGTAGCCGGTGGAGTAGTGCACGGTGGAAGCTGGATGAACAGGAGCCCGTGGAGGCTGGCGGAGGTCGATGGTAGCCCGTGGAGGCTGGAGGAGGTCGACGGTAGCGATGAACAGTTTCCCGTGGAGTCCCGTTTTGCGGTACGCCACACACCTCCCGATGAACAGGACCCCCATTTCGACCGTAACGCTCCAACACAAGTCCATTTCGTCCGTTTTGCGGTACGCCACACCCCTCCCGATCAACAGGACCCCCGTTTCGACTGTAGGAGGTCAGTTTCGTCCGTCTTGCGGTACGCCACACCCCTCCCGATCAACAGGACTCCCATTTTGACCGTAGGAGGTCCGTTTCCTCCGTTTTGCGGTACGCCACACCCCTGCCGATCAACAGGACCCCCGTTTCGACCATAGGAAGTCCGTTTGCTCCGTTTTGCGGTACGCCACTCCCCTCCCGATCAACAGGACCCTGTTCCGAACATAGGAGGTCCGTTTCCTCCGTTGTGCGGTACGCCAGGCCTCGTTTCCATCGCCTGTTCCGTCCAAGCCCTCCTGATGAACACGACCACGCATTCCGTTCCAACCCAGCTGGTTGGCTCCCCATGAACACGACGACGACGCTGTTTCTCCGTTCCGACCCAGCCATGTACGTATGCGCGAGTAGGCGTTCGAGACCCTGCCCGTATGTACGTACGTGGCCGTATTTTCTTTCTTGCACTCTCGCTGATGTACGTACGTGTACATGCTACATGTGCGCCTCTACTACGACACGTGCGCGCCTCTACATCGACCAGTATGTACGTACACGTTTGCGACCAGAATGACAACTCTACGTACGCTTCGACCAGGTGGGTCCCGACTGTCAGGCACTTCCTTGCCTGCAAAGATGTAGCTGGTGGGTCCCAGCAGTCAGGGGGGCGAATCAGTTTTTTGGCCCGGACGCACTTCCTTGCGTGCGAAGATGTAGCTGGTGGGTCGTAGCAGTCAGGGGGGCGAATCGTTTTTTTTTGCCCGATCGCACTTCCTTGCGTGCGAAGGTGTAGCTAGTGGGTCCCAGCAGTCAGGGGGAAACGTTTTTTTATGAAATACGGTGGTCCATCTGGTGGGTCCCCGCTGTCAGGTGGAGGAATAATTATTTTGCGCGTAATAAGGAGGCACTTCCTTGCTGCGGTCGTGGACCCAGCTGTCAGCGTCTCCACACACAGTACTCATCCGATGGAAGTCGGTCGTTGACCACATTGACCACGCCGCGCTGAGAGCACCACTGCGGTGGACGACGACGAGGCCTAGGAAGGGGACGACACAGAGGCAGGGAAGACTCGGCAGCTGTTTCCCACGCGGAGGGGAGTACGACTGTACAAGGGTTTACTGGTTCGTCTGCCGTCGGCGGAGAATAACAGCAGGTTTGGGTAAGTAGAGGGATGGCTAGGCCAGCGATGGGAGTACGGTGGGGCGGTGAGGCCTGTGCGGCAGCACAGCCGGCCGCGGGGAGGAGGGAGCAGGCAGTCCCGCCGGCGCTTGTTTGAGCGGCTGGAGCAGGAAGAGTAGAGATTGAAGAAGCACGACGGTCGTTGGATGGACATCCAACAGTCACTGCTTGTGCGTCAACCTTTTTTTTAGGAAAGCCTCAAATCTGTGGAAAACAGCATACAACCCATCTGCCATTATTTCTAATAATTTACAGCCCATTTGCTAATTCTTAAGGTTTTTTTTGGAGCCCATATTCGTTTTGTTAGCATTACAGCCCATATTGTGGCCAGGGTTAAAAAATCATACAAAATTTTGCATATTTCGGTGCGGTCTGAACTGTTTTTAATCCCGAAATTTCGACTCACATTCAAACTGATTTTAAAAATAAATGTATATCAATATAAAATCCAACTAATTCTCCACGCATAAAAATTAATGTAATTTAAAATCTTGAAATGAAAAAAAGATGTTTGAAACTAATTGCCGGTTTGATGTGTTTTAAAAATGTACAACCCATTTCTCATTACTGATGGGCCATTTTCTCGGCCAGCCGAATGAAAGCTCTCCTCATCTTGAAAGATTTGCAGCCCAACAGGCTTGACAAAGCGACTTACTTGGCAAATCACAAAAAAACTGAGCTGTGGCCATGGACCCAGCTGTCAGCCTCTCCACGTACAGTACTCTTCCGATGGAAGTCGTTCCTTGACCACGTTGGCCACGCCGCGCGGAGAGCACCACGGCGGTGGACGACGACGAGGCCTAGGAAGGGGACGACGCGGAGCCGGGGAAGACGCGGCAGTGGAAGCCCGCGCGGAGTGGAGTACGAGGGTTCACTGGTTCGACTGCGGTGTGAGGCTGTCGTCGCCGCAGGGCCTGGCCAGCAGTGGGAATAGTAGGTGGCGGTGAGGCCTCCTCGGCAGCACAGCCGGCCACGGGAGGCAGGAGCATGCGGCACGACCGGCGCTGCTTTGGGCGGCTGGAGCAAGAAGACCAGAGGTTGAAGAAGCACTACGGCCGTTGGATGGACATCGTACGGTCACTAGAGCTAGAATCGTTCATATTGACTAAGTTGACAAAGCCCTTCATCCCCGTCAACTTAGTAGGCCCACAAGACAGCCTCCCACCAAGGTGGGTCCCAGCTAGCCGGGGGAGTATTCATTTTTTTATGTGCAATAAGGAGGCACTTCCGGTGGGTCCGAGCTGACAGCGGGGGGAACGTTTTTTTCGCGAAATACGGTGGCCCGTCCGGTGGGTCCCAGTAGTCAGGGGAAACGATTTTTTCGCAAAATACTGGTGGCCCGTCTGGTGGAGGAATAATTATTTTTCGAGTAATAAGGAGGCACTTGCTTGCGGCTGCCGTGGACCTAGCTGTCAGCCTCTCCACGTACAGTACTCTTCCGATGGAAGTCGGTCGTCGACCACATTGACCACGCTGCACCGAGTGCACCACGGCGGTGGATGACGGCGAGGCCTAGGAAGGGGACGACACGGAGCCGGGCCATGAGAGGCAGGAGTAGGCGGTAGCACAGCCGGCCACGGGAGGCAGGAGCAGGCGGCACGAACGACGCTGCTTTGGGCGGCTGGAGCAAGAAGACCAGAGGTTGAAAAAGCACTATGGCCGTTGGATGGACATCATACGGTCACTGGAGTATTGACTAAATTGGCAAAGCCCTCCGTCCCCGTCAACTTAGTAGGCCCACAAGTCAGCCCAATAATATGGTGGGTCCCAGCTAGCAGGAGGGTATTCATTTTTTTGGCGTAATAAGGAGGCACTTCCTTGCGTGTAAAGATATAGCTGGTGGGTCCGACCTGTCAGCGGGGGGAACGTTTTTTTCACGAAATACGGAGGCCCTTCCTGTGGGTCCTAGCTGTCAGTTGGAGGAATCATTATTTTGCGCGTAATAAGGAGGCATTTCCTTGCGAGCGGCCGTGGACCCAGCTGTCAGCCTCTCCACGTACAGTCCACTTCCGATGGATGTCGTTCATTGACCACGTTGACCAGGCCGCGCCGAGAGCACCAGGGCGGTGGACAATGGCGAAGCCTAGGAAGGGAACGACACGGAGCCAGGGAATACTCGGCAGTTGTTTCCCACGCGGAGGAGTACAAGGGTTTACTGGTTTGTCTGCCGTCGCCGGAGAATAACAGCATGTGTGGGTGAGTAGAGGGATGGCTAGGTCAGCGATGGGAGTACGGTGGGGCCGTGAGGCCTGCGCGGCAGCATAGCCGACCGCGGGAAGAGGGAGCAGGCAGTCCCGCCGGCGCTTGTTCGAGCGGTTGGAGCATGAAGAGCAGAGATTGAAGAAGCACGACAGCCGTTGGATGGACATCGAACAGTCACTGCTCTCGTGTGTTGACTAAGTTGACAGGGCGTTGCGTGTCCGTCAACCTTTTTTTTATGAGAGCATACGCGTCAACCTGTAGTAGGCACACAAGTAAGGCTCAAATCTGTGGAAAACAGCATACAACCCATCTGCCATTATTTCTAATAATGTACAGCCCATTTTCTAATTCTTAAGATTTTTTTTTGGAGCCCATCTTCTTTTTGTTAGCATTACACCCCATATTGTGGCCACGGTTAAAAAGTATTCGAAATTTTGCATATTTCGGTGCGGTCAACTGTTTTTAATCCAGAAATATCGATTCACATTCAAACTATTTTGAAAAATAATTTATATAAATATAAATCCAAATAATTATCCACGCATAAAAATCAATGGAATTTAAGATCTTGTAATGAAAAAAATTTGAAACTAATTCTCAGTTTGATGTGTTTTAAAAATGTAGAGGCCATTTCTGGGCAAACCGAATGAAACTCTCCTCGTCTTGATAGATTTGCAGCCCAGCAGGGCCGATAAAGCAAGCAGGCCTTGTTTGGGTATTTCTTTAAAAAATAGAACTGGGCTAGCCATTTTCAGCAAGAAAAAAACACAACTGGGCTCATGATGTGGTAAACATAAATAAAACCCTGGCTAGATGGGCCACAGCCCCCGCACAGCCCCGTTGTTGCCCTGATCCATTGGTAAAACTAGTATAAATAACAACTACTTGTTCCTCAAAATAAAACTGCATGACTTGCTGGGTCCCTGGTGTCAGCCACTCGTAGTGTAATTCTCTCGTTTATTGTCTACGTTGACAATGGCGTGAGTGATACGTCTCCAATGTATCTATAATTTTTGATTGTTCCATGCTATTATATTACCTCTTTTGGATGTTTATGGGTTTTATTTTACACATTTATATCATTTTTGGGACTAACCTACTAACCGGAGGCCCAGCCCACATTGCTATTTTTTTTGCCTATTTCAGTATTTCGAAGAAAAGGAATATCAAATGGAGTCTAAACGGAATGAAACCTTCGGGAGCGTGATTTTTGGAACGAACATTATCCGGAGAGCTTGGAGTGCAAGTCAAGAAGCTCCCAAGGGCCCCACGAGATAGGGGGCCGCGCCCCCCCTTAGGGCGCGCCCCCTATCTCGTGGGCCCCTCGGGCGGCCACCGACGTACTTCCTCCTCCTATATATACCTATGTACCCCGAAAACATCCAAGAGCACCACGAAACACAAATTCCACCACCATAACCTTCTGTATCCGCGAGATCCCATCTTGGAGCCTTCGTCGGCACTCTGCCGGAGGGGGAATCAACCATGGAGGGCCTCTACATCAACATCCTTGCCCCTCTGATGAGTTGTGAGTAATTTACCACAGACCTACGGGTCCATAGTTATTAGCTAGATGGCTTCTTCTCTCTTTTTGGATCGCAATACAAAGTTCTCCCCCTCTCTTGTGGAGATCTATTCGATGTAAACTCATTTTGCGGTGTGTTTGTCGAGATCCGATGAATTGTGGGTTTATGATCAATTTTATCTATGAATAATATTTGAATCTTCTCTGAATTCTTTTATGTATGATTGAGTTATCTTTGCAAGTCTCTTCGAATTATCAGTTTGGTTTAGCCTGCTAGATTGGTCTTTCTTGCCATGGGAGAAGTGCTTAGCTTTGGGTTCAATCTTGCGGTGTCCTTACCCAGTGACAGAAAGGGTTGCAAGGCACGTATTGTATTGTTGCCACTGAGGATAACAAGATGGGGTTTATTATATCATATTGCATGTGTTTATCCCTCTACATCATGTCATCTTGCTTAATGCGTTACTCTATTCTTATGAACTTAATACTCTAGATGCAGGCAGGAGTCGGTCTAGTAGATGCAGGCAGGAGTCGGTCTACTTGTTATGGACGTGATGCCTATATACATGATCATACCTAGATAATCTCATAGCTATGCGCTTTTCTATCAATTGCTCGACAGTAATTTGTTCACCCACCGTAATACTTATGCTATCTTGAGAGAAGCCTCTAGTGAAACCTATGGCCCCCGGGTCTATCTCTTATCATATTTTCTTTCAATCTACCTTTATTTGCATCTTTACCTTTTGCATCTATATTATAAAATACGAAAAATATATCTATCTTATCATACTACCTTTATTAGATCTCACTTTCGCAAGTGGCCGTGAAGGGATTGACAACCCCTTTATTGCGTTGGTTGCGAGTTCTCAGTTTGTTTGTGTAGGTGCGTGGGACTTTTGAGGAGCCTCCTACTGGATTGATACCTTAGTTCTCAAAACTGAGGGAAATACTTATGCTACACTTTTCTGCGTCACCCTCTCCTCTTCGAGGAAAACCAACACAAGCTCAAGACCTAGCAAGAAGGATTTCTGGCGCCGTTGCCGAGGAGGTCTTCGCTCAAGCCAAGACATACCAAGTACCCATCACAAACCCATCTCCCTCGCATTTACATTATTTGCCATTTGCCTCTCGTTTTCCTCTCCCCCACTTCACCTTTGCCGTTTTATTCGCCCTCTCTTTCCCTATCCCCCTCTCTTCTTTCTGTTTGCCTTCCCGTTGCCATGGCCGAATCAAAAAGAACTAAGGGTTTTCTCCCGAGCTCTAGTGCCTTGGACAATCCCTCTATCCTCTCTAAGCTCATGAATAATGATGCTATGGAAAGACCCACCGGGGTCACCAATGAGAGCTTAAATAATTTTAATGAGGATGACTCTGGAATTTTTTGCTATTTACTTGATGAATCTTTAAAAGATGCTTGGGATAGGTTATTAAGGATTTGTGCTAGCTATGTGCCTCAATATCAAATTGAAGATTACTTGAAGAGTTTTTATATTGGCTTGCCCGCTTCTTTTAAGCAAGTTTTAGATTCTATTTTTGAAGCAAGTTTTCTTGAAAGGGATGCTATAGATACTTGTGAAAAAATGAAAACCATATTTGGGCACCCTATGAATGATAAGGTTGAATCTACTACTCTCTTGTGCTTTTATCAAAATGAAATTATTAAAGAGATGAAGTCTAGTGTAGAGGCAAACATACGTAATGTGCTTAATCTTACCTCTTCAATTAATGGCCATGTGCTTACCTTAAATATAAGAATGAATGCAATAGAGAGGAGATCACCCTCTCCTAGTGCCAAAGATGGCACTCGTTAGATCTATCTTTGCTTTTTATGCCTAGCTAGGGGCGTTAAACGATAGCGCTAGTTGGGAGGCAACCCAATTTTTCTTTATGTTTTTAGTTTTTGCTCCTGTGTAGTAATAAATCTTGCATCTATCTTCTGGTTAGATGTGTTTTTATCTTTTAATTAGTGTTTGTGCCAAGTAGAACCTATAGGATAACCTACGATGATAGTTGATTTGATTCTGCTGAAAAACAGAAACTTTGCGCGCACGAATATAATTTTTCTAAATCACAGGAACGTGATTTTGCATTGATTCTTTTTTCTTCTATTCAATAAACAAATTTTCCAGGACTTCCTATTTTGGTAGGATTTTTAGAGTTCCAGAAGTTTGTGTTAGTTACAGATTGCTACAGACTGTTCTATTTTTGACAGATTCTGTTTTTCGTGTGTTGTTTGCTTATTTCAATGCATCTATGGCTAGTAAATTAGTTTATAAACCATAAGGAAGTTGGAATACAGTAGGTTTAACACCAATATAAATAAATAATGAGTTCATTGCAGTATCTTATGTGTTGGTTTTGTTTTCTTTCACTAACGGAGCTTATAAGATTTCCTGTGGAGTTTTGTGTTGTGAAGTTTTCAAGTCTTGGGTAAAGCTTTTATGGACTATGGAATAAGGAGTGGCAAGAGCTTGACCTTGGGGATGCCCATGGCACCCCAATATATTCAAGAATAGCCAAAAGCCTAAGCTTGGGGATGCCCCGGGAAGGCATCCCCTCTTTTGTCTTCGTTCATCGGTAACTTTACTTGGAGCTATATTTTTATTTGCCACATGATATGTGTTTTGCTTGGAGCATCGTGTATTATATTAGTCTTTGCTTTTTAGTTTACCACAATCATCCTTGCTGTACACACCTTTAGGGAGAAGCCTATTTGATTAGAATTTGCTAGGATACTCTATGTGCTTCACTTATATCTTTTGAGCTTGATAGTTTTTGCTCTAGTGCTTCACTTATATCTTTTAGAGCACGCTGGTGTATTGATTTTGAAGAAATTGCTAGTCTCTCATGCTTCACTTATATTATTTTGAGAGTCCTTTAGAACAGCATGGTATTTGCTATTATCATAAAGTTGGTCCTAGAATGATGAGCATCCAAGTTGGGTATAATAATAACTATCATAGGAAGTGAATTGGATGCTATGATCAATTTGATACTTGATAATTGTTTTGAGATATGAAGGTAGTGATATTAAAGTCATGCTAGTTGGGTGATTATGAATTTAAAGAATGCTTGAATTGAAGCTTGTGATTCCCGTAACATGCACGTATGGTGAACCGCTTTGTGATGAAGTTGGAGCACAATTTTATTTATTGATTGTCTTCCTTATGAGTGGCGGTCGGGGATGAGCGATGGTCTTTTCCTACCAATCTATACCCCTAGGAGCATGCACGTACTACTTTGGTTTTTGATGACTTCTAAATTTTTGCAACAAGTATATGAGTTCTTTTGATTAATGTTGAGTCCATGGATTATACGCACTCTTTCACCCTTTCATCATTGCTAGCCTCTCTTGTATCGTGCAATTTTCGCCGGTACCATACACCCACCATTTACCTTCCTCAAAACAGCCACCATACCGACCTATTATGGCATTTCCATAGCCATTCCGAGATATAATGCATAGATTAACTTGGTGCACTTTGTTTTACTGCTTAACAACATTTAAATATGTTTTAGGGCAGAACAGTACCAAATCCAAAATATGCATATGGGGATTTTCCGGAATTGTTGTTTGTTGTTCCGGCCTCATTTAAACTTGCCTAAATAGTTAGTTTACTTTTGTTACACCCCCTGCCATGTTTAACAACATTTAACATTGTTGTGTACCTAAACGAGAGCGAACTAAATAACTCGGATGTGGTGTTTCGTCAATATGCAACTCGTTGCATATTGAGCTCCACTTAACTTGTAGTATTGTTTGTTGCACTTTGCCATGCCATGCCTCTTTAAACCGGGCATGCATCATACTTGTTTGTGCATTATGCCATGTTTATGCTTGTGCATTTACCATGTTGTTTGTTTCTTTCCGGTGTTACTTCTTAGTTTCAGTAATGTTGCGATTGTGAGGATTCATTCGTCTACTCCCGTTCATCTTCTTCATGGACTCATTCTTCTTCCTAGCGGGATTTCAGGCAAGATGACCGTCACCTTGGATCTCACTACTATCATTGCTATGCTAGTTGCTTCGTTCTATCGCTATGCTGCGCTACCTATCATTTGCTCCTCAAGCCTCCCAAATTGCCATGTCAGCCTCTAACCTTTTCACCCTTCCTAGCAAACCGTTGTTTGGCTATGTTACCGCTCTACTCAGCCTCTCTTATAGCGTTGTTAGTTGCAGGTGAAGTTGAAGATTGCTCCATGATGGACATGATTATGTTGGGATATCACAATATCTCTTATTTAATTGATGCATCTATATACTTCGTAAAGGGTGGATGGCTCGGCCTTATACCTGGTGTTTTGTTCCACTCTTGCCGCCCTAGTTTCCGCCATACCAGTGTTATGTTCCTTGAATTTGCATTCCTTACGCGGTTGGGTGATTTATGGGACCCCCTTGACAGTTCACTTTGAATAAAACTCCTCCAGCAAGGCCCAACCTTGGTTTTACCATTTGCCTACCTAAGCCTTTTTCCCTTGGGTTTCCGGAGCCCGAGGGTCATCTTTATTTTAACCCCCGGACCAGTGCTCCTTTGAGTGCTGGCCCAACCTGGGCGATGTCCGGCGCCCCCTGGGCAACTAGGGTCTATGCCAACCCGACGTCTTGCCCATCCGGTGTGCCCTGAGAACGAGATATGTGCAGCGCCTATCGGGATTTGTCGGCACATCGGGCGGCTTTGCTGGTCTTGTTTTACCATTGTCGAAATGTCTTATAAACCGGGATTCCGAGACTGATTGGGTCTTCCTGGGAGAAGGAATATCCTT
This sequence comes from Triticum timopheevii, assembly GCA_963921465.1. NCBI lineage: Eukaryota > Viridiplantae > Streptophyta > Magnoliopsida > Poales > Poaceae > Triticum > Triticum timopheevii. The sequence continues at coordinate 121,020,483 of OY997271.1, forward strand.
TGTTGCCGTGAGAGCTTGTGATGGACTAAGTTGGGACACCCCTGCAGGGTATTATCTTTCGAAAGCCGTGCCCGCGCTTATGTAGCAGATGGGAATTTGTTAATGTCCGGTTGTAGATAACTTAACACTTGACTTAATTAAAACGCATCAACTGCATGTGTAGCCGTGATGGTCTCTTTTCAGCAGAGTCCGGGAAGTGAACACGGTTTTTGGGTTATGGTTGACGTAAGTAGGAGTTCGGGATCACTTCTTGATCATTGCTAGCCTTACGACCATTCCGTTTGCTCTCTTCTCGCTTTGATTTGCGTATGTTAGCCACCATATCATGCTTAGTCGCTGTTGCAGCCTCACCACTTATCCTTTCCATACCCATTAAGCTTTGCTAGTCTTGATACCCATGGTAATGGGATTGCTGAGTCCTCGTGGTTCACAGATTACTACAACAACAGTTGCAGGTGTAGGTTATGCGATGATCATGACGCGAGAGCGATGTTTGCTTGTTTTGGAGTTCTTCTTTTGCTTCTTCTTTGATTAGGGGATAGGTTCCAGGTCGGCAGCCTGGGCTAGCAGGGTGGATATTGTTTGAGTTTCTGTTTGTTTACCATCCGTAGTCGGATGTTGATCTCTTGTATGATGTTGATGTATTCTTGGGGCGTTTGTGCCTTATGTATGTATCCCCAACTATTATGTAATGGTTTGATGTAATGATATCCACCTTGTAAAAGTGTCTTCAAGATGCGCTTCTATCCTTGGTGGGACCTTCGAGTTCCTTTAGGATAGGGTCGCATCTTGGGCGTGACAAGTTGGTATCAGAGCCTCGACCGACCATAGGAGCCCCTTGATTGTTGGTCGTTGTTGAGTCTAGAAGAAAACTATTTTGAGTCTCAGGATTATATATATCGGAGAGTAGGATTCTTTTTACTCCTCAGCCCCCTTCGTCGCTCTGGTGAGGACTCTCGACGTAGATGTTTTGTCTTTCCTCTCCTCAATTTTTCAAAAGAAAATTTAGGATCACGTGGGTATCTTGGGATCGTTCCGATATTCTTGTGACGAGAACATTGTCCTTGGTGCCTCCTGACATTTAGGGGTTGTGGCAGTGTCCCAGGGAGTTGAGCTCCGAGGTGTTGTCGTCACAATTTTATCGTTGCAGTTCTGGAATACCTGAGTTTTGCCGACATCGAAAATCTCTTTTATGCAGTTGTTGGTGAGATAACCTCGACGCCACCCAGTACTGGGGGGTTCGGGAGTATTTCCATAGCTCGTATAACGGATGCTTTTCGAAGGTTGAGGTACACGATTTCTGGAGTTTTCTTGGTTATGTGTTGACGGATGGATACAGCTGGATGTAGGGATTGCTAGTTTGGGTGAGATATATTGCTTCCCCTGTATCCCCAACACCAGATTGCATAACCAGAAAGTTTCGGGAGTTTATATGTGGGAATTCAAGTAGCTCCTAGAATATCTTTCCGACAGATGCCTGATATGGGATTGGGTAAATCTCTATCATATGTATTTGTTCTAGCTTATTTCTTCAAGCCAATCCTTTGTTTTGTTTTGAGTTGTGGTATTTGAGTTGCTTCAATGCGAAGTGTTGATTCCATACCTTTCAAGCGGTGTTCTCATATTTCTATGGGAGTACTAATCCTTTTGATCATCGAGATTGTCATGTCGATTCTTTCCAACCGGTGTGCTTCTCTTCAAGTGGATCCGATCTTTTCAACATTTGTGAGATCAATTCTAAGTTTTCTCGACGGTATCCGTTTCATCCGTCCCCAAGTTGCCTTTTGTTTTCCCGCCCTCTGATGCGTCTCCAACATATCTATAATTTTTGATTGCTCCATGCTACTTTATCTACTGTTTTGGACTATATTGGGTTTTATTTTCCACTTTTATATTATTTTTGGGACTAACCTATTAACCGGAGGCCCAGCCCAGAATTGTTTTTTTTTGCCTATTTCAGTGTTTCGAAGAAACATAATATCAAACGGAGTCCAAACGGAATGAAACCTTCGGGAACGTGATTTTCTCACCGAACGTGATCCAGGAGACTTGGACCCTACTCCAAGAAGTGCCAGAGGCGGTCACGAGGGTGGAGGGCGTGCCCCCCTGGGCGCGCCCCCCTACCTCGTGGGCCCCCTAACGCTCCATCGACGTACTCCTTCCTCTTATATATACCTACGTATTCCCGAACGATCAGAACAGGAGCCAAAAACCTAATTCCACCGCCGTAACCTTCTATATCCACGAGATCCCATCTTGGGGCCTATTCCGGAGCTCTGCCGGAGGGGGCATCCACCATGGAGGGCTTCTACATCATCACCATAGCCCCTCCGATGAAGTGCGAGTAGTTTACTTCAGACCTTCAGGTCCATAGCTAGTAGCTAGATGGCTTCTTCTCTCTCTTTTTGGATCTCAATACAAAGTTCCCCCCCTCTCTTGTGGAGATCTATTCGATGTAATCTTCTTTTTGCGATGTGTTTGTTGAGAACGAAGAATTGTGGGTTTATGATCCAATATTATCTATGGAAAATATTTGATTCTTCTCTGAATTCTTTTATGTATGATTGAGTTATCTTTGCAAGTCTCTTCGAATTATCCTTTTTGGTTTGGCCAACTAGATTGGTAGTTCTTACAATGGGAGAAGTGCTTAGCTTTGGGTTCAATCTTGCGGTGTCCTTACCCAGTGACAGAAAGGGTTGCAAGGAACGTATTGTATTGTTGCCATCGAGGATAACAAGATGTTTTTTTATTATATTGCATGAATTTATCCCTCTACATCATGTCATCTTGCTTAAGGCGTTACTCTGTTTTTAACTTAATACTCTAGATGCATGCTGGATAGCGGTCGATGAGTGGAGTAATAGTAGTAGATGCAGAATCGTTTTGATCTACTTGTCTTGGACGTGATGCCTATATACATGATCATTGCCTAGATATGCTCACAACTATGCTCAATTCTGTCAATTGCTCAACGGTAATTTGTTCACCCACCGTAGAATACTCATGCTCTTGAGAGAAGCCACTAGTGAAACCTATGGCCCCCGGGTCTATTCTCATCATATCAATCTCTATCGCTTTATTTACTTGCTTTGCTTTTACTTTGCCTTTTACTTTTACTTTGCATCTATCTATCAAAAATACCAAAAATTTTATTTATCATCTCTATCAGATCTCACCCTCGTAAGTGACCGTGAAGGGATTGACAACCACTAATCGTGTTGGTTGCGAGTAGCTATCGTTTTGTGTAGGTACGAGGGACTTGTGTGTGGACTCCTACTGGATTGATACCTTGGTTCTCAAAAACTAAGGGAAATACTTACGCTACTTTGCTGCATCATCCTCTCCTCTTCGGGGAAATCCAACGCAGTGCTCAAGAGGTAGCACCCTCCAACCCTTTTTGTTCAAGGACTCAGATTTCTTAATCATGTATCCTTTTATTTGTGGGAAGTCTCTTCATTCTTTTCTTTCAATGTTCTTATCCGGTGATTTCCCATGAAGATGCTCAACAGTTTCAAGTTCATCATCCTTCATTGTTGTTTCTTCTCTGGTGGATCCAATTCAAGCTTTCGATATTCATCATATTCCTTTCCTCGTTTCTAATGCTTTCTCATGCCGATGCACCTCTTAATCATTCACTTCTTCGTATTCATTTGTTTTGGAGTGTTGAAGATATCTCACAGGACTTGTGTTTCCATTCTCAATCCGTTCAAGCTATTTGGAGATTATTATCTCATTCAAGTCATTTAATTCAACCGATGCAATCTCTCTTCAAAATTATTTCAATGGTGTTTCTTTTGAGTGGGCACTAACCCACAGGTCTTTTTCTAGGATCTTACCTGACTCTTCTAATTTTTCTATAGCCATTCCCAAATTCATTTCAAAGTTGATGTAAGAATGAATTTCATCCGTCAGATGTTTTCCAAGATCGATTTCAAATTATTTTTCATTGTTGGCTCAACCTTTTTGTTTACATTCTCCCGGAGTATCTCAACAATTCATGGTGGTGTTTCTCCTTGTCATTCTCGGATTTTGAAGACCGAAGAGAGTTCCTCTTAAATCCTTACCTGTTCTTCCAAAGATGCGTAGTTCAAGTTTGATGCCATCCTCTCATAATTGTTTTCGATTGTGGGAATTCTTTTCACCCATCTGGAGCATTTCATGAGTTGTTTCCATTTCTTTCCTCCGAAGGCCATCATGTCATAATTCTTCATTCTCAGCGTGTAGCTATCGTTCTCCAAATCTTACCGGTGAATCGTTCAAATAACCTCTAATGAGTTCATGGCCTCTTTGTTCTCATGTATCTAAATCCCCTCAAGTATCTTCATTCGTTTTCCAATTCTTCCCGGTGAATTGTGCCTTGGCTACTTTCATTTTCAGTTCTTACGGTGGTTCGTTCAAGATTCCTCTTCCTTTGCTACCATATCATTTCATTCGTTGTTTCCAATCCCACCGGTGGTCCCATCAATAACTTCTTCAAGTTGGCACTATATCTCTTTTCAATCCCTCAAAAAGAATAAGTAGTATGCCAAATCCATTGCTTGCCATCAATTTAATTTGATGAAGGATAAGAATACAATAAACCTTATTCTTATTTCCTCGAGGTGATTCAACTCTTTTCTTCCGGAGATTGTTCATGATGAAGTAATTCTCGGTTCTAGTGTTTCATCTTTTCCTTTTCCGGAGTTCCAGGTTTTCCGCATTATCTCGTCGTGAAGCTCCACCTAAATCATCGCAAGGCTTCACCTTGTGTTTTCAACTTCTCTTTCTTTTATCATCCTTTTATTACCGGAGTTCTTCATGGAGGCTCTACATGATGGTTCGTCAAGGATTCTTTTCATTCTTCAGTTGTTCTTCAAGATTTCTCTTGAATTTAAGATCAGCCAAGCTATACTCTAAAAATAAACATGGTGCTCAACACATGTCTTGTTTTGAGGAGTTCAAGTATTCTTCATCTTGCATTCCAAAGTGCAGTTCTTTCTACCTTATCTTTTGAGGCGGTGTTATATCATTCTTGACAAGTTCCTTCATGTTTCATGAGTCACATGTTGTCAAGAATGAGGTATTTTAAATCCATTAATCTCTTTGTTGGAGTTATCTTGTGTCATATTTCACCTAAAGCCTTCCCTAAGGTATGTTGCTATTGTGGTGATTATAAATGGTCCAAGTTATCTCTCTATCATCTTGGTGAAAGAATTTTTTCATCTCTTCGGTGCTCTCAATCAAATCAATGGTTTCCATTAGTGGCCGGTTGTCACCTCATAGTCTTGAGATGTTTTCCATAAACCCACTACAAGCTTATTCGTCTCATTGTTGGTTTTCCAACAACTCCCTTATAACCTTCTTGAAGGGGTGCTTTCCAAGCTCAGTTGTGGCAGAAGTTGGCATTTTCTTCTCTATTCTGTTATTCCAATGATCTATCTTCTATTCTTTCTTCCGGAGGCATGGTGATGTTGCTCTCTTCACTCATCATCTCGAATTGTGAGGATCATGTTCTTTTCATGCTTATCCATTTAACTTGAGTGTTGTGTCATCTCTTCAAGTTCTTTTCATCTTATCAAGTTTTCCTTCTTCTTTCAGTCGGAGTGCTGCCCAAATTATATCAATCTTATTCCTTCTCTGTCTAGTTTTAACCGGAGTGGTTTCAATATCCATCCTATCACTAAACCTCTTGGTTCTTGTCGTATCCCTTGTTCCTCTTTTCTAACGAAGTGTTTTCAACTTTGCTCATCTTCTTGTTTTCTTTCTTTCATTTTGCTCAACATCTCAAGGTTCTTTGGTTTCACTCATTTGTCGAAGAAGCAACTTAGTTTTACCTCTTCTCTTCCTCTTCCGTTTCTCTCCGGTGCCATCCTAGATCTCGGGACGAGATCCTCTCGTAGTGGTGGAGTGTTGTAACGCCCCGGATGTAACTTTCCATAATTGTAACTCCAACCCTTGCCATTTCTGGCTATGTGATATGTTATTTCCTTCGTGGTTGGGTTTTTGTCTTTTGTTTTGCATTTTGTTCATGTCTTGCATTTCATCTCATAGCATCATGCGCATTGCATCTGCATGTTTTCATAAAGTTTGCATCCGTTCATAGCTGCCGTACTCCCCCCTTGTCTTCGTCGACCTCTCTCAGACCCCTCGCATGCGTCCGAAACTTGCCCCGATCCCGAACCGCTCGGTCATGACCAACAGGTCTGGATCATCCTCATACATCCCCTAAATATCATCGTTAATTTATTGTACTCACCTAGTCTATTTTTCTCAACCGCTCGATTTTGATCGGAGGGTCCGAATCTACCCTAAACTCCCCCTCTTTCCTTATATAAGTGACTCCTAGTCTAAATCTAGACAAACCCTAAAATTAAGGACGCGTGTCCCATCCAATCCTCCTCCCCGCCGACACTCTCTCGGGATCCATCCCGCAGCCACCTAGTCTCCCTGGATTTCAACGCCGGCCAATCCCCACCAAATTACGTCCATCCATCCAACCGCATCTTCCAGCGCCCACCTCCTCACCCCCGAGAAGCTCGTGAGGCACCGGCCTCCTCAGCTCCTCCGGCCTTGCAGCAACCTCGCCGGAGCTGCACCCGCGTCACCGTCGGTGACCACCTCCATCAGGCCGGACCCTGCACCCTCCTCCTTCCTTCTCTCGTCGTCCTTGTGCTGCCTCCAGGACCAACCGAAGCCCCACCATCGCCCTGCTTCACGAGGACGAGGACGAGCCCCTGCCTCCTCGCCCACTGGTCCCTGCCCTTGCATCGTGCCCCTGCTTCCATCCCCGTCGCCGGAGTTCCCTACCGGCCCGCGCGCCGACCTGCAAGCCGTCCACGCGCCACCAGGCCAGAGCCCCTCGCCACCCTCTCTTTTTCCCCGCCTCCACCTTCTCTCTTTTCCCTGTCTCTCTCTCTCTCCCGCTCTGAACTCTCTTTGTCCCTCTTCTTCAGGTACCTCATCCCTGTTGCCAGTAGCTGTGAAGCACCGACCGCCGCTAGGTCCGACTGGGCCCAAGGTCCTCTGTCCATTCACCGGCGTTCCCCCTTCGGATCCCATCGCCCGAGCCCCATCCCTGCTGCTCCTCGTCGTTGTCTTCTTCCTGTGCGCCGCCAACGCCCGGTCCGGCCTCTTCTTCGAGCAGAGGACGACGAGCGCGCCCGTTGACTCCGCCCAAGCCGCTGCCTCGTTTGACCCCGTCTGGGCCACTCTTTGCGCCAAGGCCCAGCCTACCAGCGCCCTCTCCATAGTTCTGGGCTTGGCCCATGGTGAGAACCCTCGCCCAGATCCAGATTCAGCCCAGTGCACGTTTTTTTCCTGCCTGCGAATTTGTCTATTATCCAGAGATTTACTGTTTTACCGAAAAGTCCTTGCACATCATGCATATAAAAACTCATTAACCGTGCATCGCTTTAAAATGTTTTAAACATGTAAAATGCTTAGAATTTTGTGTAGATTAATAATATGCCACTTTCATCCATGTTTAAAATGTTTAAAATGTTGTTTGTTTGAATTTGCATAAATGCCATGTTAAAATGATTTATTTCATAACTAAATAACCATAGCTAAAAAATTAATAAACTTTATATGTAAATGGGGTGGAACATGCATAGATTAACTTGGTGCACTTTGTTTTATTGCTTAACAACATTAAAATATGTTTTAGGGCAGAACAGTACCAAATCCAAAATATGCATATGGGGATTTTCCGGAATTGTTGTTTGTTGTTCCGGCCTCATTTAAACTTGCCTAAATAGTTAGTTTACTTTTGTTACACCCCTTGCCATGTTTAACAACATTTAACATTGTTGTGTACCTAAACGAGAGCGAACTAAATAACTCGGATGTGGTGTTTCATCAATATACAACTCGTTGCATATTGAGCTCCACTTAACTTCTACTATTGTTTGTTGCACTTTGCCATGCCATGCCTCTTTAAATCGGACATGCATCATACTTGTTTGTGCATCATGCCATGTTTATGCTTGTGCATTTACCATGTTGTTTGTTTCTTTCCGGTGTTACTTCTTAGTTTCGGTAATGATGCGATTGTGAGGATTCATTCATCTACCCCCGTTCATCTTCTTCATGGACTCGTTCTTCTTCCTAGCGGGATTTCAGGCAAGACGACCGTCACCTTGGATCTCACTACTATCATTGCTATGCTAGTTGCTTCGTTTTATCGCTATGCTGCACTACCTATCATTTGCTCTTCAAGCCTCCCAAATTGCCATGTCAGCCTCTAACCTTTTCACCCTTCCTAGCAAACCGTTGTTTGGTATGTTACCGCTCTACTCAGCCCCTCTTACATCATTGTTAGTTGCAAGTGAAGTTGAAGATTGCTCCATGATGGACAAGATTATGTTGGGATATCACAGTATCTCTTATTTAATTAATGCATCTATATACTTGGTAAAGGGTGGAAGGCTCGGCCTTATGCCTGGTGTTTTGTTCCACTCTTGCCGCCCTAATTTCCGTCTTACCGGTGTTATGTTCCTTGATTTTGTGTTCCTTACGCGGTTATATGGGACCCCCTTGACAGTTCGCTTTGAATAAAACTCCTCCAGCAAGGCCTAACCTTGGTTTTACCATTTGCCTACCTAAGCCTTTTTCCCTTGGGTTTCCGGAGCCCGAGGGTCATCTTTATTTTAACCCCCGGACCAGTGCTCCTTCGAGTGTTGGCCCAACCTGGGCGATCTCCGGTGCCCCCTGGGCAACCAGGGTCTATGCCAACCCGACGTCTTGCCCATCCGGTGTGCCCTGAGAATGAGATATGTGCAGCTCCTATCGGGATTTGTTGGCACATCGGGCGGCTTTGCTGGTCTTGTTTTACCATTGTTGAAATGTCTTGTAAACCAGGATTCCGAGACTGATCGGGTCTTCCTGGGATAAGAAATATCCTTTGTTGACCGTGAGAGCTTGTGATGGGCTAAGTTGGGACACCCCTGCAGGGTATTGTCTTTCGAAAGCCGTGCCCGCAGTTATGTGGCAGATGGGAATTTGTTAATGTCCGGTTGTAGATAACTTGACACTTGACTTAATTAAAACGAGTCAACTGCGTGTGTAGCCGTAATGGTCTCTTTTCAGTGGAGTCCGGGAAGTGAACACAGTTTTTGGGTTATGTTTGACGTAAGTAGGAGTTCAGGATCACTTCTTGATCATTGCTAGCTTTACGACCGTTCCGTTTGCTCACTTCTCGCTCTGGTTTGCGTATGTTAGTCACCATATCATGCTTAGTCGCTGATGCAACCTCACCACTTATCCTTTCCATACCCATTAAGCTTTGCTAGTCTTGATACCCATGGTAATGGGATTGCTGAGTCCTCGTGGCTCACAGATTACTATAACAACAGTTGCAGGTGCAGGTTATGCGATGATCATGACGGAAGAGTGATGTTTGCTTGTTTTGGAGTTCTTCTTCTGCTTCTTCTTCGATCAGGGGATTGTTTCCAGGTTGGCAGCCTGGGCTAGCAGGGTGGATATTGTTTGAGTTTCTGTTTGTGTACCATCCGTAGTCGGATGTTGATCTCTTGTATGATGTTGATGTATTCTTGGGGCGTTTGTGCCTTATGTATGTATCCCCAACTATTATGTAATGGTTTGATGTAATGATATCCACCTTCCAAAAGCATCTTCAAGATGCGCTTCTATCCTTGGTGGGACCTTCGAGTTCCTTTAGGATAGGGTCGCATCTTGGCGTGACAATCTTCCACGTGAGTGTTAGCAACTGCCATATGCTCCCTCTGTTCCGAAATGCAGTGCATATAGCTTTATTGAAAATTCAAACCTCGCAAACTTTTACCGAGTTTTCGTGTACCAAATTGCACATGTAGAATACCCTGTATATATCATTTCATTCATCTTCGAGAGGTAACTATAAAGATGGGTGAGGAGTCTACAAAGAAAGGCCATCATATCACCTGCAGCAATTTCAACCATCCTTTAGTGTCAAGGAATATCATAGGAACTCTATATGATATGATTTTTGTAGGATTTTTTTTCCTTTAGAGCCAATTGGTTCATAGGAATAGATTCATATACTCTACATTTCAAAGGAAATAAACATGATATCATTTCTATAGCTTTAGAGCCACTTGGTTCATATGAATGGATTCCTATACTCCTTTAATTTCAAAGGAAAATAAACATTAGCAAATATTCAATAGAAAAGTTACTATGATATGAACCAAATTACATCTCTTTACTAATCCCTCCTCATAGGAATTGAGATACATGTCATCTCTAGATTCAATAGAAAAGTTCCTATGATGTGAACCAAATGACATCTCTTTTCCAATCCCTACTCATAGGAATTGAGATGCTCCATGTCATCTCTTTCCCTACAACTTCCATGTATACATCTTCTATTCCTAAATAGATAGTACAACCCACTAGTAGCTTTTTTCCAAAACATGCAACTATGGCACAAGAACTATATAGTGTGCCAATAACTTTGAAAGACGGACGCTGGATGAAGCTAACCTGACAGTGCAGAGATGGGCAAATCCGAGCACTACTGGCCATTGGATATCATCAACATTGCACTAGATCTGCCACATGTACAATTTAGAAGACTCCATGGTTGAACTTAAGCATAATGCACAAACCTCAAAACACAAGCACTTCTCCTTTGTTCTAGAATCTTCTGTATCATAATTGATTATTATTTTATAAATGAATTGCCATTATTTGTTTTTTACTTTATGATTTACAATGCAGAACCCCATGAATCTTAACATTTTTATAAAACTAGTTGATTAGGAATGAGATGAACTATAAGAACTAAACGGATATCTACATCATGCATATATGACTCAAAGCTTTACATGCTATAGTGTGTATTTATTCATAATTTGGTTTCAAAATCTCATGCGTTCAATACATGTGTACCTTACTAGTTTTGAGTAGAGTAGCAAATTTCACGTGGCCCTGGGTATATCAAAATGCAGGGCCCATGCATCATTGCCTTTCGGTCGAACCTACGTCCACAATTTTTTGTACGTACTATATCTCCACTGGTCCCCGAACCCAAAATGCTGCCTCATTCCCGTAAAACCAAGCGACCCACACATATTTAAGGCGTCGACTCGAACCCGTTTACTATGACGTGGCCCTGCACGCCGTAGTACTCCTACAAACCCTACCTCCGCACTCATCATCGGTTTTCTTCAAGAGGACGAGGGAGAGGCCGATTTGTAGTGGAGGCGCTTACAAAAAAAGGATCTGTAGTGGAGACCCCTACTCTAGGGTGCCCTAGGTAGCTGTCGCACGCATCATTGTTTTCTCTTTTCTTTATGCTCTCGTGCGCTAGAGTGAAATGATGGTTGCTTCGTCCGTCCAGCTTAATGCGGGAAAGGTGGGGCTTTGTGATTTCACCCCTCATCGCTCATTTTCTACTACTGCGGCGCTACGACTGGGGTGCCTCCAATTCCAACCGCTGCTCCGAACTGTAAATTGGTGCATCGCACGTGGAACAAGACGGTGGATGAGCCACATGTCTACCAAAGGGGTCCTATTAAGTGTGTCGCCATTTCGTGTACGGACTGACCCTGCTTGAGTTGCTATGCCAACATGACAGGAGCAGCCTACCACTTGGTTTTGCTCCTTGGTGAATCCCGACTATATTGATCTAAGAAGATACGTGCTGAACTACCCTCTCCGTCTCGGTTTTTTATTTGTAGGTGTCTCGGTTTATAAGGCCTGCACGTAGTTCTAGGTCATCCATTTGACTAACTAAATATGAGTTACTATGTCACAAAAAGTATATCATTGGATTCTTATTAGTTGATATGTGAAGAAACAAGAAACGAGGTAGAAGTTAATGCACCGCGCCTTAGTATTTTGGGATTATTTGGTTTTTGTAAGATGACTTACTCACCTAGACGGAGGGAGTAGTTGTATTTAAAAGTCGAGGGCGGGGCTTTTCCTGCGCGGTAGGCGGGGCAGTTCCGCCTAGTCATTTCGACAGAGACGCGAGAAGACGAGGGAGTAGGCTGCTGCAAACGTAGGGCTGTGTGATTTGACAGCGAGTTACTGCTGGACAGGTGGGGCCCCATGATTTGACTTGCCATTATCATTTTCACTGCGGTGCTACGACCGGGGTGAGTCTCCCGATTACTGACCACCTCCATACAGGTGCCTCTCCCAATGCTCCACCCTGTAGTAGAGGCTGGCTCTTGCATGAGAGCCCACTTCTCCACTTTTTCCTTGCCTCTCTTTCCTCCACATATGTGTCGGATTACGGGTTCTGGCAGACCCTTGAGGTTCGAACACTGGGGTGCGCGCGGAGATTCAACCTTCTACCGACCCGCTCCTCACCGAACCGCCGGGACCTAAACTACCAAACAGAACAGCATAAGAGGCACAAGATTTATACTGGTTCAGGCCACCATTGTGGTGTAATACCCTACTCCAGTGTGTGGTGTGTGGATTGCCTCTTGGGCTTGATGATGAACAATACAAGGCTGAACAGCCTCGCGAGGGGCTGTTCTTGAGCGGGTGCGATGAACTGCTAGGGTGAGTTCTCTCGCTTCTCTACCTCTCTCTCTCTCTCTCTGGCTGATCTCTAGATGAGGATCCTCCCGTCCCCTACCATGGGGGTGGCTAGTCCTATTTATAGGAAAAGGCCTTGGGCCTCTTCCCAAATATTGAGCGGGAAGGGCGCCAACAATTGGCCATTTTGAAGGGGAACAGCGGGTACACTTATCCTGACTAAAGTTGGTCCTCGCCTGTCAAAGGCTCTGGTGGTGACGCCGGCTTGGGCTCCACAATGACTTCCTTCTGGCCGTTGGGCTGGTCTTGGTCTTGTTGCATCGAAATGGACGCCTTTGTCTGATGCTCTTGCCTGCGCTTGCCCCCTTTGCACCAAAGAGGAAAGGAGGACACTGCACGGGCTGGCGCCCGACTGGCGCCCTTGGTCATCATGGCTTGCGTCATGGGCACCTCGCGAGGTACCCTGCCTTGAACTCTCCGCCTCCTCATGAGCCAGCCTGACGAGGCCGTGTCTGAGGAAGCTCCTTGTCGTCCGCCCCACGAGGCTTGGCCCCTCGCGAGGGTCTTGAGCTTGCGTTGATGAAGATGGGCTGCACTGGCCCTCCTTCGAGCCACGCTGCGGGCCGCATGCAGGCAAGTCTGGGGACCCCCGTTCCTAGAACGCCGACAGTATCCCCCGGGCCCAGGGTGCGCCCGAACATGGCTGAGCAGAGAGGCGAAAGGGCAAGCACGAAGCGTCGCGGGCCCTAACAGCCTACGGCCTTGGGCGCCGCGTGGCTGTTGATTGGACGTGGGCGGCACTATTCCCCCACGCCTCCTTATTTCATGCCTTGCTAGGCGGACTCGCTGCTGCACACAACCGCTTCCCTTTCCGCTGCTTGAGCGCTCTCTGTCCTTCCTTCTCTCGAGCTCCAGCTTTCACACCCAGTCCAATCTCGGACCCTCTTCCATCCCCTTCCTGTCGTCATGGCTCCGCCGAGGAAGGGGAAAGGGAAGAAGCCCGTGCCGCCACCCCGCTCGTCGTCGACGGTGGCCCCCGCCATCGATTGGCCAGTCATAATCAATCAAGAAGGCCTGGGCAAGGTCCGCTCAGCCCTGGCCACCATCTTCAACGAGTGCGGGAGGACGACGGCCTGGCCCGCGTCTCGCTTCTCCATCGACGGGATCCCCACCGAGGTCCGGTACTTCGCTGACGCCCTGTGGGTGGGACTGGTTCCCCCCTTCTCCAATTTCTTCAACGCCGTGCTTTCCCATTATCAGATCCATATGATGCATCTGGGTCCTGAATCCGTCACCCTCCTCGCGGAATTTGCCTTCGTTTGCGAGGCAATGATGGGCATCCTTCCTTCGGTCGCCTTGCTACGCCACTTCTTTTCTTTGCGCCTCGTCGACCCCACTCAATGCTCGGGGTGCGTGAGCTTCATTGCCGCACCTGAGACAGCGGCTTCTGGAATTGACTTCAGTCTTCCTCCGCCCGCACCTGGGTTTCGCGAGCAGTGGCTGTATGTGGATGTAGGGGTGCCTAGCCCCCTGCCGACGGAGCCATCCTCGCCTGCTGTCCCCAACTCAGGCTGGCACCAAGAGACGCTCGCGGGCCCCCGCTCGCCTTCGTCTGGCGTCGCTTCGAGTTCCTGAGGGGGCTTGGCGTGACGGCACCCAAGGTGGTGAAGGATTTCTTGCTACGCCGCGTCGCCCCTCTCCAGCGCCACTCTCGCCGAATGTGGGCCTACAGTGGTCGTAGGGACCGCATGCGTCTCCAGGAAGAGGACCTGACGCCTGAAGCGCTGAGGAAGGTGGTCTTGGTCTTGACTGGGGATCCTTCTCCCGGCGGCATTCGCCAAGGGGGAGCCTTGCTGTACCTTTGCTCGAACAGGGATGACTTCGTGAGGCAGATGCCCATCTTCGACGAATGGGGGCCGCGGCCCGCTGACCACCAGGGGCCTCGTGAGAACCCAATGGTGGTGGTTGCCCTTGCGGCCGTTTAGGGCGGTTCTTCCTCAGGTGGCGGGGCAGGGAGGCATGAGCCTCCGGAGGCCGAGGGTACCCTCACCGAGGCGACATCACTAGGCAGCGCTCATGAGGGAGCGGCTCCCGAGGCCCGTGCTGCCGCAGTTGAGGGTGGCGAGAAGTCGCTCGCAGTGCCTGCGGCCGAGGCCCCCGAGGCCCCGGCCGCTCTTCTTGGTGAGGCGACCGGCAACGCGCATCAGGCGGACGCCCCCGACGCGAGTCGCCTCGATGCTTCCTCCTCGTCGCAAGCTTATCCCTGTGCTCGACTCTTGGGTCGCTTCCGCGTGGACTTTGAGGCCCTCTGGAAGAGAAGGGAGGCCCTGGGCGATGATTACCCTTGCCGCCTGCTGAAGCGTAGGAAGTACTACGCCATCGACGAGTAAGCCTTCTCCCTCCCTAGTTCCTGATTCTTCTGTTGCCTTTCCTAATCCTTGCCCTGCAGGGCCCTTCCTTCCGAGCTCATGGAGGTGGATGAGGAGCCATCCCCCTCGCCTCCACCTCCTCCGCCGTCTTCGATGATCTCGAGCAGCCGGGCCCTTGTGGTGAGGCCGGTTGGCGAGACGAGTCATCCTGAAGCACAACGCGACCTCGCGCTCTCCGCGGTCTTCGTTCGCTGGCCTTCTCGCGGCATACCCAGCCTGCCGTGGGCTTCTCGTCTGGCCGTGGACCGTGACTGGTTGGGGCACTACCTGCGCTCTTCACCCGGGGACGGACTGGCTTCAGGTCGGGCCTCTGGCATGGCGCGCCCGACCGTCTCGAGGGCGCCAGCCCCCAGCCCCCTGCCCGAGGGGGAAATGTTGATCCGTGCCCCACGGCGCTCGCTTGGGGAGGACGTACTTGATGGTGGTGTGGAGGACGTACTTGAGCGCGCCCGGGAGCGCTGCGCTCTTCGCCAAGGGTTCCTCCGGAGGGCGGCTGACATGGTGAGCCTGCTCGGTGAGGAACTCGCTGATGAGGACGCGCGCCTTGAGGCTGAGGGTCTTCGGCTAGTTGCGGAGAGGCACGCGCTGGAGGCCGCTGCCGCCCTCGTGCACTGTCGGCGCGATCTTGATGATGAGGAGGCCAAGGCGTCGCTGGCGGCCTCTCGGGAGGCCCGTTCCCAGGCCGTCGAAGAAGCCCGAGAAGCTGACCGGCGGCGAGAGGCCACGGAGGAGTGGGCACAGGAACTCTTGGCCCGGTGCCACTTGCTGGAGGAGCAGGTGGAGCTGCGCGAGGTGGACCTTGCATCGATGAAGGTGGCCTTCGGCGACCCAGCGGAGCTCCAGAAGCGTGAGGAGGCGTTGACACTGGAAGCCGCCGAACGCACGCGCGAGCACGAGCGCCTGGAGACGAGGGAGCGCTGGGTGACACGGGCGGAGGATGACACCGCGGCGCGGGAATCCCGTGTCTCGGAGGAGGTCAGACGTCGGGTGGCGACGGCGCGCCAGAATCTCGAGCGTGAGTTCTCGGAGAGCCTGGAGTTGGTCCGGACCGAGGCCGAAGGTAGGACCTCCGTCCTTAGGACCAAGCTGGAGGAAGCGACGCGGCGGGTTGATGCCCTACAGGCTGCACTCGAGGCGGCGCAGGGGGAGTCAACTTCTTCCCGCGCCGAGGTGCTTCTTCTTCGCCAACAGGTGGTTGAGGCTGAGGCCGTCGCCCGTCAGAATGCGGACGAGATGCGTCAGCGGTGGCTCTTGGAACACAAGCATGCCCCCATGCTCACCACGCTTCGGGAGAGGGCCAACACGGCCTTAGGTAACATCTGCGAGGCGGCCGTCGTTGAGCCGCGTGCCATTAACTACGCCGGCAACCTTCAGTTCTTCACCGACATCGTGACGCAGCTGGAGGCACGGTCGGTTCGTGCCAACAGGTTGGTGGAGGAGAGGAGCCGAGCCCTGCTCGGGCGCGCCTTCTCCCGCGTCTTCAGCCATCTCCGGAACATGGATCCTCATTTCGACTTCGACGCTGCCATCGCCCCAGTTCCCCAGGCCGTCCGAGACGACCTGGCGTACTGGGTGGAGGACCACGTGGACGCCCTTGTGAGGGCCTTCGCTTCAGACAACGATGGCGTGATTGTGGCCGCTGACGAGGGCGGCATGGTGAACGGCCCCGACGCCGCTGGCGGCAACACGTAGGGCGATGGCGTGGCTAGCGACGCCAGCGACAGCTCGAGCGACGCTCCTGAGGATGCATTGGGGGATTTATCCGACTGATAGCACGCCGTTCCTGTTTCCTTATCCTGCATGAATAGAACTCAGGCTTTTGTCCCGATGGTTGTGAGAGCATTTTGGGAGGGGGTGCCCCTTATGTAAAAACCAATGTTTTAGCGCATTAGTCAATGCTACATTGCTCATAGACCCGTGACGAGCTGGCTGCTTGGTTTACCTTCGTCCTGCACGGGTCTTGAGATGATTTGTGGGAGGCTGCGGTGCCTCGAACGCCTCCTGGTCGAATTCATAGGATCTGCAGTGGAAAAAACCTCCCGAGGGGGTGTGACAGCGGCAGTCTGGGCTGCGCGCAAGCTAGGCCAGACCCGGCTCGCGAGGGGTTCACGAGGGGAGGCAGCTGAGGTGAGATTGTAACCGAAACGCGAGAGATGCTCGAACGAGACTAAGCACCCCTTCCCCAACACACGCAAATCTCAAATTTGAGTTCAACTTAAATCCAGCGGGGGAAAGCAGCAACCAAGGGAAAAGCAATGAAAGCAAACAAAAGGCCGCGTCCGACACCTAGTCTAGTCTTGGACGTCTTCTCACCAGTGCGGAGATAAGTGCTGCCACTGGGCATGCGAGGGAGCCCCAGGGCCTGAGGCCGGCACCCCTGAGACTCTGGGGCGTGTACAGCCCCACTCATTATTACGTGAGAGTGTCACAGGGCGGCGAGCTTCACAGGCACTGGGCCTTCTTCACAGGTACCGGCCTTGCTTCATATCACCAGACGAGGGCCCCGCCTTGCGCCACACTCTAGTGCCATCAACGACGACCGAAAACCAGGACGTCGCCGATGGGGTAGAGCGGTCGCCAGCGGTTCCCCCGACGACCACGGGTCCTCCGCCAGGGGCAGGCCCTGAGGCACCTCCCCAGCGGAGGGCCTACCTCCTGGGAACGGCTTGCTCCGAACGCCGCGGTGGTGATGTCGTATATTGGCCCCTCTCCTGCAGCCCCCGACGGCCTCCTCCTGAGGGGTAAGAGACTGCTGGAGTGGGGCAGCTGCCCGCTGTGGCGACCTGCACCTCCTGCGACCCATGATTAGTGTATGCCTGCTCCTGAGGGATTAGTGGTACCCGATAATCGTCGCTCCCCGCGTGGCCGGCCGGGCCGTCCCGGGGTTCCTGGAAGAGCTCAGCTTCTGGCGCCTCGTCCCCCCAGCTTGGGCTGAGGAGCGAGCCTTGTTCGCCCTCGCGCTGGTGCCCTTGATCCATCATGTAGGGCACGTACTCCTCCGTGGCCGTTACCCCAAAGGCTACGCCGTAGGGCTCCGCGTGACATGCAGCTCTGCTTGACGTGCCAGTCTGGTGATGGTAGCGCGGTGGCCCACGGGGGCCGTGGGCCGTGACGAGTTCTTCCTCGCTGGCGGGGAGCAGAGTCGGTGCTGCCGCCAGCCCTGTGCTGACGGCTTCGTTGGTGTTGGGGTAGCTTGAGGCGAGAGCGGAGTGCATAAGGGGTGAGCCCCCGAGGCGGCAAAGCCCAGGAGCTCCGCCACCCGCTCTAGCAGCACGTCACGGCCGCCTTCCATCACTCTACACTTCATCAGCTCTCGAGCCACCGTGAGCGCGGCCCTTGAGTTCGCCTGCTCCCGGCGGGTGTACGGCGCCGTGGCCACGGCGTGGTTGGAGGCCCTTGCTGCCGACCGCGTCTGCCGCGGTGTTAGAGCTGTCGAGGCCTGTCCGCGTCGCCCACGGCCCGCAGCGCCCTACGGACCGCGAGCTGCCTGGGGCATGGGGTCGCCCGGGGCGAGCGGCTCTGCGCGGGCGGGCCAAGCCGCCCAAGGGTCAGGCTTGCCCGCCTGGTCGCCGGACATGGTGATGACGATGCGATGGGGCGCGAAGCAGCAGAAGGTGGATCCCGGCGCACCCCTACCTGGCACGCCAAATGTCGGATTACGGGTTCCGGAAGACCCTTGAGGTTCGAACACTAGGGTGCGCGCGGAGATTCAACCTTCTACCGACCTGCTCCTCACCAAACCGCCGGGACCTAAACTACCAAACAGAACAACACAAGAGGCACAAGATTTATACTGGTTCAGGCCACCATTGTGGTGTAATACCCTACTCCAGTGTGTGGTATGTGGATTGCCTCTTGGGCTTGATGATGAACAATACAAGGCTGAACAGCCTCGCGAGGGGCTGTTCTTGAGCGGGTGCGATGAACTGCTAGGGTGAGTTCTCTCGCTTCTCTACCTCTCTCTCTCTCTGGCTGATCTCTAGATGAGGATCCTCCCATCCCCTACCCTGGGGGTGGCTAGTCCTATTTATAGGCAAAGGCCCTGGGCCTCTTCCCAAATATTGAGTGGGAAGGGCGCCAACAATTGGCCATTTTGAAGGGGAACAACGGGTACACTTATCCTGACTAAAGTTGGTCCTCGCCTGTCAAAGACTCTGGTGGTGACGCCGGCTTGGGCTCCACAATGACTTGCTTCCGGTTGTTGGGCTGGTCTTGGTCTTGTTGCACCGAAATGGATGCATTTGTCTGATGCTCTCGCCTGCGCTTGCCCCCTTTGCACCAAAGAGGAAAGGAGGACACTACGCGGGCTGGCGCCCGACTGGCGCCCTTGGTCATCATGGCTTGCGTCATGGGCACCTCGCGAGGTACCCCGCCTTGAACTCTCCGCCTCCTCATGAGCCAGCCTGACGAGGCCGTGCCTGAGGAAGCTCCTTGTCGTCCGCCCCGCGAGGCTTGGCCCCTCGCGAGGGTCTTGAGCTTGCATTGATGAAGATGGGCTGCGCTGGGCCTCCTTCGAGCCACGCCGCGGGCCGCAGTCAGGCAAGTCTGGGGACTCCCGTTCCCAGAACACCGACAATATGCAAAAATGCCATGTAAAGCGCACTATTGTACTTACTTGCTCCTACAGGTGCTTAAGCTTGCCACATAGGCATAAAGTCTGATGTGGCAAGTTAATCAAGAAGAGAGAGACTAGTTTGGTGACCCAAGGAAGAAACGGTGCTAAGCGCGTGTACCTAGGTGAAAAGACAATTTTGAGTCTATAGCTAATTAAATGAAGCAAACTTAGCAACACCATTTCATTGGAAGAGGTCACTCCTTGGCAAATGCAATAAATACTAGTACTCCCTACGTTCCATAATATAAGAACGTTTTTGACACTACACTAGTGTCAAAAATGTTCTTATATTATGGGACGGAGGGAGTACGAAGAAAGAGATAGAGAGGAGTAAAAAAATACACTTATAGCCAACCTTATAGCCAACCTTGTTGTAGTATGAGTGACTAAGTGATGACTATGTATGACATGCCAACATCAGATAGCCTAACGCACCATGTTAAATCTCCAAGGGCGCGACCACGCGAGCGACGCGACGGTCGTGGTAGGCGCGACCATGATACGGGCTGCTGGCAGCCCTTGGATCTGAGATCAAACGGTCGCATGCTAAGTTGCTGAAAATTTGCAGAATAACCATCCAGGATAGGATATTCACCCATAGGTCTAGAATCACGCCATGCAACCTTCGATCTCAGATCCAAGGGCTCTCGGAAGCCCGTATCATGGGAGAATGGAAAGCCACTACCCTGCCGTTCGCACGCTGGAAGTTTGCTCCTACTCGTCCCCGCACGTCCTTTAATACTACGGCGGTTCGCTCCTAGTCGTCCCGTCCATTCACATTACGGCAGTTCCACTAACCCTAACCCTCCTCCCAAATCCATGGCGTCCCAAATCTCCCCGATCGGCGGTGAGTACAAGGTTAGAACCATCACCAGTGATGAGTTCGACGTCATCTACACCCGTACTTCCGCGATGGTGAAAGGATGCATTTCTCGCTTCAGACGCATGTTCAAAAACTCAGATGATGAGTGGGTCACTGGGCTAGATGTTGAGTACACCATAGTCGTGGGACGGGAGAAGGATCTAAAGGACAAAGAGAGGAAGAAGCCCACAGTGATCCAGGTTTGCGTACATAATGTTTGCTTGCTCTACCACATATGTCATGCCGACATTGAGTGCCAGGACTTTAAGAACTTCCTCGAGGACAAAACAATGAAATTCGTTACTGTAGACTTTAAGAACGACAAAGAAGTCCTGGATCGGATAGGCCTCGTTGTAGGCAACCCCTTTGACCTCTAGAAGAATCGGCTGGTGCCCTCTCGTCAGCCCTCAATGCTGACCCTGGCAGGAGCCATGGTTCATCCTTCGTACTGTAAAATGGAGAAACCTCATTACACGTTTCATCTTCATGCATGGCAGCGGAATGTACTAGATATAGACCACATCCACTACGCTGCAATGGATGGCTACCTTTGTTTCAATATCTACAAGGGTTGGACGAAGAGCAACAGCTGCTACCTCTTGAGCACTGCGTTGGATTTCTCCGAAGAGGAGAGGATGATGCAGTAAAGTAGCGTAAGTATTTCCCTCAGTTTTTGAGAACCAAGGTATCAATCCAGTAGGAGACCATCCACAAGTCCCTCGTACCTACACAAAACGATAGCAACTCGCAACCAACGCTTAGGGGTTGTCAATCCCATCCCGGTCACTTACGGGAGTGAGATCTGATAGAGATAATATTTTTGGTATTTTTGATAGATAGATGCAAAGTAAAAAAGTAAAGGCAAAGTAAAAACAAAGCAAGTAAATAAAGTGATATAGATTGATATGATGAGAATAGACCCGAGGGCCATAGGTTTCACTAGTGGCTTCTCTCAAGAGCATAAGTATTCTACGGTGGGTGAAGAAATTACTGTTGAGCAATTGACAGAATTGAGCATAGTTATGAGTATATCTAGGCAATGATCATGTATATAGGCATCACGTCCAAAACAAGTAGATCGAAACGATTCTGCATCTATTACTATTACTCCACTCATCGACCACTATCCAGCATGCATCTAGAGTATTAAGTAATATGTAGAGGGATAAATTCATGCAATATGATAAAAAACCCATCTTGTTATCCTCGATGGCAACAATACAATACGTGCCTTGCAACTCTTTCTGTCACTGAGTAAGGACACCGCAAGATTGAACCCGAAGCTAAGCACTTCTCCCATTGATAGAACTAACAATCTAGTTGGCCAAACCAAATAAGATAATTCGAAGAGACTTTCAAAGATAACTCAATCATACATAAAAGAATTCAGAGAAGAATCAAATATTTTCCATAGATAATACTGGATCATAAACCCACAATTCATCGGTCTCAACAAACACACCGCAAAAAGAAGATTACATCAAATAGATCTCCATGAGAGAGGGGGAGAACATTGTATTGAGATCCAAAAAGAGAGAAGAAGTCATCTAGCTACTAGCTATGGACCCGAATGTCTGAAGTAAACTACTCACACTTCATCGGAGGGGCTATGGTGATGATGTAGAAGCCCTCCATGGTGGATGCCCCCCCTCCGGCGGAGCTCCGGAACAGGCCCCAAGATGGGATCTCGTGGATACAGAAAGTTGCGGTGGTGGAATTAGGTTTTTGGCTCCCTTCTGATCGTTCAAGGATACGTAGGTATATATAGGAGGAAGGAGTACGTCGGTGGAGCTCCGAGGGGCCCATGAGGTAGGGGGCACGCTCTCCACCCTCGTGACCTCCTCTAGCGCTTCTTGGAGTAGGGTCCAAGTCTCCTGGTCACGTTCGGTTGGAAAATCACGATCCCGAAGGTTTCATTCCGTTTGGACTCCGTTGATATTCTGTTTCTTCGAAATACTGAAAAAGGCAAAAAAACAGCAATTCTGGGCTGGGCCTCCGGTTAATAGGTTAGTCCCAAAAATAATATAAAAGTGGAAAATAAAGCCCAATATAATCCAAAACTGTAGATAAAGTAGCATGGAGCAATAAAAAATTATAGATACGTTGGAGATGTATCAACAGCCAAGTTGGCGGTTAAAGCAAAGAAGTATCATCCAAGACGAAGAGGGACAAGGACGAAGTCAAGGACGTGGACGAGGACTCCGAGTAAGGTGGTAGTGTCGTTGCTCATGGTGGTTCTAAACTTCTAATGCAGTGTCTACCGGATTAGTTGCATAGTTTAATTTCAGGTGTGCTTAGTTTAATTTGAGGGGTGTGTTGTGCTGAGCCCCCAGCAGAACTATGTTATGTTTCTTCTCATTATTTTAACTCTTCAGTATGTACATACTACTAGTATTTCTTTAATAGAATTTAGCACCCCAATTAAGCACGTACTAGCTTTTTAATAGTACTATATGCATAATTTGCCGATGAGAGCTCTCTATATGTACCACCTTTTTAAAAAAAAATCAATTTTTGCTCCATGGCGCAATCCATCGATAGTACTACTATACAAAAGTATACATTTTTAAAAGGCTAGAGTACTACTCATCACATATATATAGCCAGTTAAATTCTCAACCTCGAACGATGTGCATGCCATGTAGTAAACCGATACGGAGGAAGTATAGTAAAAATTGTTGGGTTTCGTAGTAATTTCAAAAAATTTCCTACGCACACGCAAGATCATGTGATGCATAGAAACGAGGGGAGAGTGTTGTCTACGTACCCAACACTGACCTACTGCGGAAGCGATGACACGACGTAGAGGAAGTAGTCGTACGTCTTCACGATCCAACCGATCAAGCACCGAAACTACGGCACCTCCGAGTTCGAGCACATGTTCAGCTCGATGACGATCCCCGGACTCCAATCCAGCAAAGTGTCGGGGAAGAGTTCCGTCAACACGACGGCGTGGTGACGATCTTGATGAACTACAGCAGCAGGGCTTCGCCTAAACTCCGCTACAGTATTATCGAGGTATATGGTGGCAGGGGGCACCGCACACGGCTAAGGAATAGATCACGTGGATCAATTTGTGTGTTTAGAGGTGCCCCTGCCTCCGTATATAAAGGAGTAGAGGGGGGAGGCTGGCCGACCAAGGAGGGAGGCGCAGGAGGAGTCCTACTCCTTCCGGGAGTAGGACTCCCCTCCAATCCTATTCCAACTAGGATTCCCCGAGGGGCAAAGAGGGAAAGGGGTGGCCGGCCACCTCTCCTAGTCCTAATAGGACTAGGGGAAGGGGGGAGGCGCGCAGCCCTTGTGGGCAGCCCTTTCACCTTTCCACTAAGGCCCATGAAGGCCCATATGGCTCCCGGGGGTTCCGGTAACCTCCCGGTAACCCGGTAGAATCCCGATTTCACCCGGAACACTTCCGATGTCCAAACATAGGCTTCCAATATATCAATCTTTATGTATCGACCATTTCGAGACTCCTCGTCATGTCCGTGATCACATCCGGGACTCCGAACAACCTTCGGTACATCAAAATGCATAAACTCATAATGTAACTGTCATCGTAACCTTAAGCGTGCGGACCCTACGGGTTCGAGAACAATGTAGACATGACCAAGACACGTCTCCAGTCAATAACCAATAGCGGGACCTGGATGCCCATATTGGCTCCTACATATTCTACGAAGATCTTTATCTGTCAGACCGCATAACGACATACGTTGTTCCCTTTGTCATCGGTATGTTACTTGCCCGAGATTCGATCGTCGATATCCAATATCTAGTTCAATCTCGTTACCGGCAAGTCTCTTTACTCGTTCCGTAATACATCATCTCACAACTAACATATTAGTTGTAATGCTTGCAAGGCTTATGTGATGTGTATTACGGAGAGGGCCTAGAGATACCTCTCCGACAATCGGAGTGACAAATCCTAATCTCGAAATACGCCAACCCAACATCTACCTTTGGAGACACCTGTAATGCTCCTTTATAATCACCCAGTTACGTTGTGACGTTTGGTAGCACCCAAAGTGTTCCTCCGGTAAACGGGAGTTGCATAATCTCATAGTTATAGGAACATGTATAAGTCATGAAGAAAGCATTAGCAACATACTAAACGATCGGGTGCTAAGCTAATGGAATGGGTCATGTCAATCAGATCATTCAACTAATGATGTGACCTCGTTAATCAAATAACAACTCTTTGTCCATGGTTAGGAAACATAACCATCTTTGATTAACGAGCTAGTCAAGTAGAGGCATACTAGTGACACTTTGTTTGTCTATGTATTCACACATGTATTATGTTTCCGGTTAATACAATTCTAGCATGAATAATTAACATTTATCATGATTATAAGGAAATAAATAATAACTTTATTATTGCCTCTAGGGCATATTTCCTTCAGTCTCCCACTTGCACTAGAGTCAATAATCTAGATTACACTGTAATGAATCTAACACCCATGGAGCTTTGGTGCTGATCATGTTTTGCTCGTGGAAGAGGCTTAGTCAACGGGTCTGCAACATTCAGATCCGTATGTATCTTGCAAATCTCTATGTCTCCCACCTGGACTAGATCCCGGATGGAGTTGAAGCGTCTCTTGATGTGTTTGGTCCTTTTGTGAAATCTGGATTCCTTTGCCAAGGCAATTGCACCAGTATTGTCACGAAAGATTTTCATTGGACCCGATGCATTAGGTATGACACCTAGATCGGATATGAACTCCTTCATCCAGACTCCTTCGTTCGCTGCTTCCGAAGCAGCTATGTACTCTACTTCACATGTAGATCCCGCTATGACGCTTTGTTTAGAACTGCACCAACTGACAGCTCCACCGTTTAATGTAAACATGTATCCGGTTTGCGATTTAGAATCGTCCGGATCAGTGTCAAAGCTTGCATCAACGTAACCTTTTACGGTGAGCTCTTTGTCACCTCCATATACGAGAAACATATCCTTAGTCCTTTTCAGGTATTTTAGGATGTTCTTGACCGCTGTCCAGTGATCCACTCCTGGATTACTTTGGTACCTCCCTGCTAAACTTATAGCAAGGCACACATCAGGTCTGGTACACAGCATTGCATACATGATAGAGCCTATGGCTGATGCATAGGGAACATCTTTCATATTCTCTCTATCTTCTGCAGTGGTCGGGCGTTGAGTCTTACTCAACTTCACACCTTGTAATACAGGCAAGAATCCTTTCTTTGCTTGATCCATTTTGAATTTCTTCAAAATCTTGTCAAGGTATGTGCTTTGTGAAAGTCCAATTAAGCGTCTTGATCTATCTCTATAGATCTTAATGCCTAATATGTAAGCAGCTTCACGGAGGTCTTTCATTGAAAAACTTTTATTCAAGTATCCCTTTATGCTATCCAGAAATTCTATATCATTTCCAATCAGCAATATGTCATCCACATATAATATCAGAAATGCTACAGAGCTCCCACTCACTTTCTTGTAAATACAGGCTTCTCCGAAAGTCTGTATAAAACCAAATGCTTTGATCACACTATCAAAACATTTATTCCAACTCCGAGAGGCTTGCACTAGTCCATAAATGGATCGCTGGAGCTTGCATACTTTGTTAGCTCCTTTTGGATCGACAAAACCTTCCGGTTGCATCATATACAACTCTTCTTCCAGAAATCCATTCAGGAATGCAGTTTTGACATCCATCTGCCAAATTTCATAATCATAAAATGCGGCAATTTCTAACATGATTCGGACGGACTTAAGCATCGCTACGGGTGAGAAGGTCTCATCGTAGTCAATCCCTTGAACTTGCCGAAAACCTTTTGCGACAAGTCGAGCTTTGTAGATAGTAACATTACCATCAGCGTCAGTCTTCTTCTTAAAGATCCATTTATTCTCAATTGCTTGCTGATCATCGAGCAAGTCAACCAAAGTCCATACTTTGTTCTCATACATGGATCCCATCTCAGATTTCATGGCTTCAAGCCACTTTGCGGAATCTAGGCTCACCATCGCTTCTTCATAGTTCGTAGGTTCATCATGATCTAGTATCATGACTTCCAGAATAGGATTACCGTACCATTCTGGTGTGGATCTTACTCTGGTTGATCTACGAGGTTCAGCAGTATCTTGATCTGAAGTTTCATGATCATTATCATTGGCTTCCTCACTAACTGGTGTAGGTGTCACTGAAACAGTTTTCTGTGATGAACTACTTTCCAGTAAGGGAGCAGGTACAGTTACCTCGTCAAGTTCTACTTTCCTCCCACTCACTTCTTTCGAGAGAAACTCCTTCTCTAGAAAGGATCCATTCTTAGCAACGAATGTCTTGCCTTCGGATCTGTGATAGAAGGTGTACCCAATAGTCTCCTTTGGGTATCCTATGAAGACACATTTCTCCGATTTGGGTTCGAGCTTATCAGGTTGAAGCTTTTTCACATAAGCATCGCAGCCCCAAACTTTAAGAAACGACAACTTTGGTTTCTTGCCAAACCACAGTTCATAAGGCGTCGTCTCAACGGATTTTGATGGTGCCCTATTTAACGTGAATGCGGCCGTCTCTAAAGCATATCCCCAAAATGATAGCGGTAAATCAGTAAGAGACATCATAGATCGCACCATATCTAATAAATTACGATTACGACGTTCGGACACACCATTACGCTGTGGTGTTCCGGGTGGCGTGAGTTGCGTAACTATTCCACAGTTTTTCAAATGTACACCAAACTCGTAACTCAAATATTCTCCTCCACGATCAGATCGTAGAAACTTTATTTTCTTGTTACGATGATTTTCAACTTCACTCTGAAATTCTTTGAACTTTTCAAATGTTTCAGACTTATGTTTCATTAAGTAGATATACCCATATCTGCTTAAATCATCTGTGAAGGTGAGAAAATAACGATATCCGCCACGAGCCTCAATATTCATCGGGCCACATACATCGGTATGTATGATTTCCAACAAATCTGTTGCTCTCTCCATAGTACCGGAGAACGGTGTTTTAGTCATCTTGCCCATGAGGCATGGTTCGCAAGTACCAAGTGATTCATAATCAAGTGGTTCCAAAATTCCATCAGTATGGAGTTTCTTCATGCGCTTTATACCGATATGACCTAAACGACAGTGCCACAAATAAGTTGCACTTTCATTATCAACTCTGCATCTTTTGGCTTCAACATTATGAATATGTGTATTACTACTATCGAGATTCAATAAGAATAGACCACTCTTCAAGGGTGCATGACCATAAAAGATATTACTCATATAAATAGAACAACCATTATTCTCTGATTTAAATGAATAACCATCTCGCATTAAACAAGATCCAGATATAATGTTCATGCTCAACGCTGGCACCAAATAACAATTATTTAGGTCTAATATTAATCCCGAAGGTAGATGTAGAGGTAGCGTGCCGACCGCGATCACATCAACTTTGGAACCATTTCCCACGCGCATCGTCACCTCGTCCTTTGCCAGTGCCCGTTTATTCCGTAGTCCCTGTTTCGAGTTGCAAATATTAGCAACAGAACCAGTATCAAATACCCAGGTGCTACTGCGAGCTCTAGTAAGGTACACATCAATAATATGTATATCACATATACCTTTGTTCACCTTGCCATCCTTTTTATCCGCCAAATACTTGGGGCAGTTCCGCTTCCAGTGACCAGTCTGCTTGCAGTAGAAGCACTCAGTTTCAGGCTTAGGTCCAGACTTGGGTTTCTTCTCTTGAGTAGCAACTAGCTTGCCGTTCTTTTTGAAGTTCCCCTTCTTCTTCCCTTTGCCCTTTTTCTTGAAAATAGTGGTCTTGTTAACCATCAACACTTGATGCTCCTTTTTGATTTCTACCTCCGCAGCTTTCAGCATTGCGAAGAGCTCGGGAATAGTCTTGTTCATCCCTTGCATATTATAGTTCATCACGAAGCTCTTGTAGCTTGGTGGCAGTGATTGGAGAATTCTATCAATGATGCAATCATCCGGAAGATTAACTCCCAATTGAATCAAGTGATTATTATACCCAGACATTTTGAGTATATGCTCACTGACAGAACTGTTCTCCTCCATCTTGCAGCTATAGAACTTATTGGAGACTTCATATCTCTCAATTCGGGCATTTGCTTGAAATATTAACTTCAACTCCTGGAACATCTCATATGCTCCATGACGTTCAAAACGTCGTTGAAGTCCCGATTCTAAGCCGTAAAGCATGGCACACTGAACTATCGAGTAGTCATCAGCTTTGCTCTGCCAGACGTTCATAACATCTGGTGTTGCTCCAGCAGCATACCTGGCACCCAGCGGTGCTTCCAGGACGTAATTCTTCTGAGCAGCAATGAGGATAATCCTCAAGTTACGGACCCAGTCCGTGTAATTGCTACCATCATGTTTCAACTTTGCTTTCTCAAGGAACGCATTAAAATTCAACGGAACAACAGCACGAGCCATCTATCTACAATCAACATAAACAAGCAAGATACTATCAGGTACTAAGTTCATGATAAATTTAAGTTCAATTAATCATATTACTTAAGAACTCCCACTTAGATAGACATCCCTCTAATCTTCTAAGTGATTACGTGATCCAAATCAACTAAACCATAACCGATCATCACGTGAAATGGAGTAGCTTTCAATGGTGAACATCATTTATGTTGATCATATCTACTATATGATTCACGCTCGACCTTTCGGTCTCCGTGTTCCGAGGCCATATCTGCATATGCTAGGCTCGTCAAGTTTAACCTGAGTATTCTGCGTGTGCAAAACTGGCTTGCACCCGTTGTAGATGGACGTAGAGCTTATCACACCCGATCATCACGTGGTGTCTGGGCACGACGAACTTTGGCAACGGTGCATACTCAGGGAGAACACTTCTTGATAATTTAGTGAGAGATCATCTTATAATGCTACCGTCAATCAAAGCAAGATAAGATGCATAAAAGGATAAACATCACATGCAATCAATATAAGTGATATGATATGGCCATCATCATCTTGTGCTTGTGATCTCCATCTCCGAAGCACCGTCATGATCACCATCGTCACTGGCGCGACACCTTGATCTCCATCATAGCATCGTTGTCATCTCGCCAATCTTATGCTTCCACGACTATCACTACCGTTTAGTAATAAAGTAAAGCATTACATCGCGATTGCATTGCATACAATAAAGCGACAACCATATGGCTCCTGCCAGTTGCCGATAACTCAGTTACAAAACATGATCATCTCATACAATAAAATTCAGCATCATGCCTTGACCATATCACATCACAACATGCCCTACAAAAACAAGTTAGACGTCCTCTACTTTGTTGTTGCATGTTTTACGTGGCTGCTACGGGCTTAAGTAAGAACCAATCTCACCTACACATCAAAACCACAACGATAATTTGTCAAATAGACTCCGTTTTAACCTTCTCAAGGACCGGGCGTAGCCATACTCGGTTCAACTAAAGTTGGAGAGACAGTCGCCCGCAAGCCATCTATGTGCAAAGCACGTCGAGGGAACCGGTCTCGCGTAAGCGTACGCGTAAGGTTGGTCCGGGTCGTCTCGTCCAACAATACCGCCGAACCAAAGTATGACATGCTGGTAGGCAGTATGACTTGTATCGTCCACAACTCACTTGTGTTCTACTCGTGCATATAACATCAACATAAATAACCTAGGCTCGGATGCCACTGTTGGGTTTCGTAGTAATTTCAAAAAATTTCCTACGCACACGCAAGATCATGTGATGCATAGCAACGAGGGGAGAGTGTTGTCTACGTACCCAACGCAGACCGACTGTGGAAGCGATGACACGACGTAGAGGAAGTAGTCGTACGTCTTCACGATCCAACCGATCAAGCACCGAAACTACGGCACCTCCGAGTTTGAGCACACGTTCAGCTCGATGACGATCCCCGGACTCCGATCCAGCAAAGTGTCGGGGAAGAGTTCCGTCAGCACGACGGCGTGGTGACTATCTTGATGAACTACAGCAGCAGGGCTTCGCCTAAACTTCGCTACAGTATTATCGAGGTATATGGTGGCAGGGGGCACCGCACACGGCTAAGGAATAGATCACGTGGATCAACTTGTGTGTTTAGAGGTGCCCCTGCCTCCGTATATAAAGGAGTAGAGGGGGGAGGCTGGCCGGCCAAGGAGGGAGGCGCAGGAGGAGTCCTACTCCTTCCGGGAGTAGGACTCCCCTCCAATCCTATTCCAACTAGGATTCCCCGAGGGGGAAAGAGGGAAAGGGGTGGCCGGCCACCTCTCCTAGTCCTAATAGGACTAGGGGAAGGGGGGGAGGCACGCAGCCCTTGTGGGCAGCCCTTTCACCTTTCCACTAAGGCCCATGAAGGCCCATATGGCTCCCGGGGGGTTCCGGTAACCTCCCGGTAACCCGGTAAAATCCCGACTTCACCCGGAACACTTCCGATGTCCAAACATAGGCTTCCAATATATCAATCTTTACGTCTCGACCATTTCGAGACTCCTCGTCATGTCCGTGATCACATCCGGGACTCCGAACAACCTTCGGTACATCAAAATGCATAAACTCATAATGTAACTGTCATCGTAACCTTAAGTGTGCGGACCCTACGGGTTCGAGAACAATGTAGACATGACCGAGACACGTCTCCGGTCAATAACCAATAGCGGGACCTGGATGCCCATATTGGCTCCTACATATTCTACGAAGATCTTTATCGGTCAGACCGCATAACGACATACGTTGTTCCCTTTGTCATCGGTATGTTACTTGCCCGAGATTCGATCGTCAATATCCAATATCTAGTTCAATCTCGTTACCGGCAAGTCTCTTTACTCGTTCCGTAATACATCATCTCACAACTAACATATTAGTTGTAATGCTTGCAAGGCTTATGTGATGTGTATTACCGAGAGGGCCCAGAGATACCTCTCCGACAATCGGAGTGACAAATCCTAATCTCGAAATATGCCAACCCAACATCTACCTTTGGAGACACCTGTAATGCTCCTTTATAATCACCCAGTTACGTTGTGACGTTTGGTAGCACCCAAAGTGTTCCTCCGGTAAACGGGAGTTGCATAATCTCATAGTTATAGGAACATGTATAAGTCATGAAGAAAGCATTAGCAACATACTAAACGATCGGGTGCTAAGCTAATGGAATGGGTCATGTCAATCAGATCATTCAACTAATGATGTGACCTCGTTAATCAAATAACAACTCTTTGTCCATGGTTAGGAAACATAACCATCTTTGATTAACGAGCTAGTCAAGTAGAGGCATACTAGTGACACTTTGTTTGTCTATGTATTCACACATGTATTATGTTTCCGGTTAATACAATTCTAGCATGAATAATTAACATTTATCATGATTATAAGGAAATAAATAATAACTTTATTATTGCCTCTAGGGCATATTTCCTTCAAAAATGAGGTGATTTTACCGAGCGATCGGCGAGGGAGCATGGCCTGTCATGCGGTCCCACGTGTCATGAT
Source organism: Triticum timopheevii (assembly GCA_963921465.1). NCBI lineage: Eukaryota > Viridiplantae > Streptophyta > Magnoliopsida > Poales > Poaceae > Triticum > Triticum timopheevii. Next base: position 121,052,317 of record OY997271.1, read on the forward strand.
GTACCAGGGCGATCCGCGTGTCCCTCTTGAGGCAAAAGCAATACTAGTACGTGTTTTGAGATGATGTCGAACCGAAGTGTGAAATAATGGTTGCTTCGTCCGTTTGGGAAGGTGCGGCATTGTGATTTGACGTCTCATTGCTCATTACTACTACTGGGCCGGTACGACTGGGGTGCGTCCCCCTGCTATTCTGCACTGTTATTTGGTGCTTGACACATCGACCTGGTTGCTATATGTCCCACATGTCCGCGACAGGAAGTGCAGAATTCATGAAAGGGAGCGTCGACAGAGGAGTATACTACAGAATTCATGAAAGGGAGCGACTTAGTTTTGGAAAAATCTGTTTTTACGGAGTACGTACCCACTAGGGTTTATAGGGCTCATCTAAAAAACATTCGTTTTTCCATTTGATAAGTCTCAATTCTACTATACTAGTAGTAGTACCATTACATGTTGGATTTCGAGGCGCGTTAGATCACCCAACGCAAGCAGTGTCAAGAGGAAACTAACCAATGCATGTACAAGTTCATGGAAATTTAGTGGTCATTCATGCATTCGTTCTAATTAATGTCTCGGTAAACATAAATTCTTGAGGAAAACGAGCGTATTGTGCAAACTACGAAATTAACTCAACCACTCACCGTCTATCTTGGTTGGAAAGATTTTGAAATTGAGCCATAAATTGTACAGGAGGGAGTAGTAACTTTTGTCTCGATTACTATTTGTGGCCTTGTATAGATGCAAAATGTATTTTTTATAGTGGCCTTGTATAAGTAAATGGAGGGAGTACTAACCAAAGTACGTAGCAGGGACGAGGAGTAAACGGAGGGAGTAGTAAAATTTTCTCCTCGTGCTGCGAGCCACCGCGCGCGTGGGCCAGGGAGCGGGCATAAAGGCGTACAATAGTAGTAAGCATCACCTCATCCTGCGAGCCACCGCGCCCATGGGCGGGGGAGACGGCGTACTAAGCAAGCTTCTCCTCATTCTGCGAGTTGACGGGACACATCAAAAGTACTCCAGTGTATAGAGCCTTGCCTCTAAGGTAGGCCCCACATGGTTTGCCTCTTTTTTTAATTTAACATAATGCGTGAAGTCGCGATTTGTTTGTTCACCCGTGGTAGACGATCCTCCCTCCACCAAGTGGATAACCAGTACACGTGCTAAATTACCACGTGGGCTGCCTTTTTCGTACAGAAATGAGTGTCACCGTCTACCCGCGCGGGTGTGGTTGGGAAAGAGACGGGAGTACGTGCGCCGTGCGTGAACCTCTTCTCTTCGTGCACGTCCCCCACCTAAGTGGATGTGTGTGAGAGAGATACAAACCTAGACATAATGCGTCGTCCATCCCCATGCCTCCGCCCACCACGGCACCACGCCCCACTCCTCCTCACCTTATCTCTCATATTTCTCCCTCCATTTTTATATACAAGGGGCCACTATCAAAATTTACAATTTGCAGATATAGAAGGCCACTAACACTAATCGATGCAATATTAATGGCATTTGCCTCGTGGTATTAGCAAAGGAGGACATTAATTATCCCTTGCATGCATGCGGGAGTTTGTAAAAAAAATGCATCTTGATGTTCCGTGCAATGCACGAGCATCTTGCTAGTCCATGAAAACAACACATGGCAAAATTCCATGGCGAACGAGGGATTTGAATCTGTTGGGAGGGGCTGTTTGGATCTTGCCCGGGGTAGCCAAAATATTGGCGACCCTTTTGTCCACCGGTGCCTTTGCCACCGATGAACGAGGAATGGCCCGGGTGCTCATGCTGTCATGCATCCTCCAGCACGCATGTTGGAGACGAGCTCGCACGAGCTGTGTTCTTTTATCCCACAACGCCGCCCGAGCCGCCCAAAGACCGACCGGCGACACGCAAATTATGCCATCCAACCGTAGCCGCACACATTATGACAGCAACTCAACCAACCGGACTAAATTCACGCAAACACGTAGACAAACTGATATTTCATATAAACAATGACGGAAATCATATAAAATACCGGATTTTCACACAAACATGACAGATTTCATTACATTCAAATGAACTATGCGGTGCTAGTTCTGGATAGCACAGGTATATAATACCTGGCCTAAATGGTCGCCCGCCGATCGATTTGTTGGAAATATGCCCTAGAGGCAATAATAAAAGGATTATTATTATATTTCCTTGTTCATGATAATTGTATTTTATTCATGCTATAATTGTATTATCCGGAAATCGTAATACACGTGTGAATACATAGACCACAACATGTCCCTAGTGAGCCTCTAGTAGACTAGCTCGTTGATCAACAGATAGTCATGGTTTCCTGACTATGGACATTGGATGTCATTGGTACCGAGATCACATCATTAGGAGAATGATGTGATGGACAATACCCAATCCTAAGCATAGCACAAGATCGTGTAGTTCGTTTGCTAGAGCTTTTCCAATGTCAAGTATCTTTTCCTTAAACCATGAGATCGTGTAACTCCCGGATACCGTAGGAGTGCTTTGGGTGTACCAAACTTCACAACGTAACTGGGTGACTATAAAGGTATACTACGGGTATCTCCGAAAGTGTCTGTTGGGTTGACACGGATCGAGACTGGGATTTGTCACTTCGTATGACGGAGAGGTATCTCTGGGCCTACTCGGTAATGCATCATCATAATGAGCTCAAAGTGACCAAGTGTCTGGTCACGGGATCATGCATTACGGTACGAGTAAAGTGACTTGCCGGTAACGAGATTGAACGAGGTATTGGAATATCGACGATCGAATCTCGGGCAAGTAACATACCGATTGACAAAGGGAATTGTATACGGGGTTGCTTGAATCCTCGACATCGTGGTTCATCCGATGAGATCATCAAGGAGCATGTGGGAGCCAACATGGGTATCCAGATACCACTGTTGGTTATTGACCGGAGAGCCGTATCGATCATGTCTACGTGTCTCCCGAACCCGTATTGTCTACACACTTAAGGTTCGATGACGCTAGGGTTGTAGAGATATGAGTATGCAGCAAACTGAAAGTTGTTCGGAGTCCCGGATGAGATCCCGGACGTCACGAGGAGTTCCGAAATGGTCCGGAGGTAAGGAATTATATATGGGAAGTCGAGTTTCGGCCATCAGGAAAGTTTCGGGGGTCACCGGTATTGTACCGGGACCACCGGAAGGGCCCCGGGGGTCCACCGGGTGGGGCCACCCATCCCGGAGGGTCCCATGGGCTGAAGTGGGAGGGGAACCAGCCCCTGGTGGGCTGGTGCGCCCCCTCCTGCCCCCCCCCCCCTCTGCGCCTCGGGTTGGGAACCCTAGGGGAGGGGGCGCCTCCACTTGCCTTGGGGGGCAAGTTTCCCCCCTTGGCCCCCGCCCCCCTAGGAGATCCCATCTCTTAGGGCCGGCGCCCCCCTGGGGTCCCTATATAAAGAGGGGGGGTGGGAGGGCAGCCGCACCCTGACACTTGGCGCCTCCCTTCCCCCTTGCTACACCTCCTCCTCCCGCAAACGCTTGGCGAAGCCCTGCCGGAACCCTGCTACATCCACCACCACGCCGTCGTGATGCTGGATCTTCATCAACCTCTCCTTCCCCCTTGCTGGATCAAGAAGGAGGAGACGTCACGCTGACCGTACATGTGTTGAACGCGGCGGTGCCGTCCGTTCGGCGCTAGGATCTCCGGTGATTTGGATCACGATGAGTTCGACTCCCTCAACCCCGTTCTCTTGAACGCTTTTGCTCGCGATCTACAAGGGTATGTAGATGCAGTCCCCTCTCTTGTTGCTAGATGAACTCATAGATTGATCTTGGTGAATGTAGGAAATTTTTTATTTTATGCAACGTTCCCCAACAGTGGCATCATGACCTAGGTCTATGCGTAGTTCTCTTTGCACGAGTAGAACACAAATCTGTTATGGGCATAGATGTTGTCAACTTTCTTGCCAATGCTAGTCTTATTTTGTTTCAGCGGTATTGTGGGATGAACCGTCCCGGACCGACCTTACACGTACGCTTACGTGAGACAGGTTCCACCGACTGACATGCACTAGTTGCATAAGGTGGCTAGCGGGTGTCTGTCTCTCCCACTTTAGTTGGAGCGGATTCGATGAAAAGGGTCCTTATGAAGGGTAAATAGAAGTTGATAAATCATGTTGTGGCTTTTTCGTAGGTAAGAAAACTTTCTTGCTAGAACCCTATTGCAGCCACGTAAAAGATACAACAACAATTAGAGGACGTCTAACTTGTTTTTGCAGCAGTTGCTCTGTGATGTGATATGGCCAAAAGTTGTGATGAATGATGAATGATATATTGTGATGTATGAGATCATATTCTTGTAATAGGAATCACGACTTGCATGTCGATGAGTATGACAACCGGCAGGAGCCATAGGAGTTGTCTTAATTATTGTATGACCTGCGTGTCAATGATTTAACGCCATGTAATTACTTTTCTTTATTGCTAAACCGTTAGCTATAGTAGTAGAAGTAATAGTTGGCGAGCAACTTCATGGAGACACGATGATGGAGATCATGGTGTCATGCCGGTGACGAAGATGATCATGGAGCCCCGAAGATGGAGATCAAAGGACCTATATGATATTGGCCATATCAAGTCACTACTATTTGATTGCATGTGATGTTTATCATGTTTTTGCATCTTGTTTACTTAGAACGACGGTAGTAAATAATATGATCACTCATAATAATTTCAAGAAAGTGTTCCCCCTAACTGTGCGCTGTTGCGACAGTTCATTGTTTCGAAGCACCACATGATGATCGGGTGTGATAGATTCTAACATTCACATACAACGGGTGTAAGACAGATTTACACATGCAAAACACTTAGGTTAACTTGACGAGCCTAGCATGTACAGACATGGCCTCGGAACACAGAGACCGAAAGGTCGAACATGAGTTGTATGGAAGATACGATCAACATGGAGATGTTCACCGATGATGACTAGTCCGTCTCACGTGATGATCGGACACGGCCTAGTCGACTCGGATCATGTAACACTTAGATGACTAGAGGGATGTCTAATCTGAGTGGGAGTTCATTAAATAATTTGATTAGATGAACTTAATTATCATGAACTTAGTCTAAAATCTTTGCAAAAATGTCTTGTAGATCAAATGGCCAACGCTCATGTCAACATGAACTTCAACGCGTTCCTAGAGAAAACCAAGCTGAAAGATGATGGCAGCAACTATACGGACTGGGTCCGGAACCTGAGGATCATCCTCATAGCTGCCAAGAAAGCATATGTCCTAGATGGACCGCTAGGTTAAGCACCCATCCCAGAGAACCAAGACGTTATGAACGCTTGGCAGTCACATGCTGATGATTACTCCCTCGTTCAGCGCGGCATGCTTTACAGCTTAGAACCGGGGCTCCAAAAGCGTTTTGAGCAACACGGAGCATATGAGATGTTCGAGGAGCTGAAAATGGTTTTCCAAGCTCACGCCCGGGTCGAGAGATATGAAGTCTCCGACAAGTTCTATAGTTGTAAGATGGAGGAAAATAGTTCTGTCAGTGGGCACATACTCAAAATGTCTGGGTTGCACAACCGCCTGTCCCAGCTGGACATTAACCTCCCGGACGAGGCGGTCATTGACAGAATCCTTCAGTCGCTCCCACTGAGCTACAAGAGCTTTGTGATGAACTATAATATGCAGGGGATGGTGAAAACTATTCCTGAAGTATTTTCAATGCTGAAGTCAGCAGAGGTAGAAATCAAAAAGGAACATCAAGTGTTGATGGTCAATAAAACCACCAAGTTCAAGAAAGGCAAGGGTAAGAAGAACTTCAAGAAGGAAGGCAAGGATGTTGCCGCGCCCGGTAAGCCAGTTGCTGGGAAGAAGTCAAAGAATGGACCCAAGCCTGAGACTGAGTGCTTTTATTGCAAAGGGAAGGGTCACTGGAAGCGGAACTGCCCCAAATACTTAGCGGACAAGAAGGCCGGCAACACTAAAGGTATATGTGATATACATGTAATTTATGTGTACCTTACCAGTGCTCATAGTAGCTCCTGGGTATTTGATACCGGTGTCGTTGCTCATATTTGTAACTCAAAGCAGGAGCTGCGGAATAAGCAGAGACTAGCGAAGGACGAGGCGACGATGCGCGTCGGGAATGGTTCCAAGGTCGATGTGATCGCCGTCGGCACGCTACCTCTACATTTACCTACGGGATTAGTTTTAAACCTCAATAATTGTTATTTAGTGCCAAGTTTGAGCATGAACATTGTATCTGGATCTCATTTAATATGAGATGGCTACTCATTTAAATCCGAGAATAATGGTTGTTCTATTTATATGAGAGATATGTTTTATGGTCATGCCCCGATGGTCAATGGTTTATTCTTAATGAATCTTGAACGTAATGTTACACATATTCACAGTGTGAATACCAAAAGATGTAAAGTTGATAACGATAGTCCCACATACTTGTGGCACTGCCACCTTGGTCACATTGGTGTCAAGCGCATGAAGAAGCTCCATGCTGATGGACTTTTAGAGTCTGTCGATTATGAATCATTTGACACATGCAAACCATGCCTCATGGGCAAAATGACCAAGACTCCATTCTCCAGAACAATGGAGCGAGCAACCAACTTATTGTAAATCATACATACCGATGTGTGCGGTCCAATGAGCATTGAGGCTCGCGGAGGATATCGTTATGTTCTCACTCTCACTGATGACTTGAGTAGATATGGGTATGTCTACTTGATGAAACACAAGTCTGAGACCTTTGAAAAGTTCAAGGAATTTCAGAATGAGGTAGAGAATCAAGGTGACCAAAAGATAAAGTTCTTACGATCAGACCGTGGAGGAGAATATTTAAGTCACGAATTTGGTACGCACTTAAGGAAACGTGGAATCGTTTCACAACTCACGCCGCCTGGAACACCTCAGCGTAACGGTGTGTCTGAATGTCGTAATCGCACTCTATTGGATATGGTGCGATCTATGATGTCTCTTACCGATTTACCGCCATCATTTTGGGGATACCCTCTAGAGACAACTACATTCACTTTAAATAGGGCTCCGTCTAAATCCGTTGAGATGACACCGTATGAATTATGGTTTGGGAAGAAACCTAAGCTGTCGTTTCTAAAAGTTTGGGGATGCGATGCTTATGTCAAGAAACTTCAACCTGAAAAGCTCGAACCCAAGTCGGAAAAATGCGTCTTCATAGGATATCCTAAGGAAACCATTGGGTATACCTTCTACCTAAGATCCGAAGGCAAGATCTTTGTTGCCAAGAACGGATCCCTTCTGGAAAAAGACTTTCTCTTGAAAGGAGTAAGTGGGAGGAAAGTAGAACTCGATGAAGTACTACCTCTTGAACCAGAAATTAGTGTAGCTGAGGAAAATGTTCCCGTGGTGCCTACACCGACTGGAGAGGAAATTAATGATGATGATCAAGGTACTTCGGATCAAGTTGCTACTGAACTTCGTAGGTCCACAAGGACATGTTCCACACCACAGTGGTATGGAAACCCTGTCCTGGAAATCATGTTGTTAGACAACAGTGAACCTTCAAACTATGAAGAAGCAATGGCAGGCCCAGATTCCAACAAATGGCTTGAAGCCATGCAATCCAAGATAGGATCCATGTATGAAAACGAAGTATGGACTTTGACAGACTTGCCCGAGGATCGGCGAGCGATAGAAAACAAATGGATCTTTAAGAAGAAGACGGACGCGGATGGTAATGTTACCATCTATAAAGCTCGACTTGTCGCTAAGGGTTATCGACAAGTTCAAGGGGTTGACTACAATGAGACATTCTCTCCCGTAGCGAAGCTAAAGTCCGTCCGAATCATGTTAGCAATTGCCGCATACTATGATTATGAGATATGGCAGATGGACATCAAAACAGCATTCGTTAACGGACATCTTAAGGAAGAACTGTATATGATGCAGCCGGAAGGTTTTGTCGACCCTAAGAATGCTAACAAGGTGTGCAAGCTCCAGCGATCCATTTATGGGTTGGTGCAAGCATCTCGGAGTTGGAACATTCGCTTTGATGAGATGATCAAAGCGTTTGGGTTTGTGCAGACTTATGGAGAAGCCTGCATTTACAAGAAAGTGAGTGGGAGCTCTGTAGCATTTCTCATATTATATGTAGATGAGATACTTTTGATGGGAAATGATATAGAACTTTTGGACAACATTAAGGCCTACTTGAATAAGTGTTTTTCAATGAAGGACCTTGGAGAAGCTGCTTACATATTAGTCATCAAGATCTATAGGGATAGATCAAGACGCCTCATAGGTCTTTCACAAAGCACATACCTTGATAAGATATTGAAGAAGTTCAATATGGATCAGTCCAAGAAAGGGTTCTTGCCTGTATTGCAAGGTGTGAGATTGAGCTCAGCTCAATGCCCAACGATGGCAGAAGATAAAGAAGAGATGAGTGTCATCTCCTATGCCTCGGCCATAGGATCTATTATGTATGCCATGTTGTGTACCAGACCTGATGTAAACCTTGCCGTAAGTTTGGTAGGAAGGTACCAAAGTAATCCTAGCAAGGAACACTGGACAGCGGTCAAGAATATCCTGAAGTACCTGAAAAGGACAAAGGACATGTTTCTCATTTATGGAGGTGACGAAGAGCTCGTCGTAAAGGGTTACATCGATGCTAGCTTCGACACAGATCTGGATGACTCTAACTCACAAACCAGATACGTGTATATGTTGAATCGTGGAGCAGTAAGCTGGTGCAGTTTCAAGCAGACCGTCGTGGTGGGATCTACATGTGAAGCGGAGTACATGGCAGCCTCGGAGGCAGCACATGAAGCAATATGGATGAAGGAGTTCATCACCGACCTAGGAGTCATACCCAATGCGTCGGGGCCGATCACTCTCTTTTGTGACAACACTGGAGCTATTGCCCTTGCCAACGAGCCTAGGTTTCACAAGAAGACCAGGCACATCAAGCGTCGTTTCAACTCCATCGGTGAAAATGTTCAAGATGGAGACATAGATATTTGCAAAGTACATATGGATCTGAATGCCGCAGACCCGTTGACTAAACCTCTTCCGCCAGCAAAACATGATCAACACCAGAACTCTATGGGTGTTCGATTCATCACAATGTAACTAGATTATTGACTCTAGTGCAAGTGGGAGACTGTTGGAAATATGCCCTAGAGGCAATAATAAAAGGATTATTATTATATTTCCTTGTTCATGATAATTGTATTTTTATTCATGCTATAGTTGTATTATCCGGAAATCGTAATACACGTGTGAATACATAGACCACAACATGTCCCTAATGAGCCTCTAGTTGACTAGCTCGTTGATCAACAGATAGCCATGGTTTCCTGACTATTGACATTGGATGTCATTGGTAACGAGATCACATCGTTAGGAGAATGATGTGATGGACAAGACCCAATCCTAAGCATAGCACAAGATCGTGTAGTTTGTTTGCTAGAGCTTTTCCAATGTCAAGTATCTTTTCCTTAGACCATGAGATCGTGTAAATCCCGGATACCGTAGGAGTGCTTTGGGTGTACCAAACATCACAACGTAACTGGGTGACTATAAAGGTATACTACGGGTATCTCCGAAAGTTTCTGTTGGGTTGACATGGATCGAGACTGGGATTTGTCACTCCGTATGACGGAGAGGTATCTCTGGGCCCACTCGGTAATGCATCATCATAATGAGCTCAAAGTGACCAAGTGTCTGGTCATGAGATCATGCATTACGGTATGAGTAAAGTGACTTGCCGGTAACGAGATTGAACGAGGTATTGGAATACCGATGATCAAATCTCGGGCAAGTAACATACCGATTGACAAAGGGAATTGTATACGGGGTTGCTTGAATCCTCGACATCGTGGTTCATCCGATGAGATCATCGAGGAGCATGTGGGAGCCAACATGGGTGTCCAGATCCCACTGTTGGTTATTGACCGGAGAGCCGTCTCGGTCATGTCTACGTGTCTCCCGAACCCGTAGGGTCTACACACTTAAGGTTCGGTGATGCTAGGGTTGTAGAGATATGAGTATGCAGCAAACCGAAAGTTATTCGGAGTCCCGGATGAGATCCCGGACGTCACGAGGAGTTCCGGAATGGTCCAGAGGTAAATAATTATATATGGGAAGTCGAGTTTCGGCCATCGGGAAAGTTTTGGGGGTCATCGGTATTGTACCGGGACCACCGGAAGGGTCCCGGGGGTCCACCGGGTGGGGCCACCCATCCCGGAGGGCCCCATGGGCTGAAGTGGGAGGGGAACCAGCCCTTGGTGAGCTGGTGCGCCCCCTCTGGGCCCCCCTCTAAGCCTAGGGTTGGGAACCCTAGGGGAGGGGGCGCCTCCACTTGCCTTGGGGGGCAAGTTTCCCCCCTTGGCCGCCGCCCCCCCTAGGAGATCCCATCTCCTAGGGCCGGCGCCCCCCTGGGGTCCCTATATAAAGAGGGGGGTGGGAGGGCAGCCGCACCCCTGACACCTGGCGCCTCCCTTCCCCCTTGCTACACCTCCTCCTCCCGCAAACGCTTGGCGAAGCCCTGCCGGAACCCTGCTGCATCCACCACCACGCCGTCGTGCTGCTAGATCTTCATCAACCTCTCCTTCCCCCTTGCTGGATCAAGAAGGAGGAGACGTCACGCTGACCATACGTGTGTTGAACGCGGAGGTGCCGTCTGTTCGGTGCTAGGATCTCTGGTGATTTGGATCACGACGAGTACGACTCCCTCAACCCCGTTATCTTGAACGCTTCCGCTTGCGATCTTCAAGGGTATGTAGATGCACTCCCCTCTCTCGTTGCTAGATGAACTCATAGATTGATCTTGGTGAACGTAGGAATTTTTTTATTTTATGCAACGTTCCCCAACACGATTTGTGTTCCTCATGTCCGGCAGCACGATCACCGGACTGCCGTGAGCCCGAGAGGTATATGCTTCAAAGCAAAGGACGGCTCGCTTCCCCACTACCCAACTGATATCATTGGCTGGTGCCTAAGATGATGGTGGCCGGCACCGGTTCGAGTTCATCACCGGCCACTACTTCGCCATGGCCGGCACCGGCTTGAGTTCATCCTAACATTCCCCTCTTCCGTGGACCCCATGCGGGGTCGACGAAGGTCCTCGCAACAAAAGGATCCGGCAAGACACCTACTGTGTACGCAGGCGTCGCCTCCGCAGTGGCCTTCATGGGACCCAAGCGGCGGCGGCCTCCCGTGTTCTACTTCTCCTCGATGATTCGCTCTCCGCACACCCGGCTTCTGTCGCTGCTTGCATGGCGCGGCCGCCGGCATGGGAGTCTCGGCCACAGAAACAGGAGATGCGGTAGAGGCGGCGGCGTGGACGGCAGCAATGACGCCCGTGCGCTGCTCCTCGTCGAGCTGGCCTAGAGCGGCGAGTTGCTGAACCGCGTGCCAGCTTGGGGTGGCAACTGGCTCCGTAGGGCTAGGGGACGGAGGTGGATCAGCGAGCTGCATAGCTCGTATCCGGCAGGCTACCCAGCCGGCTTGGATGCGGAATAACTACTCTTCTAAGCCATTATAAGAATGGACAAAATGGTGGAGGAGATAGGGGAGCGGTGGAGGTGCGTGATTCTTGGCTGGCGTTTGGCCTCGTTTAAATAGGAGATTAAATAGACGGCGGACGGGAGGAGATCGGCTGGTGTTGCATTTAACGTCGGCCCGGTCATGAACGGACGTGTGCCCAGAGTGGGTTTCTCGGCTTCCACACGGGCGGGTTTCAAGGAGGTGTTTGAATGCAGGACGGAGGCGTGTTCAGCCGGGCGTGCCGCGAGTGGCGCCCTCGACTCTGACCTAGGACACCGCACCGTTCTTTCACTGACGTGTGGGCTCTTTGGGTGCATGGCCTGCATGTCAGTGACCCAACACAGGCAGCGCACAGCAGAGGAACCTTTGGTGGGCCAGGGCGGTCAGAAGCAGGCATTTCATAAATCGATGATTGTTCATTGAGTGTGACGTCATCTTTTTCATGTAGTTAAGCCTACTATGTTGATAGCATGTTCGATACGTTGTGATTCATAAAGACCGCTGCAAAAATCAATGTTCTGCTTATCACACATAAGATTGATTAATACTCGTAACAATCCATGTGCTTAACAAAGGGTGCATGCACGTATAGGTTGAGCGTGTGTCTTGCGTCGTGTGTTGTGTGCATGCAGGCGTGCGAGTGTTGCGTGCTTGCAAGGGTGCATTTTAGTGTTGCATGCATGGGTGCGTACGTGCGTGTGTTCGTGAGTGCATGTGTACGTGTTAGTGTTGCATGCCAGCATGTGTGCGTGTGTACGTGTCAGTGTTGCACGCCTACATGTGTGCGTGTCTTGCATGCGTGCATGTGTATGTGCGGGGTGAGGCTACACGTCAGCCGACTGACTTTTTCATCTCTGGTCATTAGGTTTTCCAACCGTTGGATACGAAATCAAGGGCCTCCAGTTTATCATCAAACTCCACCCCCCTCAGCCGCCAGCCACCACCGGCCGAACCGCCCGCCCCCGCCGCCCGCGGCCGGCCCGCCCTCCCTGGAACCACTCCCCACCGCCGGTCTGCCGCCGCACCGGACATCCCTCTAGCCCCCCCCCCCCACGCACCGAGCTTTTTCTCCAGGGATACCCACCTAACCGCCCAATGAACGCCCCCAACCGCCGGTGACTGCCAACCAGAGGTCTCACGACTTCGAATACCCATCGACCACTAGTTTATTACCATTTCTGTCCTACATATACGCGCTGGCGGGTGGGCCCTATGGTAATGTGCGCTGGTGAATGTGGACCGTTTGACTGGTCAATTGATCGTGTTATCAACAAATTACGGAGCTGTATGGTGAGCCAGTGACCGTATGATCACCCTAAAATGTACTCCTATTTTATTAACACAATACAGACTCAAACTACCATTTCTTTCTTTCATATACGGGTTGACAGGTGGGCCCCATGGTTACGCGCCCCGATGGTGCAACACTAGTTGTGTTGTTTGACTGGTCAATTGATTGTGTCATCAACAAAATACGGAGTTGTATGGGTGAGCCAGTGACCGTATAATCATGACATGTATTTGTTTAACACGGTATAGATGCAAGGGCTCATATATACGCGCAAGAACTCACCGCTATAAGCGCACGCACGTGAACCCTACCCTTATGAGCACCTTCGAGAGAGTGGGCCAGCATATATGATCTTGAGATTTTATGAAGTCACCATAGGTGCCTCGTAGTCGAGTGCAACGTCTCCTCCCACTGAACGTACATCGCCGGAAAATACTAAAATTAACACAAGATAAATGCGAGCACCGGGACTTTAACCTTGGTGGGCTCGAGAAACCACTGTCCTCTAACCATCCAACCACATGTTGGTTAGCACGACAAAATGTATGTGGTGACCGTGATGAGCTTATTCTGAAGTCCAGTGACCATATCGTTCTTTCGCTTCAAATACAATGACCGTAAGTGTCGTCAACAAAATACGGAGCATGCATCAAATGCAAAGTCCGTCAGTGTCATCAACAAAATATGGAGACGTATCATGAGCTAGATACCGTTGTACTATTGTATATGCTTATTTTCTTAGTGGCCGATTGCGTGTGTGCTGTGGTGGGCACATCATTTCTAGTTGTGGTGGGTCAACATGAAGACTCATGGGTCGGTTCCATCATGCGCCACATATAGGTTGGACCGGGATGTGTTATACGAAGACCCATGTGTAGGACTTGGCGTACAACACGAAGCTACCAGAGTCGCGGATGACTCTATCCCCACTGGTGATAAGCCGACTATATATGATTTGTAACCCTAGTACCTTAGTATGTTATACAAGCTTGGGGGCTAGTTCGTCGATAGTATACACACACGCACAATGCCTGGTATTCACGTGTACTTTGTACACACCCCTATCACTAATATACAGTACCAGGAGTAGGCTCTTTCTTCAACTGCAAGGGTCCGATCCAAACTAGGGTAAAACTTTGCCTCGTATTACCATCCAACCTAATAGCCAGAGAGGCCTAAAGATAATGTGCGTGCGGGAGACACGTAGGCACATATATGTGCGTATAGAGGGCTAGTAGAGACCGTGCATGTGTATATATGCATGTGAGAGAAATAGTGTTTTTCAACTGATATTAGTGAAAAGAGTGGTACATAGTAGTCAGAAACAGAGAGAGAGAGAAACAGAGAGAGCATGTGCGTGAGACACCCCGACACCCTGAGAGAGATTGTGAGCATGTGTGAAAGAGAAATGCCGATGCATATAAAGTGTGTGCACTTATACGTTAGATAGAGAGATATATAACACGTTTGTGAGAACGGGGCGAGGCATAGTGCATATATGTGTAAAAGGCGGTTCTACACATTAAATTTAAATATAAATGGCATTATTATTTTTGGACGAGATCATGAATTTTGCAAAATTGCGTATGGACGAAAATCGGTCTATCAGACACCCATACTCTATTGAATTCTAGCATGTGCATGTGTTTATTTCATATTATCAATCCATAGAGTGAGAGTGGTTTGAAATACAGGCAATGGATGCTTTTGCAATTCATATATAAACATTAATTAGTGCACTCCATGTTGTTAGTGTGAAGCACTTTATACATTTGTCACTTGCATGGATACATTCCAAATTGCTAGCTATGAAATAAAATACATGTCGAATTCAACATAAAGGGGGTTTCAAAGGTTCGAATTCATAGGAAGTGCATTCATCTATTTGAACCCGAGATAATGGCATTTGTAAATCAGATGTAAAAGGGGGCATCAATCTTTGTTGTGAGTTTGAACATGCTATATATATTCATACGCATATCTAACTTTTTTTTTGCAACCAAGGAGATTATATCTGGAACCATGCATGAACTGAGGTAAGTTGCATATTTTTTAATATATACTCGTGTACAATGTATATTCAAAGGTACCCCCTCCATTCCAAAATAATCGTAGCTTTAGGATTTTCAAGAGTAAAGATTTGTGAAGTTTGACAAATCCTGAAAGTTCAATTCAAGAGAACCGAAAACGTTAATGCTTATGCTCCCAAATATTGAACAAAGTGCCAAATAGGCCTCTGGTCACCCGAAACCACGCGAGACTAATGTTTTGGTGGTAGGAAATTACTGTTCTGACTTTGGCCCGTGTAGCCTATCGGCCCGATGTCCAAAGGTCTAAACCGGGGTAGGTTTTTAACTTCACCAAGACGCCAGTCTCAACCGCCTCCGAGAAGCATTCAGACGTCGTGGGCGCCTAAACACCCATGTGCTCGGCCGAAATCTATCCCTCCCACATTTGGGATACCTGACATGACTGTCCTACCCCCAACCCGCAATATGTCTGAAATTTTAGATGGGGGCAAAGTTTGTAACTTTCCCCAAATTTCAAACAAGCGCGTCTCAAGCCGAAACATTGTTCCCCCTTAGTTCCCCGCCTCCCTCCGTTTCCCCATTCATACTCTGTGGGCGCAAAAACGCCCTCTCCACCAGCCGCGAAACCCCAGCCTCCTCCGTCCTCCACCCCATAGCGGCCAATCCACCGCCGGCCTCCTCCATCACGACAGAGCCGGTACCCCGACGTCGTCGTCCAACGCAACCGCAACCGCAAAGCCCTCAAGGACTTAGCAGCTGAAGCCGAGGCAGAGCTGCCTCCACAACGTCGACGCCGACGTGCGCCGTACCAGAACCACTCCGACCACGCCATCCTGCGCCTCACTGCTGCGGCTCCACTGTTGCAACCGTCCACCGCACCGGAGCTGTTCCCGCTACGCCGTCGTTCGCCGCCTCGGATCTTCTTCCCCGTCGCCGACAGACGGCCACCACACCACACTCAACAACTTGGCCATGGGTTCGTCCAAGGCTGCACCGTCCTCCACAACTTCTGGTTTCCGGCGAACAACAAGATCGTCGAAAAACAGAAGGAGAACACAACACTGCCAGCAGAAAGAGGTACTCCTCTTCCCTTATTTGTGCAAATCTTACGTCTCCGCTCGCACCATATTCATCCCACGAAAGAAACTAGTTGAGCGCTTCTTACTGCATCTTCTTCGTGATACTAAATGAACAAGGTTTCCTCCCTTTTGCTATTTCACCTTTGCTAGAGGTCAGTAGCCCTCCTGGATTTCAATTTAGGGTCAGTCGAACCACAATTCAAAGAAGCAGCACCTGCTTAGGCGTGCGGAGCACCTAGTCCGCCTATTCCCCGGGGAAGCGACGCGTCGGTGTCTATCATAGGGGTGTGGGGCGCAGGAGCTACTTGCGCCCGATCTGGAGGTCGGCGGGCTTGAATGGATGGCAGGGGGCGGTGACAAGCACGGCGGTGCGGTGAGGTCGAGGGGAGGGCGCAGGCAGGGGAGGAATACGGGGCCGATGGTCGCCGGCGTTTCGAGGAAGATCGTCAACACTGACTGGATGGAGGTAGATGAAGGCGATCTACCCGTTCTTTGTACATCGGATGATGCAGAAAAAATGGACTGACCTATTTGCTTTCAGTCGACTGTTATTTTCATAGAATCCTGTAGTAATTGAGTGTGCCATGCATGTTTTAGAGCTATCATATGTCTCTCGTCATTTATTTCTCACTGACCTGCTATCTGCTACCTTTACACTGTACTAATTGTGCACACACTTCATCCATACTCACACTATTGTTTTTTTATGCATGGGTATTTCAGACTCTGACGCAGTGTTGATGAATGCAGAAAAGAAAAGACAAAAGTCGCTCCAGTGTAATTCGAAGATAAGCACTAAGCGTTTCAGCGCTCTAATGGGTGCGGTGTCAGCAGTTGGAGACAGTAAACGTAGTTCTGCAGTTGATGATCTCAATTGCCACACACAACCATCCCAAGTGCTTGCTTTAACTTCGCGCTGTCAAATGTGGTTGCATGTTCCATATGGTGTCTAGCTTGTATTGCTTCCAATTTTGTTAAATTGCATCTGCATATGTCTATTAACCATGTTCTTACCTCAAACTAATGCTCTTTTGTATCCCTTGTCAATCACTTATGATGAGACAGTCACCCGGGTGGGTTACTGTGAGACGCCCTACTCGTTTGCAGTGTCATCCTCCCCACATGATTCTCAAGAAACGACAAGGAGATAGTCAACGTAGCTCTCTAGTTGATCACCGCAATTCCCCCACACCACCATCGCAGGTGCTTGCTCTTACTTGGCAGTGTGATATGTGGTTGCATGTTGCATATGGTGTCTACCCTGTAATGCTTTTAATTAGGGTAAATTGCATCTGCTTAGATAACAGATTATACCTGTGAATATGACATGCCTTCCTGTTTTTGGTACATACTATGTCTTTCTATTAATCATGTTCTTACATCAAACTACTTTTCTTGTGTATCCCTCATCAATGCTCCTAATTTGTTAAATTGTATCTCCTTAGCTTACACATTATACATGTGAATATGACACGCCTTCCTGTTTTTGGTACTCCCTCCGTTTACTTTTGTAAGACCTTGTAGACATTTAAGACAACACCTAAAACAGTTCAATTTCAGCTGTCTTAAACGACTTACAAAAATGAACAGAGGGAGTACATACTACATCTGCCTATCACACCATGTTCTTACATCAAACTACTATTCTTGTGTATCCTATGTCTATCGCTTATGATGAGACAGTCACGCGCGTGCGTTAATATGGGACACAATACTCTTATAAAGAATGCAATTTCATCCTCTCCACATGATTCTCAAGAAATAGCAAGCCTAAATGAAGATATTGAACGTTGCTCTGTACCTGAAGACCGCACTTCCCCTACACCACCATCACAGGTGCTTGTTCCAACTTTGTAGTGTGATATGTGGTTGTATGTTGCATATGGTGTCTAGCTTGTAATGCTTCTAATTAGGGTAAATTGCATCTGCTTAGTTTACACACTATACCTGTGAATATGACATGCCTTCCTATTTTTGATACACACTACTTCTATGTGTTAACCTTGTTCTTACATGAAACTACCTCTGTTCTGTATCCTGCATCAATCACTTACGATGAGTCACCTTTATTCGTTGCATATTGCATATTATTTCTAGCTTGTTGCCATGTATTGCTTCTAATTTGGTCAAATACATTTGTTAGGGCACCCTTTTAATTTGGCAGAGTGATATTGGTTTCATCTTTCATATGGTTTCTAGCTTGCATCGATTCTAACAAGTTCAAGCACCTTGTGCTTAGTTTACACTTTATACATCATACATGTCAATATGTCACGACGTCCTATTTTTCATACATATTCCATCCTCCTATCATGCGGCTGCCTTACATGAAAGTAGTGTTCGTCAGTATCATGCATCAATAAGTTCTGAAGAGCAAATTTTATTCCTTTTTCTTGTGGGTTTGACTTGACAAGGCAAAATCAAGAAAGAGGAAGGAAAAGAGTAAGGAAGGCAATGATGGTGGTCCTCTGTAGCAACGTAAACGGAGCATCTGTACCGATTCTCCTTGTATTGATAGTGCATTACAAGGTCCAAGTCTCCGCTCCCCTACTCCACCAGCCAAGGTGCTTGCTCTAAATTGGTAGTGTGATATCTGGTTGCATGTTGCATATGGTGTCTAGCTCGTATTGCTCCTAATTAGTGTAAACTGCATCTGCTTAGCTTACACATGATACATGTGAATATGACACGCTTTCCTGTTTTTGGTACAAACTATATCTGTCTATCACACCATGTTCTTACATGAAACTACTCTTCTTGTGTATCCTGCATCAGTCACTTATGATGGGACACCTTTAAGTTGGCAGTGTGATATTGGTTTGCATTTTGAATATGATTTCTAGCATGTATTGCTTCTAGTTTGATGAATGCCACCTATGATGAGATAGTTTTAACTTGGCAAAGTGATATTGATTGCACCTTCCATATGGTGTCTTGCAGTGTTTCTAATTTGTTGAAGTGCCGTCTGCTTAGTTACCACATCATAGGTGTGAATATGTCAAGCCGTCCATTTTTTCGTACATATTCCATCCTCGTATCATGACTTTGCCTTTCATCAGAGTAGTGTTCGTCAGTATCATGCATGAATGAGTTCTGAAGAGTGAATGATATTCCTTTTTCTTGTCGGTATGACTTGACAATGCAAAATCAATAAAGCTGAAGGAAATTGGCAAGGCATTGGATGATGGTGGTCCTTCCGAGCAACTGAAACAGAGGTTCTCTCACTACTAGGAAAAACCTTATACACAGAAACTTAGCAGTAGCGCGTCTGATAAAACGACGCTACTGGTACCTGCTTAGCAGTAGCACGGCAGGGGCAGAACGCATTACTACTATAATTGCCACACCGTTCCCGACGTGCTAGGTATAGTAGTAGCGCCTTTCTAGAAACAGCACTACTACTACGGATTTTAGCAGCAGCGTGTTTTGAGACCCCACGGTACTGTTATATCTATTTTCACCTAACCCCCCGCGCGGCTTGATTCCCTCTCCTGATCTGCCTCCTCCCCCAATTCCCCACTCTCTCTTCTCCCCCTCGTCGCCTCCGCCTCGCTGCCGTCTCCCCTGAACCCGCCTCGCTGTCGTATCCCCGACCCCACCTCGCTGCCGTCTCCCCCGACCCCGCCTCGCCTCCGTCTCCCTCGACCCGCCTTGCCGCCGTCTCCACTGACCCTGCCTTGCCGCCGTCTCCCCCGACCCCGCCTCACCGCGCCTAGGTGCCGCCGTCTCCCTGGACCCCATCTCTCTCCCCGCTCTCTATAAGCACTCTCCCCTTCCGATCCCTCTTGTTTGCTTAGTATGAACCCTAGCTATTTAGTGCTAGTTAGTATGAACCCTAGGCTATTTTTAGTGCTAGTTAGTTAATTACAATTAGTATTAACCCTATTTAATTAGGTAGTACGAACCCTACTTAAAAATGGATACTTATATGGTAATTAGGGCAGCAGTTCCTAGGTACTAATTACTCCCTCCATTCCAATTTACTCGTCATGGTTTTAGTTCAAATTTGAACTAAAACCACGACGAGTAAATCGGAACGGCGAGAGTAGTTAGTAAGAACTAGGTACTAATTAGGTACTAGAATATTTTTATTTATAGTAAGTTTATTTTTAGTAAGAACTAGTTGAATTAATAGAACTAGTTAGTAAGAACTTGTTGCTACTTTTTAGTTAAAGCAATTTTTCCCGCCTCGACATGGATGATGCCTATCCCGCCTCCTTGTCGTCGAGTTGGCGGAGGACGACACCTGCTTGACCAGATAGGCCATGTCCGGGACTGGGCTCCGCCGGGGTGGTACTAGGAGGCGCTACCTACCGGGGGGCGCAGGTTGGTGAGGAGCCAGCCTGTTGTTGACCCGAACCTTCTTTGGTGGCGGTCGCGTAGGCCAGTGATGGTCCTGAGGCTCGAGGACTCCGCGGAGGTGGTGCGTCACCGTGTCAATGAGGAGGACGCGCACGTCTGTCGCTACTTGTTTGCGTTGGAGCACAGATCGTTCTCCAATACCTGGCAGGTTCTCTAGGGATCTCACTGGAGCTATGATCCCGTGATGGTTCCTTCTCTGTGGGTGTCCACCGCCCGCGCCGATACCCGTCGTGTGCTAGGGTTTTAGTTGTATTAGTGATGTTATATGTATGACACTATCCGTGATGTATTAGTGATAATATTCGACGATGTACGGATGCATGAGATGATTTACTTTTGCTTATTGAATGCATGCTAATTTGAGTCCTATAAGATATTTTGAAATGTATATCTTGTGTGGTGCTGCTGTTTTCTCTAAAATTGATTTGCGTAGTGGTTATCATCAAATTAGGATGAAAGAAGGGGATGAATGGAAAACTGCTTTCAAAACTAAATTTGGTTTATATGAGTGGCTAGTTATGCCTTTTGGTCTTACTAATGCACCTAGTACATTCATGAGATTAATGAATCATGTTTTGAGAGAGTTTATTGGTCATTTTATGGTTTTATATTTTGATGACATACTTATTTACAGCCACAATGAATCTGAACATTGTGATTATATTGGACAAGTTTTGCAAGTGTTGCGTGATGCTAAATTGTATGCTAATCTTGAGAAGTGCACATTTGCAAAAGATAAGGTCATATTTCTGGGATACGTTGTATCTAAGCATGGAGTAGAAGTAGATTCATCTAAAATTGAAGCAATTCAAAATTGGCCTACTCCCAAGAATGTTAGTCAAGTACGAAGTTTTCACGGTCTTGCTGGTTTTTACCGGCATTTTGTGAAAGACTTTAGTACTGTTGCTGCACCATTGAATGAATTAACTAAGAAAGGAATGCCTTTTGTTTGGGGCGCTGCACAAGATCATGCATTTGATGAGCTGAAACGTTTGCTTACTTCTGCACCATTACTTGCACTACCATATTTTTCTAAGCAATTTGAAGTTGAATGTGATGCTAGTGGTATAGGAATTGGTGGTGTGTTGATGCAAGAAGGTAGACCTATTGCTTATGTCAGCGAGAAACTTTCTGGTGCTAGATTGAATTATCCTATTTATGACAAAGAATTGTATGCTCTTGTTAGAGTTCTTGAAGTTTGGCAACATTATTTGTGGCCAAAAGAATTTATCATACATTCTGATCATGAAGCTTTAAAATATCTCAAAGCTCAATCTAATTTGCATAGGCGCCTCGCTAAGTGGGTTGAGTTCATTGAGTCGTTTCCCTACATAATTAAGCATAAGAAAGGGAAAGATAATGTTGTTGCTGATGCTCTATCTAGGAATAACATGTTATTAACACATCTCGATGTTAAAATTCCTGGTTTAGAGAGCTTGTGTGATTTGTATGCAACTGATCATGATTTTGCTGAACCATATCATTTGTGTATGCTTCGGCACGCATGGGACAAGTACCACATACATGATAGATTTTTGTTTCGTGCTAACAAACTATGTGTTCCAGAATCGTCGGTGCGTTTGCTATTGTTGCAGGAATCACATGCAGGAGGATTGATGGGTCACTTTGGGCGTGACAAGACATTGCTCATGCTAGCTGATCACTTTTATTGGCCCAAGATGAGGCGCGACGTGGACAGGTTTGTTAGGCGCTGCATTACATGTAACAAGTCCAAGTCAAAACTAAAGCCTCACGGTTTGTATACGCCACTACCTACACCTAACACACCATGGGAAGATATTAGTATGGATTTTGTGTTAGGTTTGCCACGCACTAAAAGAGGTCATGATTCTATATTTGTGGTAGTGGATAGATTTTCAAAGATGGCACATTTTATTGCATGCCACAAAACGACGATGCGTCGCATATTGCTAACATGTTTTTCAGGGACATCGTATGCTTGCATGGAGTGCCAAAGACAATTGTTTCTGATAGGGACATGAAGTTTATGAGCTACTTCTAGAAGACCCTATGGGGAAAGCTAGGAACGAAGCTGTTGTTCAGTACTACATGTCATCCCCAAACGGATGGTCAAACAGAGGTGGTGAATCGCACATTGTCCCAATTGCTGCAAGCTATCATCAAGAAAAATCTACGTGAGTGGGAGGAGTGTTTGCCACATGTTGAGTTTGCATATAACAAAGCGGTGCACACTACTACCCAGCTTTGTCCTTTTGAGGCGGTGTATGGCTTCAAACCAATCACACCGCTAGATTTGCTGCCTCTTCCATTGCATGAGAGAGTAAATATGGAGGCATCAAAAAGAGCAGATTATGTGAAGAAAATTCATGAGAGGACACAAGAGGCTATTGAGAAGAAGGGCAAGAACATTGCTGCTGCAAGAAACCAATCAAGAAAGCAAGTTTTGTTTCAGCCTGGAGATATGGTTTGGGTGCATCTGCGCAAGGATAGGTTCCCACAGCTGCGGCGTTCCAAGTTGTTGCTGCGTGGTGCTGGTCCTTACAAGGTGCTAGCCAAGATAAATGACAATGCCTACTCGATTGATATTCCTATTGCTGAGTTTGGTGGCGTTAGCAACAGCTTCAACATTGCTGATTTGTCACCATATGATGGAGAAGACCTTGGAGCATTGAGGTCGACGCCTTTTGAAGGGGGGGGGGAGATGATGAGGACATCCCTACACTTGACCCATCTCCAACCTATGATGATGATCACCAAGTGGCTGCAAAGAAGACGTCCAATGATGAAATCAGAATTGGACCTATCACAAGAGCTCGTGCAAAGATAATAGAACAACAGGTGAATTCTCTCTTAGTTGAATATGATATTTATTTTAATGAGAGTTTTCTACTGCCTAAGTCTTTGTGTGTTTGCATACTCAGGTGCATGGGAGAAGAAGGCATAGCACGAGGGAGCGAGGAGTTGCAGCAAGAGGAGCATGACGTGGAGTACAAGCAAGAGGGCGCGAGGGAGGAGAGGTAGTCAGGCGCAAACGTCAAGGAGGAGGATCCCCACATCGAGTAACACCAGGCGCACCAACACCATGTTGCAGCGCCATACCTCAAGTACATTGTAACATCCCAAAATTCTAAATTTTGGAATGTTATAATAAATAGATAGCTTTGATTGTTTGTTTGATTGATTGACTGAAAGTGAGTGAATTCGAAACTTTTTGAAAGTTAAATGAGAGGGAATAAAAGAACTTTCCCAAACTTTCATTTTCTTTTCTGATCTTCATGAATTCAAATTCTTTTCACCACAAAGCCCTGGAGAGAAGATGACATGACTTCTTCCATTTGTTTAAATGACAAGGGGGGTTGAAAATATTTGAATTTCATTTGAAATTATTTCCAATTCATAAACTTCAAGCAGCTCAATGATTTTCATGAGAGAAGATAAAATGACTTCTTCAAAACATATGAAATATGAGTTGGGAGTTTAAAACAATCAAATTCAAAATTCTTTTGAATTTATTTTCAATTTGGAGTTATTTGAGTTTTATTCAAATTATTTTCTCCAAAAATAAAATATATGGAAAATAGGGTAACATGATTCCCTACATCAGAAAATTGGAGAGAAATAAATTTGAATTAATTTTGGTATTTTTAAAATGATTTTTATTGGATTTTAGTAGGGCAGTAGCACTCTTTGTTTTATTTAAATTTGTGTGTATTTTATTTGACCATAGAAAAATGTCCATGTTGTTGGAAATAATTTTCTGAAAATTTTGATATAATATATGCCTATAGTATATTTTTATTTATTTTGCTTTTATTTTATTTTCTGAAATTATTATTTTTTAAATCTTCCCCTCCACCGCGACTGGGCCGGCCCAAGGCCAGACCGCAGCCGCGGCCCAGCCAGCGCCGCTCGCCCCGATCCCAGGCGGGATTCCGCCGCCGCGCCGCCATGGGAGCCGTCCCAGCCCCTCCCGCACGCCATCGCCCCTCCCCTGGCCTTTAAAAGGCAGGCCCCGACCCCGGCCCCCTCTTTTCCCTCCTCCCCTCGCCACGCTGCCGCAGATCGCCGCCGCCGCCGCCGCATCTCGCCACCGCCGCCGCGTGCCTCAGCCGGAGCCGCCACCACCGCCACCACCGACTCCGCCGCCCCGCGCCGCGCTCGACGCCGCCTCTGCCCTCGCCACCGAGCCCCGGAGCCGTCGTCCTGTCCGCAGCCGCCGCCGCCGTCTTCCTCGCCGGAGAACACCGTCACCGCCGGTTTCCCCTCTCCCAAACCGGTAGAAAACCGCCCGATCTGTTTTTTTAGGTTTAGATTTACCTCGGTTTTTCTTAAAAAAAGGGTTTATTTTTTTGATTAACTTATTCTGCGAGCGTTCGTTAGATAGGGTTCGGTAGCGAATGATTTTCGTTCGTTAGCGATCGGTAACGTACGTTCACTATTTAGTCTTTTTCTTTTATTTTAGTTTTTCGGCCAGGGACCCGTCTGTGATGATTTTATTTACAGATTAGTCCCTAATTTTCAAACGCTCACTACTTTTCAACCGTTTATCCAAATCCAACGAAACCAACGCCCACTTCTTCGTTATGATCCCCTCTATCCAGTAAAACAACTTAAACATGTTTTTGAAAGTTTAAAATTTGAATTAGATCAGATTTGAATTTGAAC
Source organism: Triticum timopheevii (assembly GCA_963921465.1). NCBI lineage: Eukaryota > Viridiplantae > Streptophyta > Magnoliopsida > Poales > Poaceae > Triticum > Triticum timopheevii. Next base: position 121,077,244 of record OY997271.1, read on the forward strand.
TTCATTTGATCATAACTTGAGTTTTATAACTCCGTTTGAGTTGATTCTTTTTGCAAATCGAAACTCTTGACCTAAACTTTCTGATAAGGCCAAATTCACATAATTTTGGTACTGTTAGAAATTGTTTTATGTTGCAAGAGTCATTTGTTTGGTTTTGATGTTTTCTGAATCGTCTTCTTCGTTCTTTCCGATCTTTTGAGTGATTGCTTATGTGTGGCTACTACTGCTTGCTCACGATAGATTGACCAGGTGTGACGAGTAGAACTATCAAGAGTTTTGAGTGCGAATCATCTTCATCAACAGTACAGGCAAGTTCACACTTTGATCATATCCCTTCATACCCAGTTTTTATGCATTAGCTTCTTCCTCAAACATTGCATGATTAGGATGCCTTTAACTTGTGGGTTGGGAAGTATTTGCTGAGGTAGAACCTATTGCCCTGTTTATTATCAAACCCTTGGGAGTTACTTCTACGTTATGCTTATATTGCCATGCTATGCTCATAGACGTGGATTGGGTTTGAGTGACATCCATGACAGATGTGAGATTGTTAATTAATGGTTTACTTAAGGTGGCAACTTTAATACACATCTGGGTGGATTGAGGCACCTGGGGTTACCAGTGATTGCCTGTTTTGTTTTTGGAAATCCCGGGGTTACCGTGTGATTCTCCTATGGACCGCCACCCAGGCTCAAAGGGAACCGAGTCTATTCATGCTAGAAACTTCCGTGTGCAGCCGCAAGCTATTATGGGCTCTAGCATAGTTGAGTAAGTTGCGTGAAGCTCTTGAAGAGGTGGATCAGCAGGTAGTGGGTTTTGTAGGTTTGGTATGGTCTGCCCGGAGTAGAGAGTTAATGCTTCTAAAAGACTGTGTCTCGGTCATCCGTCTCTCAAACACCCTGCAGTGCGAGAATCAACGGAGGCGATCGAGTCTTGCGGGGAAAAGTGCACAAACCTCTGCAGAGTGTACAAGCTAATCATGGTTAGCCGTGTCCCCGGTTATGGACAATTCTGAGTATCTAGTACTTGAGTATTCAGATGTATCTCAACACTCTTAATTAATATTGTTGGGTTGTTAATGACTTTAATTTGGGATTGAGAGGGGGTTTACCTTCTCAATATTTTTATAGTTGGGATCATTGAGTTGGGGTTACCTTCTCAAATGATGTTTCAACAACCATGATAGTTAAATTAAAACTGATTCCTTTGCAGTAGGGAAAAATTGGCTTTTCGCAAAAACTGTAACCATAGAGCTTTCCACCAGCCAAATATGCATGTAGTGATAGTTGTTATTCATCATTGCTCTGTGGTGTGAATTTGCCAGTACATTCAATGTACTGACCCTTGTGGCTGCAACGTCTCATGTTGCAGGATCTTACGACGAGTAAGTGATACGTTAGGGTTATGATTTCCTATACTCAACTTTGCCGTTGGTGTTGATGGGAATCCACGACCTTGTTACTTCCGCTATTTGGGATTGAGGTAATAGTATTTACGTTATTTTATACATATGATTTACCTCTGTTATAAATCCTCGAGTACTTTGTGTGTCAGCATACCGATCCAGGGATGACACCTAAGCACAGAGACTTGACCGTCTGAGGTCGGGTCACTACAAGATGGTATCAGAGCACATGTTGACTGTAGGACGTGACCCTAGAAACTGGCAAGCCCATAAGAAAGATTTTTTCTCTACAACTTTCTTTTCCAAAGAACTTTATCTCTCTTCTCTTCTGAGCTTATTCAAATATTACCTTTAGTGAGACTATACCCCTTTTCCCCTTTTGACCCCTCGAAGATTCGACTGATGAGACCACTATAAGAAGTACAAGATATCGGACAAATAAGACCATTCGGAATGAAGAGGATATTTACCGTGCATTATGCTGATGGAAACTACAACGGTTGAAGACTATGAGAATTGAAGGCTCTGAAGAATTTGCAGATTAGTATGACCAAGGAAGGCTACACTTATGGAACTTGACAGACTATGGAAGCTGTCAATACCCGAGATAAAGGTGTATCGGAGAAAACCTGAACATGGGGCATTAGAACTCGAAGTTTTCGTCAAGGAAAACCCTAAGACAGGAGATATCAATTATGAATGATAGCTCATGGCAATGACAAGGGAAGAAACATGGCTATCCATGATGTTATCGCCCGCTTATGCTATTGTCACCGAGCTGATTTAAGCATGCATTCTTGGGAAGAATTGGATGGAGCACCCATCAGCAAAGGATGCAGCTTTAACCTTAGCTGGTGTATCACCAGGATCTGGAGTATTACATGAAAAAGTTTAAGATGGACCTTCAGGAAGTCATATTTGACAAGGAGACAATTCGTGAAGAACTCAGGAACTAGAAGCTGAAGTAGCCAAACTAGAGGAACAAAACCTCGAGATAGTGGAGATTCGTCAGGAATGGAAGAACAGTAGTGCCATGGATCATGTCAAGGATGTTGAAACCAGAAGTTGGAATGCAATTCCAGAAATATTAAAAGATGTCAAGAGAGACTTCACGTCAATAGAGATGATCTGGCGAAAGAACTTGAGACGGAAAAGCAGGATCAGAAGAAGCCATCGGAGACATGACCAAGACTTGAAGAGTTTGATGATGTTGAGATCTATAGATCATTAGAAAACCCAACCCCTGTTACATACTTACGTTAGATGCGACAATTGTGAGCTGTCGTTTGTTTGTTGTTTTTCCGACAGCCACAATAAAATCTATCTTTTCAAAAACCCATTGTTTGTATTGTGTGCATCCCTCTCTATCTCTCTTATCCCACCCCAAACCCATGGACCCAATAGAGGATGAATGGAGATGAGCTTATATTTTTTGGACCGATGAGTCAATTGGAGATGGACCAATGGATTCAGAACATGGAGGATCATATGGAGAGTGACACTATAGCCAGAAAGGATATGACCCAGCATGCCCTTCAGAGTTTTGAAAAAAGGTGCTGCAACTTGGTGGAGGATGTACCAAAACTTCAATGGATGGCAAAGAGTAACCACTTGGAAGGAATTTAAGTTAACTTTGCCAAAGTCTCGTTTTGTGTCCCAGAAGTTGAAGCCTTATGGAAAGGATATGAAGAAATCTTGTGCATACAAGCTTTGTGGAGAAATAGGACACAACCATAAAGAAAACAAGGAAGTTAGCCGAGGATCTCAGGGAACTTCGGTTGGAGTTTGTTCCCAAAAGTTTTGTTGCAGCAATGAAAGTTCAGTCTACATTGTTGGGAAAGATCCGTGAAGCTCAGAAGGATGACAACGAGATTGCTGAGGTAAAAGAGAGGATGAGCAAAGGAAAGGCCAAAGGTTTTCGTAAGGATGAGCACGACACCTTATGGTTCGAGGACCGTGTATATGTTCCCAATAATGCAAGGATCAGGAAGTAAATACTTCAAGAGGCTCATGACTCACCATACTCGATTCGCCCTGGAAACACCAAGATGTATTTGGATTTGAAGGAGTGTTTCTGGTAGACTGGTATGAAGAAGGATATTGCGGAGTATGTAGTCGTAGGTGATGTATGCCAGAGAGAGTAAAAACAGAGCATCAGAAGCCAGCAGGATTACTACGGCCTATGCCGATACCCGAATGGAAGTGGGATAAGCTTGGCATGGATTTTATTACCGGATTTCCTAGAACCCGAACGTGATATGACTCTATTTGGGTAGTAGTTGATTTGCTTGACCAAAGTGGCTCACTTTATCCCAGTGAACACCACCTATACAAGTGCGAAGTTGGCCAAGATATATTTGACCAGGATTGTATGTCTGCATGGAGTTCAGAGGACCATCGTATCAGACAGAGGAACAGAGTTTACCTCAAAGTTTTGGAATTAGCTGCACCAGACTTTGGGTACTAGGCTAGAGTACAGTACAGCCTTTCATCCGCAGACAGATGGATAAATCGAGAAAGTCAATCAGATTCTGGAGGACATGTTGAGAGCATGTGCGCTAGATTATGAATCTAGTAGTGATGATAATCTACCTTACGTAGAGTTCTCATACAACAACAGTTACCCGGCCAGTTTGAAGATGGCCCCTTTTTAAGCTTTGTATGGGAGAAGGAGCCAGACACCATTGATGTGGGATGAAGTTGGAGACCGTCAGTTGTTTGGACCAAATGTGATCAAGGAGTCAGAAGAGAATGTTAAGTTGCTTCGAGATAGACTGAAGGTAGCTCAGTCCTGGCAGAAGAGTTATGCAAACTCAAAAATGCAAGGAGGTAGTCTATGAAATTGGAGATAGAGCATGTCTTCGTGTGTCCTCTCTGCGAGGAGTTAAACGATCTGGAGTTAAGGGAAAGTTAGCCCCGAGATTTGTAGGACCATACCGAGTTTTGGAGCCTATGGGAGAAGTGGCCAACAAGTTGGAGTCACCCGAAGGACTGTTAGGAGTTCATGATGTGTTTCACGTTTCCCAGTTGAAGAAGTGCTATGCAGGAGATTGTAGTAATTTGAGGACCAATAAAGTTAGCATCCTTAGTACTCATCGGATCTTATGAGTTGTTACTCTGTGAAGGAAGATTTTGACCATTTTCGAGGATATGAGAAATATGGTCTATGGATGAGTTTGTGTCATTTTAAGGGTGGTAGTACCCTGTGAGGACACTTGACCCATGGAAAGTAGAATGATATACCACGAAGTGGATTTTTGACAAAATAAGTATAAGTTGTTATCTCGGTATATGGGACATCCCACGAGGTTGAAGAGAAGAATTACTATTGGATATAAAGGAGGTATGATGTTGGAGATATGGATCAATGGAAATTCCATGTTGAGTCTGAGTAATCATGTCCTAGTTTGGTGCAAATAGAAGGAAGAAATACATTACAATTGGATGGATTTAAGAATGCCAGGAAGTTGGATGTTTGAAATAACGATCAGTTGCCCGCGATGATGAGTTCAAGGTTTGCAAGTGATGAGATGGGCCATAACCCACAGGCCCCAAGACCTGCCAAGAAGCAAGCACACTCTTGCTGAAGGAAAACCCTTGAAAGAAGATATGCCCTTACCCACCGATGATTTTATAGGAGCAACGCAAAACCTGAGAGTTGTGAAGGAACGATAGATGTTTGTTTGGCTTGCAGAATTAATGGATTTATCTGAACTTGGTTCGTCGACAAGAGAAAATTCTGCAATGCTTGTGAGGATGACCGAGTGTTAGAATGCGAGATTCGCTAAACCATATACACGGTAATGATTTGGGTGCGGGATGGATTGATCACCATACCGACTTACTCTTATTATTCGCCTTGCTATATGGGATGGTAAATCTGAGTGACTTACCTATAGTAGAGAGATGACGATCAAAACCTTGTTTAAACCGTAGAATGGTATAAGTAATTTTCCCTTGTACGAGGCAGTTGTTGCCAATCGTAGGATATACGGTGAGGTTCAGCCCAGACCCGTTTTCTGCAGGAGAAACCATAAATTGTTGACCACCATGAGACATCGATAGTTGTTTAGTATTGGCGCCAGACCCGTCAGCTAAGAAGACCCAATCTTGGAATAACCTTGCCAAGAGGAAAGGACAGAAGTATTGAGGAAAAGTTATGCCACTATCGGAAGAGCCCAGAGAAGGAATTTTCCCGAGAATTTGAGAAGACCGGCACTGTCGAGAATAAGGATGGAGTATATGAGTTTTGATAGAACCGTAACCATGCTTCTAAGGGTGGTAGCACCCAAGACCCCAGAGACGAACGTTGGATTTTGAAGACCCCCAACCCTAACCTATTTCTTGCTAGCCTCTCCGAATCTCGAGGACGAGATTCATTTTAAGGGTGGTAGGTTTGTAACATCCCAAAATTCTAAATTTTGGAATGTTATAATAAATAGATAGCTTTGATTGTTTGTTTGATTGATTGACTGAAAGTGAGTGAATTCTAAACTTTTTGAAAGTTAAATGAGAGGGAATAAAAGGACTTTCCCAAACTTTCATTTTCTTTTCTGATCTTCATGAATTCAAATTCTTTTCACCACAAAGCCCTGGAGAGAAGATGACATGACTTCTTCCATTTGTTTAAATGACAAGGGAGGTTGAAAATATTTGAATTTAATTTGAAATTATTTCCAATTCATAAACTTCAAGTAGCTCAATGATTTTCATGAGAGAAGATAAAATGACTTCTTCAAAACATATGAAATATGAGTTGGGAGTTTAAAACAATCAAATTCAAAATTATTTTGAATTTATTTTCAATTTGGAGTTATTTGAGTTTTATTCAAATTATTTTTCTCCAAAAATAAAATATATGGAAAATAGGGTAACATGATTCCCTACATCAGAAAATTGGAGAGAAATAAATTTGAATTAATTTTGGTATTTTTAAAATGATTTTTATTGGATTTTAGTAGTGCAGTAGCACTCTTTGTTTTATTTAAATTTGTGTGGGTTTTATTTGACCATAGAGAAATGTCCATGTTGTTGGAAATAATTTTCTGAAAATTTTGATATATTATATGCCTATAGTATATTTTTATTTATTTTTCTTTTATTTTATTTTCTGAAATTATTTATAAAAAAAAATCTTCCCCTCCCCCGCGACTGGGCCGGCCCAAGGCCAGACCGCAGCCGCGGCCCAGCCAGCGCCGCTCGCCTCGATCCCAGGCGGGATTCCGCCGTCGCGCCGCCATGGGAGCCGTCCCCGATCCGGACTCCACGCCGCCCCAGCCCCTCCCGCACGCCATCGCCCCTCCCCTGGCCTTTAAAAGGCAGGCCCCGACCCCGGCCCCCTCTTTTCCCTCCTCTCCTCACCGCGCCACCGCAGATCGCCGCCGCCGCATCTCGCCACAGCCGCCGCGCACCTCAGCCGGAGCCGCCACCACCGCCACCACCGACTCCGCCGCCCCGCGCCGCGCTCGATGCCGCCTCTGCCCTCGCCCCCGAGCCCCGGAGCCGTCGTCCCGTCCGCAGCCGTCGCCCCCGCCGCCGTCTTCCTCGCCGGAGAACACCATCACCGCCGCCGCCGGCTTCCCCTCTCCCGAACCGGTACAAAACCGCCCGATCTGTTTTTTTAGGTTTAGATTTACCTCGGTTTTTCTTAAAAAAACGGTTTATTTTTTTATTAACTTATTCTGCGAGCGTTCATTAGATAGGGTTCGGTAGCAAACGATTTTCGTTCGTTAGCGATCGGTAACGAACGTTCACTATTTAGTCTTTTTCTTTTATATTAGTTTTTCGGCCAGGGACCCGTCTGTGATGATTTTATTTACAGATTAGTCCCTATTTTTCAAACGCTCACTACTTTTCAACCGTTTATCCAAATCCAACGAAAACCAACGCCCACTTCTTTGTTATGATCCCCTCTATCCAGTAAAACAACTTAAACATGTTTTTGAAAGTTTAAAATTTGAATTAGATCAGATTTGAATTTGAACTTCGTTTGATTATAACTTGCGTTTTATAACTCCGTTTGAGTTGATTCTTTTTGCCAATCGAAGCTCTTGACCTAAACTTTCTGATAAGGCCAAATTCACATAATTTTGGTACTGTTAGAAATTGTTTTATGTTGCAAGAGTCATTTGTTTGGTTTTGATGTTTTCTGAATCGTCTTCTTCGTTCTTTCCGATCTTTTGAGTGTTTGCTTATGTGTGGCTACTATTGCTTGCTCATGATAGATTGACTGGAGTGCGATGAGTAGAACTATCAGGAGTTTTGAGTGCGAATCATCTTCATCAATAGTACAGGCAAGTTCACACTTTGATCATATCCCTTCATACCCAGTTTTTATGCATTAGCTTCTTCCTCAAACATTGCATGATTAGGATGCCTATAACTTGTGGGTTGGGAAGTAGTTGCTGAGGTAGAACCTATTGCCCTGTTTATTATCAAACCCTTGGGAGTTACTTCTATGTTATGCTTATATTGCCATGCTATGCTCGTAGACGTGGATTGGGTTTGAGTGATATCCATGACAGATGTGAGATTGTTAATTAATGGTTTACTTAAGGTGGCAACTTCAATACACATCTGGGTGGATTGAGGCACCTGGGGTTACCAGTGATTGCCTGTTTTATTTTTCGAATCCCGGGGTTACCGTGTGATTCTCCTATGGACCGCCACCCAGGCTCAAAGGGAACTGAGGCTATTCATGCTAGAAACTTCCGTGTGCAGCCGCAAGCTATTATGGGCTCTAGCATAGTTGAGTAAGTTGCGCGAACCTCTTGAAGAGGTGGATCAGCAGGTAGTGGGTTTTGTAGGTTTGGTATGGTCTGCTCGGAGTAGAGAGTTAATGCTTCTGAAAGACTGTGTCTCGGTCATCCGTCTCTCAAACACCCTGCAGTGCGAGAATCAACGGAGGCGATCGAGTCTTGCGGGGAAAAGTGTGCAAACCTCTGCAGAGTGTACAATCTAATCATGGTTAGCTGTGTCCCCGGTTATGGACAATTCTGAGTATCTAGTACTTGAGTATTCACATGTATCTCAACACTCTTAATTAATATTGTTGGGTTGTTAATGACTTTAATTTGGGATTGAGAGGGGGTTTACCTTCTCAATATTTTTATAGTTGGGATCATTGAGTTGGGGTTACCTTCTCAAATGATGTTTCAACTACCATGATAGTTAAACCAAAACTGATTCCTTTGTAGTAGGGAAAAATTGGCTTTTCGCAAAAACTGTAACCATAGAGCTTTCCACCAGCCAAATATGCATGTAGTGATAGTTGTTATTCATCATTGCTCTGTGGTGCGAATTTGCCAGTACATTCAATGTACTGACCCTTGTGGCTGCAACGTCTCATGTTGTAGTATCTTACGACGAGTAAGTGATACGTTAGGGTTACGATTTCCTATACTCAACTTTGCCGTTGGTGTTGATGGGAATCCACGACCTTGTTACTTCCGCTATTTTGGATTGAGGTAATAGTATTTACGTTATTTTATACATATGATTTACCTCTGTTATAAATCCTCGAGTACTGTGTCTGTCAGCATACCGATCCAGGGATGACACCTAAGCACAAAGACTTGACCGTCTGAGGTTGGGTCGCTACATAGATGGCCTGCGTGCCAAGGGGCTGAACCCAAGTTGGGTCAGTTTGTATCAAGTTGAGTCAAACCACGTTTTCAGTCGAACCAATTTAGGTTGCACCAAGTCAGGAGGACCAGGCTGGGCGCACCAGACCTAGCGCCCCCCCTTGGGCGCATCACCCAGCACCTCTTATATAGAGGGCTGCTCTCAGATTAGTTAGATAGACCACGTTTAAGATAAACCCTAGTTCATGAGATTGCTATAAGCATTCATCTTGAATTCTTGTCTCCAATTCGTATCGATCTGGAGATTATATACTACAAGTCAAGTGTGATCTGCTGTTCCATTGGGAATTAGTATATTGCAATTCTAACCGTTTCGTGGTCGACGGCTACGTTGCGCAAGTGTGTGAAGTCGTGAATATCCGGAGGGTAGAGAGCTGTTGCATTGGCATCAGGGATCTAGCGAGGAGAGATCATCGGTGACACCAAGTTATCTATTCACCATCATCATCTACGTTACCGCTCACTAAGAAGATCGGGCCACCCCATATCATGTTGGTATCAGATTTCCAGTGTTTACTCGGTGAGCATCCACAAATCCACTCCATAGATTAGTTTGTGTTTTTATTCCTATCCAGAAAAAGCCAAAAATAGTAGGGTTCGTAGTTTTTGCCATAGACTAGATTGCATCGTAGATTCGTTCTAGTTGCTGGTCAGTTGTGTTCGTCCTCTTTGATCCTTTCGGTTTTGCTAGTAGGAGTCTAGGGTTTGTCTTTCTAGTTGTTTTCTTTTGATCTTTGTGACAGTTTGAGTCTTTGTCAACTTTCTTGGCTGAAACCCTAGCTGCTTCGGCCATTGTTGCTGCTATCCGCGTGCGTCTGAGTTTGCTTGTCTGAGTCCACAAAGCGTTCAGTTTGGTGTCTTTCCCAACTTTAGCCACAGAAATTCTATACAACGGTGTTAGGAGCCTACCCATTGAGACTAGCTTGTCCTTGTGCTCATCGGGCTGCTCTGATTAGGGTTTTTCTTGTGAAAATTGTTTCCGCCTCGTTGAAAAAATTCCCGGTGTGACGTTTTTGGCCACAAGAGAAGCAGAGAGAGAAAAAGTTTTTTTGGTTTTACTGTAGCAAAAAAAAGCGTGAAAAAAAGAGTGAACCAAAAAACAAAGAGAAAAGAAAGAAAAGAGAGAGACATTGGCCAGAAGTTGCTTCTATCTATTGCTGGAATTGTATTATCTTGTATTTGCACTAGTAGTGAGCAATCTTGTGCCCGTATACCCTGAGCTTTTTGCTAGCATCTCTCCCTGTGCATTGCAACACGAGCATTACTCCGCCATATCCATCAAATTTACGCTCATTTTCAGAGTTGCAATTGCCCCATTTATCTCCACTGCGTGAGTTTCTTTGGGTGTGTCTCACACGATCAGCACTAGGACTTGTCTTCGGTGTAGATAGGGTGCCATACCTACAGCTCCACCAAATATAATCCTGCTCTGTCATGTGGTAGCTCTTATACCCTGGTATTCACTTCATCACATCCGTGCACTAGTCCTCTATCCGACCTGGTAAGTGTGCATTGCTATTCACTTTGGAACGGTAAGATTTCCTTTTCTTGTCAGTTTTCAGTGAGTTGTGAGTGTTCCACCAAAACGATTTTTTATTTAGTGCACTAACCTGCTAATCATGTCTGAGAATGGTGTTGATGTGATGCAGAAAAAGGATGGTGACGAGTGTGTTACATGGAAGGAATATGAAGCTCTTCGTGATCATTTGACAGGGCTTATCAATAGATCCACTGACAATATTGATGTTGATATTCAAGCTATACAAATGAAAGTGGATGCAACTAAAACTATAGTCAATGCTATGCAAACACAAGTCAATGATCTCCAAACAAGTATACAACAATTGACAACTTCAGTCAATGGGCTGCGTGTGGCTATTGAGCAACGCCAACATGAGGGCCATGGAGATGATGATAGTGTCCATGGAGACAATGAAAATATGATGGGTAATAACGGCCGTGGGCGTGGCTTGCAAGGGCCTGGTCGCCCACCACCACTTGGATCTCGACGTGTACCACTTCAGGAGGATGATGGTTTGGGCAAGCCTAAGTTCACAATTCCCAGATTTGAAGGCTCCACTGATGTAGAAGAGTACCTCACGTGGAAGCTCAAGATGGAGAAATTATGGCGTTTGCATGATTACACTGAAGATAGGAAGATCAAGCTTGCTTCCTCAGAATTTGATGGTTATGCTTTGCGTTGGTGGGATAGCATTGTGCGCGAACGACGAGAAGACAATGAGTTACCTATTCTTACTTGGCGCAATATGAAGGAGATCATGTGAGCTCGTTTTGTTCCCACTAATTACTTGCAGACAATTTATGATAAATTGACACAATTGAAGCAAGGTTCCCTGACGGTTGATGCATATTACATGGAGATGGAGATGTTGCTGCAGCGTGCACGAGTTAGAGAGTCTGCTGAGATGACTATGCAACGTTTCCTCCATGGGCTGAAATATAACATCAAGGGTATTGTTAGGCATCACCAATACAATACAATGAACGAGCTGCTACATCATGCAACAGAAGCTGAGTCCTAGTTGGCCGAAGAAGCTCAAATTAAAGCCCATTATGCTACAGCTGGACTGTTCTCCAACAGAACACAGCCGCCTCGTTACACGCCTAGTGAGGGCGCTGCCAGCCGCCCCTCTTCTTCTGCAACAAAATCAGCCTACATTGTTTCCCAATCAAAGAAACCTACTGCTCCTGCTGCTAGCTCAGGTTCCAACATGTCTACAGCCCGTAACCGAGATATGCTATGTCATACATGTGGAGGCAAGGGACACTTCAAGAGAGAGTGCCCAAACAGAAAAGTGATGATTGTGAACGATGACAATGAATATGAGACTGGAGATGACGCTGACCCATATGCTTCTGATGGTGATGGGTACGCAAGTGAGGGTGGCATAGATGCCTTTGCTTCTCCAGCGCCTATTATTGTTGTCAAGCAGCGTGCCCTTAGTGTGCAGCCACATGCTGATTCACAGCGCTGCAATCTGTTCCAAACAAAAGCACTAGTTGGCCCCAACAAAGCTTGTAAGGTGATCATTGATGGAGGTAGCTGTCGTAATCTTGCAAGCAAAGAATTATGTGCCAAGCTGAATTTGAAGTATTTGCCTCATCCAAACCCATACTACGTACAATGGCTGAGTGACAATGGAGAGATGAAAGTGAATCATATGGTGCGTGTGAATTTTGAGATAGGACCATACAAGGATTCCATTGAGTTTGTTGTGGTTCATATGACTGTTTTCCATCTATTGTTGGGTCGGCCATGGCTGTATGATTGCCATGTGCAACACAATGGCCGCGCCAACACTTATCACTTGGAGTTCAAGGGCAAGAAAATAAATCTACAGCCTATGTCACCGCAGCAAATTGTGAATGAGTCTCGTCAAAAAACAGAAGTGAATATCGCACAGCCACCTGCACGAGAGAACTCCATGAGTGACAATATAACTTGTGACACCCCCGATTCAATCGTACACTAATCATGCACGCAAACGTGTACGATCAAGATCAGGGACTCACGGGAAGATATCACAACACAACTCTAAAATCATAAATAAGTCATACAAGCATCATAATACAAGCCAGGGGCCTCGAGGGCTCGAATACAAGTGCTCGATCATAGACGAGTCAGCGGAAGCAACAATATCTGAGTACAGACATAAGTTAAACAAGTTTGCCTTAAGAAGGCTAGCACAAACTGGGATACAAATTGAAAGAGGAGCAGGCCTCCTGCCTGGGATCCTCCTAACTACTCCTGGTCGTCGTCAGCAGCCTGCACATAGTAGTAGGCACCTCCAGGGTAGTAGTCGTCATCGACGGTGGCGTATGGCTCCTAGACTCCCGCATCTAGTTGCGACAACCAGAAAGAAAGGAAAGGGGGAAAAGGGGGGAGAAAGCAACCGTGAGTACTCATCCAAAGTACTCGCAAGTAAGGAGCTACACTACATATGCATGGGTATATGAGTAAAGGGCCATATCAGTGGACTGAACTGCGGAATGCCAGAATAAGAGGGGGATAGCTAATCCTGTCGAAGGCTACGCTTCTGGCAGCCTCCGTCTTGCAGCATCTAGAAGAGAGTAGATTGAAGTCCTCCAAGTAGCATCTCCAAGTAGCATCTCCAGGTAGCATCTCCAGTAGCATCGCATAGCATAATCCTACCCGGCGATCCTTCCCTCGTCTCCCTGTGAAAAAGCGATCACCGGGTTGTCTGTGGAACTTGGAAGGGTGTGTTTTATTAAGTATCTGGTTCTAGTTGTCATAAGGTCAAGGTACAACTCCGGGTCGTCCTTTTACCGAGGGACACGGCTATTCGAATAGATAAACTTCCCTGCAGGGGTGCACCACATAACCCAACACGCTCGATCCCATTTGGCCGGACACACTTTCCTGGGTCATGCCCGGCCTCGGAAGATCAACACGTCGCAGCCCCACCTAGGAACAACAGAGAAGTCAACACGTCGGTCTAAATCCTATGCGCGCAGGGGGCTGGGCCCATCGCCCATTGCACACCTGCACGTTGCGTACGCGGCCGGTGAGCAAACCTAGCAACCTCCATTACAAAGGAAGTTGCGCTAACGCAGTCCAACCCGGTGCGCGCCGCTCCGTCGCTGACGTCAAGAAGGCTTCGGCTGATACCACGACGCCGGGATACCCATAACTACTCCCGCGTAGATGGTTAGTGCGTATAGACCAAATGGCCAGACTTAGATCAAATACCCAGATCTCGTTAAGCATGTTAAGTATCCACGAACACCGAACAGGGCCAGGCCCACATGTCTCCTAGGTGGTCTCAACCTGCCCTATTGCTCCGCCACAAAGTAACAATCGGGGGCCGTCGGGAACCCAGGCCCCCCTCTATCGGGATGGAGCCACCTGTCCTTTCAGCCCCCTCATCAGAATCACTTGCGGGTACTCATCGAGCTGACCCGACTTTAGTCACCATCTGTATAGTATGTATGTATGTATAGTATATACCCGTGATCACCTCCCAAGTGATCACGGCTCGATAGTATAGCAAGGCAGACTGACAATAATGTAGGGCCAATGATGATAAACTAGCATCCTATACTAAGCATTTAGGATTGCGGGTAGGGTATCAATGACTGTAGCAACAATGACAGGCTATGCAACAGAATAGGAGTAACCGAACAGTAACATGCTACACTACTCTAATGCAAGCAGTATAGAGAAGAATAGGCGATATCTGGTGATCAAGGGGGGGCTTGCCTGGTTGCTCTGGCAAGGAGGGGTCGTCAACTCCGTAGTCGAACTGGGGGTCGCCGGCAGTTTTGGGGTCTACCGGAAAGAAGTAACGGAGAGGGAACACAATAAATAAGAGAGCAATCAAAGCATCACAAAGCGCAACAAGGCAATACGTGGTGTTCGGTGTGCCCTAACGTGGTAGTAGGTGATACCGGCGAAAGGGGGAAACATCCGGGAAAGTATCCCCGGTGTTTCGCATTTTCGGACAGATGAACCGGAGGTGAAAAGTTGCAGGTTCACTATGCTACAGATGTGTGGCGGATGAACGGGCTGCGTATCTGGATTTGTCTCCTCATTCTGAGCAACTTTCATGTTAAAAATAATTTAATCCGAGTTACGGTTTAAAAGATATGACTTTCTAAAGGTTTTATTAATTTCTAGAATTTAATTAATTATTTAATTTAATTCGAAAATGGATTTATGACGTCAGCATCATGTCATGCTGATGTCAGCAGTCAACAGGGTTGACTGGTCAACCTGACCAGTGGGACCCACTGGTTAGTGACACATTTTAATTAGTCATCTTATTTAACCTAATTAGTATTAATTAGGGGGGCACTGTCATTGAGTAATTAATTAATTGACTAACAGTTTAGTTAGTTTAGTTATTTGATTAGTTTAATTAATCAAAATTAATTAAGTTAACTATTTCTTTAATTAATTAATTATTTATTTTTATTTTTATTTTATTTTTGTAAACGTTCTGTGGGGGTTGGGGCCCCACATGTCATAGGCAAGGGGGCCATAGCGGGTGTGGGCTAAACGGGCGCCGGGGCGAGGCTGCCCGTCAGGGCGAACCCGGGCGACGCCCAGCATACGCGGATGGGCACCGGCGCGGCGCCGACGAGGCCACAGCGAGGCGGGTCCGTGGCGAAGCGGGCGGTCGCCAAAGAAGGACGCCGGGGCCGTCGAGGGTGCGACCGGACCACCGCGGGGCGGGTCGGCGAGCAGCGGCGGAGGTGGTTGCGGCTAGAGCCGGCCGGCCAGGGAAGGCCCCCGGGATGCGGGGCTGCACGTCTCGGCGCGGCAAGGGACACGGCCAAGGGCGGGAGTGCGACGACAAGAGTCGGTGACAATGGCGAACGAGCTAGGGGAGGGGAGGCCGGAGCATGGGGCGAGGGAGAGAGAGGAGGGGCGCAGAGGCCGTGGCCTCACCGGAGTCGTAGGGTCTGGGCAGCGGTAGTCGAGGGGGGTGACGGGGACGGCGTCGGCGGAGCGGGTGCAGGCCGGTGGGGAAGGGCGCCGGCGAGGTAGAGGAGGCAGGCCGGCGAGATGGCGCGGGCTCCGGGCGGCGGCGTCCTGGCGCGGGGCGGCGAGGTCGTCGCGGTGATGGGCGATGGGATCGGGGGTTTGCCCCGATCCAGATCCAGAACGACGAGAGGGAGTGGGGGGCGAATGGGTGTCGGTGGGGCTAGGGTTTCGTGAATGGGGGGATATGGGGAGTGAGGGGTGGCCGGTTGGGCCAGCCTGGTGGTTCGTGGCCCAGTTGGGCCGCTGGCCTGCTGGGCCGGAGCCCGGGGGGGTGAGTGCTTTCTCTTTTATTTATTTTTGTTTGTTTTTTATATATATATATTTCTGTTTTACTGTTTTTATTTTAGTTTCCTTTTGAATTTGGTTTTATAAACTACACCACTGGTTCCTAATTTAGTTTTAATAAGTATGCCACTGCCCCATAAGTTTTGGCAATAAAACAAATAGTTTAATATTTTACCAAACTGAAAAGGGTAGTTAGTTAAATGTTTTGCTGCTGTTTTAAATATAATAGTGCACTTAAACCTTTTATAAAATAGTGGTTTCTCCACAATAATTACCTATGCATTATTTGGCAACACCCCAACATTTTAGTTTTAATATTTGAAAATATCTTATTGTTTGCTTGATTTTGAATTTGAATTCGAATAGGTTTCGAACTAACGCGAGTTTATCCACAGTAACCGAGGTGACGTGGCATCATTAGCAGGGATCACTGTAGCTTAAGTATCCGGGCGTCACAATTCTCCTCCACTACAAGAAATCTCGTCCCGAGATTTAAGAGGGGAGTAAGGGGGAAAGTTCTGGTTACGATATTCTAAGGGGCCTTCTCGAAGAAGTTAATCCCTTTCGTTGATGTCTTCAATTCTTTATTCCAAAGAATTATGATGAAGTTGTCATCCTTTCTTCGGGGAACTCCATCGTACTTACGAATAGGTAAGGGGCAGCTCTACAATGATGGGATATTACAAGGGAAATTCATCTGGGGGTATCCCAAGAATGAACATATGAGTATCCCTCGAGTTGAACAAATGACACACTTCGAGAGCAAAGTAAGACGGTGCGATAAGAAGTTTCAAGCGGATAGGCAATCGTTCATTGCCTGAAGCAGAGTGTGAAAGGGGTTCAGAGCAACGGGAATAAGTATTGCGTCCGATACCAGAATAGATCAACAGGCAAGTGGCCCGTGAATTACATACAAAGTCAGGCACGAGGAATAACTTTGACAACAGGTTGTACAGGAGAGTCAGGTTTCGATCCTATGGAACTGTGTGTTATGGGCCCACCATGTGGTTCAAAGTAGGAAGGGGGCCGACATCTTGCACGGTCACGATAGTAAGGCGTGTCAGAGGGTAGCTTATCAGTTATGTCGGCAACAACATCGATACCAAGGGAGAGGGACGAAGAGAACCATTTTCCTGCTCGTTGAACGAGGCGGGCCAATAGGCAAGGTTCTCGTCCATCGGTGGCTACCGAAATGTCATCAACAATAGTAACAGGGTCTTACTGACAGAGCGGTACCACAAGGTGTTTACATAAGCAGGAGAATATTACTGCTTAGGTCATGTAGAGCACAAGAAAGGTTAAACCAAACAATGGAAAGGAAAATATGATTATCAGATTAAACAGAACAATGTAAAGGAAAATGTGTTAAAACACATATTTCAGGGGTATTTCCTTCCCAAGGACAAACAGAGCATGATATCCACGACAGGATATAATGTAGAAAACCATTTAGGTTAGGAGAGAGGAAGTTCATGACATTACCCAAACAACGGTGTTTGGATAATCGAGCAGGAACATTTAGCATTGGGCTTCAAATGTTTGTGTTGAAAATCGGAGTACCATGGACATGCTTCGAGATAGCACTAACATGGTTTGCAAGCAAAGGTCAGACTCTGTATTCACAAAGGATCCATCAGGAACATCTTATAGAATAAGTCTTACAATTTCCTTATGGAAGAATGGCTAACCTTGCTGAAAAGAGGGAGGTATTATAACATTGGGTTCCCTAGCCAGGTGTGCTAGGCATGACATCACCTTACCGGATCTTATAAAGACCAATGTTAAAACTCCTGGAAATATGTTCAAACCATCATATCTGACCCGAGATTTAGATCTGATTGGTGTCAGGATACCTCAGACTCGGGATGTCTGAGAAGAAAAGGTGCAATACAAATTGACGAGATGACATTGTAAGTGAGGGAGTCCTGGACTAGGGGGTGTCCGGACAGCCGGACTATAATTATCTGCCGGACTCCAAGACTACGAAGATACAAGATTGAAGACTCCGTCCCGTGTCCGGATGGGACTTTCCTTGGCGTGGAAGGCAAGATTGGCAATACGGATATGTAGATCTCCTACCATTGTAACCGACTCTGTGTAACCCTAGCCTCCTACGGTGTCTATATAAACCGGAGGGCTTTAGTCCGTAGGACGACATACATTACAACAATCATACCATAGGCTAGCTTCTAGGGTTTAGCCTCCTTGATCTCGTGGTAGATCCACTCTTGTACTACCCATATCATCAATATTAATCAAGCAGGACGTAGGGTTTTACCTCCATCGAGAGGGCCCGAACCTGGGTAAAAACATTGTGTCCCTTGTCTCCTGTTACCATCCGCCTAGACGCACAGTTCGGGACCCCCTACCCGAGATCCGCCGGTTTTGACACCGACATTGGTGCTTTCATTGAGAGTTCCTCTGTGTCGTCACCGATAGGCTTGATGGCATCTTTAACCAGCAACGCTGTCCAGGGTGAGACTTTTCTCCCCGGACAGATCTTCGTGTTCGGCGGCTTCGCCCTGCGGGCCAATTCACTTGGCCATCTGGAGCAGATCGAAAGCTACGCCCCTGGCCGTCAGGTCAGATTTGGAAGCTTAAACTTCACGGCCGATGTCCGCGGAGACTTGATCTTCGACGGACTCGAGCCACAGCCAAGCGCGCCGCACTGTGACGACAGGCATGATCTAGCTCTGCCACCGAACAGTGCCTTGGTGGCCGCACATGGGTCCGCTTCAGCCATTAGCCCGGAG
This sequence comes from Triticum timopheevii, assembly GCA_963921465.1. Classification (NCBI taxonomy): domain Eukaryota; kingdom Viridiplantae; phylum Streptophyta; class Magnoliopsida; order Poales; family Poaceae; genus Triticum; species Triticum timopheevii. The sequence continues at coordinate 121,095,859 of OY997271.1, forward strand.
CCGATCGCCCAGATCGAGGGCCGGTGGATAGACGCCTCCCTGGGGGCTTCAACATCCACGGCGATGGAGCCAAACACTAATCTTGTCCCCTGCGAAACTCGTGATTCTGAGGCACCGGACTCCTCGCCGGACTCCGAACCTCCCGCGCCCCTACCAATCGATCCGGATTGGGCGTCGGTCATGGAATTCACCGCAGCGGACATCTTCCAATACTCGCCTTTTGGCGATATCCTGAATTCATTAAGGCACCTCTCGTTATTGGGAGAGTCCTGGCTGGACTGTGGCCAGAATGGTTGGGGTACGGACGACGAAGAAATTCAGAGCCCACCCACCACCCACTTTGTAGCCACTGTCAACGATCTAACCGACATGCTAGACTACGACTCCGAAGACATCGACGCTATGGACGACGATGCCGGAGACGAACAGGAACCAGCGCCTACAGGGCACCGGAAGACCACCTCGTCATACGACATATACATGGTGGACACCCCAAAAGACGGGGAAGGCGAAGAAACAGCGGAGGCAGACTCTCTAAAGAAGCAGCCCAAACGCCGGCATCAGCGGCGCCGATCTAAATCTCGCCACAGCAAGAATGGAGATTCCGGCACAGGAGATAATAATACTCCAGAGAGTGCCGAAGACAATCCCCTCTAGCAAGATTCAGCGCAGGAGGATGCAGAAGCAAGCCCTCAGGAGAAGGCGGCAGACGAAGAGGCTGAGGATCATAACTATATGCCTCCCTCTGAAGACGAAGCAAGCCTCAACGATGACGAATTCGTCGTACCCGAGGATCCCGTCGAACAAGAGTGCTTCAAGCGCAGGCTTATCGCCACAGCAAACAGCCTAAAGAAAAAGCAGCAACAGCTTCAAGCTGATCAGGACCTGCTGGCCGATCGATGGACCGAGGTCCTCGCGGCCGAAGAGTATAAACTCGAACGTCCCTCCAAAAGTTACCCAAGACGCAAGCTGCTTCCCCGATTAGAGGAGGAAGCATACACACCTCCATCACCAGCGCACAATATGGCTGACCGACCACCCCGTGGTCGTGACAGAGAGGCATCCAGGCCCCCAGCCAAGACCGTACCTCGGCATCGCTCCAAAAGTACGAAGCCAAGAGGGAACGCGCCGGACTTGCGAGACATATTGGAGGACAAGGCAAGGCAATCCAGATCCATCTACGGATCACGTGGGTGCCCTACGACCCACGACGAATACCGTCGCGCCGGATACAATAACCCTGGCCAGGCCGAATACAGCAGACAGCGCTCTCTCGAGCTGCGTCGCGATATCGCTCAATACAGAGGCGCCGCACACCCGCTATGCTTCACTGACGAAGTAATGGATCATCAGATCCCCGAAGGGTTTAAACCCGTAAACATCGAATCTTACGATGGCACAACAGACCCCGCGGTCTGGATCGAAGACTACCTTCTCCACATCCATATGGCCCGCGGCGACGATCTCCACGCCATCAAGTACCTCCCACTCAAGCTTAAAGGACCAGCTCGGCATTGGCTTAACAGCTTGCCCGCAGAGTCAATTGGGTGTTGGGAAGATCTGGAGGCCGCATTCCTTGATAACTTCCAAGGCACATACGTGCGACCACCAGACGCTGATGACCTAAGCCACATCATTCAGCAGCCAGACGAATCGGCCAGACAATTCTGGACACGGTTCTTGACGAAGAAAAATCAAATCATCGATTGTCCGGATGCAGAGGCCCTTGCAGCCTTCAAACATAACATTCGGGACGAATGGCTAGCCCGGCACCTGGGGCAGGAAAAGCCGAAATCCATGGCAGCCCTCCCATCGTTGATGACCCACTTTTGCGTGGGAGAGGACAGCTGGCTAGCCCGCAGCAACAATCTCTGTAAAAATTCTGGCAGTCCGGATACTAAGGACAACAACGGCAGGTCACGTCGAAACAAAAACAAGCGCCGCATTAACGACGACGATAAGGAGGATACGGCAGTCAACGCCGGATTCCGAGGCTCTAAACCCGGTCAGCGGAAGAAGCCATTCAAAAGAACCACTCCGGGTCCATCCAATCTGGACCGAATACTCGACCGCTTATGCCAGATACATGGCACCTCTGAAAAGCCAGCTAACCACACTAATAGAGACTGCTGGGTGTTCAAGCAGGCCAGCAAGTTAATTGCTGAAAACAATGACAAGGGGCTAAACAGCGACGACGAGGAAGATACCCGACCGCCGAACAACAGAGGACAGAAGGATTTTCCCCCACAAGTGCGGACGGTGAATACGATATACGCGACCCATATACCCAAGAGGGAGAGGAAACCCGCACTAAGGGACGTCTACGCGATGGAGCCAGTCGCCCCAAAGTTCAACCCATGGTCCTCTTGTCCGATCACTTTCGATCGAAGAGACCATCCGACCAGCATACGCCATGGCGGATTCGCCGCATTGGTTCTAGACCCAATCGTCGATGGGTTCCACCTCACGAGAGTCCTAATGGACGGCGGCAGCAGCCTGAACCTGCTTTATCAGGATACAGTGCGCAAAATGGGCATAGACCCATCAAGGATTAAACCTACAAAGACAACCTTTAAAGGTGTCATACCAGGAGTGGAAGCCAACTGTACAGGCTCAGTCACACTGGAAGTGGTCTTCGGATCCCCGGATAATTTCCAGAGCGAAGAGTTAATCTTCGACATAGTCCCGTTTCGCAGCGGCTATCACGCTCTGCTCGGACGAACCGCGTTTGCCAAATTCAACGTGGTGCCGCACTATGCATACCTAAAGCTCAAGATGCCAGGCCCTCGTGGAGTCATCACGGTCAATGGGAATACGGAACGCTCCCTCCGAACGGAGGAACATACAGCGGCTCTCGCGGCAAAAGTACAGAGTAGCCTTCTAAGGAAATTCTCGAGTCCGGCCGTTAAATGGCCGGATATAGCAAAGCACGCCCAGAGCAATGCCAACCAAGACCACCTGGCGCGATCAGAGCACGCGTAGCAATGCAGCCCCAACCCTCGCCCGCGCATGATCGCAAGAATAACACTCCGCGTACATCATTACGCTTTGGAGATACCATGGGCACAGGGGAGGGGGCACGATCGCAACGACCCAGAGTGCGGTTCGACCACACCGAGGGCTCGCAAATGTGCCCCCCTTTTTTTATTATTTTTCTTCTTTTATGTACACAGGACTCTATTAACCAGAAGCCCTGTCCGGCAGCGAACCTGCCGAACTCATGATGCAACAGTCAGGGATTAAAGAAGGCCGCGACGAACACTCAGGTGGTCTCAATTACGAGCATTAAATTCGATTATATACACCAAGTCCGCAGCTCATCCCTGGAGGGGGACACATTTACCTAGTCCAAATCCCTTGCTTACCGCACTATTTGTATCAGTCCGCTCCACTAGCAGACTTTCTTTCATAAATAATGCAGCAACTTTTTGATCACAATTGCATTACCTTTTATATATATGCTCATTATATGACATCTTGCACCCGTATATTTTGGTACGGCCTAATACACCAGGGGCTTATAATCCCCATTCTATGGTGTGATAAGTCCGAACACTTTCACAAGTGCGGCACCCCGAACTTATAGCATTATATGAATCGGCTCCGAATCATGTCTTGGGTCAATAGTTGGGTTTGCCCGGCTCCCACGTTTTGGTGCCTTACGTTCCGTTCCATCGGCTAAGGTGGCACTGGGAGAACCACTGCGATTGCGCCCCGGTTGAGCCGGGCGAGCGCCTCAGTGGAGAAAGCTAAAACTGACTGGCATGATAAGGCGAGAGACTGGTCGCTGTTCGAGAGGTTTTTTCGGGTCCTTAAAGACTCACGCCGCTTCGAGCGAAGTTTCGGACAATGTCCGATGAAGGCGTGGATAGCACCCCGGATTCGGTCTTCCGAATACTAGGGGCTTCGCCGAAATTTAAAATTATAGAATTCTATGGCTAAGTGAGAGTGTTCAAGCATTATAAGTCCAGTTGCCTTATTCATTGTGTTGAGCGCCTCCCTCGATGGACCCAACAATGGGAACTAGAGTGCTCAAGGTTATCCCGAACACCCCAGCACTTGCGGCTTGGGGGCCGAAGCCAACGACTTACCATCTCTCAGATTTTATAAATGGCTGCACAGAAGGTAATATTTTAAATTAAACAAGCGTTGCTTAACGCGCACATGAACAAAGTTTCAAGCGCGCAGGATAATACATAGAAAATTCATTCAAAGATTACATTTCAGGGGCACTCATCCGCAATATTGCGGGCTCCCTTCAAGACAATTTTATAATACATCTCGGGCATGCGATACTCCTTGCCCAGCGATGGTGGGTCCGTGAGAAGCTTCTCCGCATCCAACCTGCCCCATTGCACCTTTGTGCGGGCAAGAGCCCGGCGAGCGCCTTCAATACAGGCGGAGCGCTTGATTACATCCACCCAGGGGCATGCATCCACCAGCCGCCGCACGAGGCCAAAGTAGCTCCCAGGCATGCCTGTCCAGGCCACAGCCGGGCTATGAGGCCCTTCATGGCCTCTTCAGCTACCTTGTGGAGTTCGACCAGCTGCTTTAGCTGGTCGCTTGGGGGCACCGGGTGTCCGGCCTCAGCATACTGAGACCAGAAGACTTTTTCCGTCGAGCTCCCCTCCTCGCCATGATAGAATGCGGTGGCATCGGACGCACTACGCGGCAGATCTGCAAACGCCCCTGGAGAGCTCCGAATGCGGGTAAGTATCAGGTAATTTACATTAACATGCTTGCTCTGCATGAAAAATGCCTTACCCGCCGCTATTTTCTTTATATCTTCAACCTCCTGAAGGGCCTTACGGGCCTCGGCCTTGGCGGACTTGGCACTTTCGAGAGCCGAGGCAAGCTCGGACTCTCGAGTCTTGGAGTCACGCTCCAAACTCTCATGCTTTTCCATGAGCGCCTAGAGCTCTTGCCGAACTTCCGCCACCTGTGCCTCTTGCTTTTCTCGCTCAGCCCGTTCCGTGGCCGCACTGTGTTCGGCCGCGGACACAGCATCCTTCAGGGCTGCCACCTCATTAGTGGCCCCTGCAATACACATATTATCCTTGTTAATTTTATTGCAACCGAAATCCTTTTCTATAAGGTACCTATTCAAAGTGGTGTTACTCACCTTCTTTTTCCTCGAGCTGCTTCTTCGCATGGCCGAGCTCTTGCTCGGACCGCTCGAGATCATGCTTTAACACATCGACCTCTGCCGTTAATGCGGCAGAGGCCAGCAGCGCAGCCTACAAACCCATATTGACATATTTTTAGCAACCCTGCGAATATCTTGTTAGATCCTCAGTCCGGCTTTTCTTTCCGAACACCGAACTGAGCATCAGGGGCTACTGTCTATGCGGTATTACATTACATAATTTTAACTTCTTACCTCAAAGCCTGTTAAAAGGCTGCTGCAGGCTTCGGTCAGCCCGCTTTTGGCGAGCTGAACCTTTTGAATCACCGCACTCATGATAGTGCGGTGTTCTTCCTCAATGGAAGCGCCTTTAAGCGCCTCCAGCAAGTTATCCGGTGCCTCCGGTTGGACGGAGGCCGCCGGTGTCACGGTCTTGCCCTTCTTTCGAAGGGGCCGCTTGCCGGACTCTGGAACCACTGCGGGTTCTGATGTAGAGTCCGGCGCAAAGTCCGGGAGGTCGCCTGACGGCGCCTCCGGAGCCTCCTCCTGATGGGTCCCTCTCTGGGATCCCACCTCGGCGTCCTTGTCGGCGCGTGGGGTGGAGGCAGTCGGAAGTGAATTCACATCCGACGAAGCCAACGACCCGCTCGATGAGTCGGGGAGATCGTCATCGGCCGGACTACGGACAGAATGCGGCGTTAGAAGGACACTATGTGACATAAAAGATATGCATATAAAGGATCCGGGTACTTACGATCTTGCCGGACGCCTGGCCCTTGGAGGCCACTCATCCTCGCCAACGCTGGTGTTGGTGAAACTGTCCGGGGGGATAGTTCTCCCCCTCTTGGACCCTTCGGCCTCCCTGATTGGGGAAGCCTTCCTCTTCTTCTCTCCCTCCTCCGAGAGGGAATACTCCTCCTCCTCGTCTTCGAGGGAGGAGTCTGCGTCGTCGTCAGACGCCTGATTGCGGGAACTCTTTCGAGTCCCCGCGGCCACCTTCTTGGCCTTCTTCTCCGGCACCACGTGCGGTGCCGGAACCAGCAGCCCTGCTAAGCGGGCGTCCACTGGGTCTTCTGGCATGGGAGCCGGGCTGATAAGCAGCTTGGCCTTCTCCATCCATTCCTGTCAAAGGAAGAGGCAGAACGAAACCTCACTAGAGTCAATCTAATTATCACAAGTGTCCCGTAATGGGGTTGAATCACTTACCTCGTCAGTTGGATACTGCGAGCTGAATCCGCGGTCTTCCGTCGCGGATGCGGGGGCTTCGGCGCCCTTGAACAGCACCCTCCAGGCACCTTCGTATGTTGTATCAAAGAGCCCGCTTAGCGCCTGGTGCTGTTCCGGATTGAACTCCCACAAATTGAATGCCCGTTCTTGGCATGGGAGGATCCGCCGGATGAGCATGACTTGGACCACGTCGACGAGCCTGAGCCTATTGCTCACCATCTTCTTGATGCAGGCTCGGAGTCCCGTCACCTCCACCGGATTGCCCCACTGCAAGCCCTTCTCTTTCCAGGAGGTGAGCTGCGTGGGGATGCCAGATCTAAACTCGGGGGCCGCCGCCCATGTAGGTTTGCGCGGCTCGGTGATGTAGAACCACCCCGATTGCCACCCCTTGATGGAGTCCACAAAGGTCCCTTCAAGCCAAGGGACATTGGGCAATTTGCCCAACTTGGCGCCTCCGCATTCCGCTTGCGTGCCCTTCACAACCTTCGGCTTGACGTTGAAGGTCTTGAGCCACAGGCCGAAGTGGGGCCGGATGCAGAGGAAGGCCTCGCACACGACGATAAACGCCGAGATATTAAGGATGAAGTTCGGCGCCAGATCGTGGAAATCCAGGCCGTAGTAAAACATGAGCCCCCGGACAAATGGATGGAGCGGAAAGCCCAGTCCGCGGAGGAAGTGGGGGAGGAAGACGACCCTCTCATGAGGCCCAGGGGTAGGGATGAGCTGCCCCTCATCGGGCAGCCGATGCGCGATATCGCCGGAAAGGTATCCAGCGCTGCGCAGCTTGGTGATGTCCTCCTCCTTAGCGGTGTAGGCCAACCATTTGCCTCCCGCTCCGGACATATTCGGAGAAGGTCGAGGCGAGATGCGCGAGCTTGGGCGTTGGAGCTTGAGTTCGCGGAGATGGAGAAGCAAAGAAGGAAGAAGGCGTAGGTGAGAAGGTGAATCCTTATCCCTTATATATAGGCGGACAAAAACTATGCATCCCCCACCAGCCTGGTAAAACTCGCTTATCTCCCAAGCGCCACCATCAATGGCGCGGTTGGGTTACCCACGCACGTATTGATGAGAATCCTGGAATAAGGGGAACACGATCTCTGCTTCGACAAGACGTGCAAAGGGAACCGCTTCGCTAAACGTGCTGAGGTGGTATAGTAAAAAACGATTCAAACAAAGGCTTGGTAGCGGTGTGATGTCATGCCGCACAATACGTCAGCAGATTGAACTAAGTGTACATTTTATTCTCTCTACGGTGGAATGTGGAGTTTATTTTGCAGAGCCGGATACTATCCGGGTGTTCATGATCTTCTTTGGATTATTCAAGGGAGGAACCCGCCTTGCAATGCCGAACATTATGCGCGCCGGACTTATCGTCATTGAAGCCTGGTTCAGGGGCTACTGAGGGAGTCCTGGACTAGGGGGTGTCCGGACAGCCGGACTATAATTATCCGCCGGAGTCCAAGACTACGAAGATACAAGATTGAAGACTCTGTCCCGTGTCCGGATGGGACTTTCCTTGGCGTGGAAGGCAAGCTTGGCAATACGGATATGTAGATCTCCTACCATTGTAACCGACTCTGTGTAACCCTAGCCTCCTCCGTGTCTATATAAACCGGAGGGCTTTAGTCCGTAGGACGACATACATTACAACAATCATACCATAGGCTAGCTTCTAAGGTTTAGCCTCCTTGATCTCGTGGTAGATCCACTCTTGTACTACCCATATCATCAATATTAATCAAGCAGGACGTAGGGTTTTACCTCCATCGAGAGGGCCCGAACCTGGTTAAAAACATCGTGTCCCTTGTCTCCTGTTACCATCCGCCTAGACGCACAGTTCGGGACCCCCTACCCGAGATCCGCCGGTTTTGACACCGACAGTAAGATTCTCGGGAAATGAACTATGAAGTGATTTCCGTTAACAAGAGTTCATTATTAACCCAAGGAGAGGACAAGGAGGTGGCTGATGAACTCAACGACAATTCATCGAGATTTCCAAAAGATGGATTTCCACAATTAAGTGAACAAGGAGATAACATTTGTCAGATCAAATGATATAAGGAAGTATGCTCGAGGAAAACATACACAATTAAACATTGGTTGAAAGGTGTACCCGATATATGGGTTGGGTTGCACGACCAATGTCAGAATGGTGATTCAATAATCAATAGTCTAAGAATGAACGGCCGACCATTAACTTCAAAGCCATAGGGTTGCTAGAAGTGCAGAATCCAAACAACACCGTTCACTTGTTGGTACCCCGGTTGGAATCAACACAAGGACCAAGAAAGAATGGTGATGGTGAGAAGTATCACTGTACCAAGAATTTTTAAGAGGTGGTGAAATTCTCACAACGTTCTTGACATAAAAGATGGTAATACTCCATGGTAAAGGAGAACAAATACTGGATAGCAAGAATCTCAAGGTTCAATCCAAAACATGAACACGTTTGTGTCGAGGGAAGACAAGGATGTGGTCGATGATAAAACAATCATCGAGGGGTAAGGATGGTATTTCCCATCATGAATTTGATTGATATCCTGGAAGGAGTTAAAATGTTGATGATGATCACGACAAATGTTGACTCGGTTCAGTTATCGGTGTCTTTGAGTGTTTAATAACTCAGAGCCCGCGAAAAATTGGAATCAATGAGAATGTAGCACTTGATGAAGAACTCATAAGAAGTTATGTAGTTCCATGATAATCTCGAGATACCAGGGGGGTAATACTCGGCGACAGATCAAAGTAGAGGTTGGACTGGGGTAATCCTCTGCAGAAGACAAGTACTTACACTTGCACGAGAAATGGTATTTAAAGGGGAACATGGTCGGAATGCACGATCATAAAGGATCGAACCACGGATACAAGATGAACTTATAACAAGGGGGTAATTATTTTTATGAGCAGCTTCCATGATAAGTTATACATCGTGTCCTGGGCATAAACGCAAGGTTCAAGGTCGACTCCCACTTCTTCAATGTATAACCTTCCATTCACTTTTTGCTTTGATAAGGCATTAGTGATGAAAGTTTTATCTGGTGAAATACCAGATGAGTATGACTCGTGAAAACTTCCGAGTTCACACATATAAAGGAAGGCATAGGTTCAACCCATCGGGGCTTCTTAGAACATATACCATGAACTTCAGGAGTAAATAACACAAGCTCAAAAGTAGAGCATGGTTGACAAAAGTAGAGGATACAATTTACCAAAGGCATTATGTATCGGGTAAAGAACTCATTAGAATTTTGGTTGTGAAGGACACTGTCGGATAATAACCCGGCAATGGGTATGGCGGTCTACAACAGGGCTGATGTGAGTATCGGTACTCAATCAGAGGAAGAAAGAATGCAAATGCATCAGATTATAGAACATCGGAATAATTTGATGGTTAGATAACAAAGGAATTATGACTTCCAAAATGAAGGATCAGAAGCAGACGCTCTGATCATAGATGGATAGCCGAATAGACATAGGGGGTTACAATCAACGGCAACTTGATTGGTCGAGACCCAGCTCATGTTTAAAAATGGCGTCTGAGCCGGAAGGATGAATTCTAGGATCTGATTGAGGATTGCAAGCATGCACAACATATTGAATCAACGGACTCAAATGATAATGACAATGGATGCCAATAAGATTACCAGACTTATGGGATTAATCATAATGAAAGCAAACAAGAAATTCCAGAGCAATAGGTTGCTGAGGATTTTCAGAAGATCGAATGGTACTTCGAAGACTTTTGTGAAACACATGAACAACTGGGGATGAGCGGATACTCGACAAGTGCGAGGATTTATTTGTAGGGGTATTCATGTGGCAAAGAACTGCAAGGCAGTAGGCACAAGATATTCTCAGATCAATAGAGAGAATTTCGGGGGATCTTGCAATAAAAAGATCAACTGGGAATAAAAGTAGGAATGACAAGTGCATGTATTTATCCATAGGGATATTTCGACGGTAGGGAATTGAAAAGGCAACGGGCACAAAGTCTCGAGAGAACATCAGAGAGTATCTTCTAAATCCTCTAGTGCAGCAGGCGGTCGTCGGTAATAATGGGCTCTCCGGGTGGATGCGATCACGAGATCCTAATGTCAGAGTTAGCAAATTCATTTAACCCGAATAGTAGAGAGATCAGAGTCCCAGAGTATAGATGAGGAATAAAAGATTCTAATACCACCCAATGGCGACGTGGGCCCATGGGCCGCACAGCCATGTTAGTAAAAGTTTTGCAATGTCTAGACTCAACTTCGGCCAAGGAGTTGGAAAGGGGGATTCCTACAGGCAGTCGGCTCTGATACCAACTTGTGACGCCCCCGATTCAATCGTACACTAATCATGCACGCAAACGTGTATGATCAAGATCAGGGACTCACGGGAAGATATCACAACACAACTCTAAAAACATAAATAAGTCATACAAGCATCATAATACAAGCCAGGGGCCTCGAGGGCTCGAATACAAGTGCTCGATCATAGACGAGTCAGCGGAAGCAACAATATCTGAGTACAGACAGAAGTTAAACAAGTTTGCCTTAAGAAGGCTAGCACAAACTGGGATACAGATCGAAAGAGGAGCAGGCCCCCTGCCTGGGATCCTCCTAACTACTCCTGGTCGTCGTCAGCAGCCTGCACGTAGTAGTAGGCACCTCCAGGGTAGTAGTCGTCATCGACAGTGGCGTCTGGCTCCTGGACTCTGGTTGCGATAACCAGAAAGAAAGGAAAGGGAGGAAAGGGGGGAGAAAGCAACCGTGAGTACTCATCCAAAGTACTCGCAAGCAAGGAGCTACACTACATATGCATGGGTATATGAGTAAAGGGCCATATCAGTGGACTGAACGGCAGAATGCCAGAATAAGAGGGGGATAGCTAATCCTGTCGAAGACTACGCTTCTGGCAGCCTCCGTCTTGCAGCATGTAGAAGAGAGTAGATTGAAGTCCTCCAAGTAGCATCTCCAAGTAGCATCTCCAGGTAGCATCTCCAGTAGCATCGCATAGCATAATCCTACCCGGTGATCCTCCCCTCGTTTCCCTGTGGAAAAGCGATCACCGGTTTGTTTGTGGAACTTGGAAGGGTGTGTTTTATTAAGTATCCGGTTCTAGTTGTCATAAGGTCAAGGTACAACTCCGGGTCGTCCTTTTACCGAGGGACACGGCTATTCAAATAGATAAACTTCCCTGCAGGGGTGCACCACATAACCCAACACGCTCGATCCCATTTGGCCGGACACACTTTCCTGGGTCATGCCCGGCCTCGGAAGATCAATACGTCGCAGCCCACCTAGGCACAACAGAGAGGTCAACACGTCGGTCTAAATCCTATGCGCGCAGGGGTCTGGGCCCATCGCCCATTGCACACCTGCACGTTGCGTACGCGGCCGGTGAGCAGACCTAGCAACCTCCATTACAAAGGGAAGTTGCGTTAACGCAGTCCAACCCGGCGAGCGCCGCTCCGTCGCTGACGTCAAGAAGGCTTCGGCTGATACCACGACGCCGGGATACCCATAACTACTCCCGCGTAGATGGTTAGTGCGTATAGACCAAATGGCCAGACTCAGATCAAATACCCAGATCTCGTTAAGCGTGTTAAGTATCCGCGAACGCCGAACAGGGCCAGGCCCACCTGTCTCCTAGGTGGTCGCAACCTGCCCTGTCGCTCCGCCACAAAGTAACAGTTGGGGGCCGTCGGGAACCCAGGCCCACCTCTACCGGGATGGAGCCACCTGTCCTTTCAGCCCCCTCATCAGAATCACTTGCGGGTACTCATCGAGCTGACCCGACTTTACTCACCATCTATACAGTATGTATGTATGTATAGTATATACCCGTGATCACCTCCCAAGTGATCACGGCCCGATAGTATAGCAAGGCAGACTGACAAGAATGTAGGGCTAATGATGATAAACTAGCATCCTATACTAAGCATTTAGGATTGCGGGTAGGGTATCAATGACTGTAGCAACAATGACAGGCTATGCAACAGAATAGGAGTAACCGAACAGTAACATGCTACACTACTCTAATGCAAGCAGTATAGAGAAGAATAGGCGATATCGGGTGATCAAGGGGGGGGGGGGCTTGCCTGGTTGCTCTGGCAAGGAGGGGTCGTCAACTCCGTAGTCGAACTGGGGGTCGCCGGCAGTCTCGGGGTCTACCGGAAAGAAGTAACGGAGAGGGAACACAATAAATAACAGAGCAATCAAAGCATCACAAAGCGTAACAAGGCAATACGCGGTGTTCGGTGTGCCCTAACGCGGTAGTAGGTGATACCGGCGAAAGGGGGAAACATCCGGGAAAGTATCCCCGGTGTTTCGCATTTTCGGACAGATGAACCGGAGGTGAAAAGTTGCAGGTTCACTATGCTACAGACGCGTGGCGGATGAACGGGCTGCGTATCTGGATTTGTCTCGTCATTCTGAGCAACTTTCATGTTGAAAATAATTTAATCCGAGTTACGGTTTAAAAGATATGATTTTCTAAAGGTTTTATTAATTTCTAGAATTTAATTAATTTAATTTAATTCAAAAATGGATTTAGGACGTCAGCATCATGTCATGCTGATGTCAGCAGTCAACAGGGTTGACTGGTCAACCTGACCAGTGGGACCCACTGGTTAGTGACACATTTTAATTAGTCATCTTATTTAACCTAATTAGTATTAATTAGGGGGGCACTGTCATTGAGTAATTAATTAATTGACTAACAGTTTAGTTAGTTTAGTTATTTGATTAGTTTAATTAATCAAAATTAATTAAGTTAACTATTTCTTTAATTAATTAATTATTTATTTTTATTTTTATTTTATTTTTGTAAACGTTCTGTGGGGGTTGGCGAGCAGCGGCGGAGGTGGTTGCGGCTAGAGCCGGCAGGCCAGGGAAGGCCCCCGGGATGCGGGCTGCACGTCTCGGCGTGGCAAGGGACACGGCTAAGGGCGGGAGCGCGACGACGAGTCGGTGACAATGGCGAACGAGCTAGGGGAGGGGAGGCCGGAGCACGGGGCGAGGGAGTGAGAGGAGGGGCGCAGAGGCCGTGGCCTCACCGGAGTCGTAGGGTCTGGGCAGCGGTAGTCGAGGGGGGTGACGGGGACGGCGTCGGCAGAGCGGGTGCAGGCCGGTGGGGAAGGGCGCCAGCGAGGTAGAGGAGGCAGGCCGGCGAGATGGCGGGGGCTCCGGGCGGCGGCGTCCTGGCGCGGGGCGGCGAGATTGTCGCGGCGATGGGCGATGGGATCGGGGGTTTGCCCCGATCCAGATCCAGAATGACGAGAGGGAGTGGGGGGCGAATGGGTGCCGGTGGGGCTAGGGTTTCGTGAGTGGGGGGATATGGAGAGTGAGGGGTGGCTGGTTGGGCCGGCCTGGTGGTTCGTGGCCCAGTTGGGCCGCTGGCCTGCTGGGCCGGAGCCCGGGGGGGTGAGTGCGTTCTCTTTTATTTATTTTTGTTTGTTTTTTTATATATATATTTCTGTTTTACTGTTTTTATTTTAGTTTCCTTTTGAATTTTGTTTTATAAACTACACCACTGGTTCCTAATTTAGTTTTAATAAGTATGCCAGTGCCCCATAAGTTTTGGCAATAAAACAAATAGTTTAATATTTTACCAAATTGAAAAGGGTAGTTAGTTAAATGTTTTGCTGCTGTTTTAAATATAATAGTGCACTTAAACCTTTTATAAAATTGTGGTTTCTCCACAATAATTACCTATGCATTATTTGGCAACACCCCAACATTTTATTTTTAATATTTGAAAATATCTTATTGTTTGCTTGATTTTGAATTTGAATTCGAATAGGTTTCGAACTAACGCGAGTTTATCCACAGTAACTGAGGTGACGTGGCATCATTAGCGGGGATCACTATAGCTTAAGTATCCGGGCGTCACAGAAAAGTGCGAGAGAGACTAGTTTGCTTATATTAGCCACCAAAGAAGACATGAGAGAATTTAGAGAGGATCCTACAGCCATGCCTCTTGTGCTTATGTACAAAGGCAAGGTTTTAGTTTCTAATGATGTGCAACCTATTTCTCTTGGTGTGTCTGCTGTTTGCAGGAATATGGCGATGTGTTTCCGGAGGAGGTACCAGCGGGGCTCCCACCATTGCATGGAATTGAGCACCAAATTGATCTCATACCAGGCGCTACCCTCCCCAACCGAGCGCCATACAGGACCAACCCCGAAGAAACGAAGGAAATACAGAAGCAAGTGCAAGCACTACTAGACAAAGGGTATATTCGTGTTTCTCTTAGTCCTTGTGCGGTTCCTGTTATTTTGGTGCCTAAGAAAGATGGTACATGGCGCATGTGCGTCGATTGTAGAGCTATTAACAACATCACTATTCGATATCGTCATCCTATTCCACGCTTAGAGGATATGCTAGATGAGTTGAGTGCTAGGGTTTTAGTTGTATTAGTGATGTTATATGTATGACACTATTCGTGATGTATTAGTGATAATATTCGACGATGTACGGACGCATGAGATGATTTACTTTTGCTTATTGAATGCATGCTAATTTGAGTCCTATAAGATATTTTGAAATGTATATCTTGTGTGGTGCTGTTGTTTTCTCTAAAATTGATTTACGTAGTGGTTATCATCAAATTAGGATGAAAGAAGGGGATGAGTGGAAAACTGCTTTCAAAACTAAATTTGGTTTATATGAGTGGCTAGTTATGCCTTTTGGTCTTACTAATGCACCTAGTACATTCATGAGATTGATGAATCATGTTTTGAGAGAGTTTATTGGTCGTTTTGTGGTTGTATATTTTGATGACATACTTATTTACAGCCGCAATGAATCTGAACATTGTGATCATATTAGACAAGTTTTGCAACTGTTGCGTGATGCTAAATTGTATGCTAATCTTGAGAAGTGCACATTTGCAAAAGATAAGGTCATATTTCTGGGATACGTTGTATCTAAGCATGGAGTAGAAGTAGATTCATCTAAAATTGAAGCAATTCAAAATTGGCCTACTCCCATGAATGTTAGTCAAGTACGAAGTTTTCACGGTCTTGCTGGTTTCTACCGGCGTTTTGTAAAAGACTTTAGTACTGTTGCTGCACCATTGAATGAATTAACTAAGAAAGGAGTGCCTTTTGTTTGGGGCGCTGCACAAGATCATGCATTTGATGAGCTGAAACGTTTGCTTACTTCTGCACCATTACTTGCACTACCAGATTTTTGTAAGCAATTTGAAGTTGAATGTGATGCTAGTGGTATAGGAATTGGTGGTGTGTTGATGCAAGAAGGTAGACCTATTGCTTATTTCAGCGAGAAACTTTCTGGTGCTAGATTGAATTATCCTGTTTATGACAAAGAATTGTATGCGCTTGTTAGAGTTCTTGAAGTTTGGCAACATTATTTGTGGCCAAAATAATTTATCATACATTCTGATCATGAAGCTTTAAAATATCTGAAAGCTCAATCTAATTTGCATAGGCGCCTCGCTAAGTGGGTTGAGTTCATTGAGTCGTTTCCCTACATAATTAAGCATAAGAAAGGGAAAGATAATGTTGTTGCTGATGCTCTATCTAGGAAGAACATTTTATTGACACATCTCGATGTTAAAATTCCTGGTTTAGAGAGCTTGTGTGATTTGTATGCAACTGATCATGATTTTGCTGAACCATATCGTTTGTGTATGTTTCGACACGCATGGGACAAGTACCACATACATGATAGATTTTTGTTTCGTGCTAACAAACTATGTGTTCCAGAATCGTCGGTGCGTTTGCTATTGTTGCAGGAATCACATGTAGGAGGATTGATGGGTCACTTTGGGCATGAGAAGACATTGCTCATGCTAGCTGATCACTTTTATTGGCCCAAGATGAGGAGCGACATGGACAGGTTTGTTAGGCGCTGCATTACATGTAACAAGTCCAAGTCAAAACTAAAGCCTCACGGTTTATATACGCCACTACCTACACCTACCACACCATGGGAAGATATCAGTATGGATTTTGTGTTAGGTTTGCCATGCACTAAAAGAGGTCATGATTCTATATTTGTGGTAGTGGATAGATTTTCAAAGATGGCACATTTTATTGCATGCCACAAAAGCGATGATGCGTCGCATATTGCTAACATGTTTTTCAGGGACATCGTATGCTTGCATGGAGTGCCAAAGACAATTGTTTCTGATAGGGACATGAAGTTTATGAGCTACTTCTAGAAGACCCTATGGGGAAAGCTAGGAACGAAGCTGCTGTTCAGTACTACATGTCATCCCCAAACGGATGGTCAAACAGAGGTGGTGAATCACACATTGTCCCAATTGCTGCGAGCTATGATCAAGAAAAATCTACGTGAGTGGGAGGAGTGTTTGCCACATGTTGAGTTTGCATATAACAAAGCGATGCACACTACTACCCAGCTTTGTCCTTTTGAGGTGGTGTATGGCTTCAAACCAATCACACCGCTAGATTTGCTGCCTCTTCCATTGCATGAGAGAGTAAATATGGAGGCATCAAAAAGAGCAGATTATGTGAAGAAAATTCATGAGAGGACACAAGAGGATATTGAGAAGAAGGGCAAGAACATTGCTGCTGCAAGAAACCAATCAAGAAAGAAAGTTTTGTTTCAGCCTAGAGATATGGTTTGGGTGCATCTGCGCAAGAATAGGTTGCCACAGCTGCGGCGTTCCAAGTTGTTGCCGCGTGGTGCTGGTCCTTACAAGGTGCTAGCCAAGATAAATGACAATGCCTACTCGATTGATATTCCTATTGCTGAGTTTGGTGGCGTTAGCAACAACTTCAACGTTGCTGATTTGTCACCATATGATGGAGAAGACCTTGGAGCGTCGAGGTCGACGCCTTTTGAAGGGGGGGGGGAGATGATGAGGACATCCCTACACTTGACCCATCTCCAACCTATGATGATGATCACCAAGTGGCTGCAAAGAAGACGTCCAATGATGAAATCAGAATCGGACCTATCACAAGAGCTCGTGCAAAGATAATAGAACAACAGGTGAATTCTCTCTTAGTTGAATATGCTATTTATTTTAATGAGAGTTTTCTACTGCCTAAGTCTTTGTGTGTTTGCATACTCAGGTGCATGGGAGAAGAAGGCATAGCACGAAGGAGCGAGGAGTTGCAGCAAGAGGAGCATGACGTGGAGTACAAGCAAGAGGGTGCGAGGGAGCAGAGGCAGTCAGGCGCAAACGTCAAGGAGGAGGATCCCCACGTCGAGTAACACCAGGCGCACCAACACCATGTTGCAGCGCCATACCTCAAGTACATGGCCTGCGTACCAAGGGGCTGAACCCAAGTTGGGTCAGTTTGTATCAAGTTGAGTCGAACCACGTTTTGAGTCGAACCAGTTTAGGTTGCACCAAGTCAGGAGGACCAGGCTGGGCGCACCAGACCTAGCGCCCCCCCTTGGGCGCATCACCCAGCACCTCTTATATAGAGGGATACTTTCAGATTAGTTAGATAGACCACGTTTAAGATAAACCCTAGTTCATGAGATTGCTATAAGCATTCATCTTGAATTCTTGTCTCCAATTCGTATCGATCTGGAGATTATATACTACAAGTCAAGTGTGATCTGCTGTTCCATTGGGAATTAGTATATTACAATTCTAACTGTTTCGTGGTCGACGGCTACGTTGCGCAAGTGTGTGAAGTCGTCAATATCCGAAGGGTAGAGAGCTGCTGCATTGGCATCAGGGATCTAGCAAGGAGAGATCATCGGCGACACCAAGTTATCTATTCACCAACATCATCTACGTTACCGCTCACTGAGAAGATCGGGCCACCCCATATCAAACTTATATTTTTTTTACTATTCTACTAGCGTATCCCCTGCCATGCAAGAGTTTTTGTATTGGATAAGATATGTTTTAGTCATACTACGGAGGAAAATAAAGTTTACTTGAAGACCGAGCATGGTTATATTTTCCATGCAAAATTATACAATTCAGACGACTACACCTATTTTGGATGCAAAACATGGCGAGCACTATGCAAGACTTATGCATTTGAGCCTGATATGGTTATCACCTTTGATATTCGTCCGGAAGATGATATTGAAGGTAATACCGACATCTGGGTCGATGTGCAGACGCCTCCAGTTATACCATTATATAAGTTTCTCAACCATATTTATGTCTTTGATATTGTTTATTCAAAAATAGTTGACAACTAATTTGTATTGTCAGCTTATTTCGGTGCAAGCAAACATGTCCAACGCTTGGTAGACAAGACCGTATACTATCCTGGGGCTGAACTCAACTGCGAGGACCTCAGTCATTATGTTTCATGGCTTGAGGATCTTGATACTGTCAAGACAAATTTTCTTCCTGCATTTAGAAATGTTAGTACTGAAAATGTGCGACCAATGGTGTTCGTAATGAACTACGGTCACATCTATTTAGGAAGGATGGTAAGATTCTTACTATTTATCCTCAGTGCATCTTTTCCATACATTATTTTTGAAGCTAAACTTCATTGCTAAGTATGTTACCATACGATGTTCTTCAACAGGGACTCCCAATGAATGTTGTGCCTTATGGGATCGAGACTAAAGGTACCATAAGTATTATCAGCTTACGGCCAAGATATCCTACAGATTACTTTAGTGCATTCAAGATTAGCGACGGATGCTTAATAGTGCAAGACTAGACCAAATATGTGATGGGGGAGCGCAGAGAAGTACTAGGGGGTAGCAAATAGATGCGCTACCCACGATTAGGAGACAGGTTCATCTGCATGCTCCAACTTGATCAAGGAGGAGAGCTATACATGTTTTATGTTATTTTACCTAAGAGAGAGCAGCATGAGTGATTAGCTAGCTAGAAATGAGTTTGAGGATAATGATGTGCTACACTATTACTATGATGATAAAATAGCTAGTGTTGGTGGTAATGACTATGATGATTATTATTAGCTAGTGTTAATGGTGATTAAATAAATACTATTGGTGGTAATGACTATGATGATGATTAAATAGCTTGTACTGGCGGATTAGATTCAAGTGGAGGCAACATGTGGTGCACATCGAAACTACTACTAGTCCAAACTAGATCAAGTTTGGATTAGTAGTATACTTTTGACATGCACCACATATTGCCTCCACTTGAACCTAATCCACCTTCATTTGACACACTGTTATGGACATAATGATGTAAACCTCATAACTGGTATTGTACCAATATTTGTACGATGGAGCATAAATATACTAAAAATAAAAAAATAAAAAAAGAATACTAGTAGTGATGGACGGAAAACACGCTGCCAGTAGTTACATTCGCAGTAGCATGGGCTTGAGCAAACACTGCAGCTATTTGTCCTAGCAGTAGCGCGTGCGGGCCCGCGCTATTGCTAAGCAATAGCTGTAGCGCCTTATTAGTAGCGTGCCTGCCCGCTCTACTGATACGCCTAAAACCCGCGCTGCTGCTAGCCTTTTCCCTAGTAGTGTCTATAGATTCTACTCCGCCATCCTCCCAACAAGATTCGCAAGACAACGCAAGGCTAGACAGTCAACATAGCTGTGTAGATGATGAGCACATCTCCCCTACTCCACCATCACAGGTGCTTGCTCTAACTTGGCACTATTATATGTGGTTGCATGTTGCGTATGATTTCTAGCTTGTATTGCTTCTAACTTTGTTGAATTGCATCTGCTTACTTTACACATAATGCCTATGAATATGACATGTGTTCCTGTTTCTACATCAGACTACTATTCTTGCATATCCTGCATCAGTCACTTATGATAAGGCACCTTTAAGTCGCCACTGTGATATTGGTTGTGTCTTGCATATGATTTCTAGCATTTACTACTTCTAATTTGTGGAAACGCCATACAGTTTGAACTTGGCAGCGTGATATTGGTTGCATCTTTCATATGGTGTCTAGCTTGCAGTGCTTCTAATTTGTTGAAATGCCTTCTGCTTAGTTAGCACATCATAGGTGTGAATATGTCACACCATCCTGTTTTTCATACATATTCCATCCTCGCATCATGTGTTTGACTTTCATCCGAGTAGTGTTCGTCAGTATCATGCATGAATGAGTTCTGAAGAGCGAATTTTATTC
The DNA here is from genome assembly GCA_963921465.1 of Triticum timopheevii. Taxonomy (NCBI): domain Eukaryota; kingdom Viridiplantae; phylum Streptophyta; class Magnoliopsida; order Poales; family Poaceae; genus Triticum; species Triticum timopheevii. Next base: position 121,116,249 of record OY997271.1, read on the forward strand.
CTTTTTCTTATCGGTTTGACTTCACAATGCAAAATCATTACGGCTAAAGGAAATTAGTCCGGCAGTGGATGATGGTGGTCCTTCGGAGCAACTCAAACAGGGGGTCTCTACAGATTCTACTCCGCCATCCTCCCAACAAGATTCAGAAGACAACACAAGGCTGGACAGTCAACGTAGCTGTGTAGATGATGAGCACATCTCCCCTACTCCACCATCACAGGTGCTTGCTCTAACTTGACATTATTATATGTGGTTGCATGTTGCATATGATTTCTAGCTTGTATTGCTTCTAACTTTGTTGAACTGCATCTGCTTACTTTACACATAATGCATGTGAATATGACACGTGTTCCTGTTTCTAGAACATACGTGTACATGATGAGCACATCTCCCCTACTCCACCATCACACGTGCTTGCTCTTACTTGGAACTGTTATACATGGTTGCGTTTTCCGTATGATGTCTAGTTTGTATTGCTTCTGATTATGTAGAATTGCATCTGCGTAGCTTACAACTTATACCTGCAACGATCACTTACCCATAAGACACATTTAACTTGGGACTGTGATGTAGGCTGCATAATTTCTTGAAATGGCACTTACGACAAGACACTTTTTACTTGATAGAGTGATATTGGTTGCATGCTCATATGGTGCCTAGCTTTCATTTATTCTAATTTTGTTGAAATGCCTTCCGCTTACTATTTTTTCGTACATATTCCATCCTCCTATCGTACGTGTGAATATGAAATGCTGTCTTTTTTTGTATGTATTCCATCCTCCTATCCCGCACTTGCCTTACATCAAAGTAGTGCTCGTCTGTATCATGCATCAACCAATTATGTAGAGCTAATTTTATTCATCTTCTTGTGGTTTTGACTTCATAAGGAAATATCGAAAAATAGGAAGGAAAAGAGTAAGTTAGGGGATGTTGGTGGTACTCCGCACCGACGCAAACAAAGACTCTCTAGATTTTCCACTGCTACTGCCAATGAAGTTGAAGTCCCAAGTCTACATGATGATTTCATCTCCCGTACTCCACCATCGTAGGTGCTTGCTCTAAGTTGACAGTGTGATAATTGGTTTCATGTTGCATATGTTGTCTATCCTGTATTTCTTCTATTTTGATTAAATTGCACCTGATGAGTTTATACGTTATACATGTGCATATGACATGGCTTTCTGTGTCTAGAATACACTTCATGTATCTATCATACCATGTTCCTACATCAAAGTACTGTTGTTGTGTATCCCGCATCAGTAACTCATGATTGGAAGCTTTTAATATGGCAGTTTGATAGTGGTTGCATCTTGCATTGATTTCTACGTTATACTGCTTCTAATTTTTCGAATTGCCACTTATGACAGGACACTTTTAACTTGGCAGAGTAATATTGGTTGCATCTTTCATATGGTGTCTAGCTTGCATTACTTCTATTTTCTTGAAAATCCTTCTGCTTAGTTTGCACATCGTAGCTGTGAATATGTCATGTCGTCCTGTTTTTCTTACATATTCCATCCTCATATGGTTGTTTTACATCAAAGTATTGCTTGTCTGTATCATGCATCAATGAGTTCTGAAGAGTGATTTTATTCTTTTGTGTTGTGGGTACAGCTTGACATGGCAAAGTCAAAAAAGAGCAAGGAAATTAATATAGTAGGGAGTGCTATTACTCATCGGGTGAAACGGAAATGGTTCTGCCGTCGAGATTCTGCTAGTACTTATAGTGCAGTAGAAGGTCCAAGTCCACCGGCTAAATCTACAAACACAGTATCACCTGCTCCACCAGCTACAACATCAGCTTCAACTGTACCAGCATCTCAACTAGTTACTCGTTCATTTGCTCCGGAACTGGCCAGTTCCCAAGCTGCCTTCACACCTGACACTACTTCCGAAGCACTGCTGACACAACATGACTTGGCAAGATCAGATGAACCTCATGAGCATCAACACCAAGACGGTACCTCACCGAGTCAAGTTGCAGTTGCATGCTCCTTTATATGTACTCTCACAGTTTGATGTACACTAACACTTTCCATATTCGTTGTTAAACTAGCACCACGGCGCAACCGGAAATAGACATCAGGGATAATGCTTGACAGATTAACAAAATCTAAAGGAGGAAGAATGGAGATCCATTTTGAGGCAGGTTTAAAAAGGCCACGTGATGCTACAGAGTCAGCCAAGTTAGTATCAGAGGCAGCCGTTGCCGTTAGGTGTCATGCGCGTATCCTCCCAACGTGGATCCAGTACAGGAATGAGAAAGACAATACCCAGTTTAACACCTTCATTGACCATTTATCCGTAAGTAATGTTATTCATCGCAATTAGTAATATTGTCTTGCTCTGTCCCATACTTTCTAGCTTCCTCCTAATAAGACTCACATTCTTTTTTCAATAGATGAGGTTCAAGTTGGATCCGAAAGATGATGCAACTAAACAAGCATGCACTCATGTTTTTCAGTCTGCTCTGCGACGGTGTCGGTACCACCTTAGAAAATCTCACTTTGAAGGCAAGGCTAACAATGAAATCGCCCAAACTTCTCCAGTGGAATATATTACATATGAAGACTGGACAGCCCTCGTTAAACACTGGTCTAATCCAAAGTATCAGGTAGGCTATATGTATTTGATCAGACCACATATTGAACTTGTATTTATGTATGTGCCTTACAAGTGTATCTTCTTTTAGGCTAACTGTTTGAAGAACAAAACCAACCGTGCTAAAGTGAAATTCCAACAGACAACAGGATCTCGTAGCTATATTGCACACTGCGAGGCTCTTGTAAATAGCTGCTACTTCCTTCTTTTTTTTGTGCTATATTATCATATCTATTTTGACTTGTTCCAAATACAGAGGAAAGCCTGTGCGGACCAAAAATAACCTGAACCGAATGCAGTGCAAATCTTCAAGGATTGCCACACCAGCAAGATGAAGGTCATGAGCACACCAGTTCAAGCTGCTGTTGTAAGTCCTTACTCCTCCTGCCTTGAACTGATTGGTACTGTGGTGTGTTCATTTAACTACTTGGTTTGCAGCCAATGTCAGTTACTCTGTTCACTTTTATACATAGTTGTCTCAACGTATCATTTCACCTTACATGGTTTAAAAGAGATGAAGGATATTCTTTTGGTCTTGATCTGTAATCTAGTAGTTATGTTCACGTGCACACACAATGATAAAATAGCCTATTTGTTTTATATCTGTTTGCCCATGATATGAATGATGTCATACTATGTTCATCCTACTTTAAACCATGTCTCTTTATCCTTAGATGTCAATGAATGTGAGGAAATAGACAATACAGTAGGCATGCTACATGCACATATGTTCCGAAAGTGATTTTATTATGTAGTTGGCACTACAATACATGCTAATGTATTACAATAGTTCACCAAAATAAGTTATGTATAAACGTTTAACCTACTTTGTTTGTTTTTATCTCATTAGTAACTTATCTGGTACACTAATCTACAAGTTCAAACTTTCAGGAAGCTATGGAACAAATGATTAAACAGCCACAACCACCTGAAGGTGACGAGGCTACTACAGGCACAATGTCACCTCTTGCTGCAGTGCGTCAGTTTCTCTCCACAAACAGTGCAAAAAGCACCTTCCTGTGTAATTCTGGGTTGGTTGTCAAGGTAACCTCGTCCAAATCTCCTACTGAACAAAATATTCCTGCTAGACAGAGTGATATATCTGTGCTCCAGACACAAGTCCAATCCCTAATGGACGTTGTTTCGGAAACAAGAATAGTGGTTGAGAAATGTCTTCAAGATATGAATGATTTTGAAACCAGACTATCAGACATTCGCTTTGTTGTTCAAGAGCAATGGCGGAAAAAAGGTGGAGATCGTGCTGCTCCATCAGATTCTACAGCCTGAAACATTAGCACTCAGGTCAAATGTTCTGTGCTTCTATACATCTGATGGTGCTTTTATCTGGAAGGACTGTAAACTTTATGCCAACAGGCCTTTTGTTGTATGGTTGGAATTTATTTTGTTGTGATACAACATTTATGATGCTGCCCGTGTAGGTTTATCTTAGTAATGTATTCGGCCGAAAGCTTCGTAGGAGCCCAACATGCCAACATTCGTCGAGCCCATTCAAATTAGGCTAAAAATGATTACGGGCCGAAATTGGCATGTAGCCCACTAAAAATATATGGGCTTAAATCAACACAAGCTTTCATATTTTTCTGGTAGGCCTATGCCCATAGTGGGCCTTTAACAGGCCTAAACATTAATAGACCGAAAGTGAGATTGGGCCCTGATTGTGCCAAATAACCCACTGGACTTAGCAGGCCAAAATGGTAGCCCATTTACGATGTGGATATTTGACAGGCCGAAATTCGGACGGGCTGTAAATGCGCCGACCTAATACACGGGCCTTTAATAGGTCAGAACTTCGGTCGAGCTAGATTATCGTCATTTTTATATGGGCCGTTAATGGGCCCGATATGACGTTGGGCCACATATGGCCCATGGTTTACGTCCGGTGTTAACAGGCCGAAATTGACAGCAGGCCGACAGTGGCCCAAATCTATAGTGGGCCTCTAACAGGCCGAATGACAAACATGGCCGAATATGACCCAAATCCTTCACGGTCGTTTATGGGCCGAAAGTTTTGATGGCATGTAAATGGGCCCAAATGAAGCCGGACCTTTAATAGGCCAGAAATATACCGGGCCGTAATTCGGCCCAATTACTTAGCGGACTATTAACAGGCCAGAAGTGACCATGGGCTGCATTGATGACAAGTTTAGACCAGGCCGTTGACGGGCCGATTTGACAGAGAATGTTGGACCTTTAGCTGGGCCGGCCCATTATGGTGTGTAGAATCTTGTGGGCCTTTAGCTGGGCCGGCCCATTATGGTCCGCAAAATCTTGTGGGCCTTTAGCCGGGCCGGCCCATTATGGTCCACAAAAGCGTGTGAGCCTTTAGCTGGGCCGGCCCATTATGGTCCGCTAAATTTTGGGGGCCTTTAGCTGGGTCGGCCCATTATGGTCCGCTAAATCTTATGGGCCTTCGGTGGGGTCGGCTCATTTAAACTTTGTGGGCCACTTTTGGGCCGATCCATGTGTCAACATATCATAGGCCCATCTCGACCGTTGGATGAGTGACACCTGTGCCAACGCGGAGCTGACACGTGGATCCGTCATCCGTCATCCAATGCGGAGCTGACACGTGGATCCGTCATCCAAATCGGCATTGGTCGTGGCTGTTAACGGGTTATCGTATCCAAAATCCAACCCGATAGCTTAACGGCGTTCCGTTACGGTGGATGCCACATGTCGGTCACCCTTGACGAAAGCACTTCTGTGACGTGCTATTTATCGTCATGGAAGTGGACACTTCTGTGATGATAATTTTGGTAATGTCATGGAACACTTCTACGACAGCACAAGTATGACTATCTTGATTCTGTCATAAAATCGTCATGGATGTACATGCATGACGAAAACGCAACCTACTGTGACAAACACGTATCATCACATAAGTGTATTTTTTTGTAGTGCTACGATGGATATCAAGGTGTCAAGCTGGTGACGATGGAGATCATGACGTTGCTTCGGTGATGGAGATCATGAGCACAAGATGAAGATGGCCATATCATGTGACATATTTTGATTGCATGTGATGTTTATCTTTTATTCATCTTATTTTGCTTAGTACGGCGGTAGCATTGTAAGATGATCCCTTACTAAATTTCAAGGTATAAGTGTTCTCCCCGAGTATGCACCATTGCAGAAGTTCTTTGTGATAGGGTGTGATAGGATCTACATTCAAATACAATGGGTGCAAGCCAGATTTTCACACGCGGAATACTCAGGTTAACTTGACGAGCCTAGCATATACAAATATGGCCTCGGAACACTGGAGACCGAAAGGACGAACGTGAATCATATACTAGATATGATCAACATAGTGATGTTCACCATTGAAGACTACTCCATCTCACGTGATGATCAGACATGGTTTAGTTGATTTCGATCACATATCCTTAAGATGACTAGAGGGATGTCTATCTAAGTGGGAGTTCTTAAGTAATATGATTAATTGAACTCAATTTATCATGGACTTAGTCCTGATAGTTTTTTGCATATCTATGTTGTAGATCAATGGCCCGTGCTACCGTTCCTTTGAACGTTAATGTGTTCCTAGAGAAATCTAAGTTGAAAGATGATGGCAGCTACTACACGTACTGGGTCTGTAACTTGAGGATTATCCTCATTGCTGCACAGAAGAATTATGCCCTTGATGCCCCAGCAACTGCAGACAATGTGAATGCCTGGCAGTCGCGTGTTGATGACTACTCGTTAGTTCGGTGTGCCAGGCTTTATAACTTAGAATCAGGACTTCAAAAACATTTTGAACGTCATGGACCATATGAGATGTTCCAGGAGTTGAAGTTGATATTTCAAGCAAATGCCCGAGTTGGGAGATATGAAGTCTCCAACAAGTTCTATAGCTACAAGATGGAGGAGAATAGTTCTGTTAGTGAGCACATACTCAGAATGTCTGGGTACCATAATCACTTGACTCAGCTAGGAGTTAATCTTCCAGATGATTGTGTCATTGACAGAGTTCTTCAATCACTGCCACCAAGCTACCAAGGCTTCGTGATGAACTACAATATGCAAGGGATGGAAAAGACTATTCTCGAGCTCTTCGTGATGTTAAAAGCCGCGGAGGTAGAAATCAAGAATAAGCATCAAGTGTTGATGGTTAACAAGACCACTAGTTTCAAGAAGAAGGGCAAGGGTAAAAAGAAGAGGAACTTCAAGAAGAATGACAAGCAAGTTGTCACTCCCGGGAAGAAACATAAAAATGGACCCAAACCTGAAACTGAGTGCTTCTACTGCAAAGGGACTGGTCACTGGAAGCGAAACTGCCCCAAATATTTGGTAGATAAGAAGGATGGCAAAGTGAGCAAAGGTATATTTGATATACATGTTATTGATGTGTACCTTACTAATTCTCGTAGTAGTGCCTGGGTATTTGATACCGATTCGGTTGCTCATATTTGTAACTCGAAGCAGGGACTATGGATTAAACGAAGATTGGCTAAGGATGAGGTGATGATGCACGTCGGAAATGGTGCCAAGGTTGATGTGATCACCATCGACACACTACCTCTACATCTACCTTCGGGATTAGTTTTAGACCTAAATAATTCTTATTTGGTGTGAGCGTTGAGCATGAACATTATATCTGGATCTTGTTTAGTGCGAGACAGTTATTCATTTAAATCAGAGAATGATGGTTTTTCTATTTATATTAGTAATATCTTTTATGGTCATGCACCCTTGAAGAGTGGTCTATTTCTGTTGAATCTTGATCATGATGATACACATATTCATAATATTGATGCCAAAGATGCAAAGATGATAATGATAGTGCAACTTATTTGTGGCACTGCCGTTTGGGTCATATTGGTGTAAAGTACATGAAGAAACTCCATAAAGATGGACTTTTGGAATCACTTGATTATGAATCATTTGATACTTGCGAACCGTGCCTTATGGGCAAGATGACTAAAACTCCGTTCTCCGGAACAATGGAACGAGCTAGTGACTTATTGGAAATAATATATACTGATATATGCGGTCCAATGAGTATTGATGCTCTTGGCGGGTATCGTTATTTTCTGACCTTCACCGATGATTTGAGCAGATATGGGTATAGCTAATGAAACACAAGTCTGAAACGTTTGAGAAGTTCAAAGAATTTCAGAGTGAAGTGGAGACTCATCGTAACAAGAAAACAAAGTTTCTATGATCTGATCGTGGAGGAGAATATTTGAGTTATGAGTTTGGCCTTCATTTAAAACAATGTGGAATAATTTCACAGCTGACGCCACCTGGAACACCACAGCGTAATGGTGTGTCCAAACGTCGTAACCGCACTTTATTAGATATGGTGAGATCTATGATGCCTCTTACCGATTTACCACTATCATTTTGGGGTTATGCATTAGAGACAACTGCATTCACTTTAAGCAGGGCATCGTCAAAGTCCGTTGAGACGACACTGTATGAACTGTGGTTTGGCAGCAAACCTAAGCTGTCATTTCTTAAAGTTTGGGGATGCGATGCTTAGGTCAAAAGGCTTCAGCCTGATAAGCTCGAACCCAAATCGGAGAAATGTGTCTTCATAGGATACCCTAAGGAAACAATTGGGTACACCTTCTGTTGGGTAACGTAGTAAATTCAAAAAAATTCCTACGCACATGCAAGATCATGGTGATGCATATCAACGAGAGGGGAGAGTGTCATCCACGTACTCTCGTAGATCATAAACAGAAGCGTTATGACAACGCGGTTGATGTAGTCGTACATCTTCAGGATTGACCGATCGTAGTACCGAACGTACGACACCTCCGCGATCTGCACATGTTTAGCTCGGTGACGTCCCACGAACTCACGATCCAGTAGAGCTTCGAGGGAGAGTTCTGCCAGCATGACAGCGTGATGACGGTGTTGATGAAGCTACCAACGCAGGGCTTCGCCTAAGCACTGCTACAATATGATCGAGGTGGATTATGGTGGAGGGGGGCACCGCACACGGCTAAAAGATCAATGATCAACTTGTGTGTCTATGGGGTGCCCCCTCCCCCGTATATAAAGGAGTGGAGGAGGAGGAGGAGGCCGGCCTCCTAGGCGCGCCCCAAGGGTAGTCCTACTCCCACCGGGAGTAGGATTCCACCCCTTCCAAGAGTAGGAGTAGGAGGAAAGGAAGAAGGAGAGAGGGGGAAGGAAAAAGGGGGGCGCCGACCCCTTCCTTGTCCAATTTGGACTAGAGGGGGAGGGGCACGCGACCTGCCCTGGCCGCCCCTTCCTCTCTCCACCAAGGCCCATGAGGCACATTACACTCCCCCGGGGGGTTCTGGTATCCCCCAGTACTCTGGTATTTGTCCAAACTCACTCAGAACTCTTCGGAAGTCCAAACATAGTCACCAATATATCGATCTTTTTGTCTCGACCATCTTGAGACTCCTCGTCATGTCCGTGACCATATCCGGGACTCTGAACTACCTTCGGTACATCAAAACACATAAACTCATATTACCGATCGTTAAGCGTGCGAACCCTACGTGTTCGAGAACTATGTAGACATGACCGAGACACATCTCCGGTCAATAACCAATAGCGGAACCTGGATGCTCATATTGGCTCCTACATATTCTACGAAGATCTTTATCGATCAAACCGCATAACAACATACGTTGTTCCCTTTTTCATCGGTATGTTACTTGCTCGAGATTCGATCGTTGGTATCTCAATACCTAGTTGAATCTCGTTGCCGGCAAGTCTATTTACTCGTTCTGTAGTGAATCATCCCGCAACTAACTCATTAGTCACATTGCATGCTAGGCTTATAGTGATGTCGAGAGGGCCCAGAGATACCTCTCTGAAACATGGAGTGACAAATCCTAATCTCGATCTATGCCAACCCAACAAACACCTTCAGAGACACCTGTAGAGCACCTTTATAATCACCCATTTACATTGTGACGTTTGGTAGCACACAAAGTGTTCCTTCGGTATTCGGGAGTTGCATAATCTCATAGTCTAAGGAACATGTATAAGTCATGAAGAAAGCAGTAGCAACAAACTAAACTATCAAGTGCTAAGCTAACGGAATGGATCAAGTCAATCACATCAGTCTCTAATGATGCGATCCCGTTAATCAAATGACAACTCATGTCTATGGTTAGGAAACACAACCATCTTTGATTCAACGATCTAGTCAAGTAGAGGCATACTAGTGACATTATGTTTGTCTATGTATTCACACATGTACTAAGTTTCCGGTTAATACAGTTCTAGCATGAATAATAAACATTTATCATGATATAAGGAAATATAAATAACAACTTTATTATTGCCTCTAGGGCATATTTCCTTCAGTCTCCCACTTGCACTAGAGTCAATAATCTAGATTACATAGTAATGATTCTAACACCCATGGAGTCTTGGTGCTGATCATGTGTTTGCTCGTGAGAGAGGCTTAGTCAATGGGTATGCAACATTCAGATCCGTATGTATCTTGCAAATCTCTATGTCTCCCTCCTTGACTTGATCGCGGATGGAATTGAAGCGTCTTTTGATGTGCTTGGTTCTCTTGTGAAATCTGGATTCCTTTGCCAAGGCAATTGCACCAGTATTGTCACAAAAGATTTTCATTGTACTCGATGCACTAGGTATGACACTCAGATCATATCTGAACTCCTTCATCCAGACTCCTTCATTTGCTGCTTCCGAAGCAGCTATGTACTCCACTTCACACGTAGATCCCACCACGATGCTTTGTTTAGAACTGCACCAACTGACAGCTCCACCGTTTAATATAAACACGTATTTGGTTTGTGATTTAGAGTCATCCGGATCAGTGTCAAAGCTTGCATCGATGTAACCATTTATGATGAGCTCTTTGTCACCTCCATAAACAAAAAACATATCCTTAGTCCTTTTCAGGTATTTCAGGATGTTCTTGACCGCTGTCCAGTGACCCACTCCTGGTTTACTTTGGTACCTCCCTGCTAAACTAATAGCAAGGCACACATTAGGTCCGGTACACAACATTGCATACATGATAGAGCCTATGGCTGAAGCATAGGGAACACCTTTCATTTTCACTCTATCTTCTGAAGTGGTCGGGCATTGAGTCTGACTCAACTTCACACGTTGTAACACAGGCAAGAACCCTTTCTTTGCTTGATCCATTTTGCACTTCTTCAAAACTTTATCAAGGTATGTGCTTTCTGAAAGTCCAATTAAGCGTCTTGATCTCTCTCTATAGATCTTGATGCCCAATATATAAGCAGCTTCACCGAGGTCCTTCATTGAAAAACTCTTATTCAAGTATCCTTTCATGCTATCCAGAAATTCCATATCATTTCCAATTAACAATATGTCATCCACATATAATATTAGAAATGCTACAGAGCTCCCACTCACTTTCTTGTAAATACAGTCTTCTCCAAAAGTCTGTATAAAACCATATGCTTTGATCACACTATCAAAACATTTATTCCAACTCCGAGATGGTTGAACCAGTCCATAGATGGATCACTGGAGCTTACAATCATATACAACTCTTCTTCCAAAATTCCATTCAGGAATGCAGTCTTTACATCCATTTGCCAAATTTCATAATCATAAAATGCGGCAATTGCTAACATGATTTGGACGGACTTAAGCATCGCTACGGGTGAGAACGTCTCATCACAGTCAACTCCTTGAACTTGTCGAAAACCTTTGGCAACAAGTCGAGCTTTGTATACAGTAACATTACCGTTAGTGTCAGTCTTCTTCTTGAAGATCCATTTATTCTCGATGGCTTGCCGATCATCGGGCAAGTCAACCAAAGTCCACACTTTGTTCTCATACATGGATCCCATCTCAGATTTCATGGCCAAAAGCCATTTCGCGAAATCTGGGCTCATCATCGCTTCCTCATAGTTCGTAGGTTCGCCATGGTCAAGTAACATGACCTCCAGAGCAGGATTATCGTACCACTCTGGTGCGGATCTTATTCTGGTTGACCTACGAGGTTCGGTAGTAACTTGATCTGAAGTTTCATGATCATTATCATCAGCTTCCTCACTAATTGGTGTAGGGATCACAGGAACTGATTTCTGTGATGAACTACTTTCCAATAAGGGAGTAGGTACAATTACCTCATCAAGTTATACATTCCTCCCACTCACTTCTTTCGAGAGAAACTCCTTTCCAGAAAGGATCCATTCTTAGGAATGAATGTCTTGCCTCCGGATCTGTGATAGAAGGTGTACCCAACAGTCTCCTTTGGGTATCCTATGAAGACACATTTCTCCAATTTGGGTTCGATCTTATCAGGTCGAAGCTTGTTCACATAAGCATCGCAGCCCCCAAATTTTAAGAAACAACAACTTTGGTTTCTTGCCAAACCACAGTTCATAAGGGATCATCTCAACGGATTTAGATGGTCCCCTATTTAACGTGAATGCAGCCGTCTCTAAAGCATAACCCCAAAACGATAGCGGTAAATCAGTGAGAGACATCATAGATCACACCATATCTAATAAAGTGCAGCTACGATGTTCGGACACACCATTACGCTGTGGTGTTCCGGGTGGCGTGAGTTGCAAAACTATTCCGCATTATTTCAAATGAGGAGCAAACTCGTAACTCAAATATTCTCCTCCACGATCAGATCGTAGAAACTTAATTTTCTTGTTACGATGAATTTCCACTTCACTCTGAAATTCTTTGAACTTTTAAATGTTTCAGACTTATGTTTCATTAAGTAGATATACCCATATCTGCTCAAATCATCTGTGAAGGTGAGAAAATAACGATACCCGCCGCGAGCCTCAATATTCATTGGACCACATACATCAGTATGTATGATTTCCAACAAATCTGTTGCTCGCTCCATTGTTCCGGAGAATGTAGTTTTAGTCATCTTGCCCATGAGGCATGGTTCGCAAGTACCAAGTGATTCATAATTAAGTGACTCCAAAAGTCCATCATAATGGTGTTTCTTCATGTGCTTTACACCAATATGACCCAAACGACAGTTCCACAAATAAGTTGCACTATCATTATCAGCTCTACATCTTTTGGCTTCAATATTATGAATATGTGTATCACTACTATCGAGATTCAATAAAAATAGACCACTCTTCAAGGGTGCATGGCCATAAAAGATATTACTCATATAAATAGAACAACCATTATTCTCAGATTTAAATGAATAACCGTCTCGCATCAAACAAGATCCAGATATAATGTTCATGCTCAACGCTGGCACCAAATAACAATTATTCAGGTCTAAAACTATTCCCGAAGGTAGATGTAGAGGTAGCGTGCCGACCGCGATCACATCGACTTTGGAACCATTTCCCAGGCGCATCGTCGCCTCGTCCTTAGCTAATCTTCGCTTAATCTGTAGTTCCTGTTTCGAGTTACAAATATTAGCAACAGAACCAGTATCAAATACCCATGCACTACTGCGAGCATTAGTAAGGTACACATCGATAACATGTATATCACATATACCTTTGTTCAGCTTGCCATCCTTCTTATCCGCCAAATACTTGGGGCAGCTCTGCTTCCAGTGACCTGTCCCTTTGCAGTAGAAGCACTCAGTCTCAGGCTTAGGTCCACACTTGGGCTTCTTCACTTGAGCAGCAACTTGCCTGCCGTTCTTCTTGAAGTTCCCCTTTTTCCCTTTACCCTTTTTCTTGAAACTGGTGGTCTTGTTGACCATCAACACTTGATGCTCCTTCTTGATTTCTACCTCCGCAGCCTTTAGCATTGCGAAGAGCTCGGGAATTGTCTTGTTCATCCCTTGCATATTATAGTTCATCACGAAGCTCTTGTAGCTTGGTGGCAGTGATTGAAGAATTCTATCAATGACACTATCATCCGAAAGATTAACTCCCAGTTGAATCAAGTGATTGTAGTACCCAGACATTCTGAGTATATGTTCACTGACAGAACTATTCTCCTCCATTTTGCAGCTGTAGAACATATTGGAGACTTCATATCTCTCAATCCGAGCATTTGCTTGAAATATTAACTTCAACTCCTGGAACATCTCATATGCTCCATGACGTTCAAAATGTCATTGAAGTTTCGGTTCTAAGCCGTAAAGCATGGCACACTGAACTATCGAGTAGTCATCAGCTTTCCTCTGCCAGATGTTCACAACGTCTAGCATTGCTCCTGCAGCCAGTCTTGCACCTAGCGGTGCTTCCAGGACGTAATTCTTCTATGCAACAATGAGGATAACCCTCAAGTTATGGACCCAGTCCGTGTAATTGTTACTATCATCTTTCAGCTTAGTTTTCTCAAGGAACACATTAAAATTCAAGGGAACAACAGCACAGGCCATCTATCTACAACAACATAGATATGCAAAATACTATCAGGTGCTAAGTTCATGATAAAATAAAGTTCAATTAATCAAATTACTTAAGAACTCCCACTTAGATAAACATCCCTCTAATCATCTAAGTGATCACGTGATCCATATCAACTAAACCATGTCCGATCATCATGTGAGATGGAGTAGTTTTCAATGGTGAACATCACTATGTTGATCATATCTACTATATGATTCATGCTCGACCTTTCGGTCTCAGTGTTCTGAGGCCATATCTGCATATGCTAGGCTCGTCAAGTTTAACCCGAGTATTCTGCATGTGCAAAACTGGCTTGAACCCGTTGTATGTGAACGTAGAGCTTATCACACCCGATCATCACATGGTGTCTCGACACGATGAACTTTCGCAACGGTGCATACTCAGGGAGAACACTTATACCTTGAATTTAGTGAGAGATCATCTTATAATGCTACTGTTGATCTAAGCAAAATAAGATACATAAAAGATAAGCATCACATGCAATCATTATAAGTGATATGATATGTCCATCATCATCTTGTGCCTTTGATCTCCATCTCCAAAGCACCGTCATGATCACCATTGTCACCGGCGCAACACCTTGATCTCCATCGTAGCATCGTTGTCATCTCGCCAACTATTGCTTCTACGAATATCGCTACCACTTAGTGATAAAGTAAAGCAATTACATGGCGATTGCATTTCATACAATAAAGCGACAACCATATGGCTCCTGCCAGTTGCCGATAACTCCGTTACAAAACATGATCATCTCATACAATATAGCATCATGTCTAGACCATATCACATCACAACATGCCGTGCAAAACAAGTTAGACGTCCTCTACTTTGTTGTTGCAAGTTTTACGTGGCTGCTACGGGCTAAGCAAGAACCGTTCTTACCTACGCATCAAAACCACACGATATTTCGCCAAGTATGTGTTGTTTTAACCTTCACAAGGACCGGGCGTAACCACACTCGATTCAACTAAAGTTGGAGAAACTGACACCCGCCAGCCACCTATGTGCGAAGCACATCGGTAGAACCAGTCTCACGTAAGCGTACGTGTAATGTCGGTCCGGGCCGCTTCATCCAATAATACCGTCAAATCAAAGTATGACATGCTAGTAAGCAGTATGACTAGTATCACCCACAACTCACTTGTGTTCTACTCATGCATATGACATCTACGCATAAACCTGGCTTTGATACCACTGTTGGGTAACGTAGTAATTTAAAAAAAAATCCTACGCACACGCAAGATCATGGTGATGCATAGCAACAAGAGGGAAGAGTGTCGTCCATGTACCCTCGTAGACCGTAAGCGGAAGCGTCATGAGAACGTGGTTGATGTAGTCGTACGTCTTCACGATCGACCGATCCTAGTACCGAACGTATGGCACCTCCGCGATCTGCACATGTTCAGCTCGGTGACATCCCATGAACTCACGATCCAGTAGAGCTTTGAGGGAGAGTTCCGTCAGCACCACGGCGTGACAACGGTGTTGATGAAGCTACCGACACAGGGCTTCGCCTAAGCACCGCTACGATATGACTGAGGTGGATTATAGTGGAGGGGGGGCACCACACACGGCTAAAAGATCAATGATCAACTTGTGTGTCTATGGGGTGCCCCCTCCCTCGTATATAAAGGAGTGGAGGAGGGGGAGGAGGCCGGCCTCCTAGGCGCGCCCCAAGGGGAGTCCTACTCCCACTGGGTGTAGGATTCCACCCCTTTCAAGAGTAGGAGTAGGAGGGAAGGAAGGAGGAGAGAGGGGGAGGAAAAAGGGGGGTGCCGCCCCCCTTCCTTGTCCAATTCGGACTAGAGGGGGAGGGGGCGCACGACCTACCCTGGCCGCCCATTCCTCCCTCCACCAAGGCCCATGAGGCCCATTACACTCCCACGGGGGGTTCTGGTAATCCCCCGGTACTCCGGTATTTGTCCAAACTCACTCGGAAGTCTTCCGAAGTCCAAACATAGTCATCCACTATATCGATCTTTATGTCTTGACCAATTTCGAGACTCCTCATCATGTTCGTGATCATGTCCGGGACTCCGAACTAGCTTCGGTACATCAAAACACATAAACTCATATTATCGACCGTCACCGAACATTAAGCGTGCGGACCCTATGGGTTCGAGAACGATGTAGACATGCCCGAGACACGTCTCCGGTCAATAACCAATAGTGGAACCTGGATGCTCATATTGGCTGCTACATATTCTACGAAGATCTTTATCAGTCAAACCGCATAACAACATACGTGGTTCCCTTTGTCATCGGTATGTTACTTGCCCAAGATTCGACCATCGGTATCTCAATACCTAGTTCAATCTCATTACCGGCAAGTCTCTTTACTCGTTCCATAGTGCATCATCCCACAACTAACTCATTAGTCACATTGCTTGCAAGGCTTATAGTGATGTGCATTACCCAGAGGGCCCTGAGATACCTCTCCGACAATCGGAGTGACAAATCCTAATCTTGATCTATGCCAACTCAACTAGTACCATCGGAGACACCTGTTGAGCACCTTTATAATCACCCAGTTACATTGTGATGTTTGGTAGCACACAAAGTGTTCCTCGGTATTCGGGAGTTGCATAATCTCATAGTCATAGGAACATGTATAAGTCATGAAGAAAGCAATAGCAACAAACTAAATGATCAAGTGCTAAGCTAACGGAATGGGTCAAGTCAATCACATCATTCTCTAATGATGTGATCCCGTTAACCAAATGACAACTCATGTCTATGGTTAGGAAACACAACCATCTTTGATTCAACGAGCTAGTCAGGTAGAGGCATACTAGTGACATTATGTTTGTCTATGTATTCACACATGTACTAAGTTTCCGGCTAATAATATTCTAGCATGAATAATAAACATTTATCATGATATAAGGAAATATAAATAACAACTTTATTATTGCCTCTAGGGCATATTTTCTTCACCTTCTACCACAAGTCCGAAGGCAAGTTTTTGGTTGCTAAGAATGGAAACCTTTCTAGAGAAGGAGTTTCTCTCGAAAGAAGTGAGTGGGAGGAAAGTAGAACTCGATGAGGTAATTGTACCTACTATCAATTTGGAAAGTAGCTCATCCGAGAGATCGGTTCCCGTGATGCCTACACCAACTAGAGAGGTAGCTAATGATAAAGATCATGAAACTACAGATCAAGTTGCTACAGAACCTCGTAGGTCTGGCAGAACACAATCCGCACCAGAGTGGTATGGTAATCCTGTTCTGGAGGTCATGTTACTTGACCATGACGAACCTACAAACTATGAAGAAGCTATGATGAGCCGAGATTCCGATAAATGGCTTGAGGCCATCAAATCTGAGATAGGATCCATGTATGAGAACAAAGTGTGGACTTTCATGGATCTGCCCAATGATCAGCGACCCATAGAGAATAAATGGATCTTCAAGAAGAAGACTGATGCGAACGGTAATGTTATTGTCTATAAAGCTTGACTTGTTGCAAAGGGTTTTCGACAAGTTCAAGGAGTTGACTACAATGAGACGTTCTCACCCGTAGCGATGCTTAAGTCTGTCCGAATCATGTTAGCAATTGCCGCATTTTATGATTATGAAATCTGGCAAATGGATGTCAAAACTGCATTCCTTAATGGATTTCTTAAATAAGAGTTGTATATGATGCAACCAGAAGGTTTTGTCGATCCAAAAGGTGCTAACAAAGTGTGCAAGCTCAAGCGATCCATTTATGGACCGGTGCAGGCATCTCGGAGTTGGAATATACGCTTTGATGAGGTGATCAAAGCATATGGTTTTGTACAGACTTTTGGAGAAGCCTGTGTTTACAAGAAAGTGAGTGGGAGCTCTATAGCATTTCTAATATTATAACGTGGATGCCATATTGTTTATTGGAAATGATGCAGAATTTCTGAATAGCATAAAATGATACTTGAACAAGAATTTTTCAATGAAAGACCTCGGTGAAGCTGCTTACATATTAGGCATCAAGATCTATAGAGATAGATCAAGATGCTTGATAGGACTTTCACAAAGCACATACCCTGATAAAGTTTTGAAGAAAAGTTCAAAATGGATCAGTCAAAGAAAGGGTTCTTGCCTATGTTACAAGGTGTCAAGTTGAGTCAGACTCAATGCCCGACCACTTCAGAAGATAGAGAGAAAATGAAAGTCATTCCCTATGCCTTAGCCATAGGTTCTATCATGTATGCAATGTTGTGTACCAGACCTGATGTGCGCCTTGCTATAAGTTTAGTAGGAGATACCAAAGTAATCCATGAGTGGATCACTGGACAACGGTCAAGAACATCCTGAAGTACCTGAAAAGGACTAGGGATATGTTTCTTGTTTATGTAGGTGACAAAGAGCTTGTCGTAAATGGTTACATCAATGCTAGCTTTGACACTAATCCGGATAACTCGAAGTCACAATCAGGATACATATTTTTATTCAATGGTGGAGCTGTCAGTTGGTGCAGTTCCAAACAGAGCATCGTGGCGGGATCTGCGTGTGAAGCGGAGTACATAGCTACTTCGGAAGCAGCAAATGAAGAGGTCTGGATGAAGGAGTTCATATCCGATCTAGGTGTAATACCAAGTGCATCGGGTCCAATGAAAATCTTTTGTGACAATACCAGAGCAATTGCCTTGGCGAAGGAATACAAATTTCACAAAAGACCAAACACATCAAGAGATGCTTCAACTCCATCCGAGATTTGGTCAAGGAGGGAGACATAGAGATTTGCAAAATACATACGGATGTGAATGTTGCAGACCCGTTGACTAAGCCTCTTCCTCAAGCAAAACCACGAGCAACACCAAGACACCATGGGTGTTAGATTCATTGCAATGTAATCTAGATTATTGACTCTAGTGGCAGTGGGAGACTGAAGGAAAGATGCCCTAGAGGCAATAATAAAGTTCTTATTTTATATTTCCTTATTCATGATAAATGTTTATTATTCATGCTAGAATTGTATTAACTGGAAACTTGATACATGTGTGAATACATAGACAAAACACCGTGTCCCTAGGTGAAAGATGGTTAAGTTTCCTAGCCATGGACATGAGTTGTCATTTGATGAACGGGATCACATCATTAGGAGAATGATGTGATGGACAAGACCCATCCATTAGCTTAGCATAATGATCGTTCCGTTTTATTGCTATTGCTTTCTTCATGTCAAATATATATTCCTCTGTATGAGATTATGCAACTCCCGGACACCGGAAGAATGCCTTGTGTGCTATCAAATGTCACAACGTAACTGGGTGATTATAAAGATGCTCTACAGGTATCTCCGAAGGTGTTTGTTGGGTTGGCATAGATCGAGATTAGGATTTGTCACTCCGAGTATCGGAGAGGTATCTCTGGGCCCTCTCGGTAATGCACATCATATGAAGCCTTGCAAGGAATGTGACTAATGAGTTAGTTGCGGGATGATGCACTACGGGACGAGTAAAGAGACTTGCCGGTAACGAGATTGAACTAGGTATGAAGATACCAACGATCGAATCTCGGGCAAGTAATATACCAATGACAAAGGGAATAACTATGTTGACATTGCGGTTCGACCGATAAAGATCTTCGTAGAATATGTGGGAACCAATATGAGCATCCAGGTTCCGCAATTGGTTATTGACCAGAGAGGTGTCTCGGTCATGTCTACATAGTTCTCGAACCCCTAGGGTATGCACGCTTAACGTTCGATGACTATAGGTATTATATGAGTTATGTGTTTTGGTGACCGAAGGTTGTTTAGAGTCTCGGATGAGATCACAGACATGACGAGGAGTCTTGAAATGATTGAGAGGTAAAGATTGATATATTGGGAGGTTATAAACGGACATCAGAATGGTTCGGAAGAGGTTCAGGGATTTTTCAGAGTACCGGGAGGTTACCGGAACCCCCCGGGAAAGTTAATGGGCCTCATGGGCCATAGTGGAGAGGAGAGGGCAGGCCATGGGAGGTGGCGCGCGCCTCCAAGACAATCCGAATGGGACAAGGGGTGGGGGCGCGACCCCTTTCCTTCTCCCTCTCCACCTCTTTCACCTTTCCCACTCTCCGTAAAAGGAAAAATAGATTGGGGCGGGGCCAATCCTACTAGGAGCGGAGTCCTAGTAGGACTCCCCCCTCCACGGCGCGCCCCTAGTGGCCGGCCTCCCCCTCCTCCTTTATATACGGGGGCGTGGGGCACCCCAAAGCACATCAGTTGTTTAGCCGTGTGCAGTGCCCCCCTCCACCGTTTACTCCTCCGGTCATATTGTCGTAGTGCTTAGGCGAAGCCCTACGCGGATCACTTCACCAACACCGTCATCACACCATCGTGCTTACGGAACTCATTGACTCCATCGACACTCTGCTGGATCAAGAGTTCGAGGGACGTCATCGAGCTAAACGTGTGCAGAACTCGAAGGTGATGTACGTTCGGTACTTGATCTGTTGATTTGAGAAGACGTTCGACTACATCAACCGCGTTAAGTTAACACTTTCGCTTTCGGTCTACGAGGGTACATGGACACACTCTCCCCCTCTTGTTGCTATGCGTCTCCTAGATAGATCTTGCGTGAGCGTAGGATTTTTTTTGAAATTGCATGCTACGTTTCCCAACAGAACCACCTAAGGCTATCTAGTTTTAAGCTATGGTCGAATTCCCTTTCGCGTCAAGTCTAGTCAATTCCAGTCAGAGTATTGGACCATGTACTCTGACGACTCTAAGGTGATCGGAGGATTGGGGGCTAGCGTCATCCTCATCTCCCTGAAAGGTGGAAAACTCGATTATGTGCTTCAAATCCACTTCGTTGCATCCAATAATGTGGCTGAATACAAGGCTTTTTTGCATGGTCTATGGATTGCTGTATCACTCGACATCCGACCGTTGCTGTGTCACGGGGATTCTGATCTGGCAGTTCAAGTCATGAAGGATTGCAATGCAAAAGATACAGTCATTATCGCATATTGCGAAGCAATCTGCAAGCTCGAGGGTCACTTCGCAGGTCTCGATCTCAACCATGTGCATCTAGAGCACAATGAAGGAGTCGACTACCTCGCCAAAGTCAGTTTGGAACAACAACAAAATACCCCGAAGTACTTTTCTGCAACCACTTCACGAACCAATACACTTTTTGGGTAGTCAGTCAGTGATGATATCCCTTGTTGTTATAACAGTTGCCCCAACTAGAACACTTAATTCTAGCCCATAGAGCTGACCGCCTCTGCCACGCTGCATCATCTTCAGTGCAAGCCATCGTTGGATCTATGACACCTTGTCATGCCCGCACCCTATGCATCGATGGTGCGTCCTCATCAACACGCCATGTTGTTGGTTCCCATGCATGCGTGCTCGCGAACCGTGCATGGCCATTCTTATGGATGCTTGGCTGTTGCGCGCATGTGTGGTCGTGGTCCCCGTTTGTGCCGGTTCTTTCACACTACCGTGCACAATCGTTGACCCCAGCGATGGTGCCAACTTTTTCAGCCACGACAACAATCATGACTGTGCATATTGAAACACTCATATCTTTCATATTAATGTGTGAACATACGGTCCTTCGTCTGAAGGGAATAGTTGGCTAACCTATACTTTATGCTATGGGAATATCTAGGAATAGTAGCAAAAGTTGCCTATTATTTTAAGTTTGGTAATTGATTATGGAGACTATAAATCTTTGTGTTGCAAATACTAAATTGATATATTGTTAGGATCTTTGTGACAAGAGTTATTACTAAAAGAGGCAATACAATGGGAGTATTAGCACTTACACGTGATGGACAGTTTGGTGCACAAAGTTGTAAAATACATGATCACATTCATCTAACTTGCGCGGGCGTGCCAATACAATCAAATTTCTCATATTTTGGTGTATCCAGCGCTTGTGTGGCACGCCAGCTTGGCCAGGGCCCACCGTCAGTGGCTGGTAGCATCTGATACGCGATGCACTGATGACCCACAAGCATAGGGGATCTATCGTAGTCCTTTCGATAAGTAAGAGTGTCGAACCCAATGAGGAGCAGAAGGAAATGATAAGCGGTTTTCAGCAAGGTATTCTCTGCAAGTACTGAAATAAGTGGTAACAGATAGTGTTGTGATAAGATAAATTGTAACGAGCAACAAGTAACAAAAGTAAATAAAGTGCAGCAAGGTGGCCCAATCCTTTTTGTAGCAAAGGACAAGCCTCGACAAACTCTTATAATAGGAAAAGCGCTCCCGAGGACACATGGGAATATCGTCAAGCTAGTTTTCGTCAAGCTGATATGATTCGCGTTCGGTACTTTGATAATTTGATATGTGGGTGGACCGGTGCTTGGGTGATGTTCTTACTTGAACAAGCATCCCACTTATGATTAACCTCTATTGCAAGCATCCGCAACTACAATAAAAGTATTAAGGTAAACCTAACCATAGCATGAAACATATGGATCCAAATCATCCCCTTACGAAGCAACACATAAACTAGGGTTTAAGCTTCTGTCACTCTAGCAACCCATCATCTACTTATTACTTCCCAATGCCTTCCTCTAGGCCCAAATAATGGTGAAGTGTTATGTAGTCGACGTTCACATAACACCACTAGAGGTTAGACAACATACATCTCATCAAAATATTGAACGAATACCAAATTCACATGACTACTAATAGCAAGACTTCTCCCTTGTCCTCAGGAACAAACGTAATTACTCACAAAGCATATTCATGTTCATAATCAGAGGGGTAATAATATGCATAAATGATTTGAACATATGATCTTCCACCAAATAAACCAACCAGCATCAACTACAAGGTGTAATCAACACTACTAGCAACCTACTAGGACCAATCCCGGACTTGGAGACAAGAATTGGATACAAGAGATGAACTAGGGTTTGGATATGAAATGGTGCTGGTGAAGATGTTGATGGAGATTTCCCTCTCTCGATGAGAGGAGCGTTGGTGATGTCGATGCTGATGATTTCCCCCTCCCGGAGGGAAGTGTCCCCGGCAGAACAGCTATGCCGGAGCCCTAGATTGGTTCCACCAAGGTTCCGCCTCGTGGCGGCGGAGTCTCGTCCCGAAAGGTTGCCTTCTATTTTTTCTCATCGAAAGACTTCATATAGGAGAAGATGGGCGTCGGAGAGCCACCAGGGGGCCAACGAGGTAGGGGGGGGGGCACCCCGGGGGGCACCCTCGTGAGCAGGGTGTGGGCCCCCTGGCCTTCATCTTTGGCGATGATTTTTCTTTATTTATTTTAAGATATTCCGTGGAGTTTCAGGACTTTTGGAGTTGCGAAGAATAGGTCTTCAATATTTGCTCCTTTTCCAGCCCAGAATCCCAGCTGCCGGCATTCTCCCTCTTCATGTAAACCTTGTAAAATAAGAGAGAATAACCATAAGTATTGTGACATAGCGAGAAATAATAACCCATAATGCAATAAATATTGACATAAAAGCATGATGCAAAATGGACGTATCATGCACACATGTTTTTTTACATCACCACCCTAAGCTTTTAAACTTCATACAGAGCCATCATGGGTCCCACCCGTCAGTGCACAATGTAAATAAAATTAGGCTAAAAACGACACGGGTGGGAGCTCGAACCGGAGAGCTCAAACCCCGGCTGGTCATACTTTATGTGTTAAATAGACTACAAGGACTAGGATATATATCCTTTAACTCTACATAAAAGTGTCATTGAAACATGAATACTTTATATTCTAAATATTTCATTTAAAACATGTACATTTTTAAAATTATATTTATTAAAATGTATTTGTAAATTATATGAACATTTGAAATAATATATATGAAATTACTATTCACTTATATTAACGTAACTTGAAAAATATTCACTTGAGTATTCATGAATAATTTCAGTCACGTGCAATTTAAAATAATATTCATGTATTGTTTAGAAAGTGTTTAAGTATTAACCAAAAATGTAAATAAGGATCCAAATAAATGTTCACATAATTTAACAATGATTTCATGTTTTTAACGAAATATTTATGTAGAATATAAAAGTTTTCATGTTTTAAGATATTTCTATGTTGTTTAAAAAAGCGTCCACTTTTTTTAATAAAATTTATGTTTTTGCTAAATATATATTTATATATTCATTAGAAATGAGAAAATATGTACGAAACATTTAATACACGTTTGTGTGCCCCAAGACAGTAATCCTCAAGTGAATATTACTTAAATTATACAAACATTTTTCTAGTTCATATATATTCCTTTAGATATATAAATATTTTTTAAGTTATTTTATTTGTATGCATGTGAATTAAAACACTCTAATATTCTAACTTTAATTTTTTTACAGTGATTATTATCTACTCCCTGCATCCAAAAAAGCTTGTGGTGCTAGATACATCTATTTGAGAGACACGTTTTTTTGGACGGAGGGAGTACATATCTGTTACAAATTTCAATAAAGAGTGAAAACTAAATTTTCCAAAATGGGCCGCACTGACTGTGTCCATTCACGCCCCACGCCCGCGTTTAGTTATAGCTTAGTCACCCCTCAAAAAAAAGTTATAGCTTAGTCAGTTTACTTATGCATTACTGACATGAAGGTTTGCGAGGAGTAGTGGTTATCGTGTGTAGCGGTTTAGGAGGAGTCACAGGATAGAACGTCCCTGCCATCTATTTTTCTTTTGAATTATCATGTGTAGTTTATGTGGGACCTGAGGATTATATAGATGCATAGTGTCGTTTGGTGGATTTTTTTACCAGAATTTGACACTGATTTAGGGGTGTTTTCACAAAATATGGCGCTCCAATCACTAACAGTCGGTAGACATGTGCATGGGCAGCCAGGCCTGAACCCGAAAGCCCGGCATCCGGGCCAGGCCCGGGCTCCATTTTCCCACCCAAATGCCCGAAATGACAACAAATGTATACTTTATTTGAAATATAGCTATATTATATTATTTTAATATCCCAAATATAATTATTTTAATTGGGAAATGGCACGGTTCATGTGCTTTGGGCCGGGCCGGGCTTTGGAGCCAAGCCTGGGCCAAGGGTTTGAACATGTTTAACAGTGGGCCTTGTTTACCACGCAAGCGCAGGATACACCCGCATATGAAAAATGTGACCGTATTTACATGTCTGCGCACGTTAGATGACTGCAATCACGTATTTTACAAGTTTGTCCACCTTGTCATTGTAGTGGTAGACTGGTAGATAAAAAGAAAAATGTTTCTATTGGTTTGTCAATTGCTACGTCGTAATGTCATTTGCTCTTTTTTGCTTACATGGAGACATTACTCACCTTGTTGTTATTGTGACATTGTACAAAGCACTTTTCTTTTACTCCCTCCGTCTCAAAATTCTTGTCTTACATTTATCTATATACGGATGTATCTAACACTAAAATGTGAATAGATACATTCGTATGTAGACAAACCTAAGACAAGAATTTTGGAACGGAGGGAGTAGAAGATTGTTTCACATCAAACAGTTGTTTGGCATTGAGATGCAACATGCTTTAATTCCTTCAATAGTCTAGTAAAATGAAATGGTAGATCTTGAGTTCAAACAAGGACAAAGAGACCAATTGTGGCAATGGACGAAGACAATAGACAAGCTATTGAAGGAGCACAAGCTACTGAAAAGCAGCACAAGGTACTAGTTCACGCTTTTGTATGCGAGCCTACCCAATTTCAATGTATGGGTATCCCATGAAATGCGACATAAAACATTTTGTATATATGCATATGAAATGGAGTATTGAAAATATTTGTATGTGATGCTGCCTTGTGTCTTGGATTGCTAAGAGTTGGGGCTGCATTGCTAGCAGTAGACCTACTGAAGTGCTAGACTACTACTAGTGCAACCCATAGCTTGTAGCAAGATTTATACATCACTGGCCAACGAATAAGAAAGGGAAGTCGGTGGTAATTCTCTGACCGACTGGCTCGTCAGTGTAGACACATGCCACAGATAGCCAACTGGCCTACCTGTGATGACAATGCCATCACTAACCCGCAGCCATATACAAGTCACTCACAAGTTAGTGATACACACTTTTGGGAACTTAGTGATATTCACGCATGTAGTAGTGACTTATCCTTTGATGAAGAAAGAAAGACTACAAAGAGATGTTGAAAATGTTGAAATTTATGTTGTCGAGGGTGTTGAAGAGGTCAAAACTTTAGGTACTGTTGAAACCCATTTGGAGGGTGGATTGTTTATTTATTTTTGAATGTTAGTTATGAGGATAAGGAAATTGGGCTTGGGGAGGTCATAACTTTAGGTAGAAATGATCCCACAACTTTAGAGAGTGTTTAAGCCGATCATAATGTTGTCAAAAGTGGGTCTGGAGAGGTCAAAACTTTAGGTAGTGTGTATCACACAATTTTGGATGGTAATGTTTTAATTATGATGATTTTAGTATTACTAAACTCGTGAATCCTTCCCAAACAAAGCCTTCAGAAAACATATTGATGAAGTTGTCCTAAAAGCTACAGAAAAAACTTGGACAAGAAGTATATATCCCAACATAATTAGGGGATGGATGGGAACAACCTATAAAGATAATAATTAATAGATTTGAATTTAATGCTTTAATTGATCTAAGTGATATTTTTTTACCATACCTAAAGTTTTATATGATGTAATTGGTTTGAAGCCTATGTCTAAATGCTCTTTGAGTTTACATCTAGCAGATTCAACTGGCAAGAAACCTTTTGAGACGATATATGATGTACCTGTTATAGAAAATAGGAGTTATATCCTATTGATTTCATAATTATGGATATAGAATGTAATCCTTTGGGGGGGGATAGAATGTAATCCTTCATGCCCCAGTATATTAGATAGAGTGTTCTTGATAACGGTTGAGGTTGTTATTGACATGGAAGGAAGTGACATATATAAAATTTCAACTCTATGAGAAAATGACTGGAACACTTTTGAAGGAAAATTTAAATGACCTTATGAATCTATTATGAGAGCAACATATTCCTTAAGAACTATTGATGAGAAAGTTGCCCAAGAAAGACTCTGACTAGCTAAAATGCATTAAAGAGAAGTGCTTAAGGGAGGCAGCCCACAATTTATCTTTGTATAATTTGAGTCTAAATATTTTTTACTTTCTATAGCAACATTTATTTATGGTTTTTCTTAATAAAGTGCCAATTACCTTTAGCATGTTAAGTTGGTGAGTTTATATGTTGTTTTGCTAAAACAAAAAATGTACTACCACTAAAAAAATTGCCAGGATTAATAGTAGGTGATGAAATCATGAAAATGTAATGGAGTACACATATATAAGTTCTCTGTTAGCATGCTAATTTTTTATATAATTTTTGGATTTGCATAAGAATTAAATATAGTTAGTTCTTCATAGACAGTTCTATTTTGACATATTGATGTTATAGTTGTCTTTACACTAGTAGAAAACAGGGCTTTGGTTGAGGCCAGGATAAGGGCATTAATCCTGGTTCACTCACGAACCGGGACCAAAGGGTGCATCAGTCCCGGTTCGTGAGGCTAGGGCGCCGGCCAGGCCTCGGGGGCCATTGGTCCTGGTTCATCTGACCACTTTGGTCCTGGTTCCAGACACGAACCGGGACCAATGGGCCTCACTCCTGGCCCGGCACCTTTAGTACCGGTTGGTGGCTGGTACCGGGACCAAAGGTTGTCCTTTAGTCCCGGTTTTAGCCACAAACCGGGATTAAAGGGAGGCCTATATATACCCCCGCCCTTCCCACGAACAGAGCCACTGCTCTGTTTTTTTGGCTGCCATGGGAGAGGTTTGTGGTGCTCTAGCTCACCTCCTATGCACATGAGGTGTTTGATGAAATGCCCGAGCCACACTTAAGCTTTATCCTCTCGAAGCTCCTTGTCCAAGCTCCATTTTCCTCAAGATTTGTCTAGGTTTGGCGGTCCGTCCTGTCCCGTTCCCGTCCTCACCGCCATCAATCGCCCGCGCGGATCTTGTCGCTGGCACCACCATAGTGAGCCTCTTGTTCTTATCTTCTTTCTAAAAGAAAAAAAAATCTTTCTTGTATGATTTAGATAGATACTTGTATAATTTTCTTACTTTTATTATTGTTTGTTATTATATAGTGCGATGGTTTTGGTATCCGCCTTCGTCGGCCCTCGTCCTGTCTATGATTCGGATGTGGTATATATTATCTTTTATAACTAGTTGTTTCATTTAGTGTTTATGACAATTATGCCGACCAATGTGACATAGATGTTTTTATCTAGGAGGTATGTGAACCGGAAATTCCAACTAACCCTATTATCGAGAGGTTAAATTTTGTTGAAAAAGAAAAAAGTACCTGAAGAAGAAATTGAAAAGAATTGAGAGGACTAACAAGGAAACTGATGACATCATGGCAGCCGAAGTGGAGGCCCATTGTGACGCCCGGATAATTAGGCTACAGTAAACTCTCCTAATGATGCCATGTCATCTTTGATTTCTGTTGCTAATCTTTCATTAGTTCAAAACCGGTCCAAAAATCAAAATTCAAAATATGACAAACAACAAAAGTTTTCAAACATCAAAACAAAAATGTTCGGCCAGTGCCAAATATTGCATAGGTAATTATGGTGGAGTAAACACATTTTTAGAAAATGACTAAATACTTTAAAATGAAATAAAAAAGAAAATAAAAATAAAGAAAAGAAAGAAGGAAAGAGAAAGGAAAACCCCCCAAACCCCCTGGGCCAACTGGGCTAGCTAAAACCAGCCTGGCCGGCCCACCTGGCCCATCCGGCCGAACCGGCCCGCCTCCCCCTGCCACCTCCCTTCCCTGTTCCCCCGACCCGGGTCGAAACAGGGCGCGGTCGCCATCGGACCCGTTCGCCGGCGTCGAGGAGGATAAGGACGCCGACACCGTGCCCCCTCGGTCTCTCCTCCCACTCGCCCCCCCGCTCGACCTCGGTTCTTGCGCCACTCCCCCTCCCCTCAGATCCACCCCGCTCTCCTCCTTCCCATCGCATCCGAGCGCCACCATGGACCCGCCGCCGTGAATCGCGCGGCCACAGTCATCGCCTCGCCGCGCCTGCGTGTCCGTCATCATCGCCGTCGTCTTCCTCATCGACCAGTGGCCACAGCTGGAGCTCGGAGGCGCTGCTGCAATGCCCGCCCTTCTTCCACATCTCCGGTCACCGATGTTCTTCCCCAACTCCGGCGACATCCCTCTGCTGCTACTAAGCTACCACGGGCCATCTTGCTTGCCGCACGGTGAGCTCCCCCGCCTCCTACTCCTCCTCGTTAAGCCCCTCACGCCTCGTAACTACCTCGTCGCCGTTGCCGAGAGCCGTTGCCGCGGATCGCCTCGCCGCCGAGGCCATGCTCTCCGTCGTGCTCGCCTGAGCACGGCATCGTGTTCCTGGCGCGTCCAGGGACCGAACGCACCCGCGCACGCGCTTCCATATGGCCCCTATGCCCTTGCACATTGAACGCCCGAACGCGTTGCCACCTGCGCTCGTCGTCGGCGTGCCTCCGGGGACCAAATGGTAACGGGACAACGCCCGTTGCATTCGCCACCTGACGCACGTCTCGCCTGGCCTCTCAGTTCGCTCGCTAGCGAGCCGCGTCGCCGTTTCCTCCCGCGCCCGACTCTGGCCGTCCGCCGATGAGCTCGCCGCGCTCGATTTCGGCCACCACTGCCCGCGTAACCACCACCAACCGTCGTGTCGTTGTCTTGCCGTTCTAACGCGCCCGACCGCGCTCGATTTGGTGCCCCATGGGCGAAATCCGACGCTCGCCCAAGCCGCGCCGCCATGTTTTGCATCACCGACGTCGTTCCGGCGCCGTCCGCCTACGTGGCTAGGTAGGCCCCACCCCTGGGTCACTGCCAGTGGGCCATGGGGGCCCCGTTGACTGGATTGACCCAGTCAACATGCTGACTGGGCAGTCCAGTGGCACTAACATGCGGGGCCTATGCCATAAACAAATAAAATAAATAGATAATTTGCTAATTAATTAAATTAGTTAATTAAAAAATAATCTCTCACTGACTACCGGGCCCCACCTGCTAATTAACCCATTTACTTAGTTTAAACCCTCTGTTAGTGCCCCTGACAATGACATGTGGGTCCCACTGGACCCACCTGTCTGGTTTGAATGGTCAACCGACCAGTTGACCTGCTGACATCACTCTGATGTGATGCCTGCATCATCAGGCACTGTTCTGGATAATGTTGGATTTAAATAAATAATTAAAATCAGAAAATGAGTTAAATCTTTAGAAAATCATATCTTTTAATCCGTAGCTCGGATGAAAATACTTTCTACATGAAAGTTGCTCAGAACGACGAGACGAATCCGGATACGCAGCCCGTTCGTCCGCCACGCATCCCTAGCATAGCGAACACACAACTTTCCCCCTCCGGTTCACCGGTCCGAAACGCGAAACACCGGGAATACTTTCCCGTATGTTTTCCCCCTTCGTCGGTATCACCTACTACCGCGATTGGGCACACCTAGCATCGTTACTTATCATGTCATGCATCGATATGCATCTGTTTGCATTGTATTCATTGTTTCTTCCCCCTCTTCTCTCCGGTAGACTACAAGACGGACGCTGCTGCTGCCTAGTTCGACTACGGAGTTGACGACCCCTCCTTCTTGCCAGAGCAACCAGGCAAGCCCCCCCTCGATCACCAGATATCGCCTATTCTCCTCTATACTGCTTGCATTAGAGTAGTGTAGCATGTTACTGCTTTCCGTTGATCCTATTCTGATGCATAGCCTGACATTGTTGCTACATCTGTTGATACCTTACCTGCAATCCTAAATGCTTAGTATAGGATGCTAGTTTATCATTGGCCCTACATTCTTGTCAGTCTGCCTTGCTATACTATCGGGCCATGATCACTTGGGAGGTGATCACGGGTATATACTATACATACATACATACATACATACTATACAGATGGTGACTAAAGTCGGGTCAGCTCGTTGAGTACCGGCAAGTGATTCTGATGAGGGGGCTGAAAGGACAGGTGGCTCCATCCCGGTAGAGGTGGGCCTGGGTTCCCGACGGCCCCCGACTGTTACTTTGTTGAGGAGCGACAGGGCAGGTTGAGACCACCTAGGAGACAGGTGGGCCTGCCCTGTTCGGCGTTCGCGGATACTTAACACGCTTAACGAGATCTGGGTATTTGATCTGAGTCTGTCCATTTGGTCTATACGCACTAACCATCTACGTGAGAGTAGTTATGGGTATCCCGGCGTCGTGGTATCAGCCGAAGCCTTCTAGACGTCAGCGACTGAGCAGCGCGCGTCGGATTGGAACGTAAGCCTGCTCTTGTATTAAGGGGGCTAGTTCTGCTTTCGTCCGCCCTCGCAACGTGTAGGTGTGCAATGGGCGATGGGCCCAGACCCCTGCGCCATAGGAGTTAGACCGGCGTGCTGACCTCTCTGTTAGGCCTAGGTGGGGCTGCGACGTGTTGATCTTCCGAGGCCGGGCATGACCCAGGAAAGTGTGTCCGGCCAAATGGGATCAAGCGTGTTGGGTTATGTGGTGCACCCCTGCAGGGAAGTTTATCTATTCGAATAGCCATGTCCCTCGGTAAAAGGACGACCCGGAGTTGTACCTTGACCTTATGACAACTAGAACCGGATACTTAATAAAACACACCCTTCCGGAGAGTCCCTCACTCCAGATGATTGCTTGGTTCACCGAAGGATTCCGAAGATACTCTTCGATGTTCTCTCAAGACTTTATGCTCACCGCCTTTTGCTATCCCCTAGCATTGTTATATCCTTATGGATAACTACATACACTTGCCATTCTTGCAGTTAATCCCATTGATCTTGTTATTTACAAGATGCCCTGAACTGCTCTCCGTTGTTCCGAGAATCCTTTGAGCTACTGCCTTGCAGTTCCTTGCCACATGAATACCCCTGCGGATAATTTCTCGCACTTAACGAGTTCCGTTAATCCCCAGTTGGTTCATGTATTTCAGAAAAGTCTTCGAAATACAATTTTTGATCTTCCGGGAAAACCTCAGCAGCCTATTGCTCTTGAAGTTCTTGCTTGCTTACGTTATGGTTGATCCCATAATCTAGTAATCTTATTGGTATCCTTTGTCATTATCATTTTCAGTCCGTTGATTCAATATGTTGCGATTGCTCACAATCCTCAATGAATCCTAGAATTCGCCCTTCCGACTCAGACGTCATTTTGAACAAGAGCTGGTTCTCAATCAATCAAATTGCCGTTGATCGTACTCCTAAGTCTACTCAACTTACCCATCCTTAATCAGAGTGCTTTGCTTCTGATCCCTTGATTTGTAAATCATAATACCTTTGCATTTGAGCTTTGAATTAGTCAGTTGTTCTTATAAACTGATCTCCTTGCATTCTTTCTTCCTCTGGTGGTGTGCCGATACTCACACCAGAACCTTTGTGGCCACCAGATCCTTTATTGGATTTTATCTGACAACGTCCTTCGTATTCAATAACTTTGTGAGTCTTTTCTCGGATACATAATGCATTTGGTAAATTGTATCCCTTGCTTTCTCAACCATACTCTGCCTTAGAGTTTGAGTTAATTACTCCTAAAGATTGTGGTATATGTTTCTAAGATGCCCCCATGGGTTGAACATATACCTTCCTTAATATTTGTGAACCCAAAAGTCTTCATGGGTCATAACCTCCTGGTATTCCGCCAGTTAAACTTTCAAACTCTAAACATTCTTAATTGAGAGCAATAAATGAGAAGTTGTGTATTGGAGAAGTGGGGAGTCGACCTTGAACCTTGCGTTCATGCCCCTGGACACGATGCTGATCTTATCATGGGTGCTTCTCTTAAACCCTATTCGGTATAAGTTATCTTATATATTGGAATTGGTCTTTTGCAACCGTGGTTCCGACCATATTTTCTTCTTGATTCCATTTCTCGGACAAGTTAGAGTACTTGTCTTTTGTAGAGCATTACCCTAGTCCAACCTCTACTTTGATCTGTCGTCGAGTATTACCCCCTGGAATCTCGAGATTATCATGGAACTGCATAACTTCTTTTGAGTTCTTCATCAAGTGCTACCTTCCCTCTGATTCCAATTTTTCATGGGCTCTGAGTTATTAAACACTCAAAGACACCGATAACTGAACCAAGTCCGCACTACGGTTCAACAACTCTTCAGTAAGCTTCTATAAGTACGAGTTTGCCTATTTGGCTATATCATTGTTGTGATGATTTTAACTGTGCCTCGGTCCTTCTTCCCGGAGCACAACTTTCGACGATGAGCTAAGCTTTCGCCAATTTCCTCGTCTTATTGTTTCACCTTGAACAACAAACTTGACCCCGAGTTTGTGTTGTATCTGTGGCTCCAATAATCTTTTGCTGCATAAGTCCTTTTGCTTGATGTAGTCGCTGTTCAATTGCTTCTTTGTGGATCCTCTCGACAAAATGTGTCGTGATCATCATCAACATTTTGACTCCTTTCAGGATATCAATTGAATTCATGATGAAAAATACCATCCTCGCCCTCGATGATTTGTGTTATCATCGGCCACTTTATTGCCTTCCCTCCAACACAAACTTGATCGTGGTTTGTGTTGTACCTTGAGCTCCTCGCTATCTAGCTCATGTTCTGTTTTACCTAGGAGTATTACCATCTCTTTTATGTCAAAAATGTGGTGAGAATTTCACCACCTCTTAAGAATTCTTGATATAATAACACTTCTCGCCATCTCTGGTCATTCCTTGATCCCCGTGTTGTTTTTAACCGGAATACCGACAATTGGTCTGTGATGTGTAAATTCTAAACTTCTAGCAACCCTATTGCTTTGAAGTTATTGGTCTATAGTTTCACTCTAAGTCTATTGCTTATCGAATCATCATCCGAACATTGATCGTGCTACCTATTCCAGATTTTTGGGTGCACCCTTCTATCATTATTAAATTATGTATGTTTTCCTCGAGCATACATCATTATACCATTTGATTTGACAAATACTATCTCCTTGTTCACATGATTGTGGAAATCCATCTTTTTGGAATTCTCCAGGGATTGGCGCTGAGTCCATCAGTCACCTCCTCACCCTCTCCTTGGTTTGACGATGAACTCTTGTTTCAGAACTCGCTTTCATAGTTCATTTCCCCGGAAATCTTACAATGTCATCTCGTCAATTTGCGTTGCACCTTTTCTTCTCAGGCATCCCGTGTCCGAGGTATCTTGACACCAATCAGATCTGAATCTCGGTCAGATATGATGGTTGGAACATATTTTCAAGAGTTATAACATTGATCCTCATATGATCCAGTAAGGTGATGTCATGCCTAGCACACTTGACCGGAGGACCTATTGTTATAGTATCCTCTTTAGCAATGTTACCCATTCTTTCATGAGGAAATTGTAAAACTTATTCTACAAGTTGTTCCTGATGGATCCTTTATGTATCCAAAGTCTGACCTTTGCTTGAAGACCATGTCAATGCTATCTCGAAGCATGTCTGTGGTAATCCAATTTTCAATAAGAGCATTTGAAGCACAATGCTAAATTTTCTTTATCATTTATCCTAACACCGTTGTATGGGTAATATCGTGAGGTTCCTCCCCCCTTACTTAAATGGTTTTCTACTTTGTATCCTGTCATGGATATCATGCTCCGCTTGTCCTTGGGAAGGATATACCCCCGAAATTTGTGTGTATACACATTTTGCCCTTCCATTGTTCTGTTTAAACCTGATAACCACTTTTCCTTTCCGTTGGTTTGTTTAAACCTTCTTGTGATTTAAGCAGTAATATTCTCCTGCTTATGTAAACACCTCGGTGTACGATTCTATCAGCAAGACCCTGTTACTGTTGTTGATGACAATCCGATAACCACCGATGGGCGAGAACTTTGCCTATTGGTCCGCATCGTTCAACAAGCAGGAAAATTGCTCTCTTCGTTCCCCATCCTTGGTACCGACATTGTTGCCAGCATAGTTGACAAGATATTCACTCACATGCCTCCCTGTCGTGGCTGTGCAAGATGTCACCACCCTTCCTACTTTCAACCCATGAGGTGGTCCCATAAACCACAGGTCCACTGGATCGAGACCTGACTGTTCTTTACAACCCGGATTCTAACATATCGTTTGCACTTGGCTTAGCATGTGATTCACGAGCTAAATTCTATACCATTAATCATTCTAGAATCAAACACCATGTTATTCTCGTTGTTCAAACCCCCATTCCAGCTTCTTTCTAGTCATCGAATGATTGCCTACCCGTTTGAAACTTTGGTATCATCATATATTGCACACAACAAATTCACTGAAATACAACTCGTGGGGTGCCTTGTGTATTTTCCATTGACTTCACCGTCAGATGCCTGACATTGTGAAGATGCGTTCTTTCGGAGTTTTTCCCCTTAGTCGCGTTCGTAGGCCAATGGAGATCCCAAAGAAAGGATGACGACTTGATCATGGTGACTTGAAGCAGAGAAATGAAGACATCAACGAAAGGGATCAACCTCTTCGAAAGGGCAGCCAAGACCGAGAAGACTCGTTAGGTTTTTCGCTACAAGCACCTTCCCCCCTTACTCCCCTCTTAAATCTCGGGACGAGATTTCTTGTAGTGGAGGAGAATTGTGACGCCTGGATAATTAGGCTACAGTAAACTCTCCTAATGATGCCATGTCATCTTTGATTTCTGTTGCTAATCTTTCATTAGTTCAAAACCGGTCCAAAAATCAAAATTCAAAATATGACAAACAACAAAAGTTTTCAAACATCAAAACAAAAATGTTCGGCCACTGCCAAATATTGCATAGGTAATTATGGTGGAGTAAACACATTTTTAGAAAATGACTAAATACTTTAAAATGAAATAAAACAGAAAAGAAAAATAAAGAAAAGAAAGAAGGAAAGAGAAAGGAAAACCCCCCAAACCCCCTGGGCCAACTGGCCTAGCTAAAACCAGCCTGGCCGGCCCACCTGGCCCATCCGGCCGAACCGGCCCGCCTCCCCCTGCCACCTCCCTTCCCTGTTCCCCCGACCCGGGTCGAAACAGGGCGCGGTCGCCATCGGACCCGTTCGCCGGCGTCGAGGAGGATAAGGACGCCGACGCCGTGCCCCCTCAGTCTCTCCTCCCACTCGCCCCCCCCCCCCCCCGCTCGACCTTGGTTCCTGCGCCACTCCCCCTCCCCTCAGATCCACCCCGCTCTCCTCCTACCCATCTCATCCGAGTGCCACCATGGACCCACCGCCGTGAATCGCGCGGCCACAGTCATCGCCTCGCTGCGCCTGCGTGTCCGTCATCATCGTCGTCGTCTTCCTCGTCGACCGGTGGCCACAGCTGGAGCTCGGAGGCGCTGCTGCAATGCCCGCCCTTCTTCCACATCTCCGATCGCCGCTGTTCTTCCCCAACTCCGGCGACATCCCTCTGCTGCTACTAAGCTACCACGGGCCATCTTGCGTGCCGCACGGTGAGCTCCCCCGCCTCCTACTCCTCCTCGTTAAGCCCCTCACGCCTCGTAACTACCTCGTCGCCGTTGCCGAGAGCCGTTGCCGCGGATCACCTCGCCGCCAAGGCCATGCTCTCCGTCGTGCTCGCCTGAGCACGGCATCGTGCTCCTGGCGCGTCCAGGGACCGAACGCACCCGCGCACGCGCTTCCATATGGCCCCTATGCCCTTGCGCGTTGAATGCCCGAACGCGTTGCCGCCTGCGCTCGTCGTCGGCGTGCCTCCGATGACCAAATGGTCACGGGACAACGCCCGTTGCATTCGCCACCTGACACACGTCTCGCCTGGCCTCTCAGTTCGCTCGCTAGTGAGCCGCGTCGCCGTTTCCTCCCGCGCCCGACTCCGGCCGTCCGCCGATGAGCTCGCCACGCTCGATTCTGGCCACAACTGCCCGCGTAACCACCACCAACCGTCGTGCCGTCGTCTTGTCGTTCTAACGCGCCCGACCGCGCTCGATTTGGTGCCCCATGGGCGAAATCCGACGCTCGCCCAAGCCGCGCCGCCGCGTTTTGCATCGTCGGCGTTGTTCCGGTGTCGTCCGCCTACGTGGCTAGGCGGGCCCCACCCGTGGGTCACTGCCAGTGGGCCATGGGGGCCCCGTTGACTGGATTGACCCAGTCAACATGCTGACTGGGCAGTCCAGTGGCACTAACATGCGGGGCCTATGCCATAAACAAATAAAATAAATAGATAATTTGCTAATTAATTAAATTAGTTAATTAAAAAATAATCTCTCACTGACTACCGGGCCCCACCTGCTAATTAACCCATTTACTTAGTTTAAACCCTCTGTTAGTGCCCCTGACAATGACATGTGGGTCCCACTGGACCCACCTGTCTGGTTTGACTGGTCAACCGACCAGTTGACCTGCTAACATCACTCTGATGTCATGCCTGTGTCATCAGGCATTGTTCTGGATAATCTTGGATTTAAATAAATAATTAAAATCAGAAAATGAGTTAAATATTTAGAAAATCATATCTTTTAATCCGTAGCTCAGATGAAAATACTTTCTACATGAAAGTTGCTCAGAACGACGAGACGAATCCGGATACGCAGCCTGTTCGTCCGCCACTCATCCCTAGCATAGCAAACACGCAACTTTCCCCCTCCAGTTCACCGGTCCGAAACGCGAAACACCGGGAATACTTTCCCGTATGTTTTCCCCCTTCGTCGGTATCACCTACTACCACGATTGGGAACACCTAGCATCGTTACTTGTCATGTCATGCACCGATATGCATCTGTTTGCATTGTATTCATTGTTTCTTCCCCCTCTTCTCTCCGGTAGACTACGAGACCGACGCTGCTGCTGCCCAGTTCGACTACGGAGTTGACGACCCCTCCTTCTTGCTAGAGCAACCAGGCAAGCCCCCCCCTTGATCACCAGATATCGCCTATTCTCCTCTATACTGCTTGCATTAGAGTAGTGTAGCATGTTACTGCTTTCCGTTGATCCTATTCTGATGCATAGCCTGACATTGTTGCTACATCTGTTGATACCTTACCTGCAATCCAAAATGCTTAGTATAGGATGCTAGTTTATCATTGGCCCTACATTCTTGTCAGTCTGCCTTGCTATACTATCGGGCAGTGATCACTTGGGAGGTGATCACGGGTATATACTATACATACATACATACATACTATACAGATGGTGACTAAAGTCGGGTCAGCTCGTTGAGTACCCGCAAGTGATTCTGATGAGGGGCTGAAAGGACAGGTGGCTCCATCCCGGTAGAGGTGGGCCTAGGTTCCCGACGGCTCCCGACTGTTACTTTGTTGCGGAGCGACAGGGCAGGTTGAGACCACCTAGGAGACAGGTGGGCCTGGCCCTGTTCGGCGTTCGCGGATACTTAACACGCTTAACGAGATCTGGGTATTTGATCTGAGTCTGGCCATTTTGTCTATACGCACTAACCATCTACGCGGGAGTAGTTATGGGTATCCCGGCGTCATGGTATCAGCCGAAGCCTTCTAGACGTCAGCGACTGAGCGGCGCGCGCTGGATTGGAACGTAAGCCTGCTCTTGTATTAAGGGGGCTAGTTCTGCTTTTGGCTGCCCTCGCAACGTGCAGGTGTGCAATGGGCGATGGGCCCAGACCCCTGCGCCATAGGACTTAGACCGGCGTGCTGACCTCTCTGTTAGGCCTAGGTGGGGCTGCGACGTGTTGATCTTCCGAGGCCGGGCATGACCCAGGAAAGTGAGTCCGGCAAAATGGGATCGAGCGTGTTGGGTTATGTGGTGCACCCCTGCAGGGAAGTTTATCTATTCGAATAGCCGTGTCCCTCGGTAAAAGGACGACCCGGAGTTGTACCTTGACCTTATGACAACTAGAATCGGATAATTAATAAAACACACCCTTCCAAGTGCCAGATACAACCCGGTGACCGCTCTCTAACAGGGCGACGAGGAGAGGATCGCCGGGTAGGATTATGCTATGCGATGCTATTTGGAGGACTTCAATCTACTCTCTTCTACATGCTGCAAGACGGAGGCTGCCAGAAGCGTAGTCTTCGACAGGATTAGCTATCCCCCTCTTATTCTGGCATTCTGCAGTTCAGTCCACCGATATGGCCCTTTACACATATACTCGTGCATATGTAGTGTAGATCCTTGCTTGCGAGTACTTTGGATGAGTACTCACGGTTGCTTTCTCCCCCCTTTTCCCCCCTTTCCTTTCTTTCTGGTTGTCGCAACCAGATGCTGGAGCCCAGGAGCCAGACGCCACCGTCGACGACGACTACTACACTGGAGGTGCCTTCTACTACGTGCAGGCTGCTGACGACGACCAGGAGTAGTTTTGGAGGATCCCAGGCAGGAGGCCTGCGCCTCTTTCGATCTGTATCCCAGTTTGTGCTAGACTTCTTAAGGCAAACTTGTTTAACTTATGTCTGTACTTAGATATTGTTGCTTCCACTGACTCGTCTATGATCGAGCACTTGTATTCGAGCCCTCGAGGCCCCTGGCTTGTATTATGATGCTTGTATGACTTATTTATGTTTTTAGAGTTGTGTTGTGATATCTTCCCGTGAGTCCCTGATCTTGATCGTACACGTTTGCGTGCATGATTAGTGTACGATTGAATCGGGGGCGTCACACCCATTTTGAACGGAAACCTCCACCTCCGAAAGAAATGGTAGATCCAATGAAAGCGAAGTGCACTCTGGATGCCCTGAAGCGACCACCACTGCCTCCGCCAGATTCCAACTATGTCCGCTGTATTAAAAAGACATATCAAGATGCGCGGCGGTCGGGAAGTACTTCCACTAATGCAAGATTAACACAACGAAGAATTGGGAAAACAATTCCCCAGCTCGGCAAACAGGCGAAGCAATCGTGCGCCCCGCTCAAGGTGTCTAGCGATATCATCGCTAATCATCTGGGGATATTGCTCGGTACCAATCTTGGTGATTACTTGAGCGATGATGTAGAGTTTGAAATGTTAGAGGCAGTAGAGATCTTCAGATACGAGTACGGGAAGCCTCTCGTCCAAGCTGATCATCCTCCTCTAACAACGATGATGCAAAGATTGCATGAATGGTACATTGATACATGCAAGAAGTCTGGGAATAATAGTATGATGGTGAGAATTAAAGATGAGAACGAACTCAATGGAGTTGAGTTGCTGCCTATTGAATTTGTGGAGTTATTTTAGTTATTCAATCAAGACGCCCTCGACAAACAACTCATGACTTGCTACTATCTGTAAGTATTACTTATGTATAAGTCTCTATAGCTCAGCTCTTTCATTGCACGCATATATAATTATCCTCACTATATTATGCAGATTGAAGATCATCGAATGCAAAAAAGGACAAATCTATGACATTGGGTTCATTAACCCAAAATCATTAATGAATGTGAAGGAAATATGCCTTAGAGGCAATAATAAATTTGTTATTTTATATTTCCTTATTTCATGATGAATGTTTATTATTCATGCTAGAATTGTATTTACCGGAAACTTGATGCATGTGTGGATACATAGACAAAATACCGTGTCCCTAGTAAGCCTCTACCAGACTAGCTCGTTGATCAAGGATGGTTAAGTTTTCTAACCATAGACATGTGTTGTCATTTTATAAATGGGATCACATCATTAGGATAATGATGTAATGGACAATACCATTCGTTAGCTTAGCATTATGATCGTTCATTTTTATTGCTATTGCTTTCTTCATGTCAAATACATTTTCCTTCGACTATGAGATTATGCAACTCCCGGATACCGGAGGAATGCCTTGTGTGCTATCAAACGTCACAACATAACTGGGTGATTATAAAGATGCTCTACAGGTATCTCCGAAGGTGTTTGTTGGGTTGGCATAGATCGAGATTAGGATTTGTCACTCTGAGTATCGGAGAGGTATCTCTGGGCCCTCTCGGTAATGCACATCATAAGAAGGCTTGCAAGCAAAGTGACTAATGAGCTAGTTATGTATTATTGAATGAGTAAATAGACTTGCCGGTAATGATATTGAACTAGGTATGAAGATACCAATGATCGGACAAGTAACATACCGATGACAAAGGGAATAACGTATGTTGTCATAATGATTCGACTGATAAAGATCTTTGTAGAATATGTGGGAGCCAACATGAGCATCTAGGTTCCGCTATTGGTTATTGACCGGAGAGATGTCTCATTCATGTCTACATAGTTCTCGAACTAGTAGGGTCCGCAGGCTTAAAGCTCGATGACGATATTGTATTATATGAGTTATGTGATTTGGTGACCGAATGTTGTTCGGAGTCCCGGATGAGATCACAGACATGACGAGGAGTCTCTAAATGGTCGAGACGTAAAGATTGATATATAGGACGATGGTATTCGTACACCGGAAGTGTTCCGGAGGGTACCGTGTACATATCGGGTCACCAGAAGGGGTTCCGGGCACCCCCGACAAAAGATATGGGCCTTTTGGGCCAAGAGGGGAAACACACCTGCCACCAGGGCTGGTGTGCCCCCCATATGGGACGAACTAGGAGGAGAAGCAAAGAGGGGAAGGGAAAAGGAAAGGGGGGATTCGGCCTCCCCATTCCTTCCCTGCTCCCTCCTCTTTCCTTCCTCTCCGGCAAATAAGGAAAGGGGGGCCGAATTGGGGAGTGACCCCAAGTAGGATTCGGCCTACTTGGGGCGCCCCCGGCTGCCTCCCCTCTTCCCCACCTATATATACATGGGGAGGGGGTGCCTAGAACACACAACATCAACTGTTAGCCATGTTCGGTGCCCCCCCTCCATAGTTTACACCCCTAGTCATATTCTCATAGTGCTTAGGCGAAGCCCTACGCAAATCACTTCACCATCACCATCACCACGACGTTGTTCTGACAGAACTCATCTACTACCTCGACACCTTGCTGGATCAAGAAGGCGAGGGACGTCACCGAGCTGAACGTGTGCAGAACTCTGAGGTGTCATACGTTCGGTACTTGATCGGTCAGAGCTAGAAGAAGTTCGACTACATCAACCGCGTTGTCAAACGCTTCCGCTTACGGTCTACGAGGGTACATAGACACACTCTCTCCCCCTCGTTGCTATGCATCTCCTAGATAGATCTTGTGTGAGCGTAGGAATTTTTTTAAAATTGCATGCTATGTTTCCCAACAGTGGCATGCGAGCCATGTCTATGCGTAGATGATATGCACGAGTAGAACACAAAGGGTTATGGACGGTGATCGTCATACTGTGTCATGGTAATATCACGGCATATGCCAGGGGGTGTCAAATCATGGATGTGGCCAGAAGTACGTCATCGGTTCTTGGAAGCGGGAGTGAGCACAAGCTCGGACGAACACGAGATGTACCCAGGTCCAGGGCTCTCCTTAGAGATGAAACCCCTACTCCTACTCCGTGGGTGTAACACCTCGAGACCGACGCTCCAGAAGACTTCCAGCTATTCCGAGTTTTGTCGTGTGATTTTTTTTGTTTGTGCATTCATCATGCCATCTCTTGCATTGCATCATGTCATCATGCCATCATATCATTATTTTTAAAAACTCATCTAAATAAATTGTATGGATCTTTGATCCATTTAAATCGAGGGAATTCACATGGTGATTTCTCTTTATAACAATTACCCTCCCAATATTATTAGGGAGCTATATTAAATATTCCATTAAATTTGGAATTCACCATAACACACTTGCAAAATATTCCATGCCTTTGTTATCTCAATTCCTGGTCTCCAACTTTGCCCATAAATTCTTTCATCGCTTTCCCAAGCTCCTCCAAAATTCTCAACATTTTGGCCACTTCTAAACCTTGTCCTAGTTCAAACCATTTGAATTAAATTCAAATGAGTTTGAATTTAAATCCTGCAAGCATGGCCATTCCTATTTTCTTGGAACAAACACATTTTTGTGAGTCCAGGAAAATTATCCGCATATCCAACTTCTTCCCCTAACGTCCCTTTCTTTTCTTTCTTATCTCTGTTTTGTTTTATTTTCCTTAGAGTGAGAGAGAGAAGAGAGCCCAGTAGCCAAGCCGGCCTGCTTCCTCGCAACCCATTTGGCCCAAGGCCCAACCGACCTCGCCTATCTAACCCTAGCCAGCCTCGAACCCCAACACCCCTCCTCTGAATTCCCTTGCGCCGCTAGCACCCACGCACACTCGCACGTGAGCGTCCCTCTTCTCGATCCCGCATCGTGCCCGATACCCTCACTCGCTCGCCCCCTCCATCCTCGTCTCGATCGGGAGAGGCTCATCATCCGCCGCTACCGTGATCCAGCGCCCCCAGCCTCGTCAGCGTCCGTTCCTCCTCCTCCCTCCGTTCGGCCTCAACCTCCAGGCCATCTCCGCTGTGACCCGTCCGGCCACCGCCCGCTCCGGTGA
This sequence comes from Triticum timopheevii, assembly GCA_963921465.1. Taxonomy (NCBI): domain Eukaryota; kingdom Viridiplantae; phylum Streptophyta; class Magnoliopsida; order Poales; family Poaceae; genus Triticum; species Triticum timopheevii. Next base: position 121,159,392 of record OY997271.1, read on the forward strand.
CCCATCGCCACCCGCCGCCGTCGGCGACCACCAGGAGGGCCACCGCGCGCTTGACCCCGAGCCTCTCCACGCGCGCCCACACCCATCGTTTCGCTCCCACAGGCGCGCAGCCACCCTGTGGCCCCTGCGTTCCTCGCCCCGCCGCCGCACCGTCTTCTTCACTTCCTGCCATCGAGCGCACATTTGCGTTTGCTCTGTCCTCTGCTTCGCCTTTGCACCACCGGCCTTCAAGCTTGACGCCCGCCCCGGCCATCTTCTCCTACTGCCTTGAGCAGCCCCTTCACGGCCAACTTCCACGAGATCTCCACCCCCTTGCTGCCCGATTCGCTTTGTTTCCCCTCTTGTCGCTGCCAAGACCCGGCAACCAGGGACATCAGGGATGCCTTCATGGATTCCTCTCGCCAAGTACCACGACGCCCGGAGCTTTGGATACTTCAAGGTTGACTCCATCGTCGTGAACGACTACGTGACGACCCTGGATATGGAACTGCAAAACGCCAAGTACCCCTTCGAGTTGACAAGACCGGCAAGCCCGACGACCCCGAACATCTACGAAACGTGAACCACTACTTCCACTACCGTCGCCATGTACAACTACTTCCACTACCGTCGCGAGAACGTCTACTTCCATCTACACCGCATTGAACTCGTACCACTCCGAAAACGCATGCTTCAAAGGTATAACCGCCGAGACGACCTTTCGAGAATGAATGTGTGTTGTGTGAGATGCACCCTATGTTTGCACCGTGTCCGAGTTGTCATTGCACATCCCTCCTTGTTTGCCATGCCGTCGACCGGTGGGAACCCGGTTACCGGGATCACCCCACCATCCTTACATGACTCGCTCATGTCTCACGTCCTTTTGCACCGTTATCTCCATGAGCTACCGGAACTGATATGTTGCCGTGGCATCATTTTCGGATTCGTTGCCATGGCACCCCTTTTGTTCCGCCATGGTGACCAAATACTTCATAACATGCTCATGTCAACATTTTCATAAAATTCCATAAACTTGCATATGTCATCCGCATCATGTTAACAACATTTAAAATTGTTGTTTGCTTTAAAATTGCTAAATGACATGAGGATTTTCCGGAATTGTTGTTTGTTGTTTTTAGCCTCATTTAAACTTGCCTAAATAGTTAGTTTACTTATGCCTCACTTCTTGCCATGTTTAAAAACATTAATGTTGTTGGGTACATAAACGAGAGCGAACTAAATAAATGGATGTGGTGTTCTGTCAATATGCAACTCGTTGCATATTGAGCTCCACTTAACTTGTAGTGTTGTTTGTGCATATTGCCATGCCATGCCTCATTAAACCAGACATGCATCATACTTGTTTGTGCATCATGACATGTTTATGCTTGTGTGTTTACCATGTTGTTTGCTTCTTTCCAGTTTGCTTCTCTCGTTAGCTTCGGTTTCGTCCCCGAGTTGTGAGGATTCGTTCGACTTCGTCTGTTTGTCTTCTTCATGGACTTGTTCTTCTTCCTTGCGGGATTTAAGGCAAGATGACCATTACCCTCGATATCACTTCTATCTTTGCTTGCTACTCGCTTCGTTCTATCGCTATGCTGCGCTACCTATCACTTGTTTACTATGCCTCCCAAGTTGCCATGTCAGCCTCTAACCTTTTCACCCTTCCCAGCAAAACATTGCTTGGCTATGTTACCGCTTTTGCTCAGCCCCTTTTATAGCGTTGTTAGTTGCAGGTGAAGTTGAAGATTGCTCCATGATGGACAGGATTATGTTGGGATATCACAATATCTCTTATTTAATTAATGCATCTATATACTTGGTAAAGAAGGGTGGAAGGCTCGGCCTTATGCCTAGTGTTTTGTTCCACTCTTCCCGCCCTAGTTTCCATCATACCGTTGTTATGTTCCTTGATTTTGCGTTCCTTACGCGATTGGGTGATTTATGGGACCCCCTTGACAGTTCGCTTTGAATAAAACTCCTCCAGCAAGGCCCAACCTTGGTTTTAACATTTGCCACCTAAGCCTTTTTCCCTTGGGTTCTGCAGACTCAAGGGTCATCTTTATTTACCCCCCCGAGCCAATGCTCGTCATGAGTGTTGGTCCAACCTGTCAGCCGCCAGTGGCCACCAGGGGCAACTCTGGGCTGGCCTACCGGAAGTTTGGACAATCCGGTGTGCCCTGAGAACGAGATATGTGCAGCTCCTATCAGGATTTGTCGGCACATTCGGGCGGCTTTGCTGGTCTTGTTTTACCATTGTCGAAATGTCTTGTAACCGGGATTCCGAGTCTGATCGGGTCTTCCTAGGAGAAGGAATATCCTTCGTTGACCGTGAGAGCTTGTGATGGGCTAAGTTGGGACACCCCTGCAGGGTATAAACTTTCGAGAGTCGTGCCCACGGTTATGTGGCAGATGGGAATTTGTTAATATCCGGTTGTAGAGAACTTGACACTTGAGTTAATTAAAATGCATCAACCGCGTGTGTAGCCGTGATGGTCTCTTTTTGGTGGAGTCCGGGAAGTGAACACGGTCTTGGTGTTATGATTGTGCGTAAGCAGTTTCAGGATCACTTCTTGATCACTTCTAGCTTCTCGACCATTCTATTGCTTCTCTTCTCGCTCTTACTTGCGTATGTTAGCCACCATATTTGCTTAGCGCTTGCTCCAACTCCACATCATTACCACTTCCTACCCATAAGCTTAAATAGTCTTGATCCCACGGGTTTTGAGATTGCTGAGTCCTCGTGATTCACCAGATACTATCACAACAGTTGCAGGTGCTGATGATACCAGTGCAGGTGATGCAACCGAGCTTAGATGGGAGCTCAATGAAGATCTTGGTCGTTGCTATGTTTCATTTCATTTTGATCAGTAGTGGAGCCTAGTTGGGACTATCAGGGATCTAGGAGTTGGGTTATCTTCTTTTCTTTTAGATTTGTCGGTAGACGGACTATGTGTGTGCTCTGAATGATGTATGAATTATATGTTCATTGTTCGAAGTGGCGATTGTAAGCCAACTCTTTATCCCTTTCTTGTTCATTACATGGGATTGTGTGAAGATGACCCTTCTTGCGACAAAACCACAATGCGGTTATGCCTCTAAGTCGTGCTTCGACACGTGGGAGATATAGCCGCATCGTGGGTGTTACAGCGGGGTCTCCGCATGATCACTATATCACAAGGTATACAATGGTGCTCCTAGAGTTGTTTGGCTAGAGGTGGAAGAAGGGAAAGGATTGATCTCTTGTCTCCCTAGTTGTGGTGTGTGGAAATGGTGAGGGGACAAAGGTTGGAACCCTTTGCATGGGTGTGGCTTAGGGGGTTTTATAGGCCAACTCCCCAGGGGTACAATGGTAATCTAGCCGGGTGGTAGGTCCCGGCTGTCAGCGTCTATGGAGGCCGGGTCTTCGCCGGCGGCTGGGGCCCGCCTCTGGTGGGCCCTGCCGGCAGCCGAGGAACATGCCGACAGGTGGGGCCCGCCGCCTACAGGCCCCGATGACGGCTATTCACTATTGTGCCGCCCATGCTAACAGAGGTCGTGTCGGGCGCGCCATGGCTACAGTGCTGCGTCGGGCTGGTCGGCGGCCGCCTGTTGGCGCTCACTATAGCCATGCAACCGGGATTTGGGGGAGGCATGGTACACTGTAGCCATGCCCCATCTTGTCGCCTGGTCAGGCTCAGACTCCGAGGGAAGGGACGGGCCGCCTGCTAGGTGCCGGCCTGCACCCACGCCGCCTTCTGGGGATGCGCCGTTTTTGGGAACATGATACGTCTCCAACATGCTATTATATTATTTGTTTTCGATGTTTAATATGCATTTATATGCTATTTTATATTATTTTTTGGTACTAACCTATTAACCGAGAGCCCAGTGCCAGTTTTTTTTGCCTATTTTAGAGTTTCACAAAAAAGGAATACCAAACGAGTCCAAACAGAATGAAACTTTCACGATGATCTTTCTTGGACCAGAAGCAAACCAGAAGACTTGGATATGAAGTCAGAGACGCAACAAGGCGGCTGTCGGTGTCGAAACCAGTGGATCTCGGGTAGGGGGTCCTGAACTCTACGTCTAAGGCTAATGGTAACAGGAGGCGGGGGACACAATGTTATCCAGGTTCGGGCCCTCTCTACGGAGGTAATACCCTACTTCCTGCTTGATTGATCTTGATGAATATGAGTATTACAAGAGTTGATCTACCGTGAGATCATAATGGCTAAACCCTAGAAGTCTAGCCAATGAGGTTATGATTGTTGTCCTACGGAACAAACCCTCCGGTTTATATAGACACCAGAGGGGGCTAGGGTTACACAAAGTCGGTTACAAAGAAAGGAATCTACATATCCGAATTGCCAAGCTTGCCTTCCACGCAAAGGAGAGACCCATCCGGACACGGGACGAAGTCTTCTATCTTGTGTCTTCATAGTCCATCAGTCCGGCCACAGTACATAGTCCGGCTGTCCGAGGACTCCCTAATCCAGGACTCCCTCAGTAGCCCCCGAACCAGGCTTCAATGACGATGAGTCCGACGCGCAGATTGACTTCGGCATTGCAAGTCGGGTTCCCTCTCCGAATACTTCAAAGTACCTGACTTAAATAGCAGTGTCTGGCCTTTCATTTAATGACGCGCTCCTCGGCTTCTGCACCTTCATGATTTTAGCTTCCATGTGTTGAGCGAATACGAGAGGTCGGGGCATTTTTGCATTTACCACCCAGACCGTATGAGAAAATTGTCTATTAAAGAGACGGGGATCTTCAGATCTAATCCACACCATCTCTCTCCAGCGAGGAATTTGCAGAGCTTGATCACCGAAACCACCGCAACATGGCTAGCGTTCCCAACTCTTCCTCGCGCCCTCACGGCCCCAAGCAGGGTCATTGGAAAAGTGTTCCGTATCCCACGGTCAACTAGTGAAGCTACAGACCCAGGGATTTCTTCCCCACGCAGATCTGGTCCCCGTTCGAGCCGGATAGGCTTCTTTTGATGGCAGGGAACAGGCGGAGAAGTTCCCCAACCCATCCAGGGGGAACGAGTATGCTTTGTTCCCTATTTGCTGAGAGGCGTCAGATTTCCAGTCCATCCGTTCCTCTGAGGGCTTCTGGAGTACTACGGCTGTCATGCCCAATATGTGACCCTATCCTAAAGTAACTCGAAGGTCCCACCAAGGATAGAAGCGCATATTGGAAACGCTTTTGCAACGTGGATATCATTACATCAACATTACATAATAGATGGGGATACATACAAAAGGCATACAATGCCACACGAATACAACATCATCTTACACTAGATCAACATCCGACTACGGATGAAACACAAACAGAAACTCAAACTACATCCACCCTGCTAACCCAAGCTACCGACCTGGAACCTATCCCCTGATCGAAGAAGAAGTAGAAGAAGAACTCCAAAACAAGCAAACATCGCTCTCGCGTCATGGTCATCGCATAACTTGTACCTGCAACTATTGTTGTAGTAAATCTGTGAGCCACGAGGACTCAGCAATCCCATTACCATGGGTATCAAGACTAGCAAAGCTTAATGGGAAAGGAAGGGGTAAAGTGGTGAGGTTGCAGCAGCGAAACCATGATATGGTGGCTAACATACGCAAATAAGAGCGAGAAGAGAAGCAAAGGAACGGTCGTGAAGCTAGCAATGATCAAGAGGTGATCCTAAACTCCTACTTACGTCAAACATAACCCAAAACCGTGTTCACTTCCCGGACTCCGCCGAGAAGAGACCATCACGGCTACACACGCGGTTGATGCGTTTTAAACCGGATCTGGTGTCAAGTTATCTACAACTGGACATTAACAAATTCCCATCTGCCACATAACCGTGGGCACGGCTCTCGAAAGTTTATACCCTGCAGGGGTGTCCCAACTTAGCCCATGATAATCTCTCGCGATCAACGAAGGATATTCCTTCTCCCAGGAAGATCCGATCAGTCTCGGAATCCCGGTTTACAAGACATTTCGACAATGGTAAAACAAGACCAGCAAAGCTGCCCGATGTGCCGACAATCCCGATAGGAGCTGCACATATCTCGTTCTCAGGGCAACACCGGATGAGCAATCCGTACAACTAAAACTAGACCTCAGGTTTCCCTGAGGGCGCGCTGTAAAGGGCTCTGGTTCGGACCAGCACTTAGAGAAGCACTGGCCCGGGGGGCCTAAAATAAAGATGACCCTCGGCTTCGCCGACCCAAGGGAAAGGTAGTAGGTGGTGGTGAGGCAAATGGTAAAAGCAAGGTTGGGCCTTGCTGGAGGAGTTTTATTCAAAGCGAACTGTCAAGGGGGTCCCATAAATCACCCAACCGCGTAAGGAACGCAAAAATCAAGGAACATCACACCGGTATGACGGAAACTAGGGCGGCAAGAGTGGAACAAAACACCAGGCATAAGGCCGAGCCTTCCACCCTTTACCAAGTATATAGATGCATTAATTAAATAAGAGATATTGTGATATCCAAACATAATCATGTCCACCATGAAGCAATCTTCAACTTCACCTGCAACTAACAACGCTATAAGAGGGGCTGAGCAAAAGCGGTAACATAGCCAAGCAACGGTTTGCTAGGAAGGGTGAAAAGGTTAGAGGCTGACGTGGCAATTTGGGGAGGCTTGAAGAACAACTGATAGGAAGCGCAGCATAGCGATAGAACGAAGCAACTAGCATAGCAATGATAGTAATGAGATCCAAGGTGACGGTCATCTTGCCTGAAATCCCGCTAGGAAGAAGAACGAGTCCATGAAGAAGACGAACGGGCGTAGTCGAACGAATCCTCACAATCGCAACGTTACCGGAACTATCAAGAAGAAGCAATACCGGAAAGAAGCAAACAACATGGTAAACAACCATCACATAACCATGTCATGATGCACAAACAAGTATGATGAATGTCCGGTTTAATGGGGCATGGGATAGCAATATGCACAAACAACACTACAAGTTAAGTGGAGCTCAATATGCAACGAGTTGCATATTGACGAAACACCACATCAATTATTTAGTTCTCTCTCATTTAGGAACACAACAATATTACATGTTGTTATAACCATGGCAAGAGGTGAAACATAATTAAACTACCTATCTAGGCAAGTTTAAGTGAGGCCGGAAACAACAAACAACAATTTCGGAAAACCCTTGTGTCCATATTTTGAATTAGCTACTGTTATGCCCTAAAACATATTTTAGAGTTGTTAAACAGCAAAAGTAAGTGCATCATGTTAATCTATGCATTTTTCTACCCCATTTACATATAAAGTTTGTTTAATTTGGATGCATGCATGATTAGTTATTAGCAATACAAAACAGGGGCATTTTCTGTAAATAAGAATGCATTGGATAATGCTAAAATACAGAATGGGAAAAAATATGCACGGGCCCGAAGCATTACGGTGCAGCGGCCCAGATGAGGATTCGGCCCAAGCAGCTGTGGGTGTGTGCAAAAGAAATAAAAGAACAGAGCAAATGAGGGGCGCCTGGGATTTGAACCCCAGACCCCTTGGATATAGATATGCTTCGTGACCAACGGGCTAGGACAGAACTTGTGTTCACCATTCAGCTCAGGCCCTTATGTAGGATTGCTCGATGGATCTGATTAAAATAACAGAAATCGGGAATAGAAAGTGCCGACCTTGGGATCAAGACGCTCGACCTCGGCCACATTCAGGCACACAGCGAGGCTGCCAGGCGGCAGCAGGTCAGTGAGCATGTGGAATAACTGAAACAACATCAACAACAAAAAGAAATAAAAAGGGAGGAAGCTGGGTTTGAACCCAGGACCTCACGGATGGATGAATCGCTACTAGCCACTGCGCTAGCTGCTCTACTTATGGCGAGGACGCAACGGAGGACAATCCCATCAAGCAGCAACCAAAGCTACGACGTAGGTGCCGCTCTAAATCCCGCCACAGTAAAAATAGCGATAACAGCGCAAGAAAGAATAACACCCCGGTCGACTCCAAAGGAAAAGATGACCCCATGGACCCAGCGATGGAGAAGGATGAGCCAGGGGACGGTGAACATAGTCCGGAGCAGATGTCTGATGACAACGACCCCAAGGGTAAAATTCATCAACCTGTCTCCGGAGAGGAGAACAGCCCAGACGACGATGCACTCATCATCCCGGAAAAACACTTGGAACAAGAGAACCTCCATAGAAGTCTTATTGCCACCACGAGGAGCCTGAAGAAGCAGAAGCAAAGGCTTAAGGCCACGTAGGATACGCTCAATCGCAGATGGAATAAAGTGCTCGACACTGAAGAAAAATACGGCGGTGATCGCCACACAAAGAGCTACCCAAAGCGCAAGCTGCTGCCCGAATTTGATGATGAGGCTATAGAGCCCATTCAGCCGAAAAATAAAACGGCCGATCAGCCGGACCGACCACCCTGTGGCCGCGACAGGCGGCTAATGATGCCGCACACAAGTCAGCACACTATTTGTGTGAGCTCCTGGACAAAAAACCCTGTATGGCCAGGTCCATCTATGGATCTAGGAAGCGTGCTCCGGCATAGGATCACAGCCACCAAAATAATCATATTGATCGAATACCATCTCGAAATCAACACCGAACACAACAACCGTCGACAGCATGCCACGGCACATCCAAATACAGGGGTGCCGCGCACCCCCTGTGCTTCACCGATGACGTGCTGGATCACGAATTTCCAGAGGGATTCAAACCCGTCAATATAGAGGCAGACGACAAAACAACGAACCCTGGGGTCTGGATTGAGGACTTTATCCTTCATATCCACATGGCTCGTGGAGATGATCTCCAGGCCATCAAATACCTAACCCTCAAGTTGAAAGGACCAGCTTGGCACTGGTTGAAAAGCCTCCTCGAAAACTCAATTGGTAGTTGGGAATAACTTGAGGATGCTTTTAGGGCCAATTTTCAAGGGACCTATGTCCGACCTCCGGATGCACGATTTAAGTCACATAATTCTATAGCCCGGAGAATCAACCCGAAAGCTTTGGAATAGATTTCCCACTAAGAAGAATCAAATCATCGACTGCCCGGATGCCGAAGCCTTGGCGGCTTTCAAGCACAGTGTCCGAGACGAATGGCTTGCCAGACACCTCGGCTAGGAAAAGCCAAGGACAATGGCAGCCCTAACAAGCCTTATGACCCGCTTTTGCATGGGCGAGGACAGTTGGCTGGCCCGCAGCGGCACCGGCGACCCAGGCACATCCGAAGTCAGGGATGGCAACGGGAAGCCGCAACGCAACAAAAACAAGCGTCGAAACAATGAAGACAGCCCAGATAACATGGCGGTCAACGCCGGAGTCAGGGACTCTCGACCCGGTCAATGGAAAAAGCCATTTAAAGGCAGCAGAGATGGACCGTCCAGCCTAAATAAGATTCTAGACAAATTATGTCAGATTCATGGCACCCCCAAAAAATCTGCAAATCACACCCACAGAGAGTGGTGGGTTTTCAAGCAGGCCGGCAAGCTAAATGCCGAACACAAAGGGAGGGAGACGCCAAGTGAAGACGAGGATGAGCCTTGCCAGCCAAACACTAGGGGACAGAAAAAATTCCCACCATAAGTCAAAATAGTGAATATGATTTACGCAACTCATATACCAAAGAGAAGGCGCAAACGCGCACTCCGAGACGTATACGCTATAGAGCCCATCGCCCCCAAGTTCAATCCTTGGTCGGCCTGCCCGATCACCTTTGATCGCAGGGATCATCTGACTAGTATCCGGCACGGAGGATCAGCTGCCTTGGTGCTCGACCCAATAATTAATGGATACCATCACGCCCGAGTCCTTTTGGACGGAGGCAGTGGTCTTAATCTGATATATCATGACACTGTCCGCAAAATGGGGATAGACCCATCAAGAATCAGCCAAAGCAATACTACCTTTAAAGGAGTAATACCAGGCGTCGAGGCCCGCTGCACGGGCTCTCTAGTACTAGAGGTTGTATTCGGTTCTCCTAAAACCTTCAGAAGCAAAGAATTGATCTTCGGCATCGCTCCATTCTGAAGCGGCTATCACGCACTACTCGGAAGAACGGCCTTCGCTCGTTTTAATGCAGTACCGCACTATGCCTATCTTAAACTCAAGATGCCCGGTCCACATGGCGTCATCAAAGTTCACGGAAATACAGAGCGTTCCCTATGTGCGGAAGAATATATGGCGGCTCTAGCAGCCGAACACTTAAGGGCCTCTCCAACCAGAATAAATGATCGGTCGTCAAGACCACGGACACAGTTAGACGAGTCCGGCGCACCACCGGTTGTAACAGCCCAGATAAACCTGAGCTCGGGTCTATGGATATACCCCCATAGGTGGTGCTAGGGGTTGCCCGCATGTAAAAAAGCCCATAGTTCGGATTGACCCTATTAATACAATAACATATTACATTTTCATGGTTCGTTCAGAATAACCAACTTTTCGCACGAAGTCTTTCACTTGGGTTTTTCCTTTTTACAGATGATCATCGTGCTACGGCCTTCCAGGATACGGCACAACAGAGACAAAGGCGCAGACATGCAGAAGGGCCCCGATCAAAGGTTTCTTTTTAGATTAAGACCCTACGTAAACCTTTTTTAATGTCTCTTGTTGTTTCATACCCTCTGGACACTTAACACAACCGGGAGGGATACTGGCGTTATTGGCATTTCGTCACGCCAAACTAATGCATCACTACAAAAAAAGACACATCCGTGACATTTTGGGCCGAACAATATTTTTTCTGTCATACATATGACACTTCTATGACGATAATTGTGACAAAACCCGGTATCATCATAGATGTGGTGGGCTCCTACTTCTATGACAAAAAATCATGACAGAAAATGGGCTTTTCATCCTGGGCGGCCCGGAGACGCAGCTGCATGACATTCTTTGGGCCGTCCATGACGGAAAAAATCGTGGTAGAAGCGAGGGGGGAAATTTCGGGCAGTTGCTGGTTACGGTGGGAGGTCGGGGGCCGAGCGATGCGCGTTTCTCTCGTACACGTGCGAGGCGTTGGCTCTAACTGAACCCGAGCGAGGCGTTGGGCTCTAACTGAAGCCGAGCGATTGCAGTGCAGGCTACACATTACTGAACCCGAGCGATCGATCGATGGCTGTTAACTGAACCCGATGGAGTGATTCCTTTGCTACTGCTGCTAACTGAAGCCGATCCATTGGATGAATAGTGAGCATTGCGGGGGGGGGGGGGGGGGGGGTGGATGAACAGTGAGTGGTGGCGTTGCCTCTGGATGAACAGGACCCCGTGGTGAGGAGGGCTGGATGAACAGTAGACAGTGGAGGGGTGGCCGTGGAGGGGTGGTTGAACAGGACCCCGTGGTGTGGAGGGCTAGATGAACAGTAGATGGTGGAGGGCTGGATGAACAGTAGACGGTGGAGGGGTGGTTGAACAGTAGCCGTTGGAGTAGCGCACGGTGGAGGCTGGATGAACAGGAGCTCGTGGAGGCTGGAGGAGGTCGATGGTAGCCCGTGGAGGCTGGAGGAGGTCGACGGTGGAGATGAACAGTATCTCGTGGAGTCCCATTTTGCGGTACGCCACACCCCTCCCGATGAACAGGACCCCTGTTTCAACCGTAGCGCTCCAACACAAGTCTGTTTCGTCCGTATTGCGGTACGCCACACCCCTCCCGATCAACAGGACCCCCGTTTCGACCGTAGGAGGTCCATTTCGTCCATTTTGCGGTACGCCACACCCCTCCCTATCAACAGGACCCCCGTTTCGACCGTAGGAGGTCCGTTTCCTCCGTTTTACGGTACGCCACACCCCTCTCGATCAACAGGACCCTTGTTTCGACCGTAGAAGGTCCGTTTCCTCCGTTTTGCGGTACGCCACACCCCTCCCGATCAACAGGACCCTGTTCCGAATGTAGGAGGTCCGTTTCCTCTAGGCCAAGCCTCATTTCCATCGGCTGTTTCGTCCAAGCCCTCCAGATGAACACGACCACGCATTCCGCTCTGACCCAGCCGGTTGGCTCCCTATGAACACGACGACGACGATGTTGTTTCTCCGTTCCGACCCAGCCATGTACGTATCCACGAGTACGCATTCGAGACCCTGCCCGTATGTACGTACGTGGACGTATTTTCTTCCTTGCACCCTCGCCGTTGTATGTACGTGTATATGCTACGTGTGCGCCTCTACTACAACACGTGCATGCCTCTACATCCACCAGTATATATGTACGTACACGTTCGACCAGGTGGGTCCTGACTGTCAGGCACTTCCTTGCGTGCGAAGATGTAGCTGGTGGGTCCCGGCAGTAAGGGGGCGAATCATTTTTTTTTTTGCCCGGACACACTTCCTGGCATGCGAAGATGTAGCTGGTGACTCCCAGCAGTCAGGGGGGCGAATGGTTTTTTCGCCCGGACGCACTTCCTTGCGTGCGAAGATGTAGCTGGTGGGTCCCAGCAGTTTGGGGGGCGAATCATTTTGTTTTTTGCCCGGACGCACTTCCTTGCGTGCAAAGGTGTAGCTGGTGGGTCCCAGCAGTCAGGGGGGAAACATTTTTTTCGTGAAATATGGTGGCCCGTCCGGTGGGTCCCCACTGTCAGGTGGAGGAATAATTATTTTGCGTGTAATAAGGAGGCACTTCCTTGCTGCAGCCGTGGACCCAGCTGTCAGCCTCTCCACGTACAGTCCACGTCCGGTGGAAGCCGTTCCTTGACCACGTTGACCACGCTGCACCGAGAGCACCAGGGCGGTGGACAACGGCGAGGCCTAGGAAGGGGACGACGCGGAGCCGGGGAAGACACGGCAGTGGATGCCCACGCGTAGAGGAGTACGAGGGTTCACTAGTTCGCTGCGGTGTGAGGCTGTCATCGCCGCAGAATAATAGGGGGTGTGGGTGAGTAGAGGGATGGCCTGGCCAGCGGTGGGAGTAGTAGGGGGCGGTGAGGCCTCCGCCGCATCGTAGCCAGCCACGGGAGGCAGGAGCATGAGGCACGACCAGCGCTGGTTTGGGCGGCTGGAGCAAGAAGACCAGAGGTTGAAGAAGCACTATGGCTATTGGATGGACATCATACGGTCACTGGAGCTAGAATCGTGCATATTGACTAAGTTGACAAAGCCCTCCGTCCCCGTCAACTTAGTAGGACCACAAGTCAGCCTGCCACTATACTGGGTCCCAGCTAACAGGGGGAGTATTCATTTTTTTGTGCCTAATAAGGAGGCACTTCCTTGCGTACGAAGATATAGTTGGTGGGTCCGAGCTATCAGAGCCGGCCGCGGGGAGGAGGGAGCAGGCAGTCCCGCCGGCGCTTGTTTGAGCGGCTGGAGCAGGAAGAGCAGAGATTGAAGAAGCACGACGGCCGTTGGATGGCCATCCAACAGTCACTGCTTGTGTGTCAACCTTTTTTTAGGAAAGCCTCAAATCTGTGGAAAACAGCATACATCCCATCTACCATTATTTTTAATAATTTACAGCCCATTTGCTAATCCTTAAGGTTTTTTTGGAGCCCATATTCTTTTTGTTAGCATTACAGCCCATATTGTGGCCACGGTTAAAAACTTATTCGAAATTTTGCATATTTCGGTGCAGTCCGAACTGTTTTAATCCCGAAATTTCGACTCACATTCAAACTGATTTTAAAAATAAATGTATATCAATATAAAATCAAACAAATTCTCCACGCATAAAAATTAATGTAATTTAAAATCTCGAAATGAAAAAAAGATATTTGAAACTAATTGCCGGTTTGATGTGTTTTAAAAATGTACAGCCCATTTCTCATTACTGATGGGCCATTTTCTCGGCCAGCCGAATGAAAGCTCTCCTCATCTTGATAGATTTGCAGCCCAACAGGCCTCACAAAGCGACTTACTTGGCAAATCACAAAAATACTAGGCTGTGGCCGTGGACCCAGTTGTCAGCCTCTCCACGTACAGTACTCTTCCGATGGAATGTCGTTGACCACATTGACCATGCCGCGCCGAGAGCACCAAGGCGGTGAATGACGGCAAGCCCTAGTAAGGGGACGACGCGGAGCCGGGGAAGACGCGAAAGTGGATGCCCACGCGGAGTGGAGTACGAGGGTTCACTGGTTCGGCTATGGTGTGAGGCTACCGTCGCCACAGGGCCTGGCTAGCGATGGGAGTAGTAGGGGGCGATGAGGCCTCAACGGCAGCACAGCCGGCCACTGGAGGCAGGGGTAGGCGGTCTCCCCGATGCTGGTTTGGGCGGCTGGTGCAAGAAGAGCAGCGATTGAAGAAGCAGCAGGACCGTTCGATTCAAGTCCAATGGCTATTGCTGCTAGAATCGTTTGTTGACTAAGTTGACAAGCCCTGCGTACGCATCAACGTAGTAGGCCCACAGGTCAGCCTCCCAACCGGTGCACCCCAGATGTCAGTGGGAGGAACCATTTTTTTCGCGTAATAAGGAGGCAGTTGATTGGGTGCGTCCAGGCCAGCAGAGGGAGTAGGGTGGGTCGGGGAAGCCTGCGCGGCATCACAGCGGGCCACAAGAGGAGGGAGCAGGCAGTCCCGCCGGCGCTAGTTTAGGCGGCTGGAGCAGGAAGATCAGAGATTGAAGAAGCACAGTGGCTAGAATCGTGTGTTCACTCACAAAGCCTTGCGTAAACAAGTCAGCCGCCTGTTTTCCATTTTTAGAATTGCCGGCCATTTTCTGGTCAGTACCAGGGTCAAAAAATTAACTAAATATGTGGGAAATTTTTGCTAGGGAACGAAATATTCTTAATCCAAAAATAAATAGCCATACTAAAACAAATTTAAAAATAAATTAGTACTATGTCATGTTAAATCCAATAAAATACGTATAAGATATCAATGAAGAACAAAATTCAAAAAAACTAATATCCCATTTGCTATAATTTTTTCGGAATTTTCAACCCCTCTTGATATTACTTTTAACAGACATTGACCATACTCTTTGGCCAGGACAGAATGCAACCCTCCTCGTCTTGAAAGATTTGCAGCCCAGTAATTCGGAGAAAACAAATAGGCCTAGCTTGGGTATTCTTCAAAAAGAAATATTGGGCTACCTATTTTCCCAAAGAACTGGTGCATGAGCATTTAGCTTTATTTATTTATTTACTTATTTATGTTTAGGGGACCATGAGCATGTACCTGGGCCGGATTCATGTGAGATCCTCCCTTCCAGTTAATTATGGGCTTCTCTATTGGGCCTTCATCAGTGGGCTGCATGTTATCAACAAGTGGAAAATGTGTTCCGTACGAAAAATAGTATGAGCTACGTACGATACGGGGCACTAAAGGATCGAACCGTGCAACGACTTCCAAAACATTGTGTTTGTCGTTCTAACAACACATTTATTCAACCAACAGACGAAATATACTACTGACTGTACATTGAAAACAGCAGCAGCAGCAACCAGGGCTGGGGGTGCAAAATAAGCAGTAAGTAGGCCAGAAGAGTGAAGACGCAGCTCTCTCTTCCAAACCAAACATCAGCCATCATTACAAAAGGGCTACCAAAAAAGAACAAGTGTATGCATCAAACTAAATAAAGATCCTACTACACCAAGTGTACGCATCTAACTAACTGGCTCAGTTAGACATTACTATTTATTAAGCTATGGAGATTGGCTGGCGGCTTGAACCAGATGGGTGCCTGATGGGAGAAACTCCAGCCAGCAGGTCGAAGTCTGATACTTGTGACCCTCTCTCCTACTTTGGGCTGCAGAGCGTGGCGGCACATATCAAGGTATGGTGCATGCAGAGACGCATGGTACGCTCTGTACACACAGTTTTTCCTGATGAACGAAACCGCGCTGCCATCATGATCCTTGCCGTCGGTTATCTCCTGGTTAATCGGATAATTCAGTCTGACAAACAAAGAGCATGTACCAAGGCTACTTACGAGCCTCCAGTCAAAAATTCCTAAAGGCCCAGAGAAGCTGTGATCCTTCTCAAAGACCTTGCAGTGACTGTGATTCTATTCCGCGAAACAACACATCTGGTACGTGCGAATGATCATCAATCTTTCGCCGTCGTCTGATCGAGCCAGGAACCACCTGCAACTGCCATGCCGCTTTTCTTTGAAAGGTTATGGGATTAGGAAGGGTAGGGACACCGGGCGGCCTACAACATCATATCAAGTTGGAGTCAAATAAAAAAGGGCTCTTGATTTAGTCTATCTTACGAACAGCATGTTATGAGCATGAATATTGTTTTAGTAAATGTTGACAGTAATATAAGCAAGCTATCATGATATCATAGGAAAGTAACATACTGCTGTAACAGCCGTTTGTAGCGATGACTGGAGTTGGCCAGCAATACGTCCAGCAATAGAAGGAGGCGACAGCGTAAATGAAGCCCTTGTGTTCAATAGCATCAGAGAACCATGGAGGATGTATGATCCTACGATGGACGTGCAGATTTATCCACTTACCGTAGTGACCTGCCAGATAGGCGAGACCGCTGTTGAAGAACGCAATTAGCCTGAAACCTTTATAATTCGCAGATCTTGTGGGCACTTGGCAGATTACAACCTTGAGCAAATCAAACTTGGTATCATGTTGGCTACTGTAAGATTCTGAGTATTCTGGGCCGCGGTGCCAAAGCAGTGCAGTGTTAATCGAAGGAAGGGGGATCAATCGCCGGGTGTAGACCTCCACGAGCATCCAGCTGCCGCGACCGTCGACGAGCACCATCCAAGACGTGTTCATGCCGACCCAGTACATACCGTTAATGTAGCTGAGGCTGAGGGGATCGGATCGCAGTGAAGGGGGTTGATGCTCGCCAGCCTACGATCGTTATGCTACGTGACACGCCGTTTCTGAAGATCAGGCGGCATTAGCAAGCAAGGAGCTGGCTTAAAAAGCTCCGGCCTGAGGGCTTTGAGTAAATGGTACAGCCCCAACGAGCATGCGGCGAGCGGCATGGTACTGAGATTGTCCACATGCGAAACAATGAGCTTGATTACCTCTGTGGTGAGCGAATTCCAGCCACTCTTTCGGCGGACACTGCTCGGTTCTGCCATTGTTAGTGCTTGGGTTTCGGACGAGGGGGGGAGGCGCCTTAGCGGGGATGGAAGCTTGGACGAGATTATGTGCGGACAAAGATGGAGAAGCGAATATGTGCTGCGGGAAGTGGACAGGTGATGATGACTACAGCACGCCGCTTGACTTACGAGACACATACCAGCAGCGTAGGGTCATACCGATGCCAGACAACTTGCTTGAGTGATCACAGTACTAGTACTCCCTACAGTACCTACTATAGTACTATGCCCTAGCTTGCTAGAGTAGAGTAGTAGAGTAGAACTCTGCTCTACTACTAGCACCGGAGGAGTAGTATATTCTAATCTAAAATAGTTACAAACTTCAATGCCCGATCGTGGAACGACTACGAACCATGCTCATAGACCGTGTCTACGTGGTGTTTGGACTTATATGCAAAAAAATAGCAAGATGCCCCTGCATTGCACGGCACACCATCATCACCAACTCGGTTTTTTCTCTACTCCTACTCCTATAAAAGACTCAGTTGGTGATGATGGAGGCGAGGAGGCGTGTTCAGCCGGGCGTGCAGCGGATGGTGCAACGCTATTCGATTTGTTATAAAAAAGTAGTAGAGATAGAGACATAGGGAGGAGCACGAGGTAAGGCCTTATCTGTAAATGTGGAGAGAGGTGCGGGTATCTTTTGTAAAATTGTCATAGTTGGCTTTCTATCCGTCAGATATAGATCGGACGGTCTATATTACAAGATGGCAGGCATGCCATCATCACCAACTCGGTTTTCTATAAGAGTAGATATATATAGATATAGATAGATAGAGACTAGGGAGTACTAGTAAGAACACCATCTACTGCTTCATGTGCTACTCCTGCGCTCCATTCGGCGGCCGCAACGTCCCCAACAGCCACTCCCTCCTGCGCTCCATTCGGCGGGCGCTATTCAAATCTAGGGAGCGCACTCTCGCGACTGCTGGCAGCCACGACTTCACCGACGACGACTTCTTCCCCGACCTCGGCAACCCCTTCCTCAACGACATGGGCGAGAACCTCCGCGCCAACGGTGCTGCTCACGTTGCACCGAATGTGTTTCTGTTCTTCCTGTTTGAAATCGTGGTAGAATTCATGTTTCTACTCTGTATCCTACTACTATGCTAGTCCACATGATTAATTTCATCTCTGTTATAGCCGTCATGATTTATTTTGTGCTTATTCCGATTAAATCTCGTAGTAACTTGCTCATATATTCAACTGGCGCAACGTCCCCTACAGCCACTCCCGTTTCAAGGACGGCCTGGTCGATGCCTCCAAGGAGCCCTTCATCCACTGCTATTAGTGCCTGATGCCGTTTTGTGGCTCGCCGGCGGACATGGTGCATCTCCTCACGGATGCGTGCAGTGGTCACTGCTGGCCCTTGGCGGAGAACATCAAGTACGACACGTGCTACTGATACGTCCATTTTGCATCATGCTTTTATATTGATATTTATCGCAATATGGGTTGTTATTTCACGTTATGTCACAATACTTATGGCTATTCTCTCTTATTTTACAAGGTTTACATGAAGAGGGAGAATGCCGGCAGCTGGAATTCTGGGCTGGAAAAGGAGCTAATATTGAAGGGCTCTTCTGCGCAACTCCCAAAGTCCTGAAAGTCCACGGAATACTTTAAAATAAATAAAGAAAAATCGTCGCCAAAGATGAAGACCAGGGGGCCCACACCCTGCTCACGAGGGTGGGGGCACATCCCTCCCCCTGGGCGCGCCCCCCTACCTCGTGGGCCCCCTGGTGGCTTTCCGACGTCCATCTTCTCCTATATGAAGTCTTTCGATGAGAAAAAAATAAGAAGCAACCTTTCGGGACGAGACTTCGCCGCCACGAGGCGGAACCTTGGCGGAACCAATCTAGGGCTCCGGCAGAGCTGTTCTGCCGGGGACACTTCCCTCCGATAGGGGGAAATCATCGCCATCATCATCACCAACACTCCTCTCATCAGGAAGAGGGCAATCTCCATCAACATCTTCATCAGCACCATCTCATCTCCAAACCCTAGTTCATCTCTTGTATCCAATTCTTGTCTCCAAGTCCGGGATTGGTGCTAGTAGGTTGCTAGTAGTGTTGATTACTCCTTGTAGTTGATGCTAGTTGGTTTATTTGGTGGAAGATTATATGTTCATATCCTTTCTGCATATTATTACCCCTCTAATTATGAACATGAATATGCTTTTTGAGTAGTTACGTTTGTTCCCGAGGACACGGGAGAAGTCTTGCTATTAGTAGTCATGTGAATTTGGTATTTGTTCGATATTTTGATGAGATGTATGTTGTCTAGCCTCTAGTGGTGTTATGTGAACGTCGACTACATAATACTTCACCATTATTTGGGCCTAGAGGAAGGCATTGGGAAGTAATAAGTAGATGATGGGTTGCTAGAGTGACAGAAGCTTAAACCCTAGTTTATGCGTTGCTTCGTAAGGGGCAAATTTGGATCCATATGTTTCATGCTATGGTTAGGTTTACCTTAATACTTTTGGTGTAGTTGCAGATGCTTGCAATAGAGGTTAATCATAAGTGGGATGTTTGTTCAAGTAAGAACAGCACCCAAGCACCGGTCCACCCACATATCAAATTATCAAAGTACCGAACGCAAATCATATGAGCGTGATGAAAACTAGCTTTTCCCATGTGTCCTCAGGAGCGCTTTTCCTATTATAAGAGTTTGTTCCGAATTGTCCTTTGCTACAAAAAGGATTGAGCCACCTTGCTACACCTTATTTACTTTTGTTACTTGTTGTTCGTTACAATTTACCTTATCACAAAACTATCTGTTGCCACTTATTTCAGTACTTGCAGAGAATACCTTGCTGAAAACCGCTTATCATTTCCTTCTGCTCCTCGTTGGGTTTGACACTCTTACTTATCGAAAGGACTACGATAGATCCCCTATACTTGTGGGTCATCAGCTACCGGTTCACCATGCCGGAGTCGCTGGAGGATCACCGCCGCCTGCTAGTATCGGAGGAGGACGGAAGCGTCTTCCTCTTGATCGTGGGCGCCAGTGAGGCCCGCGAGGCCGCCGCCCCGTCTCTGTAATGTGCGTCAGGGGCGTCGCCGCTGACGCTGACACTGACACGAGGCAGATGTACGGGTGCGTGGTCAATGTTACTACCCCTCCGGGTCGCGTGGGCGGTGACACCGGCCTCATCGAGCAGACATGGACTCTGGGGAGCTGGGACTATCCCGCCAATGTGGACTTGGAAAACCCATGGCATCCGTTCCATCCTTTACCCGCCGACTCGGTGCACGGGGACTCCAAGGAGCTTCACCTGGACATACACATTATCAAGTGCACTTAGAAAACATGTAATGTGTGTGTGGGCGCTTATGGCCCGTGTCTTTGCCGCTTTTGATTATGTAAGCTTGTCATTAAACTTGAGTGGCTTTCTCTGCTGTCCTTCCTTTGAACTACTCCTCTCAGTGAGCTGATGTAAGACACTTTGGGTTTCATTTGATAATGGAACCGGGGAGGAGCCTCCCTGTTCTGCTAAAAAAATACACATTATCAAGTTAAATGTTGATCATTAGTCTTCGCTCAATGTAATCCGCTGTCTAAGCATGTGGAGACTTCCATGCATCATCTTGCTCTATTGGAGTATCGCGCATGAATAAAAGTGTATCCGTTTATGGTTTAGTCTAGAATCTTCCATGTATGAATTTTTACAACAGTACTGGTGAAAGACTTACGATGAACCATTTCTTACATCTCCTCAGCCCCCTTGCAAGTCATCCTGATTTAATCCCTCTGTCTAGGTGTATAAGGGCATGGTTAATATTACTTAATAGTATAGCCAACTGTTGACTATAAGAAAGTGCCATGTCATCTGTAGCCAACATGTATAACAATCCATACTCAAAAACTAATTCTTAAAGATCATTTCTTGCAAAGCACAATAAGTGTTATTTCTTCACAATTTTTGGATGCAGGTTGAACAGTTGAACGCTTTTGTTTGCAAAAGATACCTTTTTATCTATTTCACCCAGATGTTTGTGAGCTCTAGAGATGAGATAATATCGGAAGAAACCTATCGATACCCGTTACACATGAGATGACCCCCACATCCTTTGTCAAATTAAACAACTCCCCGATCAATGCATTTCACTTTTCGGTGCAACGCACGGGCACCTTACTACTATAGATTAGTATGACAAAAAATTGAACTAACATTATATATAGCACGATAAATACTGATGCATGTCACCTAAAATTATATCATTCAAAACTATGTTCAAATATGAATCCAACGATATAGTTTTCGTTGACATGCACTAACATTTTGTCAGTTAAATCTTCAGTCAAATTCAATGGGGGACTAATAAACCACGACCGATGTAGTACAAGTGTAGAGGGCGGTGCTGCACGGGAGTCTCACCTCTCACCCCGCTCGTGGCGCGGCAGTAAAGCCGTCATATCACAAAACCCAACCACTCCCAGTAATAAATGGCCTGGTAAAATAAACGGACAAGCAACCATCACAGCCCTCCGTCTTTTTTGCATTTCATCTCTCTGCATTTACTTTCTCCGGTTCATCTCCCACACTCGATCCCTAGCTACTACTCATAGGACCAGTTCTTTTGGCGGCTTCCCCAGCTTTTCCCACAAGATTAGTCACAGTGGAGAGTAACAATAAGGCGCCTCACTCATTTATTTGGGCTTCTAAACTACTACTCCATCCTGGTTTATTCCTCACCACTGTAATTTGTGCTAAATTTTGACCAAAGATTTAACTGATAAAATGTTACTCAAAACACTTAGCCACGGTGCATCTAGGTATGTAAGTCATCTTACGAAAACCAAATAATCCCAAAACACTTAGGCGTGGTGCATTAACTTCTACCTCATTTCTTGTTTCTTGACATATCAACCAATAAGAGATAAAGAGTGTGCGTGCTTTTAATGACTTGAGATATCAAACACGACATGCAGTGGTTAGTTCATTGAATGCAATACTATTAATTAGCAAATAAACATTAACATTTCTCGTTTTCTCCTCGTCGGTCACGGTGCACAGCCTAAGATGACTTACTCACCTAGACGGATGGAGTAGTGCATGTGACATGCACTAACATTTCATTAGTTAAATTTATGATCAAAATTTGACACAGATTGCAATGGGGACCAATAAACCAGGACGGAGGTAGTAGTTATGGGATTACTAATCTAGAAGCCTAAAAGAACTGGCCCCTGGTACTCCTACTAGTAGTAGTACTCAAGTTGGAATTCCAATTGCACGGCACAACTTGTTAGGCAAAAAATTCGAACATGGTGTAGGAAGCGGTTTGGGAATTTGCATGCCTTTCCAACCAGTGAGATAATCTGTACAAAGTATGACAGAGAAATAACCATAGAGAAGGAAGCTAAAAGTAAACAATCATACGAGCATTTTTGCATTTGTTTTGCATTGAATCGTTTCACAAGCTTGACTAGTGCTGTTTTTCTACTTTTACAAAAACCGCATCGCAATGTTAAAACGTGCATTTGCACGTACATAAGTATTAGTAGTACTCCCTCCATCTAGGTTTACAAGTCTTCCCTCCTTCTTGGTCACCGTGCACAACCAAAGATGACTTATTAACCTGGACGAAGGGAGTAGCACAGTCTGCAAGCATATATCGAGAGAGACGTGTAGTCTGATAGTATATAGTAAAGTTTGTGCTATATGCACATACTTGCAAAATGCGTAATAATACACAACGTTTCCAAACTTTCCCTTTTACATACTTAATTAAGGACGCTAAAAATTCCTAAACGTTTGGGATTTATCATTTGCGTCCGAAAACTAATGAGATCGCCTTACGAAACAAAAATTATACTCCTCCTAAAAGCCACGGCGCTCACAGGAGCGCTTGCGGCGTGACACGAGTGCCCTGGTGCGCGGCCGTTTCCCAGCGGGCCGACACAACGCCTCTTCCTCAGCCTCGCAACTCGCGAGGTGCTGATTGGCGTCTTGCCGGCGGGCGAGCGCGATCTCACCGGTGTGGTGATCCGGCGCCAACAGGTACTCCTCTTGGCTGGAAGCGTGCACCCGGTCCACGTACCGCCAAGCGTAGATGAGGCGTTTGGGCCCGACTGCACTCAGGGCGTCGGCATGGGCTCCTCTGCCACCCTCACGACCCTCGCACGAGCCTTTTGCCAAAGAACCAATTGCTTGACTCTCTCGTACGTGACATAGATCTCCCAGAAAGCTTGTTGCGCGGTGTTCTTCTCTTCCTCGGCCTTCTTCTCCGCCTCTATTTTGGCGCACTCTGCTGGAGGCAAAGCCTCCCACAAGGCAACATCCATTTCTTTCCAAAGCTCCTCAAGGCTGGGGGAGCTCGGCGGGCGGCACGGCATTCTCCTCGTAGCGGGGAACACCGATGCGTCCACCTCGACGCGTCGCGGCGAGGAACGGAATGCCGACACGTCCTACTTGACTAGTGGCGAAGAGGAATGAAACGACGACGCATCGCGTCGCGGCAAGGAGTGGAACACCGACGCGTCCTCCTCGACTAGTGGCGTGAGGAACGAAATGGCGACGCGTCACGTAGCGGCAAGGAGCGGAACACCGACGCGTCCTCCTCGACTAGTGGCGGCGAGGAACGGAACGATGAAACATGATAGTCCGCGCGGTGCAGCGAGGGACTCCTAGGGCTTGGGAGGGGCGATGCCATGGTGGTCGACGTTAGAGTGAGGGGGGAGATAGCAATGAACGTGAACGTGAGGGGGAGGATATAGCGATGTCGTGGGAGGCGCAGTATTTATAGCGAGCAATGGCACACCTACGTAAGATATGGACTGAGCTGCACTGACTTAACTGCAGGTCCAGTTGCGTCATTGACATGTGGGCTAGTACACTGCTGGGCCCGTATGTCAGTGACCCAATGTACCTGAAGTTAAGTAAAAGCTACGTGGGCATATTTGTTGGAGTAAATTACAGGGGAGCGAAGGGGTGAAAATATTGCTGGTCACAACGGATTGGACGAGCGTGGGGGGAGGCGAGTCATGCATGCAGATTTTTTCACACGGGGTGGAGTGGTGGGACCACCGGAGGGAGAAGGAGAGTTTGGCAGGCATATTGTTTCCACACATGGAGAGGAAAAGATTTGGAGACGAATGGGCTTCCTGCAGGTATGGGGAATGGTGCATAATAAGTCATCTTGCATGCCGGGCTAGGTATAGTCTCAAGTCATTAAAAACATACACGCCCCACACATGTTCATATTTCAAGGTGCACTAAATTATTGCATGCGATGATTAAGGCTGGCCATCATGGTGGTATCTTAGCTGTGATCATGCACACGGGAATAGCAAACATGCTGATGTGGCAAAGAATTAAAGAAGAGAGGGGGGTTAGAGTAACTAGTGTTCATGCATGCATTGGTAAACACATTTTTTTGTGAAGAACGACAGCATTAGTTGAGTACTTTTGCAGACTTCAAAAAGTATTCCACCGCCTCTACTATCTTGCTAAGAGTAGGTGAAATTTTTGAGTCGAGCCCTTTAAACTAGAAGGGAGGTAGTGGTACTCTAATAGCTAGGTGTGTAAGTCATCTTACGAAAACCAAATAATCCCAAAACACGTAGGCGCGGTGCATTAACTTCTACCTCGTTTCTTGTTTCTTGACATATCAACCAATAAGAGATGAGGGTGTGCATGCTTTTAATGACCTGAGACTATCAAACATGACATGCAGTGGTTAGTTCATTGCATGCTATACTATTTAATTAGCAAATAAAAATTAATGTCTCTCGTTTTCCCCTCCTCCTTGGTCACGGTGCACAGCCTAAGATGACTTACTCACCTAGACGGAGGGAGTATCAACATTCACAATGTCAAATCAATATTTTTACACTCATTATAAAACATAGTTCTTATACTCATTATAATTAGCATTGTAGATATTGATGTTTTTAGTATAAATTTGGTCGTGGGATTTCATTGATGCCTGTCAAAGCGTGGAGGAAGTGGAGCTTAGGGCTTGCATTGTCGGTCTCTACATAGGTATTTCTCTTCATAATCCTGTAATTTTAGAGACTGATTGCGCTTTTGTGGTAGCGTCTCTTACATCGGGGGACTATGACAGGTATGCTATGTGTGACCTGAAGATGAAAGTGTTGAGCATCTCGAACTTGATCAACAATCTTCAATTGTCAAAGATTAGCCATTCGGCCAATAAGGTGGCACACTTAATCGCTAAGTATAGCTTTGACAATAGATTAGATGGTATTCTTGTAAATAACGTACCGCCCTGTGTGGTGAATATTGTATTGAAAGAGTGTACTGGTGTGGCTGGTTAATTAATATAAGGTGGTGTTCAAAAAAAGTATATATTTGGTCAAACACTTTGCAAACAGTTGACGGGAGTAAAAAGGACCGGAGGGAGTATCATGCATGCGGAGTAGGCAAAAAAATTGCTCATTTATAGCCGGTCGAAGTCTCAAAGGGCGCGACCGCGCGAGGGAGGCGAAGGTCGTGGGAGGCGTGACGGTTGACGGAATTAAGTGAAGTTACATCCACGCGCCGGCATGGCATGCAAACAAGCAGAAGCTATACCGTCAGGCCTATGATATGGGTCTAGTAGACATGACATCCAGTGGGTCCCGCATAGTTCTCGAGAACTCTTTGGGGGCTTGCAGCCGTTTATCCATCGGGCAAGCCAGCAACCCCACGCCGTTCGCACGCCCTACTCGTCCCCGTCTTCTACCTCACAACAGTTCGCTCCCAGTCGTCCCGTCCTTTCACATTAGTTCGCTCCCAGTTTTTGCGGGGTACAACAGTTCAACTTCTCCTAACCCTCCTCCAAAATCCATGGCCTCCCAAATCTCCATGGTCGCCGCTGAGTACCAGGTTAGAGCCATCACCGGCGATCAGTTCATCGTCGTCTACACACATGGATCCGCAACGGTGAAAGCATGGCTTGCTCGCTTCCTACGCATGTTCAACAGTTCAACGGATGAGTGGGTCGCTGGGCTAGATGTTGAGTACACCACAGTCCTGGGACGAGAGAAGGATCTAAAGGACGAAGAGAGGAAGAAGCCCGCCGTGATCCAGGTTTACGTACATAACGTTTGCTTGGTCTACCACATATGCCATGCCGACGTTGAGTGCCAGGATTTTAAGAACTTCCTCAAGGATAAAAGAGTGAAATTCATCACTGTAGGCTTTAAGAACGACAGGGATGCACTACTAGGGAAAAGCCTATACACAGAATCTTAGCAGCAGCGCGGCTGAAAAAGGAGCGCTGCTGCTAACTAGTAGTAGCGCGTGTGCGGGAAACTCGCTGCTGATAAGTTTTTAGCAGTAGCGCGCTCGGCGTAAAATGCGCTGCTACAAATATCGACCGGCGGTGTTCACCTAACTCTATTTAGCAGTAGCGCGGTCGCGCGAACCGCGCTACTGCTAAGTATGTAGTAGTAGCGCGCTTTTGCTGAGATCGCTGCTGCTAAATTTCAAATTGCCACACTTTTTCGTCCCAGTTAGCAGTAGCGCCGTGTCCCAAAGCGCGCTGCTGCTAATTCCTTAGCAGCAGCGCATTTTAGATCCCGCGCTACTGCTAACCCGCACCAACACACCACCTTTTCCCCTCCCGTCCCTCCCCTCCCCCTCCTCTCTTTCCCTCCCCCCTACCTCCCCCTCCCCCTCCTCTCTTCCCTTCCCCCTACCTCCCCCTCCCCCTCCTCTCTTCGCTTCCCCCTACCTCCCCCACATGCTCCCACTCTCACTCTTCTTCTTCCTCAATACTTCTCCCCCATTACTCCCTCTCTTCTATCCACCTTTCTCTCTCTTCATTACTCCTACCTAACTACACCACCTCCATTAATGCATCTCCTTTATCTTTTTCCTTCTCCCTCCACTAGTTGAAGTTGTCTCCTCCCAAATTAGGTAGCTAGGATTTAGTTAAGTGACCTATTTGCCACCTAACTAGATCTATCTTTGTCAAGAAGAGCTTTGTGCACTTTTGATCTCCCTACAACATCATCTCCACCGTGTGCTCGATCTCGATCGAGATAGAGGTGATGAAAATTTCGTGCTTTTGCAAAATGGAAATATGTTTATGTGTGTGTGATATGTTTGTGGAAATTGTGCGTGTGGCATGAGTTGACACCATTGTGCTTTTGAGTTGCCTATGTTTTGCTGAAATGTCGATTTATTTCCGTTTCTGCGAATTATGGGCAAACTCTAGATCCATATATGTCCTATTTTTAGGGAAGGTCATGCCAAATTTTTTTATGACTTTGATGCATGCATGCATTTTTATAATCAATTTGTTTATTATTACCATGCATAGTTGACGATGGTCAGTGGAATGATGGTGGACAGGTGGTTGCGGTCGGCGGTGCAGGACATGAAAGAAAATAACCAGACAGAGGTTTTATGTCCGTGTCGAAAATGCAAAGGAATTGTTTGGCTCGACCCCCATGACGATGGTCATGTCGAAGCGCACCTGCTCATGACTGGTTTCATGGATGGCTATACTCGGTGGATAATTGAAGATGAGGATGACGATGTTCAGGATGCCGGTGGGGCAGGCAATGATGACATGGGGCAAGACGAAGAGATGATCGATAATGGCGGCAGTGAAGAGGCCGGACATTGCGGCGGAGAAGGGGCCGAACATGGCAGAGGAGAAGGGGCCGGACATGGTGGCGGAGAGAACGACATGGACTCCACGCAGCAGAGTTCGTCGATACTAAGTTCAATTGTGCGGGACCCTTATGTTCAAGCATTGCTTCGCAAGGAGACAAGTACTGAGAGAGCTGCTTCTAGAGAGGAGGCTAAGCTGGAGCAACTGGTGGTAGACTAGAACACTCCATTGTATGATGGTTGCAATCCTGAGGTGACCTGCTTGAGTTTCACGCTCCAACTCCTGAAGACGAAGGCTAAAAACAAATGGACCAATACTAGCCTCGATGAGCATCTCAAGTACCTAAAGGATGTTCTTTCCCGCGGGTAATCTATGTCCTACTAGTGTTGATGAGGCCAAGAAGATTGTGTGCCCTCTTGATCTGCCACACGTTAGATACCATGCATGCATCAACGATTGCATAATTTATCAGAAGGAGCACGCGGAAAAAACAAGTTGTCCGGTGTGCAATGCTTCTCGATACAAGAAGGCCGGGAAGAAATGTCCCCAGAAAGTTGTATGGTACTTACCGATCACTCCCCGTCTCCAGAGGTATTTTGTAGATCCCAAGGAAGCAAAGCTAATGCGCTGGCACGCGGAGAGGAAGAAGCCCGACGATGTAGATGATCCGAAGCTGAGACACGTGAAGGATGGAAGCCCGTGGAGAGCGTTAAACAGCTTCTATCGGTATTTTGAATGTGATGCAATGAACATCGTGCTCGGCGCGTGTACCGATGGCATGAATCCGTTTGGCAACCAGAACACCAACCATATCACATGGCCCGTCTTTGTATGGATGTACAACCTCCCCCTGGTTGTGCATGAAATCGAAGTACATTCACATGAGTATGCTTATTCAAGGGCCGAAACAACCAGGAAATAATATTCATTTGTATCTGGGGCTACTTCAAGAGGAGTTAGACACGTTATGGAAAACACCGGCCAAGACATGGGACGCCAACAAAGGTGAGTATTTCAACATGAGAGCCGCGCTGATCACGACAGTGCAGGACTATCTCGGTTACGGATATGTGGCAGGCCAGGTGTGCCATGGATATTGTGGATGCACGCGGTGCATGGATGATATGACGTCTCAGCAGCTAACGTCAAGGAAAGATGGCGGGTCTGGGAAAATCGTGTACATGGGGCATCAAAGATGGCTTGAACAGGACGACCCGTGGAGAAACCGTGGAGATCTATTCAATGGTCACGCTGAGCATCAAGGACCTCCATGTAAGCGGAGCAGTGCCGAAATCGATGAGCTATTGAAAAACTGGAAGGAGTGCCCCGCGACGGGAAAGGCGATGAGAAAGGCGCTGGAGCTGCTGCTGAAGGTATGGAAGACGAGGTCTGTGTTCTGGGACTTGGAGTACTGGCACAAACTCGATACACCTCATTGCCTTGATCAAATGCATATCTGTAAGAATGTCCTTGAGAGCTTGCTCGCAACACTGATGAACATGCCGGATAAGACCAAGGATGGGCCGAAGGCAAGAAAAGACTTGCAAGATTTGAAAATCAGGGAAGATCTGCACATGCTGCCCCGTAAAATGTCAGACGAGATAGAGACGGAGACAGAGGCACGGGAGAAGAAGGGCAAGAAAATAAAGAAAGAGGATTATTGCCCCCCTTCTTGCTTCACCTTAAGTCAGGCTGAGATCAATCAATTCTTTAAGTGCCTTACCGGGGTCAAAGTTAGTTCTGGTTATTGTGGCAAGATAAGCAGATATCTAGACACGGACAAGAAAAGGTTCAGCGGGATGAAGTCTCATGACTATCATGTGATGATGACGCAGATACTACCTGTTGCCCTTAGAGGGATAATGGACAAGCACGTCCGTGACACGCTTATTGGTCTCTGCAACTTTTTCGACATCATCTCTCGAAAGTCAATCAGTGTGAAACAGCTCCAAAGGCTACAGGAAGAGATCATTGTGATACTGAATGAGCTTGAGATGTACTTCCCGCCCGCGTTCTTCGACGTGATGGTGCATCTGTGTGTCCATATTGTGGATGACATAATAGACCTAGGGCCGTCATTCCTGCACAACATGATGCCGTTTGAGAGGATGAATGGGATCATCAAAGGATTCGTTCATAACATGTCCCGTCCGGATGGAAGCATCGTCCAGGGCTATTTGGCACAAGAGTGCATATCTTTCTGTGAGAATTTTCTATATGGCGCAGACCAGCCGCCTAGTGTTAGTGTTGGTTTGCCCGTTAACAAGCACGATGGGAGGCTCGAAGGAGATGGTCACTGCAACGGTCGCAGGGAACTGCACGTGGCATACTCAGATCGATGCAGCGACTTTGATAGAGATAACTTGGTAGTGCTACAACACCTAGACGAGGTAGATCCTTTTGTGGCACTGCACAAAGAAATTATCGCAAAGAAGTATCGTGAGCGGGGGGTATGCAGGACGGACGCCAAAGTTACTAGAGAGCACAACTCCACTTTCCTGCATTGGTTCAAAGAGCATATTATTGCTAATCCCCCAGAGGAGGGCTCTAAGGACGGATTGCTCATATATGCCTGAGCACATGGCCCCTCGCCCAACCTCGTAACCTATCAGGCATATGATATCAACGGATACACGTTCTACACGGAGGCCAAAGATATGGACAGTGATGATCAGAACTCAGGGGTGACGATGGAATGCATGACTGGTAGCGACAACGGCGCAACTGAACGATTTAATGGAAGGGTGGAGGAGATCTGGGAGCTTGACTACTCTGGACTGCACAACACGACGATGTTCCGTGTCAGATGGGCTAAGAATGTCGAAAGAGAAAGCCGGATTTTCACTACCATGACTATACCCGACGCCAAGAGCGCTACCGTGAACGCTATCGCAAAAAACGAGCCATGGGTACACGCTAAGCACGTGACACAATGCTTCTTCATAACTGACCCGCGCAATCCCAGCCGTGTTGTCGTGAGGAGAGGCAAAAGCAACATCATTGGAATGGATGGAGTCGCCAATGAGGAAGACTATGATCAGTACGGCAACCCAATGAAGGAAGATGACGATGATGATGAAGTATATGTGAAAAGAAGAATCAATACTACATTACCTAAGAAAAATTGTACTCCATGGAAAAGGCAAAGTCACAATGAGGGGCTCAATTATTCTTCGACGAACAAGAAGGGAAAGAAGCTGACTCAAAAACGAAAATGTCAGCACTGAGGAAACGTATGTTATCGGTCCAATGATGTGTAATATATATATATATATATATATATAATATATATATATAATATATATATATATATGTTCCTATTTTGCATACACACTTAGCCATTGTTATGCATGGGTCCAATGATGTGTAATATATATGTTCCTATCTTGCATACATATTTAACCGTCAAATGATGCAATATATATCGCCCTCCCTTCGTTCACTGCCCTCGGGAAATAAAAGTGGGATAAAATAAAGGAAAAGAAAAAGGAAAACTGGCAGTAGCGACGGTAGTAGCAGCGTGTTTTGCATAAACCGCTACAGCTACTGAAATTAGTAGTAGCGAATTTTCCTTAAACCGCTACAGCTACAGAAATTTGTAGCAGCGCGTTTTGTCCTAATGCGCTACTGCTACGTCCACTTAACCCAAAATTCTCACTCGCCCTGCTTCATCCCGCCTTTTCCCCCCAAATCCCCACTCTCTCTTCCCCCGTCGCACCGCCGCGCCCGACCCGGCCCCGGCGCTCGCCCCGACTCCGGCGCCGGCGCTAGCCCCCGACCCCGGCGCTCGCCCCGACCCGGCCCTCGACCCCGACCCCGGCCCCGGCGCTCGCCCCCGACCCCGGCGCTCGCCCCCGACCCGGCCCTCGCCCCCGACTTCGGCGCCAGCGCTCGCCCCCGACCCCGGCGCGCTCGCCCCCGACCCGTCGGCCCTCACCTCCCTCCTCTCCCCTCCTGGCCGTCGTCGGGCCTGCCTCCTCACCCATGCACCCTCTGTAAACCCCCCCTCTATCTCTGCTAGGGTTCTTCGGTTATGTTAATTAGGTTATCTATTTAGTTATGAATTTAGCTAGGTTTCAAAATTAGCTGAATTTATATGCAAATTTGAACTGGACATGTGATATGTGCATATGTCATGTTTTGGACATGTCATGTTTGGAAAATGATCCGAGTGGCCTATGTTACGCCGGAATGTTGATTCATTTCCGTTCTGGTGAATTTCAGGCGCTCGATATGTCCATATTTTAGCAAAGGTCATGCCGAAATTTCCCGTGAATAAAGGCATGATTTGTGCTACATGGTTGGCATATCGAGTGTTGGCACATAGATTTCTTTTTATGTCATTTCTCATTTATTCATACTTTTAGAAATAAATGAGGACACTTAATCATAGGAAACATGTCGAACAACAAAGAAACTAGGCCTTCTGACCAAGATGCAGACGAGATGGATTATGAGGGTGAACAAGAGTACCTCGACTATTTGACTGCTAACCAAGGTTTGCAGGTCGGCCTCGATGATGGTACTGACGCCGACATCGACACCGACAACGGCACCGAGACCGGTGGGGAAGGTACCGGCGGGGAAGGTACCGGCCCCGATGCCACTACCGAAAAGAGGAAGCATAAGAAGCAGAGGATACGAAAACCTAACAAACTAGGGATTGGACGACTTGTGATCACAAAGATGGCACCTGGCAAGTTTGAGCTGTTAGAGCCGGAAGAACCTCGAAAGTGCTATGGGAACCAAGTAGGATGCATCCTACGGGAATGCGCGAGCATCAACGACGATAACTTAAGGAGTAAAGAACATTTGACGCAGTTGCTCCTAATGAAGTTGCACAAGAGATTCAAGTTCCCCGACCGGGATGATAACATAGAACAACCGTGGGATGATCCGAAGATGAAAAAGATTAACAATCACGCCATGGGCATGTTCAGCAATGATTTGGCCTCCTGGAAAGGAAGGGTGAAACGAGCTATTGAGGCTGATGAACCCCTGTCCAAGATTCTGGAGGAAAATCCGACACTTACGGAAGAGGAGTTCGAAAAGTTCAAGGACACTTGCGCTACCGAGGCAGCAAAGGCTAAGGCTGCGAAATTCAAAAGCCTTCAGCAAAGGAACGCGGGGAAGCATCGCCTCATGTACTGCATAGTTCCGCTCTCACTCATAGTGATAGCACTTCTTGCGTATACCTTTGTTTAGATGGATGACGTTGTTGTAGTTGCAAGTATTCGAGACTTGCATGTATCGCTATTTTCGAGATGATGACAAGATATCACTTTGTGTTGGATGATGATTATGATGAGACTATTTGTATGTACATGCTATGATTACATTTGTGGTCTCGCAGGCATTTGTATGTGTATCATGATGACATTTCTATGTGATAAAGGTTCTTCTACAAAGGCTGTTCAAATACAAAACAAATATGCCAAAAAAATACTTAAA
This sequence comes from Triticum timopheevii, assembly GCA_963921465.1. Lineage (NCBI taxonomy): Eukaryota > Viridiplantae > Streptophyta > Magnoliopsida > Poales > Poaceae > Triticum > Triticum timopheevii. Next base: position 121,192,372 of record OY997271.1, read on the forward strand.
TTAGTAGTATCAAGTGTATAAAAGTTAGCAGCAGCGCCGCTATAGCAGTAGCGCGTCCGTGAAAAGCGCGCTAGAGCTACTAGCAATAGCGAGCTTCCTCTAACCGCGCTGCTGCTACACTTGTGTAGCAGTAGCGCCGGTGGGCACGCGCTACTGCTATGTGTTAGCTGTAGCGCTTTATTAGTAGCGCCTATCCCCGCTCTACTGATACATCTAAAACCTGCGCTGCTGCTAGCCTTTTCCCTAGTAGTGATGTCCTGCGTCGGATAGGTCTTATTGTAGGCCAGCCCTTCGATCTGCAGAAGGCCAGCCTGGTGTCCTCCTCTCAACATTCAATGTTGACCCTGGCAGTAGCCATGACTGATCCTTCGTACGCTAAACTGAAGAAACCTCATCACGAGTTTCATCATGCATGGGAGTCGAAGACATTAGATGTAGATCACATCCTGTACGCAGCAATGGATGCCTACCTTTGTTTAAATATCTATATGGGTTGGATGAAGAAGCAGAGCCCAGTGTCCGGTTCAAGCAAAGAAGCGTCGGCGAAGAGGAAGAGGAAGAGGGACGAGGACGAAGTCGAGGACGTGGACTCGGACTCCGAGTAGGTCGCAGTGTCGTCGCTCATGCTGGTTCTACTGCAGTGTCAAGCGGACTAGTTGCTTAGTTTATTTTCAAGGGTGTGTTGTGCTGAGGCCCCAGCAGAACTATGTTTATGTTCTTTCTCGTTATTTGAACTCTTTAGTACGTAGAGTAGTACTAGTACTATGTCTTACTACTGTTCTTCTTGCAGTTGGTACTACTCCTCGTACCTTCGTGTTCCTATTGTACTTAATACGTTCGTACTAGTAGTATAATTTGGGTCAGTTGATTTGTGAAAGAAGTTCGACGGAGCGAAGGAAGAAGATGGCAGAAGAGGTGGAAGAAGCCCTTCTAGCCATCCATGTTGCATCAAACGGCTCACATGAGTCGACTGACCCAAATTGCTCCTTCAGATTGCAGGATCCACGTGGCATTCGAGGTCTCGAAGGTAGATTCCGCGTCCGCACCAGGTTTGCGGGCTCGACGCGCGCACGACCGGCTTCCGCTGCGACAGCCGCCATGCGCGCCTCCTCCGTGCGGGCGGAGACAACAATGACACGCTAGTTCCTCCTCGCTGGCGTGCTGGAGCACGCGCTCATCCTCATCTTCGTACGCTGCATGCATAGACGTGGCTCCACCAGATGCTCGTGTGCTTGGCAGCGCGGCGGCATGGCGAGGAGGGACTGCAGACGACGTGAGCGGGTGAGCCTTCGGCTTCATGGCACAGGGATGTCGGCGACACGGCGGTGATGGGAGAGAAATTGTTGGCCGGAGCAGGCGGGCGCCAGCATGCGCAACGGCGGTGGCGGCATATTGATGAGTGCGCGTATGGGAGCTTACTTTAGTTTTATATGAGGTTGGTCAAACTTAAAAGAAAACCGTACTAGTACACGTAAACATTAGACTTAGGCAGCACTTTTATTAAAAAAAATTGAAGTTAGTACCACAGCCACGATACGGAATCCTGTGCAAGCAAGTGAACCGCGGCCGCGCGGTCGATCGAACGGTGCGTCACCGTGTCGCGCTCGAAGGACATCCACCAAACCTTTTTGTGTGTGCGAAAACAATCCTCGAATATTACTCAACTTTTTTTCCTGGGAAAGTTCTTGATGCTGCAATATTTCCATATATTTGAATTTAGCTCCAGTTTGTGTTTATTTGGATTTGGACGTTTTAGGTGCGCCCTAGTTTTTTTAATACTTATTTTGTATGTGTGACTGTGAGAGAACATGTGTATGTGTCCATATGTGTGTTGTGGCAGAAGGGCAATGTGGAGACGGTGTGCGTGTGATACAGACATAGAGAGGTGTGAATGTGCAACTGATCATGCATGAGTGAGACATAGACAGATGCCGATACGTTGTCTATACATGAGAGAACGGTCTTCTAGTTTACTTGTGTGTGTGTGTGTGAGAGGGAGAGAGACAGAGAGACAGAGAGAGAGACAGGAGCATCCATAACACAACAACCATCTCTCTCGATTCGTCCGTCCCTCGCACGATCGCATGCAACATATGCATCAACGCGCACATTTTGACACCCTCACTCGGCCCCTACCCACCTCAAGGCCCGCACAATCTCTTCGTGAATACCCATTTCTATCCTTAGGTTTGTTTTCGCTCAATATCTGACACACACACACACACACAAACACACACACACACACACACACGCAGCACAACACACACACACTCCCCCGAGCACACAATTCATCCCCATCCAAAGTTATACGGCGACCACTCTCGCTTGTGCTTCTTTGCACCCCAACATGCACAACACCTCAATCTTCAAAGAGGGCATCGAGCGGACAGAAGACGGCGACCACACCACGCTAGAGAATGCGGGGTCATTTGGATGCAGGGTGATGTGACACCGGCTGACTGACTCCTCCCCCACCCTCTCTCTCTCTTGCACAAAATTACCAATCCCTCTCTCCCCCGCACAAAATTGTCAATCCCTCAACCTATGAGATCCTTCCCCTCTCGTCTATGTTTTTCCAGCTCTCTCATCAAACATGTTGTCTCTTCTCCTTCCACGTATACAGAATCACGTATATTACATGTCTCCATCTTTCTCACAGAGCTAACTTCTTCCTCTCTCTTTCTCTTTCTCTCTCTCTCTCTCTCTCTCTCTCTCTCTCTCTCTCTCTGTCTCGTTAGGTTTGTCTCCTCCTCTCTCGTCCACATACATACAATCTTTCCCGCCCTATCTGCTCCATCTTCAAAAGCTCTCTCTACACATTTCATTCACACAATGGGATATGTCAAAATGTTGCTTCTATAATGGTTGATGTAGAGTTTTGGTTGTTTTTGTTGCATCCTACAAAATAATAACTATGATATGCATTTAGATTCTCATTTGACTGGGATTATGTGAGTTTGAGCATGTTGTGAAGTACTATAGACCTTGTATAAATCTTGGGATTCGACAATGATTGTAACTATTGAATTGTATAGACCATTACATTCGAAGTCAATAGCCTAATATATTTATTTCACAATTTCAACAAATGATTAGTTCAGTACAAACTAAGAAAACAAATGTGTACTCCCTCCATTTTTATTTTAGTCCACGTATTAGCATTGGTCAAAGTTAAGTTTTGTAAACTCTCAGAAAGCTTATAACAAAAAATATTAACATATACAATAACAAATAAATACCATTAGATTCATTATTGAATGTACTTCCACATCATACATATTTGTTATGGTAAATGTTTATATTTTTATATAAACTTGGTCACACTTTAGGAAGTTTGACTTCGGTCAAACCTAATATGCAGAGTTTACTACTACTACTCGCTAGTTGCTTAGCCGAATCACTCAACATGCCACACGGGGAGTCCAGTGTCACAAAATTTTGAGGTCAGCGGGAAAATCTCCTGCGACCTTGATTCGAGCTGTGGGAAGTTGCCATCATAGCCTTCAGAACAGGCCTACGGATGACGCTTGGTAGGGGGCTGTTTTCATAACTTCAGGTTCACCCTACCCAGCCAACCCCACCCCGGCACCCAGAGTAGTACACCTGAATACTCCCCATTTTCTATCCCCACCGCAAAATAGACTTCTCCACGGCACCGCAGCCTTCGTGATCCTCCCCTTTACATCGGCGCACTCGTCCACCACAGCGCATCTGCCTCATCGACGACCTCGTACACCGCACTGGAGCCGGTCCACCGTCGTCGTCGTAGACAGAGCCTCTTCCCCGGCATCGTCTTCCACGGTCTCGGATCTGCTTCCCGGAAGCCGACGCCAAGCGCAGAAGTACCACCGTCGTGGACAATGAACTGACTCATAGAGGCTGCCGCGACCATCGTTCTCCTCCTCGATTGGTAATGTGTGTATTGAATCACTAAGCAGTACATGTGCAGTTCCAATTTTTTTCATACCTACCCTTCAATTTTCCTGGGTGCTATTGTTCCCGTAAAAGTAATTGGTTATAGCCTCCATTGTCCGACAGAATATCAGCTTGTAATTGTGCATCGCTCCTGTATCGCGCTGTGCTTGGGTAGGTTTTTCATCTGCAACCAGCAGTGTGGCAAATGATGGAAAGGTTTTTAGAACTAGCAAGATGCCCATGCGTTGCACGCATCAAGATGCATTTGTATGAGTAGTTTATCTTGTGGGAGAAAAGGCTGAATGAGGGAAGGCCTTATTTGCAAATGTAGAGAGGGGTATGGGTATCTTTTTTTATCTATCTATGCTGAGAACTATCCTCTACTCTCTAGTATCTACTTCTCGATCTCAGCACTGTAAACGCTTTTTTAAAGTGTCGCACGTTGCGATTCTGTTGGAGATGCTCTAACATGGCAGACGAGTGCTTTAATGTTGCCGACAAGATGCGCGAGTATTACTAGTAGTATTTTTCTTGCCATGTTGAGATTTTAAAACCACGAGTGTGAACATGCACAGGAGCAATGAAGACCAAACACGGGATATTCGGGACATCTTCAAGGAGCGTGGCAAGTTAAAGAGGACCTGCACCGAACCAGTAAAACGAGCTTTGGTAAGTAACACCCTTTCAATTACTTTCGTTTAGCCTCGTGTTCTTCGATGTGTATATGTGTAATAAGAAGAGTCTTAATCGTCCTAATGCTTTCGTTTTTAACTTGATGTGGGAAGTGGGTGTTCTCACCTTGTAGTCTGTTTTTATATTTCTTTTCCTTTTGAATTCACTTCTCTGAGTTCTATTTATCTGGCTTCTACTAAATGGATCTAGGTTTCTCTGAGTATTGATCTAAAAAAAGTAACTTCATGTCAGGATGCAGTTCCTGTGAGGAGGGAAGTATGGTCAACCTCGATATCATGTTTCCAAAATGAGGCTGGATTACACACAAGGTGCCAGTTCCCTAATGATGCTGGATTAGACACAAGGTGCAAATTCGCAGATGATGCTGGATTACACACAAGCCAGGTGGAGTCTTCAGCTTTTCGTGTCCTCGTGGCATTAGTAAAGGCTGAAAGAAAGCGTGCAGCAGCCCTTGAGAATGTAGTTGAGTTCCTGAAGAAGCGAAAATAGCAATCAGATGCTCTCTTCACCCAAGCCAAAGAAGAGATGGAAGAAGCCAGAAATAAGCTAGCAGAGGCAGAGCAGGCTAGGTGTCTCCTGCTATCTAAAACTGTTGTCAATACAAAAGTTCCTTCATAATAGCTAGGTTGAAATGTTTATCCAGTCAGCATGCCTGTTGTGATGTTTGTGCATCTAATGATGTGGCACAAAATGTTTTTTTTTGGGTCATGTAATAACAACAATTACTTTCCAAACAATAACAGACGAAGCATTGGACATGGTATAGTTCACGCGCAAGCCCGACATTCCAAGTTCAACTTCCACATCAAACTCATGTTCACATATATCTACACATTCATACATAATGTCCACAACCATGATTCACTTCAAAGCCAAAAAAATGTGAGGAGAGTTATAAATAAAGAAAAACCTCTACTAGTTCATGCTACTAGTGCGAGCACAACAAGTCAAGACCATGCGTAAATTAATTATATTTTAGTCATTTTTTGTGTTCTAAAATGCCTGCCGGCTCGCGGAAGGACGTGTTGCCGGCACATGCACGGATTCAATGAAGGCAGGCGGGGCAGTCTTAAGCTGGTTGCACGCGGCGAGGAGGCGTGCTCAGCCGGGCCTGCAGCGAGTGCGGCCCTCTTGGCCGGCGCACCGGTTCAATGCCTGCGCTATGAGAGGTCGTGTCCGTGTTAGAGCAATCACTCCCTCCAGTCCTTTTTTGTTTGGGTATAACAAAATATCGTTTTCCATTCACATTTTACAAGTAAAATTCATGGACAAACTTTGATCCAAAGTACGATGGGGACTAGTAAACCAGAATGGAGGTAGTAGTTTTTTAATTAAAGAAGGGTTTTCCCTTCCGATTACATGAACCCATACAACCATACGCCAAGGAGGTACGTAGTACTATGAATTCCATTTTCGCTCCATACCAATCGTTCTAAAAACTACTTACTACTTATAACGTGCCATTGAAAATCGGAACTCTTAACCCCACTAAAAACGATATTTTAAATGTGGCTACTCAATCTGTGGCAACTGGCGAGCCACCATGCTCCAAGTCGTTCACCTGTGGTCCCGACCATCAACTCCTACAAAGGTGCTCCACCACGTACCCGGTACCCGCGAATGCAGCAATCGTGCACCTAGGGTTTTAGGGTTTATTTGTTAACGTCGCCTTTACGTAACACTCATGTGTGCGAGACAGCGAGAGGCCGACTGCGTGCGTGCACCTCTTCTCTTCGTATATGTACTCCACCGTTTGTCTGGTGTCCAAAAAATTATAATAACTACTAGCAATGTGCCAATGCGTTGCCACACGATCAAAGTAGATTAATACATATTCACCGATTTGATAGAAAAGAAGTCTAGTTCTGAAATATGTATATCACAAAAAACATGTTATGTTTCACTCAAAATATATTCCTTTGGCAGTTTTGATGAGATAAGGGAGGAATGTTGTTGGTTTCAAGATTCGAGAAGTGGTATATGTCTAATTTCTACTCTTACTAGCAAGATGCCCGTGCGTTGCACGGAACATCAAGATCTTGTGGGAGAAAAGGATGAACGAGGGAAGGCCTTATCTGCAAATGTGGTGAAGAGTGTGGGTAAATTGCCATATTTTCCTTCGTATCCGTCAGATATAAATCGAACGACCTACATTGCAGGATGGCAGGCCCACCATCATCACCAACTCTATTTTTTATCCCTACTCTTATAAAAAGCATTATCGGTGATGATCGTGTGCCTGCCATCCTGCAATATAGGCCGTCCGATCTATATCTGACGGATAGGAAGGAAACTATGGCAATTTTGCAAAAAGATACCCACACCCCTCTCCACATTTGCAAATAAGGTCTTCCCTCGTTCATCCTTTTCCCCCACAAGATAAACTACTCATAACAATGCATCGTGATGTTCCGTGCAACGCATGGGCATCTTGCTAGTTGTTGCAAAAAGCCCATGTGTGTGTGAGAGAGAGGGAGAGTGGAGGAGGACGGAGTGCATGTGTGACAAAGACACAAGTAGTGTGTGCGATAGGTATCAGCTTAAAATGAGGCGATAGTGTGTGTGTGCACGATTGAGAGGGCATGTCTCAAGAAGGTAAGAAAAAGCTACATAGATACAATGAGCGGGAGAGAGACATGTATGCGATGGTGGAAGCATGAGTGTGCGGGTGTATAAACCTATCTAGAGGCTAGCTAGTCGATAAATGTTTGTGAGAGAAATACGAGTCGGGGTGCGAAAGTAAGAGTTTTATGTGTGTGAGATAGAGACGGTAGTCGGGAAGGGGATTGGAAGCATGAGTTGTGTGTGTGTGTGTCTGTGAGAGAGAGAGGAGACGGTAGTCGGGGTTGTCTGATCGGTGTCAGTCTGGGATGGAGACGAAATGGAGACCGCAACAAATGTTGTGTCTACAGGACAGAGAGAGTAATTTTAGTGGTATGAGTCATATGTAGAGATATATAGGGTGTGTGAGAGAATCCCATAGAGAGAAAGACAAAGTGAAAGACGAGTGGAGGCTGTGTGTGTGGCGGTGAAAAAGAAAGCTTAGGTACCGAGTGATACCAGAGAACAGTAGAGACGTGAGAGATAATGAAAACCGTGTAATGTATAATGATAGGGAGAGTGTGACACTTCTCAAGGGAGACGTCGAGAGACCATGTTTGCAAGGATAGGAGAAACATGAAGTGAGCGTGCGGGTGAGCTGGACAAAAGAGAGTGATAGCTACCTGAAGGAGCATGCATGCGAGAGAGATGGGCGTGAGAGGAGGAACAAAAAAGGGATTCAAATATTTGAATTCGAGATGATGATACATGTAATCCATACTCGAACCAAAATTGATCTATCAAGCATGCATACTCATATGAATTCACGCACATCTATGTTATTTAATATGTAGATATTACTGATCCATACATTTTAGTAGAACATAATTTGGTTAAAAATTCGAATTCAACCTTAAGATTTTGATATCATTGTATTTGTAAATCATATTATACATATAAAGGAGCAGGATTCTTTGTTGTGCTTTTGAAAGTATATATAAAAAATGATGTATATAGAATGTAATTCCAATTGAAAATGGATCCCGCCCTAAAAAAATAGTAGAATACAAACGGGATTCGAATTGAGTTGGCACGGTAAACATGCACTGTGCAAAATTTGAACGAAGGGGGGAAAGTCGCAGTAACCGCCCGAAACCAAAATCTGCGAGATGGAAATCACTACTGCCTATCCGTGCCACTCAAAGCCTAGCTATCTGCTGGATTTCTATAGGTTTCGATAGGGGTAGGTTTGTAATTCCACCCAAACGTGACGTAACCGCCTCTCACCCGGATTCATACACGGTGGGCGCCAAAACACAGTGTGCCCTCGGCTGAAATCGACTCCCTCCCTGATTCATATTCATACACGGTGGGCGCCAAAAACAAACTCTCGTCGGCAAATATTCGGTGTATGCGAGATTACTGTCCTATCCCCAACCGACTAATGTTGTTGTGATGTAGTAGAAATTTGAAACGGGGGCTAAGTTTGTAAATTTCCTCGCATTTGAGACAAGCGCGCCCTGAATACATGGTTCTCCCCCTTCCTCTCTACCTCCCTTTTCCCCCATTCGTACTCCGTGGGTGCCAAAACACCCTCTCCACCCCACCCTCCTACGTCCGCCGCCGTCCGCCACCCCATCCACCGCCGTCCTCCTCCACCATGCCGGAGCTGATACCCCGATGCCGCCGTCCATTACAAGAGATCGACCTCTCTCATCCACGCCTTCGGACCGGGATCCTTGCATCCCGTCCTCTCGCTTCATCCCCGCCATCGTCCACCTTGCCGGCGCCGCTCCTACGACCGTCTTGTCCACCGTGCCCCGCCGCCACCGTCTACCCTCCTAGATCTGCTTCCACACAGCCGACAACCATCGCTACCGCAGCACCGTCAAATTCTCAGCAGATGCGTACACAGCGCCGCACCAAAGGCGGTACTCATTCGTATCTGCTCAACTTATTTACCGCAGCAAGAAAATAGATCGCCACTGCTTTACTCTGATTTCTTGTCTTGGTTGCGAAGTTGCCTTTCTCCGGTTTGCACCTTCAGATCCGCCATGGCATGCTCAACACTATACTCCCAATGCTTATGGTTTTCCCCTTTTATATTCCATACTAGTTAAATCACAGTAGACTAAATTTCAAAATTGGGTCAGTCAATTTTTCAGAGCTCGCCAGAGTTCACTGGTGCGATCCAAGGGGCTCGAGTGGTTGTGGGGCATCGCCGAACAAAGAAAACTCGACGTGGGTGGGGGTGGGGGTGGCGGAGGAACACAGGCGGTGGGGGCCGGTGGTCCGGCCGGCGGCCTGTGCGGTGTTTTGTATGGGAATAATCAGAGACGGGGAAGAAGAAGGGTTAGGAGACGTAGGATCTTCATCCAACTGCCTGAAATGGTCGAGAGACAACTGGGAGTTCATTCTTAATGCGCTCTGTTTCATCATGTGTGGGCACTGTGCAACCGATATTTTATTATCCAAAATATGCTTGCTCTTCTTTACCATGTTCCTCTTCCGTTCTTCTTTAATATGTACTCTCTCCGTTCCTAAATACAAGTCTTTGTATAGATTCCACCATGGACTACATATGGAGCAAAATGAGTGAATCTACACTCTAAAATGTATCTGGATACATCTGTATGTGATCCATAGTGGAAATCTCTACCAAGACTTATATTTTGGAACAGAGGGCGTATGCTAGTAGTACAGTATGTTCCTTGTACTGAAGATGAGCAGGGACATTTGCAATGTAGAGGTCTATACGGTCAGTTGTGATGGACACTTTGAGCCTCTTTGATTCGTAGGATCTTGTAAACATAGGAATAGGATTTGTAGTGGCCTGTCCACTTGAATCCTATAAGAATAGCAAGGAAATGCGCGGAGCTGTGTTGCCTTTGAGAGTTATACTGATATTAAAAGTATCGCACCTTCACTTGAAGAGAGCTGGTATCTGAAGCCTTTCTAGCCGTACCGGCAATACTATCACATATATTCCAGCAAGTTCCACTTTGCTGATTTTACTCTGATGCTTAAGGTTTTCCCGTTATATCTAGACTATGATCTGTGTAGCTGCTTTGTGTCGCACTAGCAGCAGTCCACTCTTGAAGCTAAACAATGCAATGACTTACAAAATTTGCACCAAGGCATTGAGTGCCATTCTGGATGCAATGAAACTCATACGCTCCCCACCTGTTGACTCTTGTTCAGAATATGATCCTAATGACTATTCTAACCTCGAGGAGTTAAAGGCAGATGGCTTGTCCTGCTCACCCATCAAGGTGCCTATTCTAATTTGGCAATGTTTTATTGATTGCGGGTATCTTGCATATGTTGTCTTGCATTTCTTCTACTTTGTTGCACTGCCATCTTCTTAGTTTACTGATCATATATATCGAGATGCCATGCCCATCCATTGTCAATACATATTCCATCTGTCATCATACCATGTTTTTCCACTCAAATGTTCTTCATGTGCATCAGACATCAAAAAGGAAGAGGGTGATTGCCGAACCTAAAGGAGCACCAGCAAAGTCCTTGAAAAACATGGTGGTGCCGGAGAAATCAGACATCACCCCACTTATATTGGTTGTACAACCAGTGACACAAAACGTAGGACCGACTCCAACAGACTGTACCCATACTTCACTGGCCACACCACTAGCCCCACCACACAGGACCTGCACTCCAGCAAAAGGTATACCGATTTCATTTGCCATAGCACCAGCTGTACCACAGAAAAATCCCACTCCAGCAAAAAGTACAGCAAGTCCACCAGCCGAAGACGTATCCCAACTGCAGAGACGGCCAATTCCTGCAGATTGGAACCCCATTCCATTTATTCCCAGTTTAAAAGACAATGCTTTCAATGTTGTTAGGGACTACGTGCATATATTCCCATCATGGGAAGATTATTGTGAAGACAAACACCATTTTCACATCTTCATGTCCAACTTACGTGTAAGTGCTATTATTCATGGTTATTATTTTCCTATTTTCTGCTGATTGAACACATCAATGATTTACATTACATTGTTGTAACTAGGCGAGGGTCAATATGGATAGTCATGACGAGCAAAGCTTGCTTGTGCTTTTCAAGGAAGCATTGCAGCAGTATCGGTGTTACCTGAGGAAATCACACTTTGGTGGCAAATCTATAAACGAATTTCTGGTGAAGTCTCCTATGCTAAATTTAGAAGACATTGAATGGAAAAACCTTGTTATGCACTGGTCTCGTTCCCAGGATGAGGTACTGTCTATGAAATCACATGACAATTTGAACTTCTACTTTTCCGCATGTGCCTTACGGATCTTGTTTGCAGGAAATCTACTCGAAGAAGAATTCCGGTTTGAAAAGAACAACAGGATATCGCAAATATGTTGCCCCCTGCTTTGCTCTTGTTAGTACCTGTTGTCCTATATCACTGTACTTGCATACATACCTGGTTCATTATGTGACAGCAGTATGCATGATAGCTTGCTTATCAATTGTTCGCTCCAAATTATCTGATCTGTATAAATGGTTACATTAGTGTAGAATATATCCAATGCCAATTTTTTTAGCTCTGCATTGTTCTTGTAAGTACATGTTGTCCTTTATCAGTGTACTTATAATGACAGGTAGTTGTTCATGTACCATCACTCTGCAGCTTATTTTCCTTTGCCCTCCATTTTCTACACATCATATCTATATTTACTCTTACCATAAGGTTGGTACTGAAGAAGTTTATCTGTGCATTGCTCTTGGCTGTACCTTTGGTCTGTATCGCTGCACTTACATTTATAGCTACTTGGTTATGTAGCATCACTCTTCATCTTATCTTAAATATTCTCCATTTTTTCATATATTATCACATCTATATTTACTCTTAACAAAATGTAGAATAAAGGCAATGCTTATGAAGAAGATTCTGTGGTAAACTTCTTGAATTGCCCCCCCCCCATCAGCATGGACAAGGCCTTTATAGAGCCTGTCTTCACCAATAATGTAAGTTTGTCCATCTCAAGCCTTCAAACTTTGTTGTATATATTTGGTTAGGCATGACTGCAACAGCTATTTATTTTTGGTGTTTGCATCAAATTGCATGTTTAAAGTTTATTATGTAGTTCATAAACAAAAGTTTGCCCTTTCTCAATTTAAGTTTTCAGTTGTACAGCCAAGTTCCTTATTCATACCATGTAAATTAAACTATACAGAGAAAGTGATCTTCTTTTGCACTGCATGTATGCTTCTGTTCTTCATCCGTAATCCAGTGGTGTGGTGAACCTACCCACTATAGCACAATGTCATATTCTGCAACGTCTTAACTATGAACAATGTCATATCATTCTACTACTCCCTCCATCCGAAAATACTTGTCATTGAAATGGATGTATCTAGATGTATTTTAGTTCTAGACACATCCATTTTGATGACAAGTAATTCTGGACGGAGGGAGTATTGTTTAAACCGTCACTTTATTTGCCAATCTAAAATGGGATAAATTGACAGCACACTAACCACTGATACTTATAAGTTCTTGATCTGTAATCCAGTGGTGTCGTGAAGCTGCCAACTCCTTCACAATGTCATTTCCTGTCATGTCTTGACCTGAACAATACCATATTGTGTTAATGCAATTTTAAACTGTGTCACTTTATTCGTCAGTAAGAAATGTGATGATTTGTCAGCACTGATACTTTTATGTGCAAAACCTATCATCTGTCTGCTTGTTTATCTTTCAGAGTGAGGAAGATTTAAGTGTTGAACAAATGCAGTCTCATCATCTTGCTCAGCTGCTTGCGCTGCAGCTTCCCGGATGAACGCGGAAGTACCAGGGGCTATATAGTAGCCCCACCGTCAAACTCCTATGGCTAAGTGAAAGTGTTAAAGCTATATAGTCCGATTGCCTGGTTCGCCGCGCTATCACCACCTTAATGGACCAAGACGTTGGATCAAGTGTGATTACGCGCTTTTTCGAACACCCCTGCATTATATGCGTGGGGGCTGAAGCCGACGACTACAAACTTTCAGGGTATATACATACATAAACGGCCGCACAAGAGGCACTATAATACTTTCGAGCAAAAGTATAAACACAACCTTTATAATAAAAATAGCATTGTTTTTAAAAAACATGTCATTCGAACATGGTACTCTTCGACCACTAAGCCTCTATTAAACGGGCGCCTTCTAGGACTTCTTCAAAATAGTGCTCGGCCGGGTCCTGGCCTCCTGTCGGACCCCAGGTCGCAATAGCGGTGGCCTCCATCCCTTCCCAATATGTTTTAACACGGGCAAGAGCCATCCGCGCATCCTCTATGCATGCCGACCTCTTCACAGCGTCGATATGCGACCCAACACCAAGGAATTGTTGCACCAAACCAAAATAACTGTCCGGCCTTGGTCCCTTCGGCCAAAGATGATCCATGATAGACCTCATAGCAAGCACGGACAACCTATGGAGTTCGGCCCATGCGGCCATTTTTTCATTCAACAGCAGGGGACGCGTTGGGGCACTGAACTGCGACCAGAACAACCTTTCCACCTCATGATCTTTCTGATCTTTGAAAAACTCAGTCGCAACAGCAGCACTCTTTGCCAAGTCCGCATACGCGTCTGCAGCACTCCATAACTGATCCAGAGGAGCATACTTCGGATCTCCGAACTTCATCCGCAACAAGAAGGGCTTCCCAGCAGCGATATCTCCGGCTTCACGAAGCTCTTCCTTTATCCCTCTAATTTCAGAGCGAGTTTCCTTGGCTGCTTCCAAGGCCTTCTTTAGGTCAGCTGCTTTTTCTTGGTTTTCCTTTTCAAGGATCTCATATCAGCCAGCGGCATCTTTCAGCTCAGCAGCCATCTTGGCTATCTTATCTTCGCTCTGGCGATGAGCAGCCTGTTTGGCTCTTAACTCTTCGGCCGCCTTTAGGGCGGCCGCATCACTTATCCTAGCTTGCTCCTTGGCTCGGGCGAGTTCCGCCCGAAGGATCTCCACGGCAGCAGCTCCATCTGCAACCACAGCATATTATAGATACTAGCATAATCCTCCTCTTAATATTTGCTGACTACCCAAAAATACATACCATGTGCCTCGTCAAGCCACTTGTTCACAAGCACGATATCGGCATCCGCCACATCAATCTGCCGCTTCAGCTCGGTAAAATCAGCAGTCCGGCCAGCCGCTAGACCCTCAGCTGCCCGCACATGGAAGCAGCGCGATCTTCACCTGGGACTATGATCCTCTGTTTGCCACCTATGGATGGCAACCAAAGTCTCAGCGGCTACTATCTATACGGAGCACACCTAGCGTGTGCGGTACCATCAAAAATACACATATATTACTTGGTGTACCTCAAAGCCTCTTAGCAGGCTCGTAAAAGCTTCATTCAACCCGCTTTTGGCGAATGAAATCCTCTCAACGACCGCACCCATTAGGGCACGATGTGCCTCTAAAATAGCCGCTTGCTCCAGAAGACCCATCAGTATGTCCGGTTGCACACCGGACAGTCCCGGACTCTTTCTGTTGCTCTCCTTTGGAGCCGAATACTCCGGATTTCGGGCGGCCGAAGTGTTAACTTCTGGCCCTTGCGGATCAGGAGAAATCCTCCATGATGACACCTCAGGGTCGTCCGCCCCATGAGGTGGGAAGGTAGGAGGAGGCGTTTCGCTCTCCATCATCTCCGGAAGAAGACCCCCCGAAGACGAACTATGTCGAGAAGGGCTGCAAGCTGTACTGCAAGATATATGTCTCGGTTATTGTTCTCAGAGATAAAAATGGGATATATTTACCAAAGTACTTTTGTTCACTTACATCTCGGTGGAGGGCTGGACCCCTTGCAGGTGCTATGCGGAAAGGACGCCCTCCGGGGCAGGGCCCCCTGGCGAAGGTTTTTTCCTCGTTTGGAAACCTCTGTTTCCAAGTCTTTAGAGGCGACCCTTTTATTCCCTTGGGGAGAGGGGATTCTAGATTCACCTCCCCTATTATCCTCCTTCGTGGAGACACTAATTCCCCTGTTTGGATGTATAATGTGTGAAGCCCACTTTCGACTTCTTTATTCCTCCCTTCACCATCTCCCGATGGCACTTGATAAGGTGCGTGCTTGAGCATCCTGGTTAGTACAGGATCCGGTGAGCCTTCGGGAAGGGGGGCCGAACACCTGATCCTCTCCGCCTTTCTTATCCAGTCCTGGCAGAGAGCAATTTTTCCGAATGATGTTGTGGCAAATAAAAAGACAGCATGTTCGGTCAAGGAAATACTTACTTGGGTATCCGGACGGTTGCAGTTGAGACCCGCATCCTCGGTGGTGTCTGGACACTTTATTCGTGATCCGAAGAACAATCCATACATCTCTTCGAGCGTCATGCCGAAAAATTGTTGAACAGTTCACGGTCCTTCCGGGTTGAACTCCCA
This sequence comes from Triticum timopheevii, assembly GCA_963921465.1. Taxonomy (NCBI): domain Eukaryota; kingdom Viridiplantae; phylum Streptophyta; class Magnoliopsida; order Poales; family Poaceae; genus Triticum; species Triticum timopheevii. Next base: position 121,207,902 of record OY997271.1, read on the forward strand.
CATACGGAGAGATCGACGTTGGCATGGCAGGATCCGACGAACTAGCATAACTTGCATTACCTTGATAAGATTGATGTCCCTCTTGAGGAGATCTCGAATGCGGCTTTGCAATGTCAGCACATCATTAACTGCCCCCCAGTCCAGCCCCTTGTTGACTCATGATGCCAGTTTGGGCGGAGGGCCCAAGCAGAAGGCGGGGGTGGCCGCCCGCTTTGTACCTCAGGGAGCTATGATGTAAAACCACTCCCGTTGCCATAAATCGGACACCTCCGGGAAGGAACCCTTTGGCCATTGTGCATCGATGCCTTTGCTTATTGTAGCACCTCCACACTCTGCGTGTCGCCCATCGATCATCTTTTGCTTCACATTGAAGGTCTTGAGCCATAAGCCGAAGTGTGGGGTGATGCGGAGGAAGGCCTCACACACGATGATAAACGACGAGATGTGAAGGATGGAATCCGGAGCTAGATCATGGAAATCTAGCCCGTAATAGAACATGAGCCCTCTCACGAAGGGATCAAGACTAAAACCTAGCCCTCGGAGGAAGTGGGAAACAAATACGACACTCTTGTTGGGTTTGGGAGTGGGGATGACCTGCCCTTGAGCAGGCAGCCTATGCGGGATTTCAGCGGTGAGATACCTGGCCTCCCTAAGCTTCTTGATGTCCTCCTCTGTGACAGACGAGGCCATCCACTAGCCTTGAAGGTTGGATATGGACATGGTTCAAGGTCTGAAGCGCTTAGCTTGAGCCTTGGGTGTTGGAACTCGAGGTGAAGGAAGGGAAGGATCGAGCGTGGGAAGAAAAGGATAGGCCTTGGCCCCTTTATAAAGAGGGCGAATATCAAGCGTCCCTCGCGTGGCCGTTTGGAACCTGCCTAAAATCGAGGAGTCATACTAACAAGCACGGTTGGGTTACCCACGCCCGTATTGATGAGATTCATGTGATAAGGGGAACACGATCTCTGCTTCGACAAGACGTGCCAATAAAACCGCCTCGCAATACGTGCAGTGGCAGGCTGGTTGGAAAAAACGGTTCGAATAATGACCAGGCCGTGGCATGATGTCATGCTATGAAAAGTTGTCAGGAGATTAGATTTTAGGAATATTGTGCTCTCTACGATGGTGTGTGGAATTTGTTTTGCAGATTTGGACATGATCCTTGTGTTCAAAATCTTCTATGGATTATTCGGAGAAGGAACCTGCCTTGCAATGCCGAAGACAATCTGCGCGCCGGACTCATCGTCATTGAAGCCTAGTTCAGGGGCTACTGAGGGAGTCTAGGATTAGGGGGTCCTTGGACAGCCGGACTATATACTTTGGCCAGACTGTTGGACTATGGAGATACAAGATTGAAGACTTCGTCCCGTGTCCAGCTAGGACTCTCCTTTGTGTGGAAGGCAAGCTTGGAAATTCAGATATGTGGATATGCTTCTCTGTAACCAACTCTGTGTAACCCTAGCCCCCTTCGGTGTCTATATAAACCAGAGGGTTTAGTCCGTAGGACAAGAACAATAATAATCACATGCTAGCTTCTAGGGTTTAGCCTCTATGATCTCATGGTAGATCAGCTCTTGTAATACTCATATCATCAAGATCAATCAACTAGGAAGTAGGGTATTACCTCCATCAAGAGGGCCCAAACATGGATAAACATCGTGTCCCCCGCCTCCTGTTACCATTAGCCTTAGATGCACAGTTCGGGACCCCCTACCTGAGATCTGCCGGTTTTGACACCGAAGAAAGCAGAGCAGAAGACTGATGGATTGTACCACTCCGTTTATTTCCCCCACTCTTAAGGGGGGAAAGCGGAACGAAGGCATGACGCTTTAGAAAATTACCGTTTCACCTTAACTGCTACAGTCCCATGATCCCATGACACGCAGTAATTACGCGAAATGGACGTTGGACTGACCAATCATCATGGTGAACCGGCACGCGCAAGCCTCTCCTGCCACGTGTCCGCGCACGGTTTTGGGCCTAAGCCAGCGTGCCCCATGTGGCTCAGGCCTGGGGCTTATGTCAAGGAAAATATACAGGGGCATATATTCTCCCCTGACTCGTGCACGGACAAGCCAAGATCAAAACAAGAAGAACAAGAGACCAAGAGATTCAAAGCACCGACAAGCAAAACGGAAAGATCCAAGGCCAAGTCTAAGGAGCCAGATATTATCGAGAGAGAAGCCTCCCTTGTCGGGTGATGACCCACAAGTGTAGGGGATCTATCGGAGTCCTTTTGATAAGTAAGAGTGTCGAAGCCAACGAGGAGCAGAAGGAAATGACAAGCGGTTTTCAGTAAGGTAATTCTCTGCAAGCACTGAAATTATCGGTAATAGACAGTTTTGTGATAAGGTAATTTCTAATGGGTACCAAGTAATGAAAGTAAATAAGGTGCAGCAAGATGGCCCAATCCCTTTTGTAGCAAAGGACAAGCCTGGACAAGTTCTTATATAGAGAAAAGCGCTCCCGAGGACACATGGGAATTATCGTCAAGCTAGTTTTCATCACGCTCATATGATTTGCGTTCGTTACTTTGATAATTTGATATGTGGGTGGACCTGTGCTTGGGTACTGACCTTTCTTGGACAAGCATCCCACTTATGATTAACCCCTATTGCAAGCATCCGCAACTAAAAAAGAAGTATTAAGGTAAACCTAACCATAGCATGAAACATATGGATCCAAATCAGCCCCTTACGAAGCAACGCATAAACTAGGGTTTAAGCTTCTGTCACTCTAGCAACCCATCATCTACTTGTTACTTCCCAATGCCTTCATCTAGGCCCAAAGAATGGTGAAGTGTCATGTAGTCGATGTTCACATAACACGACTAGAGGAGAGACAACATACATCTCATCAAAATTTCGAATGAATACCAAATTCACATGACTACTAATAGCAAGACTTCTCCCATGTCCTCAGGAACAAACGTAACTACTCATAAAGCATATTCATGTTCATAATCAGAGGGGTATTAATATGCATTAAGGATCTGAAAAAATGATCTTCCACCGAGTAAACCAACTAGCATCAACTACAAGGAGTAATCAACACTACTAGCAACCCACAGGTACCAATCTGAGGTTTTGGGACAAAGATCGCATACAAGAGATGAAGTAGGGTTTGAGAGGAGATGGTGCTGGTGAAGATGTTGATGGAGATTGACCCCCTCCCGATGAGAGCATCGATGGTGATGATTTCCCCCTCCCGAGGGATGTTTCCCTGCCAGAACAGCTCCGCTGGAGCCCTAGATTGGTTCCGCCTCATGGCGGCGGAGTTTCGTCCCAAAACCTTGCTTATGATTTTTTTCCAGGGTAAAAGACTTCATATAGCAGAAGATGGCGACCGGAGCGCTGCTAGGGGGCCACGAGGCAGGGGCGTTCCTAGCAGGGTAGGGCGCGACCCCACCCTCGTGGCCAGGGTGTGGGCCCCCTCTGGTATTTCTTCCGATCAGTATTTATTATTAAATCCAAAAATGACTAGTGGAGTTTCAGGAATTTTAGAGTTTTGCAGAATAGGTCTCTAATATTTGCTCCTTTTCCAGCCCAGAATCCCAGCTGCCGGCATTCTCCCTCTTCATGTAAACCTTATAAAATAAGAGAGAATAGGCATAAGTATTGTGACATAACGTGTAATAACAGCCCATAATGCAATAAATATCGATATAAAAACATGATGCAAAATGGATGTATCAACTCCCCCAAGCTTAGACCTTGCTTGTCCTCAAGCGGAAGCCGAAATCGAAAAATATGTCCATGTGTTTAGAGATAGAGGTGTCGATAAAATAAAATACGGACATGAGGGCATCATGATCATTCTTATAACAACAACATAGATATATTTTGTCATATGATTTCTTATGCTCTAGTAACAATCTATCCACAATGTCAAGTATGAATCAGAAACTTCATTGAGAACCAACAAACAATGATCTTGGACTATGGGGACCCCGACTCATAAGTCGAGATCACCGAATGCACGTGTACAGTGATCCCAGAGATCAATGCTCACTGAACACACAGAAGCTGAATAACAAGAGTCTTACATCCATACATACCGTCTTACACAAATTATGACCATTATGGTCAAGTCTTACATTGATAAAGCCTTAAGGGTTGAACATCAAATGAAACACAAGCAGCGGAAATCTTCGTCGATAAGTAGAACCCATGCCATCTGCCTTAACCCTACAGGCATTCTGACTGGGAAACGTCCTAGTTCGCATGTTCGTCTCCAAAGAACTCTTCTTCGAACTCCGGTTCTTCCATGCCTAGTCAATTAAATAACCAGTGGCAAGCCAATGAGTACTTTGAATGTACTCGCAAGCAACCCATGTTTTGGTTCAAGATACAGCAATGCATGATATAGGTAAGTTTTTGCAGAAAGCTAGTTTTTGAGTGTAATGACATGTTCAACAACTTGTGAGATATGCATCAAGGGAATTCAAGTAACCATGAGGACAGGTTATAGATATCAACATAAATAGAGTGGGCACCAACCCATCTCAATCACGTCAAGTCCTTTGACTTGACCCAAGTAGTTATCCAAACACACACACTGGTTTGTAAACTCTGGACATTGTTTAAGCAGCACCGCCCAACTGTCCTTGACCGTGGACACGGCTATTCAAATAGTTTTACACTCTGCAGAGGTTGCACACTGTACCAACAAGATCCAGGGAACTTCCGTGTCATCCACGACCCGGGATACCTCAAGTACCCGGGGTAAGCACCCGATCACTATCTTTCCCTAGACGATACTAACATGGAGTCCACTCGATTGGTAGTAACCCCCGTGCCTAACATTTCACATCATAAAGTTCTGGAGCCTTGCTCCCATATTCATCACATACCACAAGCACGGGGTACCAACGGTGTGTCCGGTGCCCTGTGAAAATAGTCATGGCCGCCCTACCTGGCACGACCCCATCCCGAGAGAGAGCACCAACTCTCCCCCATCACTGGTAATGTGGGCTCCAAGCTAGTACCGACCTAGGTAATCAATAATGCCCTTTCCCATACAAGGGTAGAGTGGTTGCGCATGTAAGGTTGGGACAGTCGACAAATCTTAAATCTAATCCATTTTCAAAAACAACACACACTTTCCTCGATACACCACTTCGTCATCAAGTGGTTACCCATCTCATCATCTCCCTCGGGCATAAGTGGCACCCGACGGGGTTTTCGGGAAGTCCTTTGAAAATACTTTGTCTCCTTCATCATGCATATACCCGTCCCTTTTTGCGTAGCATCTACTGTAGCATCCTATCTACTCCCACCGGCATAACCCTCATAAGAGGGTAGGGTCATGCACAATGCAAGTATCAACGAGGAATTAATGGTGGCAAACCATCAAAGTGGGTACCACCTCGTCATGATTCCGTTGCAACAACAATATGGTGCTATATGACATGCATAAAAAGGGTTTCATAGACATGGTCAAAGGGCTGCTTGCCTGGCTCAACAAAGTCTTTTGGGTCTTCAAAGTCTTCTGGTCCAACTCCTTCGTCAGCAACGCAATCTATTGTTGCAAAATAATAACGAGAAAAATAAGGTAATAATAAAACAGAAAAACCAAAGTGCTCAGAAAAATGTCAACTCATTTTTGTTAAATACTAGGATGAAAACTAAGAAGGGAAAAATTCCTAGTTATGGATTAGGGGTAGCAGAATAGGAGAAATGTATTTACAAAGGTATATTTCAATGCTACAAATCACATTTAAATATTTACAGTGAAGAAAAAGTTGTTGGATTTGAATGAAAGTTGCACCATTAAATAGGTGGGATTTTTACAAGAATTTAGGAACTGGAATTATTTCATTTGGATAAATATTTTATCCTGTGGGATTTTTGGAAAAGTGATAGAAAAGAAAAAGGAGAAGCAACACTGTGCAACTGGGCCAGAAGGACCACAGTGCAGCAGGCCCAGATGGGTTTCAGCCCACGCGAGGCTGCCACGTCGAAGGCGTAAAGGCAAAATACGCCTTCAGCCGACGCAGCGAACCGGTATGCGCGTGCGTGCGTTTTAAACCTGACGGGTGGGTCCCACCCGTCAGGGCGTGAGGCTGACGGACAGGGCCCACGGCCGTCGTCGTCTACCTCTATACAGAGGCGACGGCGACCTCGCCGGCGGCGATACAGGGCACGGGAGGGTGCGTGGGTGGTACCGTTATGCTCAGGGAGGATCCGCCATTCGGATGGAGGTGGAGTTGGCCGCCGGGGTGGCCTGGTTCGCCGGTGACGAGGTCTTGCAGCGGAGGAGCTTCGGGTGGTGGTCGTTCCGGTCGACTCCGGCTGCAAACGAGGCGGGGAAGAGAGGGGAAACGATCAGTGGGAGGAGGCGGTTTCAGATCGGGGCAGAGGAGGAGCGGGGGAGGCCTATACCTCGCAAACTCTGGCGAGGCGAAGTGGCGGAGCTCGAGCTCGATCTCGAGCTCGGGCGCTTCTAGAGAGGAATTGGGGTGCAGGGGATGTTTTGGTGGTGCAGAGGGCGAGTGGTGAGGAGAGGAGGGCTTGGGGAGGCCTTAAATAGGCGAACGGCAGGGTGCCGTGGACTCGTGCGCCGGTGGGCTCCTGCTCGTCACTGCAGGGCTCGGGGGAAGAGGGTGTGGTGTCTGGGGTGTTCCTGGACGTCGACTACGTCGAGAGAGATAGAGAGAGGGAGTGGGGAGAGGTCAGAGACGCGCGCGTGTGAGCCACACCATTGGCGCGCTCGGGGGGCCTCTGTTTGCTAGCGCAGAGGCGCGGGGAGGAGGAGAGAGGAGGGGGCCGACCGCGTAGCATGTTGGGGACGCCGAGGCGCATCAGCAGGCGCGTGGGGGAGGCCCGAGGTGGTCGGAGGCGCCGGGCAGAGGGCGGCTACAGTACGGGAGCGCACTGTAGCGCGCTCCAGAGTGCCCAAATGGCCGGCATGGCATTTTCTATGCCTTGTGGGCGCGGCCAACCGTGTCCAGTAGCTCAAGGGTGGAGTAAAGAATGGGTAAGGGGCATTTGATGCCCTGGGTGGCCACTGGAGTGAGGAGGGAGGTGAGAAAGGAGAGAGAAGTTGCTGTCGAGGGAGTTAAATGGGGGTGTTTATCCCCTTAATCATTGAGCAATGGCCAGGGGAGAGTTTCTGGAGGTAGGAGAGGATTAGGGGGAGCTGTGGTAAAGAGTTGAGTTCAAGGAGAATAGTATTAGTGGTCAAAATGGTGATTTTTGAAAAGTGGCAGAAGGTGTTTGATAAAGGTTTTGGCAAGCAAATGATTTCCAATTGCCATGGGGCTCCACAGGGTGAAATGACACATATAATTAGGGCCCTCCACCAATTTGGAGCTTATTCGGGCAAAGTTGCCAATGCAACTTTTGTAAACCCTAGAAATGAGCAGAAATAGACTTGTGTAGATCTAGTTGAGCATAACACTTCTCCTTGATGCACTACTTGTTGTAGTGACCTCATTAGGTCATGTGAACATGCTCACAAAAGTTGGGGTTAAGGGAAGAAAGTTGGTAGTGCAAAGTTGTTCAAATATGATCCTGGTCAGAGAGGGCTTTGGGTCATTTTGGTGAACCAAAATGACTTTAATTGACATGAGGCTTTGCAAGGTGATCACAATATGCATTTGTGACTTGCTGGATTTTTCTTGGATTTTTGTGAAAATATTTCCTGTAGAAATATTTCAAATCCTTGAAATGGGCAGAAATGCTTTTGGAAGGTTTTGTTCAATATTTTGATCATGACCATATGTTGAAACTCTTATATATGGAAAATATATGTCCACTGAGTTTCCCTGATTTTTTTCAAATATTTTTAAAATAATAAAATAATTTTTCCCTATTAAAGACCATTTCTGGCCTTAAGAAAAAGCTTTTAAATAAAATAGGAAAATAGCTTTTAAAATTATATTTTTGTGGTTTATGGGAGTCCTACATCTAATAGGATTCAAATATACCTTTTGAAATATTTTTCATTCCCCAAATCAAGTACTTGCAGTGCAAACCTCAATTTAGGGGTTTTTGGAAAACTAATTTTTGAAAATACCTTTTGGCCAAATTATTTTTGTAAGAAAATACTATATTACTCTATACACATGGCATGATCATTGGGCAGAAGTTTGGGCAAGGAGATGAAGTATATAAGGTGGAGTGGTGTTGACTTTAAAGAGCACTTAAAAATCACTGAGAGAAAACCAACTCCAAATAAAAGCCAAATAATGCAAAAGTTTTTGTTGGCCCAAATTTTCATGCTTTATTAATGCAAATGAAGTGTTACAAAATGCAGGGTGTGACATGGACATTGAAGCAATTGCAGTTTATCATAACGTCGGAAAGAGTCAATATAAGAGCTTTTCATCAAGTCCACATACTCAACTATCATTTAGTCTTCCATAATTGCTAACACTCACACAATACTTATGGTTATGGAGTTTTAATCAGACACAGAGAAAGATAGGGGCTTATAGTGTTGCCTCCCAACCTTTTACCTCAACGGTAATGTCAAAAATAATAGTTCATGCTAACTTACATCCAATTGGATATATGGATCTTTCTAACACGAAGTGCCTGCCAAAGGATAAAATGTAAAAAAAAAGGTGAAGATCACCATGACTCTTGCATAAGGTACAAAGTAAAAGATAGGCCCTTTGAGGGAGTCCTGGATTAGGGGGTGTCCGGATGGCCGGACTATGACCTTTGGCCGGACTCCCAGACTATGAAGATACAAGATTGAAGACTTCGTCCCGTGTCCGGATAGGGACTTTCCTTGGTGTGGAAGGCAAGCTTGGCGATACGATATGAAGATCTCCTCCCATTGTAACCGACTCTGTGTAACCCTAGCTGAGGGAGTCCCGGACTAGGGGGTGTCCGGACAACCGGACTATCATCATCCGCCAGACTCCAAGACTACGAAGATACAAGATTGAAGACTCCATCCCGTGTCCGGATGGGACTTTCCTTGGCGTGGAAGGAAAGCTTGGCGATACGGATATGTAGAGCTCCTACCATTGTAACCGACTCTGTGTAACCCTAGCCCTCTCCGGTGTCTATATAAACCGGAGGGCTTTAGTCTGTAGGACATAACCTCCATTACAACAATCATACCATAGGCTAGCTTCTAGGGTTTAGCCTCCTTGATCTCGTGGTAGATCTACTCTTGTACTACCCATATCATCAATATTAATCAAGTAGGACGTAGGGTTTTACCTCCATCGAGAGGGCCCGAACCTGGGTAAAACATCGTGTCCCTCGTCTCCTGTTACCATCCGCCTAGACGCACAGTTCGGGACCCCCTACCCGAGATCCGCCGGTTTTGACACCGACATTGGTGCTTTCATTGAGAGTTCCTCTGTGTCGTCACCGATAGGCTCGATGGCTTCTTCTATCAACAACAACGCTGTCCAGGGTGAGACTTTTCTCCCCGGACAGATCTTCGTATTCGGCGGCTTCGCACTGCGGGCTAATTCACTCGGCCATCTGGGGCAGATCGAAAGCTACGCCCCTGGCCATCAGGTCAGGTTCGGAAGCCTAAACTTCACGGCCGACATCCGCGGGACCTTGATCTTCGACGGACTCGAGCCACAGCCGAGCGTGCCGTGCTGTCATGATGGGCATGATTTAGCTCTGCCGCCGGACAGTGCCTTGGTGGCCGCACACGAATCCGCTCCGGCCATTAGCCCGGAGCCGATCGCGCAGATCGAGGACCGGTGGCTGGACACCGCCTCGGGGGCTGCAACTTCCACGGCGATGTAGCCGAACACTAACCTTGTCCCTTGCAAAGCTCGTGACTCTGAGGTGCCGGACTCCCTGCCGGACTCCGAACCTCCTGCGCCCCTGCCAATCAAATCCGATTGGGCGCCGATCATGGAGTTCACCGCCGCGGACATCTTCCAACACTCGCCCTTTGGCGACATCCTAAATTCGCTAAAACATCTCTCGCTATCTGGAGAGACCTGGCCGGACTATGGCCAGGACGGTTGGGATGCGGACGATGAAGAAATTCAAGGCCCACCCACCACCCACTTTGTAGCCACTGTCGACGATCTAACAGACATGCTAGACTATGACTCCGAAGACATCGACGGTATGGACGACAATGCCGGAGATGAACAAGAACCAGCGCCTACAGGGCACTGGAAGACCACCTCGTCATATGACATATACATGGTGGACACCCCAAAAGAGGGGGACGGCGAAGAAGCAGCGGAGGCAGATTCCTTAAAGAAACAGCCCAAGCGCCGACGTCAGCGGCGCCGCTCTAAATCCTGCCACAGCAAGAATGGAGATTCCGGCACAGGAGATAATAATACCACAGAAAGTGCCGAAGACAATCCCCTCCAGCACGATTCAGCGCAGGAGGATGCAGAAGCAAGCCCTCACGAGAGAGCGGCAGATGAAGAGGTCAAGGATGATAATTACATACCTCCCTCCGGAGACGAGGCAAGCCTCAACGACGACGAATTCGTCATGCCAGAGGATCCCGTCGAACAAGAGCGTTTTAAATGCAGGCTTATCGCCACGGCAAATAGCCTAAAGAAAAAGCAGCAGCAGCTTCAAGCTGATCAAGACCTGCTGGCCGATCGATGGACCGAGGTCCCCGTGGCCGAAGAGTACGAACTCGAACGCCCCTCCAAAAGCTACCCAAAACGCAAGTTGCTCCCACGATTAGAGGAGGAAGCATACATACCTTCATCACCAGCGCACAATACGGCCGACCGACCACCCCGTGGTCGCGACAGAGAGGTATCCAGGCCCTCCACCAAGACCGTACCCTGGCATCACTCCAAAAGTACGAAGCCAAGAGGGAACGCCGGACTTGCGAGATATATTGGAGGACAAAGCAAGGCAATCTAGATCCATCTACGGATCACGTGGGCGCCCCACGACCCACGACGAATACCGTCACGCCGGATACAACAATTCCGGCCGGGCCGAACACAGCAGACAACGCTCACTCGAGCTACGTCGTGATATTGCTCAATATAGAGGCACCGCACACCCGCTATGCTTCACTAACGAAGTAATGGATCATCAAATCCCTGAAGGGTTTAAACCCGTAAACATTGAATCCTACGATGGCACAACAGACCCCGCGGTTTGGATCGAAGATTATCTCCTTCACATCCATATGGCCCGCGGCGATGATCTCCACGCCATCAAGTATCTCCCACTCAAGCTTAAAGGACCAGCTCGGCATTGGCTTAATAGCTTGCCCGCAGAGTCAATTGGGTGTTGGGAAGACCTGGAAGCCGCATTCCTCGACAACTTCCAGGGCACATATGTGCGATCACCAGACGCCGATGACCTAAGCCACATAATTCAGCAGCCAGACGAATCGGCCAGATAGTTCTGGACACGGTTCCTAACAAAGAAAAATCAAATCGTCAACTGCCCGGATGCAGAGGCCCTCGCAACCTTCAAACATAACATCCGCGATGAGTGGCTAGCCCGGCACCTAGGACAGGAAAAGCCGAAATCCATGGCAGCCCTCACATCACTAATGACCCGCTTCTGTGCGGGAGAGGACAGATGGCTAGCTCGCAGCAACAACCTCAGTAAAAATTCTGGCAGTCCGGATACCAAGGACCACAATGGCAGGTCGCGTCGAAACAAAAGTAAACGCCGCATTAACGGCGACGACCAGGAGGATACGGCGGTCAACGCCGGATTCCGAGGCTCTAAACCCGGTCAGCGGAAGAAGCCATTCAAAAGAACCACTCCGGGTCCGTCCAATTTGGACCGAATACTTGACCGCTTATGCCAGATACATGGCACCCCCGAAAAGCCAGCTAATCACACCAACAGAGACTGTTGGGTATTCAAGCAGGCAGGCAAGTTAATTGCCGAAAATAATGACAAGGGGCTGCATAGAGATGACGAGGAAGAGACCCGGCCGCCGAACAGTAGAGGACAAAAGAGTTTTCCCCCACAAGTGCGGACGGTGAACATGATATACGCAACCCATATACCCAAGAGGGAGCGGAAGCATGCACTAAGGGACGTATATGCGATGGAGCCAGTCGCCCCGAAGTTCAATCCATGGTCCTCTTGCCCGATCACTTTCGATCGAAGAGACCATCCGACTAGTATCCGCCATGGGGGATTCGCCGCATTGGTTTTAGACCCAATCGTCGATGGATTTCACCTCACGAGAGTCCTGATGGACGGCGGCAGTAGCCTGAACCTGCTTTATCAGGATACAGTGCGCAAGATGGGGATAGACCCCTTAAGGATTAAACCTACAAAAACGACCTTCAAAGGTGTCATACCAGGTGTTGAGGCCAATTGTACAGGCTCAATCACACTGGAAGTGGTCTTCGGATCCCCGGACAATTTCCGGAGCGAGGAGTTAATCTTCGACATAGTCCCATTCCGCAGCGGCTATCACGCTCTGCTCGGATGAACCGCGTTTGCAAAGTTCAACGCAGTGCCGCATTACGCATACCTCAAGCTCAAGATGCCAGGCCCTCGTGGAGTCATCACGGTCAACGGAAATACGGAACGCTCCCTCCGAACGGAGGAACATACAGCAACTCTCGCGGCAGAAGTACAGAGCAGCCTTCTAAGGCAATTTTCGAGTCCGGCCGTTAAACGGCCGGACACGGCCAAACGGGCCCGGAGCAACATCAACCGAGACCACCTGGCACGTTCCGAGCATGCGTAGCAATGCGGCCCCAACCCCAGCCCTTGCATAATTGCAAGACCAACCCTCCGCGTACATCATTACGCTCTGGAGATACCATGGGCCTAGGGGGAGGGGCACGACCACAACAGACCCAGAGTGTGGTACGACCACACCAGGGGCTCCCAAGTGTGTCACTCTTTTTATTTTCCTTCTTTCTCTATACAGGACTCCATTTACCAGAGGCCTTGTCCGGCAGTGGACCCGCCGAACTCACTATGCAACAGCCAGGGAAGAAAGAAGGCTGCGATGAACACTCAGGTGGTCTCCATTACGAGCATTAAATTCAATTATATACACCAGTCCACAGTCCACCCCTGGAGAGGGACATGTTTATTTAGTCCAATCCCTTGCTTACCGCACTATTTGTATCCTTCCGCACTCATAGCAGAATTCCTTTAATAAATAATGCAGCGCTCTTTTGCCTGTAATTGCATTACTTTACATACATGTTCACTAATGACATCTTGCACCCGTATATTTTCGTACGGCCGAATACACTAGGGGCTTATGTTCCCCGCATTATGGTGTGATAAGTCCGAACACTTTGACAAGTGCGGCACCCCGAACTTATAGCATTATATGAATCGGCTCCGAATCATGTCTTGGGTCAATAGTTGGGTTTGCCCGGCTCCCACGTTTTGGTGCCTTACGTTTCGTTCTGTCGGCTAAGGTGGCACTGGGAGAACCACTACGATTGCGCCCCGGTTGAGCTGGGCGAGCGCCTCAGTGGAGAAAGCTAAAACTGACTGGCATGATAAGGCGAGAGACTGGTCGCTGTTCGAGAGGTTTTTTCGGGTCCCTAAAGACTTATGCCGCTTCGAGCGAAGTACCGGATAATATCCGACGAAGGCGTGGATAGCGCCCCGAATTCGGTATTCCGAATAATAGGGGCTTCGCCGAAATTTAAAATTATAGAATTCTATGGCTAAGTGAGAGTGTTCAAGCATTATAAGTCCGGTTGCCTTGTTCATTGTGTTGAGCGCCTCCCTAGATGGACCCAAAAATGGGAACAAGAGTGCTCAAGTTTATCCCGAACACCCCAGCACTCGTGGCTTGGGGGCTGAAGCCAACGACTTGCCATCTCTCAGATTTTATAAACGGCCGCACAGAAGGTAATATTTTAAATTAAACAAGCGTTGCATAGCGCATATGAACAAAGTTTTCAGCGCACAGGATATTACATAGCGAGTTTACTCAATAATTACATCTCAGGGGCACTCATCCGCAATATTGCGGGCACCCTTCAGGACAGTCTTATAGTACATTTCGGGTGTACGATACTCCTTGCCCGCTGGCAGCGGGTCAGTAAGAAGCCTCTCCGCATCCAGCCTGCCCCAGTGCACCTTTGCGCGGGCAAGGGCCCGACGAGCACCTTCAATACAGGCAGAGCGCTTGATGACATCCACCTAGGGGCACGCATCCACCAGCCGCCGCACGAGGCCAAAGTAGCTCCCAGGCATGGCCTGTCCAGGCCACAGCCGGACTATAAAGCCCTTCATGGCCTCCTCAGCTATCTTGTCGAGCTCGACCAGCTGCTTCAGCTGGTCGCTAGGGGGCACCGGATGGCCGGCCTCAGCGTACTGAGACCAGAAGACCTTCTCCGTTGAGCTCCCCTCCTCGCCACGATAGAATGCGGCAGCATCGGATACACTGCGAGGCAGATCTGCAAACGCCCCTGGAGAGCTCCGAATTCGGGTAAGTGTCAGGTAGTTTACATCAACATGCTTGCTTTGCATGAAAAATGCCTTACCCGCCGCTATTTTCTTCATATCCTCAACCTCCTGAAGGGCCTTACGCACTTCGGCCTTGGCGGACTTGGCACTTTCGAGAGCCGAGGCGAGCTCGGACTCTCGAGTCTTCGAGTCGCACTCCAAACTCTCATGCTTCTCCATGAGAGCCTGGAGCTCTTGCCGCACCTCCGCCACCCGCGCCTCCTGCTTCTCTCGCTCTGCCCGTTCCGCGGCCGCATTGCGTTCGGCCGTGGACACATCCTCCTTCAGGGTTGCCACCTCGTTCGTGGCCCCTGCAGTACCCACGTTATCCTTGTTAATTTTATTGCAACCAAAATCGTTTTCTGTAAGGTAAATATTCAAAGTGGTGCTACTCACCTTCTTTGTCCTCGAGCTGCCTCTTGGCAAGGCCGAGCTCTCGCTCGGACCGCTCGAGATCTTGCTTCAATGCACCAACCTCCGCAGTTAGTGTGGCAGAGGTCAGCAGCGCAGCCTGCAAACCCATATTGACATAATTTATTAGCAACCCTGCGTATATCTTTTTAGATCCTCAGTCCGGCTTTTCTTTATGAACACCGAACCGAGCATCAGGGGCTACTGTCTATGCGGTATTACATTACATAATTTTAAACTTCTTACCTCAAAGCCTGTTAGAAGGCTACTGCAGGCTTCGGTTAGCCCGCTCTTGGCGAGCTGAACCTTCTGAATCACCGGACTCATAACAGTGCGGTGTTCTTCCTCAATGGAGGCACCTTGGAGCGCCTCCAGCAAGTTGTCCGGCGCCTTCGGTTGGACGGAGGCCGCCGGCGTCATGGTCTTGCCCTTCTTGCGAAGGGGCCACTTGCTGGACTCTGGAACCACTGCAGGTTCCGGCGCAGAGTCCGGCGCAAAGTCCAGGAGGCTGCCTTGTGGCGCCTCCGGAGCCTCCTCCAGATGGGTCCGTTTCTGGGATCCCACCTCGGCGTCCTCATTGGCGCGAGGGGTGGAGGCAGTCGGGATGGAATCCACATCCGACGGAGCCAACGACCCGCTCGATGAAGCGGGGAGATCATCATCGGCCGGACTGCAGGCAGCATGCGGCATTAGAAGGACACTATGTGACACAAAAGAAATTGCAGATCATTCAGGGATCCGAATACTTACGATCTCGCCTGAGGCCTGGCCCTTGAGGGCCACTCTTCATCGCCAACGTTGGTGTTGGCGGAGCTGTCCGAGGGAATAGTTCTTCCCCTCTTGGACCCTTCGGCCTCCCCTGTTGGGGAAGCCTTCCTCTTCCTCTCTCCCTCCTCTGGGAGAGAGTCTTCTTCCTCCTGCTCGTCTTCGGCGGAGGAATCCGCCTCGGAGTCATCGGACACCTGAAAACGGGAACTCTTTCGAGTACCCGTGGCCACCTTCTTGGCCTTCTTCTCCGGCACCACGTGCGGTGCCGGAACCAGCAGCCCCGCTAGACGGGCGTCCACTGGGTCTTCTGGCATGGGAGCCGGGCAGGTGAGCTGCTCGGCCTTCTTCATCCATTCCTGTCAAAGGAAAGGGGAGATTGAAACCCGCTTAGAATCAATCTATTAACAATAAGTGTCACATAAAGGGGTAGAATCACTTACCTCATCAGCTGGACGCTGCGAGTGAAATCCGCGATCTTCCGTCACGGATGCGGGGGCTTCGGCGCCCTTAAACAACACCCTCCAGGCGCCTTCGTACGTCGTGTCGAAGAGCCCGCTCAACGCCTGGTGCTGTTTCGGATTGAACTCCCACAGATTGAATGCCCGTTCTTGGCATGGGAGAATCCGGTGAACGAGCATGACTTGGACCACGTTAACCAGCCTGAGCTTTTTGTTCACCAGCTTCTGGATATAGGCTTGGAGTCCCGTAAGCTCCTTCGAATTACCCCACAGCAAGCCCTTCTCTTTCCAGGAGGTGAGCTGCGTAGGGATACCAGACCTGAACTCGGGGGCCGCCGCCCACGTAGGGTCGCGCGGCTCGGTGATATAGAACCACCCCGACTGCCACCCCTTGACGGATTCCACGAAGGCCCCTTCGAACCAAAGGACGTTGGGCATCTTGCCCAACATGGCGCCTCCGCACTCCGCTTGAGTGCCCTTCACTACCTTCGGCTTGACATTGAAGGTCTTGAGCCACAAGCCGAAGTGGGGCTGGATGCAGAGGAAGGCCTCGCACACGACGATAAACGCCGAGATGTTGAGAATGAATTTCGGCGCCAGATCATGGAAATCCGGGCCGTATTAGAACATGAGCCCCCGGACAAAGGGGTGAAGTGGAAAGCCCAGTCCGCGGAGGAAATGGGGAAGGAAAACGACCCTCTCATGGGGCCTGGGGGTGGGGATGAGCTGCCCCTCGTCCGGCAGCCGGTGCGTGATGTCGCCGGAAAGGTATCCGGCGCTGCGCAGCTTTGTGATGTGCTCCTCCTTAACGGTGGAAGCCAGCCACTTGCCTCCCGCTCCGGACATGGTCGGAGAAGGTTGAGACGAGATGCGCAAACTTGGGCGCTGGAGCTCGAGTGCGCGGAGATGGATAAGCAAAGGAGGAAGAAGGCGTAGGTGAAAAGGTGAATCCTTATCCCTTATATATAGGCGAACGAAGACTATGCGTCCCCACTAGCCTGGTAAAACTCGCTTATCTCCCAAGCGCCACCATCAATGGCGCGGTTGGGTTACCCACGTCCGTATTGATGAGAATCCCGGAATAAGGGGAACACGATCTTTGCTTCGACAAGACGTGCCAAGGAAACCGCTTCGCTAAACGCGCTAAGGCAGTATAATAAAAAAAGGATTCAAGTAAAGGCTTGGTAGTGGTGTGACGTCATGCCGCAAAGTACGTCAGCAGATTGAACTTGTGTACATTTTATTCTCTCTACGGTGGAATGTGGAATTTATTTTGCAGAGCCGGACACTATCTGGGTGTTCACAATCTTCTATGGATTATTTGGAGGAGGAACCCGCCTTGCAATACCGAACATTATGCGCGCCGGACTCATCATCAGTGAAGCCAGGTTCAGGGGCTACTGAGGGAGTCCCGGACTAGGGGGTGTCCGGACAGCCGGACTATCATCATCCGCCGGACTCCAAGACCACGAAGATACAAGATTGAAGACTCTGTCCCGTGTCCGGATGGGACTTTCCTTGGCGTGGAAGGCAAGCTTGGCGATACGGATATGTAGATCTCCTACCATTGTAACTGACTCTGTTTAACCCTAGCCCTCTCCGGTGTATATATAAACCGAAGGGCTTTAGTCCGTAGGACATAACCTCCATTACAACAATCATACCATAGGCTAGCTTCTAGGGTTTAGCCTCCTTGATCTCGTGGTAGATCCACTCTTGTACTACCCATATCATCAATACTAATCATGCAGGACGTAGGGTTTTACCTCCATCGAGAGGGCCCGAACCTGGGTAAAACATCGTGTCCCTCGTCTCCTGTTACCATCCGCCTAGACGCATAGTTCGGGACCCCTACCCGAGATCCGCCGGTTTTGACACCGACACTAGCCCTCTCCAGTGTCTATATAAACCGGAGAGTTTTAGTCTATAGGATGAACAACAATTATACCATAGGCTAGCTTCTAGGGTTTAGCCTCTCTGATCTCGTGGTAGATCAACTCTTGTAACACCCATACCATCAATATCAATCAAGCAGGAGTAGGGTTTTACCTCCATCGAGAGGGCCCGAACCTGGGTAAAAACATCGTGTCCCTTGTCTCCTGTTACCATCCGCCTAGACGCACAGTTCGGGACCCCCTACCCGAGATCCGCCGGTTTTGACACCGACATTGGTGGTTTGATTGAGAGTTCCTCTGTGTCGTCGCCTTTAGGCCCGATGGCTTCTTCGATCATCAACCACGACGCGGTCCAGGGCAAGACTTTTCTCCCCAAACAGATCTTCGTATTCGGCGGCTTTGCACTGCGGGACAACTCGTTTGGCCATCTGGAGCAGATCGAAAGCTATGCCCCTGGCTATCAGGTCAGATTTGGAAGCTTAAACTACACGGCCGACATTCGCGGGGACTTGATCTTCGACGGATTCGAGCCACGGTCGAGCGCCCCGCACTGTCTCGATGGGCATGATCTAGCTCTGCCGCTGGACAGCACCCGGAGTGCCGCTCAGGAGTCCGCTCCGACCGTTAGTTCGGAGCCGACCGCGGTAACCAGGGATGGACGGTTGGACGCCACCCCAGGAGCCGCGATCTCTACGGCGATAGAGCCGAATACCAGCCTAGTCCTTTGCAAGGCCCGTGACTCCAAGGTGCCAGACTCCGCTTCGGACTCCAAATCTTCCGCACCCCTTCAGATCGAACCCGATTGGGCTCCGATCATGGAGTTCACCGCCGCGGACGTCTTTCAGCACTCGCCCTTTGGCGATATCCTGAACTCCCTAAAGTCTCTCTCTTTGTCAGGAGAGCCCTGGCCGGACTATGGTCAGCAGGGTTGGGATACGGAGGAGGAAGAAATTCGAAACCCACCCACCACCCACTTTGTAGCCACTGTCGACAATTTAACCGACATGCTTGACTTTGGCTCCGAAGACATCGACGGTATGGACGCCGATGAAGGAGACGACCAAGAACCAGCACCTATAGGGAACTGGAAAGCCACCTCGTCATATGACATATACATGGTGGACACCCCCGAAGCAGGGGATGGCGAGGAACAAACAGAGGATGACCCCTCCAGGAAGCAACCCAAGCGCCGACGTCAGCGGCGCCGCTCTAAATCCCGGCAAAGCAAGAACGGCGAATCTGGCACCGGAGATAACAACACGCCGAACAGTGCCGAAGATAACCCCCTCCAGCAAGATTCAGTGCAGGAGGACGAAGGAGCCAGCCCTCAGGAGAGAGCGGCCGACAGAGAGGTTGAGGATGACAACTATATGCCTCCCTCCGAAGACGAGGCAAGCCTCGACGACGACGAATTCGTCGTGCCAGAGGATCCCGTCGAACAAGAGCATTTCAAACGCAGGCTTATGGCCACGGCACGCAGCCTCAAGAAAAAATAGCAGCAGCTCAGAGCTGACCAAGACTTGCTAGCCGACAGATGGACCGAAGTCCTGGCGCTGAAGAGTATAAACTCGAGCGCCCCTCCAAGAGCTACCCAAAGCGCAGGCTGCTACCCCAACTTGAGGAGGAAGCAACTAGATCTACATTACCAGCGTACGATGCGACCGATCGGCCACCCCGTGGCCGCGACAGAGAGACCTTCGGGCCCTCGACCCAAGCCGCACCCCGGCACCGCCCAAAACATAACAGAGTACGGGGAGACGCAATAGACCTGCTAGACATACTGGAGGACAAGGCAAGGCAAACAAGATCGATCTACGGATCGCGTGGGCGACCCACATCATGTGATGATAAGCGTCACACTAGATATGATAAATACGGCCAGGCCGAATACAACAGACCGAGCTCATCTGAGCTGCACCGCGATATAGCCCAGTACAGGTGCGCCGCACACCCACTATGCTTCACAGACGAAGTAATGGATCATCAAATCCCCAAGGGTTTCAAGCTCGTAAACATTGAATCATATGACGGCACAACTGATCCCGCGGTACGGATCGAGGACTACCTCCTTCATATCCACATGGCCCGCGGTGATGATCTACACGCCATCAAATACATCCCGCTCAAGCTCAAAGGACCAGCTCGACCTTGGCTTAACAGCCTGCCAGCAGAGTCAATTAGTTGCTGGGAGGACCTGGAATCCGCATTCCTCGACAACTTCCAGGGCACTTACGTGCAACCACCAGATGCCGATGACCTAAGCCACATAATCCAGCAGCCAGAGGAATCGGCCAGGCAATTCTGGACACGGTTCCTAACCAAGAAAAATCAAATAGTCGACTATCCGGACGCCGAGGCCCTTGCCGCCTTCAGGCACAACATCCGAGACGAATGGCTTGCCCGGCACCTAGGACAGGAAAAGCCGAAATCTATGGCAGCCCTCACGACACTCATGACCCGCTTCTGCGCGGGCGAAGACAGCTGGCTAGCTCGTAGGAATAACATAACCAAGAGCCCTGGTAATTCGGATACCAAGGACAACAATGGCAGGTCATGTTGCAACAAGCACAAGTGCCACATTAATGGCGACAATACTGAGGATACGACAGTCAATGCCGGATTCAGAGGCTCTAAACCCGGTCAGCGGAAGAAGCCATTCAAAAGAAACACTTCGGGCCCATCCAACTTAGACCGGATACTCGATCGCTTGTGCTATATACACGGCACCCCCGAACAACCAGCCAACCACACCAACAGGGACTGTTGGATGTTCAAGCAGGCAGGCAAGTTAAGTGCCGAAACCAGAGACAAGGGGCTGCATAGCGATGACGAGGAGGAGCCCCGGCCGCCGAACAACAGAGGACAGAAGGGCTTCCCCCCACAAGTGCGGACGGTGAACATGATATACGCGACCCACATCCCCAAAAGGGAGCGGAAGCGTGCCCTCAAGGACGTCTATGCGTTGGAGCCTGTCGCCCCAAAGTTCAACCCATGGTCCTCCTGCCCGATCACCTTTGATCGACGGGACCACCCCACTAGTATCCGTCACGGTGGATTCGCCGCATTGGTCCTTGACCCAATCATTGACGGATTTCACCTCACTAGAGTCCTCATGGACGGCGGCAGCAGCCTGAACCTACTTTATCATGATACAGTGCGAAAAATGGGTATAGATCCCTCACGGATTAGACCCACAAAGACAACCTTTAAAGGCGTCATACCAGGTGTAGAAGCCAGCTGTACAGGCTCGGTTACACTCGAAGTGGTATTCGGATCCCCGGATAATTTCCGAAGCGAAGAGTTAATCTTCGACATAGTCCCATTCCGCAGTGGCTATCACGCCCTGCTCGGACGAACCGCATTTGCAAAATTCAATGCGGTGCCACACTACGCATATCTCAAGCTCAAGATGCCAGGTCCTCGCGGAGTCATTACGGTAAATGGAAACACTGAACGCTCTCTCCGAATGGAGGAGCACACAGCGGCCCTGGTGGCGGAAGTACAGAGCAGCCTCTCAACGCATCTCCCCAATCCGGGTGTTAAACGTCCGGACAACGTCAAGCGCGCCCGAAGCAACCTCCAACAAAGCCGGCTGGCACGTTCCGAGCAAGCATAGCAGTGCGGCCCCAACCCCAGCCCTCGCCAGACGGTGATATTGGTACCACGCGTACATAATTACGCTTTGAAAATACCATGGGCATAAGGGGAGGGGCACAACTACGGCACGCCCAGAATGCGGCTCAACCACACTTAGGGGCTCCCTATTCCACCGTTTTCTTTTCTTTTTGTATACTTTCAGGAACCAACTATGCGGAAGGCTTGTCCAGCAATAAACTCGCCGAACACACAATGCAACAGCCAGGGCGCGAACAAGCTGCTTCATATGTGCAGGTGGTCTCTATAACGAGCTAAATACCCGTTTTGCTTAAATTTACGCAGCTTGCCCCTGGAGGGGGACATGTCAAATAATCCCATCCCTTGCTTATTGTACTATTTGTATCGTTCTTCTTTCATAGCAGCTCTTTTTTAATAAACAATACATAGCTCTTATCTATTATTGTATTCATCTATTTTTATACAAATATGTTCAGCCATGACATTATGCAACCGTACACTTTGGTACGGCCAATACACCAGGGGCTTAAGCACCCCATAACATGGTGTGAGAAGACCGAACACTCTCACGAGTGCGGCACCCCAAACTTATAGCACTATATGCATCGGCTCCGAATCATGTCTTTGGTCACTAGTTGGGTTTGCCCGGCTCCCATGTTTTGGTACCTTATGTTCCGCAATGTTGGCTAAGGTAGCGCTGGGAGAACTACTGCGATTGTGCCCCAGTTGAGCTGGGTTAACACCTCAGTAGAGAGAGCTAAAACTGACCGTCATGATAGTGCAAGAGACCGGTCGCTGTTCGCGAGGCTTTCTTCGAGTCCTTAAAGACTTATGCCGCTTAGTGCGAGGAACCGGACTTATCCGGCCTAGGCGTGGATAGCGCCCCGAACTTGGTCTTCCGAATACTAGGGGCTTCGCCGAAATTTAAAATTATAGAATTCTATCGCTAAGTGAGAGTGATAAAGCATTATAAGTCTGACGGCCTGGTTTGTTGTGCTGAGCGACTCCCTAGATGGACCCAAGAATGGGAACAAGAGCGCTCAAGTTTATCCCGAACAACCCAGCACTCGTAGCATGGGGGTCGAAGCCGATGACTTGCATCTCTCAGATTTGATAAATGGCCGCACAGAAGGTAATATTTTAAATTAATAAGCGTTGCTTAACGCATATGAACAAAGTTTTCAGCGTACAAGATAACAGATGCGAGACTACTCAAAAATTAGTGCACTCGTCCGCTATACGGCGAGCACCCTTCAGGACGCCCTTATAATACATCTCGGGCATGCGATACTCCTTGCCCGGCGGTGGCGCGTCCGTCAAAAGCTTCTCAGCGTCCAGCTTGGCCCAGTGCACTTTAGCACGGGCAAGAGCCCGACGGGCACCTTCGATACAGACGGAGCGCTTGACAACTTTAATCCACGGACACGCGTCCACCAGCCGCCGCACCAGACCGAAGTAGCTCCCAGGCATGGCTTCTCCAGGCCACAGCCGAGCTATGAGGCCCTTCATAGCCTGTTCGGCCACCTTGTGGAGCTCGACCAGCTGCTTCAACTGGTCGCTCAGGGGCATCGGATGTTCGGCCTCAGCATACTGAGACCAGAACACCTTTTCCGTCGAGCTCCCCTCTTCGGCTCGGTAGTATGCGGCGGCATCAGACACACTACGGGGCAGATCGGCAAACGCTCCTGGAGAGCTCCGGATCCGGGTAAGTAATAGATAATTTACTTTTATATTCTTGCTTTGCATAAAGAATGCCTTACCCGCCGCTATCTTCTTCATCGCCTTGATCTCCTGGAGGGCCTTCTGGGCTTCGGCCTCAGCGGTTTTGGCACTCTCAAGAGCCAATGCGAGCTCGGACTCTCGAGTCTTCGAGTCGCGCTCCAACCTCTCGTGTTTTTCCACGAGAGCCTGGAGCTCTTGCCGCACCTCCACCACCCGCGCCTCCTGCTTCTCTCACTTGGCGTGCTCTAGGGCTGCACTATTTTCGGCCTTAGAGACCACCTCCTTCAGGGCTGCCACCTCGGCTGTGGCCCTTGCAACATTTAAGTTGGTCCTGTCATTATTTGCAACCAAGTATCTTTTTTATATACATTTACATACGGTATTACATACCCTCCTTGTCCTCAAGCTGCTTCTTGGCATGGTCGAGCTCGCTCTCGGACCGCTCGAGGCTCCCCTTCAATGCATTGACCTCCGCAGTCAATGCAGCAGAGGTCAGTAGCGTAACCTGCATTCCCATATCGACATATTTTTATTAGACTCCTGCGTATATCTTTTTAGATCCTCAGCTCGGCTTTTCTTTTCCGAACGCCAAACCGAGCATCAGGGCCTACTGTCTATGCGGTAACATTTTTATATGTTTTAAACACATACCTCGAAGCCTGTTAACAGACTTGTGCAGGCTTCTGTCAGCCTGCTCTTGGCGGACTGAACCTTTTGAATCACCGCACTCATAACAGTGCGGTGTTCCTCGTCAATGGAGGCGCCGTTAAGTGCCTCCAGCAAATTATCCGGCGCATCCGGGTGGACGGAGGTCGCCGGCAGCGTAGACTCGCCCTTCTTATGAAGGCGCCGCCTGCCGGACTCTGGAACCATTGGTGGTTCCGGAGCAGTGTCCGGCCCTGGGCCGGACTTAGATCCCTCCGGGGCTTTGCCCCATTTGGGCCTGGAGTCCGGGAGGTCGCCTTGGGGCGCCTCCAGGACCACCTCCTCCTGGTTCGGTCCCTTTCGGGACTCCGCCTCGGCGTCGTCCGCAGGGAGCAGGGAGGAAGCCGTCGGAAGTGAAGCGCTATTCACATCCGACGAATTCAGAGAGCCGCTCGACGAATCGTCGAGCTCAACTCTGGGTGGACTGCATAATTAAAATTCGGCATCAGAAGCTATCACATAATGGAGGGGCGCCATGAGTCATTCGGGTAGCCGGACACTTACGATTTTGCCAGGGGCTTGACCCTGGATGGCCATTCCTCCCCGCTGTCTTCGGCATCAGAGGCATAGTCCGGCAGAAGGGTCTTCCTCTTCTTGGCCCCCTCGGCCTCCCCAGTTTGGGCAGCCTTCCTTTTCTTTCCTCCCCCCATTGGAGGGGGAGAGGCTTCTTCTTCTTGTTCCTCCTCCTCGTCTTCCGAGGCAGAGGGTGCGTCAGGGTCGTCGGGCGATGAATCCGACACCACCAGGCATCGGGAGCTCTTTCGAGTCCCTGTGGCCTTCTTCTTGGCCTTCTTCTCCGGCACCACGTGAGGTGCCGGAACCAGCAGCTTCATTAAACGAGCGTCCGCTGGGTCTTCGGGCAATGGAGCCGGACAGCTGATCAGTCCGGCCC
The DNA here is from genome assembly GCA_963921465.1 of Triticum timopheevii. Lineage (NCBI taxonomy): Eukaryota > Viridiplantae > Streptophyta > Magnoliopsida > Poales > Poaceae > Triticum > Triticum timopheevii. Next base: position 121,232,734 of record OY997271.1, read on the forward strand.
TCTTCTGCCAGTCCTGGCAAACGGATGGGTGTTTAGATACCGCATAAAATCAAATCTATGGAAAACAGATACCCCATAATGGGAAAATTAGCACCGCGCTGGCTCGGCGCTTGGCGCAGAATCTGCGATTTTCGGTGACGGGAGGCGGGACCTCGGAGCTCTTGAATAGCACCTTCCATGCATCCTCGTGCTTTGTGTCGAAGAGCCGGGACCGAGTCTGGTGCTAGGCCGGGTCGAACTCCCACAAGTTGAAAGCCCGTCGTTGACACGGGAGAATCCGGCGGAAGAGCATGACCTGGACTACAGTGACAAGTTTAACCTTCCTGCTAATCAGGTCTTTGATGCAGGTTCGAAGTGTGGTCACTTCTACCGAATTACCCCACAACAGGCGTATCTCTTTCCAGGACGTGAGCCGTGTGGGAATGCCAGATTGGAATTCGGGGGCCGCTGCCCATTCAGGGTCACGCGGCTCGGTGATGTAGAATCACCCTGATTGCCACCCTTTGATGGTCTCTACAAAGGCGCCCTCGAGCCATGTGACATTGGGCATCTTGCCCACCATGGCGCCTCCGCACTCCGCTTGGCGTCCGCCCACGACCTTCGGCTTGATGCTGAAAATCTTCAGCCATAGGCCAAAGTGGGGCTCAATGCGGAGGAAGGCCTCACACACGACGATAAACGCCGAGATGTTGAGGATGAAGTTCGGGGCCAGATCGTGGAAGTCCAGGCTGTAATAGAACATGAGCCCCTGGACGAACGGGTGAAGAGGAAAGCCCAGTCCACAGAGGAAATGGGGAAGAAATACGACCCTCTCATGGGGGCCAGGGGTGGGGATGAGCTGCCCCTCGTCTGGAAGCCGGTGCGCAATGTCGTTGTGCAGGTATCCGGCTTTCCGCAACCTTTTGATGTGTCCCTCCGTGACTGAGGAGGCCATCCACTTGCCTCCCGCTCCGGACATGGTTGGAGTAGGTCGAGGCGAGATGTGCGGGCTTGGGCGTTGGCGCTTGAGTGCACAAGGATGAATAAGCAAAGGAGAAAGAAGGCGTGAATGGAAAGGGTAGATGCTTATCCCCTTATATGGGCAGCCAAACCTACGAGCCCCCACCGGCCTAATAAAACTCGCTTATCTCCCAAGCGTCGTGGTTAATGGCGCGGTTGGGTTACCCACGCCCGTATTGATGAGAGTCCCGGAATAAGGGGACATGATCTCTGCTTTGACAAGACGTGCCAAGGAAACCGCCTCGCTAAGCGTTCTGAGGTGGAACGGCAAAATGAATAAAGGCTAGGCCGTGGCATGATGTCACGCCGCGGAATACGTCAGCAGATTAGATTTGTGTAAATATTATTCTCTCTACGATGGCATGTGGAAATTATTTTGCAGAGCCGGACACTATCCTGGTGTTCAACATCTTCTATGAAGTATTCGGAGGAGGAACTCGCCTTGCAATGCCAAAGACAATTTGCGCGCCGGACTCGTCGTCATTGAAGCCTGGTTCAGGGGCTACTAAGGGAGTCCTGGATTAGGGGGTGTCCGGATGGCCGGACTATGACCTTTGGCCAGACTCCCAGACTATGAAGATACAATATTGAAGACTTCGTCCCGTGTCTGGATAGGGACTTTGCTTGGCGTGGAAGGCAAGCTTGGCGAAACGATATGAAGATCTCCTCCCATTGTAACCGACTCAGTGTAACCCTAGCCCTCTCTGGTGTCTATATAAACTAGAGAGTTTTAGTCCGTAGGACGAACAACAATCATACCATAGGCTAGCTTCTAGGGTTTAGCCTCTCTGATCTCGTGGTAGATAAACTCTTGTAACACCCATACCATCAATATCAATCAAGAAGGAGTAGGGTTTTACCTCCACCGAGAGGGCCCGAACCTGGGTAAAAACATCGTGTCCCTTGTCTCCTGTTACCATCCGCCTAGACGCACAGTTCGGGACCCCCTACCCGAGATCTGCCGGTTTTGACACCGACACCCTTCGTAGAGGGAAGCAGAGGTTGTGATGTGCTTATGGTTGGATGCACGAAATCTTAATGCAAAAGAACGTCACTTTATATTGCCACTTAAGATACAGACCTTTATTATGTAGTCCGTCGCTTTTATTACTTCCATATTACAAGATCGTATAAAGCTTATTTTCTCCACACTAATAAGTCATACATATTTAGAGAGCAATTTTATTGCATGCAACATGACAACTTACTTGAGGGATCTTTCTCAATCCATAGGTAGATATGGTGGACTCTCATGGCAAAACTGGGTTTAAGGATATTTGGAAGCACAAGTAGTATCTCTACTTGGTGCAATGAATTTGGCTAGCATGAGAGGGAAGGGCAAGCTCAACATGTTGGATGATCCATGACAATATACTTTATTTCGCATATAAGAAAACATAACCCATTACGTTGTCTTCCTTGTCCAACATCAACTTTTTAGCATGTCATATTTTAATGAGTGCTCACAATCATAAAATGTCCAAGATAGTATATTTATATGTGAAAACCTCTCTTTCTTTATTACTTCCTATTAATTGCAATGATGACCAAAACTATTTTTGCCAACTCTCAAGAATTTTTATTCATCATACTCTTTATATGAAGTCATTACTCTCCATAAGGTCGATATGATCTCTTTTATTTCTTTTTATTCTTTCTTTTATTCCCTAAACATCATAGTAAAATAGCAAAGCCCATGACTCAACACTAATCTTTATTATATAGCTCACGGACTCGATTACATAGAGGGATCATAAGGCAGAACTCAAGACTAAATCATACCAAAACTTTATTCTACTAGATCAAGATATTACTAAAAGGATCGAACTAAGTAAAACGGTAAAGATAGGAGTGTGATGGTGATACGATACCGGGGCACCTCCCCCAAGCTTGGCAGTTGCCAAGGGGAGTGCCCATACCCATGTGATTATATCTCCCTCTTCAAAAGTGGTGATGACGGAGTTGTTGATGATGTAGGCTTGTCGTCCATCTTCCAAGGCATAGGCTCACCATCATAGAAGGATGATCGAGTCTCCGGGGTCCTCAAATCTTCAGCCAAACTCATCCTCTTGAATCTATATTCATACTCACAGTTTTGGTTTTGCAGGTCATATATCTGGGCTTGAAGGTGCTCGTTTTTCTCATGAAGCTTGAAGATGGTCTCCCCGATGTTCTTGGCATCCACCTTGTGGTTGTTGGTGAACTCCACGATCATCATCTGGTTGGCGTTGAGTCCGCGTTCCACCATCCCTTGGCACTTGAAAACTTGTTGCTACATTGCCTCGAGTCTTGTCTCCACGCTTCCGGTCCTCCTCGGTCCCTCAACATCGTGGATGTGCAGCACCCCCTCACGCATCTCAATGGTTTGAGGGTGATGCAGCACCTCCGCGAGGTAGGGGTTGATGACCTTCTCGAAAAACTTGTCCTTGGGGGCGCTTGAAGACGTCATGGTGATCTAGATCTGTCAGCAAAACAGCTCAAACAAAGACAGAGGATATTTGTGTGATACGGTGGTCAAAACCTTCAGGAGATTATATAATAAATTTTTACCGACCAAAAGAAGTATCGTGCAAGAAAACAGAGTCCGGAGAGCACATGAGGTGCCCACGAGGTAGGGGCACGCCCAGGGGGTAGGGCGCACCCTCCTCCCTCGTGGACGCCTTGTGTCCTTCCCGGACTACTTCTTATTTTCCTATTTTCTTAAATATTCCAAAATAGAGAAAAATTGTTATTAGAACTGTTTTGGAGTCGGTTTACTTACCGTACCACATACCTATTCCTTTTCGGAGTCTGAAACGTTCTGGAAAGTGTCCCTTATGTATTCCTCCGGGGTCATGGTTTCAATAACATTAGTTCCAACATTTATGGGATTACCTGAGATATAATGTTTGATTGTTTGACCGTTCACCACCTTCGTATTTGTGCCTTCGAAGTTGTTGATTTTTATGGCACCGGAACGATAGACCTCCTCGATAACGTAAGGGCCTTCCCATTTAGAGAGAAGTTTTCCTGCAAAAAATCTTAAACGAGAGTTGTATAGCAAAACACAATCACCTAAATTAAACTCACGCTTTTGTATCCTTTTGTCATGCCATCTTTTAAAGTTTTCTTTAAACGGTTTGGAATTCTCATAGGCTTGGGTTCTCCATTCATCAAGTGAGCTAATGTTAAATAACTTCTTTTCACCGGCAAGTTTGAAATCATAATTTAGCTCTTTAATGGCCCAATATGCTTTATGTTCTAGTTTGAGAGGTAAGTGACATGCTTTTCCATAAACCATTTTATATGGAGATATACCCATTGGATTTTTATATGCAGTTCTATAAGCCCATAATGCATCATCAAGTTTCTTGGACCAATTCTTTCTAGATCTATTAACAGTCTTTTGCAAAATTAATTTGAGCTCTCTATTACTCAGTTCTACTTGGCCACTAGACTGTGGGTGATATGGAGATGCAATTCTATGATTAACATCATACTTAGCAAGCATTTTACGAAAAGCACCATGAACAAAATGTGAACCACCATCAGTCATTAAATATCTAGGGACTCCAAACACTACTAGGAAAAGGGCTATAGATGGGATGGACACTAATGGCGCACCTGTCATGTGGTGCGCCATTAGTATATACTAATGGTGCACCATGTTCTGGTGCGCCATTAGTGTGGAAGACACTAATGGCGCACCAGACACTAGGTGCGCCACTAGTAACAATTCTTTTTCATTTTTCCAAACATACTAATGGCGCATCCGAGCGAAGTGCGCCATTACTAGTTCTAACTAGTAATGGTGCACCAGCCATAGAGTGCGCCAGTACTATATTTTTTTATTCTTTTTTTGCAAAACTACTAATGGTGCACCGTGGCACAGTGCGCCATTACTAGTTTAAACTAGTAATGGCGCACTGTGCCACGGTGCGCCATTAGTATATATATATTTACTTTTTTGCAAAACTACTAATGGCGCACGGGTGTGTGGTGCGCCATTAGTATGTTATGTTACTAATGGCACATGTCTTTGTGGTGCGCCATTAGTAACCAGGGACCAGCTAAATATTTTGGACAGCCACACCCTACACACTCACTTTCCCCACTTCATTCCCTCCACCTCCTTCTCCAAGCTTGTCGGCTGCCTCCTCCTCCTCACCTCATTTGCACCATAGATTCATCAAAATTAAGTGGTGAAATTACCTTTTTTGATAGGTAAGTAAGGGGAAAGCTATCTTCATGTTGTAGATCTACTTTTTTTCTCCCTAGCTCGCTCCAACAACGTGCACATGCACTTTTTGTGGCCTAGCTAGATCTATGTATGTTTGTGGTGTTGCATATATGTTTGTGTTTGCAGGTACCGGTATTTGAAATGCGATAGTTGCCAATATTTTGCCGGAATGTTGATTCATTTCCATTTCGGCGAGAATTTTGGCACTATGCATTCTTTTTGGTCCTATTTTTAGGGAAGGTCATGCCAAAAAATTTCTTGGTTCTAAAATATCATTTTTCTCTACCCCGCAGGCGACCATGGTCCTCACGATGACCGAAGGCACCGTGAATAGGTTTTTGAGCTCAGCGAAGGCCGAGATGCTTCAAAAGAACGAGACGGAGATAAGATGTCCGTGTCGAAGATGCAAGCTGAATATCCTTATTGCGGACCCGGATTCCGGGCAGGTGCGGGACCACCTGCTCTTGCGTGGTTTCACGGATGGCTATCGGTGGCAAGGTGATGAAGATGACTATGAAGTCGTCCATGGGGGGCGGGCAAGAAATGAGGAAGGGCAATAAGACAACCACCATGGCGAGGGCGGGCGAGAAGACGAAGAATCTCCAGGACATGTTCACGACGGTGATGCTGTACACAGTCATCATGTAGAAGATGCCGGACATGATGATGAGGAAGATCAAGACGAAGGGCATGATCATGAAGATGAAGATGCCGGAGTAGATGATGATGGAGGCTGGGTGCAGGACCCTCATATTCAAGAGCTGCTTCTCAAGCAGACGGATAACGCAAGAGTTGCCGCTCGAGAGAAAGCCAAGCTGGATCAACTGGAGATAGACACGGTTACTCCATTGTATGAAGGATGCAGGCCCGAGGATACCCGCCTGAAAGTAATGCTCATGGCTCTGGAGATGAAGGTAAAACACAAAATGACCGACGCATGCTTCGACGAGAACATGTCATTCTAGCACGAACGTCTTCCCAAGGGGAACAAGTGCCCGACCAGTTTCGAGGAGGCAAAGAAAATCGTGTGTCCTCTAGATTTACCGCACGTGAAATACCACGTGTGCATGAACAATTGCATCATTTATCGGGACGAGCACGTGGAGTCTACCATATGTCCGGTGTGCGGCGTCACTCGATACAAGAAGAGGAAGAAAGCTCCTCGAAAATCGGTGTGGTACTTTCCGATCACTCCTCGTCTGCAGCGGTATTTCACGGACCCTAAGGTAGCAAAGCTCCTGCGTTGGCACGCGAATAGGGAGGAGAAGAAGCGGGAAGATGACGGAAATGATCCGGAGATAAATTAAAAAGACAAGATGCTGAGTCACCCTAAGGATGCGAGCCAGTGGCGAGCGTTGAACTTCGAATACACAGAATTTGGGAAGGATCCAAGGAACATCGTGCTGGGCGCAAGCACCGATGGAGTCAATCCGTTTGGCAGCCAGAGAAGAACACATAGCACCTGGCCTGTGTTTGTGTGGATGTACAACCTTCCCCCCTGTTTGTGCATGAAGAGGAAGTACATTCACATGAGTATGCTAATTGAAGGGCCGAAACAACCAGGGAACGACATCAATCTGTATCTAGGGCTGCTGAAACAGGAGCTAGACACGCTGTGGAAAACGCCAGCCAATACGTATGAGAGCCGCACTACTCACGACGGTGCACGGATATCTCGCGGGGCAGGTAGTCCACGGATTTTCTGGATGCGTAAGGTGCATGGATGACACAACGTATCGCCAGCTAGATAGAGATCCCGGGTCTTCGAAAACCGTGTTCATGGGACATCGAAGGTGGCTTCGCAATGATGACTCGTGGAGGAAACGCAAAGATCTGTTTGATGGTGAAACCGAACCCCGAAGATGCCCGCGTACGAGGAGCGGCGAGGAAATAGACGAGCTGTTGAAAAATTGGAAAGATTGCCCACTGTCGGGAAAGAAGAAAAAGGCGCCAGAGCCGCTGCTGAAGGTATGGAAAACGAGGTCTGTTTTCTGGGACTTGCCGTACTGGAAGATCCACCGTGTGCCTCACAGCCTTGATGCCATGCATATCACGAAGAACGTGTGCGAGAGTCTGCTTGGTACCCTGCTCAACATGCCGGAGAGGACCAAAGATGGGCCGAAAGCAAGGGCAGACTTGAAATCAATGGGCATCAGGCAGGAGCTTCATGCTAATGATGATGATGATGATGATGATGATGATGATGAGGCGAAGCAGGACACAGAAAGTTGTCGCAAAGGCAAAAAGGCCAAGAAGACTGGAAATGACTACCCTCCCGCGTGCTTCACTCTAAGTCAGGAGGAGATCGAGCAGTTTTTCACCTGCCTCATAGGAGTAAAACTTACTTACAGTTACGCGGGGAAGATAAGCAGATACCTAGACCCAGCGAAGCAGAAGTTCGGTGGGATGAAGTCCCACGACTGTCACGTGCTGATGACGCAGATACTTCCAATTGCAATCCGTGGGATCATGGACGCGCATGTCCGTGAAACGCTATTTGGCGTATGCAACTTTTTTGACTTCATATCTTGGAAGTCGGTTGGCGTGAGGCAACTCAGAAGGCTACAGGAAGAGATCGTGGTGATACTATGCGAGCTTGAGATATACTTCCCGCCCGCATTCTTCGATGTTATGGTGCATCTGCTGGTCCATATCGTGGAGGATATCATCCAACTCGGGCCGACGTTCCTGCACAGCATGATGCCGTTCGAAAGGATGAATGGTGTCATCAAAGGATACGTTCGCAACATGTCACGTCTAGAGGGAAGTATAGCCAGGGGCTTTCTGACCGAAGAGTGCATCTCCTACTGCACAAATTATCTAGGCATCGAGAACCCCGTTGGTCTACCCGTCAACAGGCACCTCGGCAGGCTCGCTGGATGGGGTCATCGTGAGGGTCGCCGCGAAATGCATGTCGACTTCGAGGGTCGACTCGCCGACTTTGAAAGAGCAAACCTAGTCGCGCTACAACACATAGACGTGGTCGATCCTTGGGTGGTAGAGCACAAAACCTTTATTGAGAAGATGTACAATGACCAAGGCCAACAGAGGACGGACGGAGATATAATCAAAGAGCACAACTCATGTTTCACGCATTGGTTCAAGCAGAAGCTTCTGTCGTACCCTTTACATGAGGATTCTTCCGCGGAAGAACAACTCATATTCGCCTTGCACAGGGCGCCGAGCACAACCTGATGACCTATGAGGCGTACGATATCAACGGCTACACATTCTACACCGAGGACAAGGACATGAAGAGCGATGGTTATCAGAACTCCGGGGTAACGATGGAATCCTACACCGGTAACGACAAGGACAGATACTATGGAAGGATCGAGGAGATATGGGAGATGAGCTACGCTAGAGAGAAGGTCCCGATGTTCCGTGTCAGATGGGCCAAGAGCGTCCTAAAAGAAGACCGGTATTTCACCACCATGGTTATACCCGAAGCCAAATCCAAGACCTCGGGCGCAAACGTCACCGCGAAAAATGAGCCATGGGTACTGGCTTCCCAAGTGGACCAATGCTTCTTCATTACCGACCCGCCAAAGCCCAGTCGTGTTGTCGTGAGGAGAGGCAAAAGGAAGATCATCGGAATGGATGGAGTAGCCAATGAGCAAGACTTCGACAAGTACGGCGACCCGAAGATCGAACATGACGACGACGATGATGTAGCAGCATACACCACAAGAAGAAGCAGGACCACCCTACCTAAAGGACGTCCATTCCACAGAAGAACTCCATTTGTGAAAAAGAAGGGCAAGAAGATTGTGAACAGATAGCTAGCTAAGATCGATTGTATTTAAATCATAGTCTTCATTTCTCGATTGTATTTCATGGGCACTTTTTGATATCATGAATACTTTTAAATTTCATGGGCACTTTTTGAATTCATGAGGACACTCGATCTCGATCCCCCTCCATATCGATCTTGATTCCCCCTCCATCTCGATCTCGATCCCCCTCCATCTCGATCGCTATCCCCCTCCATCTCGATCTCGATCCCTCCCCCGCTCCACCGCCGCCGACGAGCACCCCCCGCACCCACCCCCGCTCCACCGCCGCCGACGAGAACCCCCCGCACCCTCCCCGCTCCACCGCCGCCGACGAACACCCCCCGCCACCCTCCCCCGCTCCACCGTCGCCGCCGATGATATTTTCAAATAACAAATTTGATGATATCTTTTAAAAATTATTACTGTTTTTATAAAAAATATTACTATTTCATATTCATATTCATTTTTTAAAAATAATAATAATAAAGTGTAGACTACAGTTGTTGTTAAACAACAATTATTACTGTTTTTATAAAAAATATTACTGTTTCATATTCATATTCATATTCATTTTTTAAAAAATAAAAAAAATTCTTACTTATGGCGCACGGGTGGCTGGTGCGCCATTGCTATCTAAAAAAAAGAATACTTATGGCGCACTGTCGCGCTGGTGCGCCATTGCTATGAAAAAAACATTCTAATGGCGCACCGCCTGTGGGTGCGCCATTAGTAATCTTCCCCCATCCATACACCACCGCGCCGCTCCTTCCCCCCTCACTCTCGCCAGACTACTTCGATTTGTCCCTCTCCCTCCACCGCGCTACTCCCTCCCGCGTCCCTCCCTCCACCGCGCCGCCGCCGCCCCGACCCACTGCACCGCATCCGCCCACACGCCCCCGCTGCCTCCCTCTCCCCTTCCTCCCCCTCGAGCGCCGCCTCCCACTGAGACCCACCTCCCCCCCGAGCCCCGCCTCCCCCCTAGAAACCCTAGAAACCTCGAAGCCGCCCCACGTCCACCAAGAGAGGAGGCCCCACGTCCAGCAGGAGAGGAGGCCCGCGACCTCCCCGCCGTCCAGCAGGAGAACAGGGTACGAATCCCTTTTCCGGTTGTCTCTTGCCGATTTTCTTCTTTATCTCCTCCAATCTCTGACGAGTTCTCATCTATAGTTGTGTTGTGATGTTGTGTTGTGTGAAGGAAGGACTTGGTTCAACTTGGATATAGAGAAGTTGCTGTTGTGGGTTCGACTTGTTTGGATTTAGTTCCCCAGTCACCAAGGTGACCACTTGTCTCGCCTCTCTCCCCCTCTGTACAAGTTCATGGCTGTGGAGTGCTATGGTCGATGCTTGTCTCAGCTGTATGCATTTGATTTCAGACTATATAGCTTGTATATGCAAAGTGCCTAGGGCTAAATAGGTTTGTATAGTAACACATTTGCTTCTTATTGTACATGACTATGTTTATTGTGCTGAAACATCTATCTGATCTAATTAGAATGTATATGTGAGTTAAATAGGTCTGGTTTTTGGGTAGAGGCAGGATCCATGTATTTGGGTAGCTAGTGGTTGTTTTTTGCTGTGTTGCAAGAAAGGAGATAATGTTGGCTGAATGTGCTTGAGGAAGAAAAGTAAAAAAGTGATTGGAATCGCATGCCTAGAATGATGTTCACTTATTGTCTTCATATTTAAAATCATCTGTTTTAAGTAAAGTAGGCTCTGAGAAAAACCTTCCAGAAAAAGCTAAACAGCACAAATATACTGCTCTTGGATTGATGATTTGATTATGTTCCTCCTCGTCTTCGGGGGAGGAATCCGCCTCGGAGTCATCGGACACCTGAAAACGGGAACTCTTTCGAGTACCCGTGGCCACCTTCTTGGCCTTCTTCTCCCGCACCACGTGCGGTGCCGGAACCAGCAGCCCCGCTAGACGGGCGTCCACTGGGTCTTCTGGCATGGGAGCTGGGCAGATGAGCTGCTCGGCCTTCTTCATCCATTCCTGTCAAAGGAAAGGGGAGATTGAAATCCGCTTAGAATCAATCTATTAACAATAAGTGTCCCGTAAAGGGGTAGAATCACTTACCTCGTCAGCTGGACGCTACGAGTGAAATCCGCGATCTTCCATCGCGGATGCGGGGGCTTCGGCGCCCTTAAACAGCACCCTCCAGGCACCTTCGTACATCGTGTCGAAGAGCCCGCTCAACGCCTGGTGTTGTTCCAGGTTGAACTCCCACATATTGAATGCCCGTTCTTGGCATGGCAGAATTCGACGAACGAGCATGACTTGGACCACGTTAACCAGCCTGAGCTTTTTGTTCACCAGCTTCTGGATACAGGCTTGGAGTCCCGTCAGCTCCTTCGAATTACCCCATAGCAAGCCCTTCTCTTTCCAGGAGGTGAGCTGCGTAGGGATTCTAGATCTGAACTCGGGGGCCGCCGCCCACGTAGGGTCGTGTGGCTCGGTGATATAGAACCACCCCGACTGCCACCCCTTGACGTATTCCACGAAGGCCCCTTCGAACCAAAGGACGTTGGGCATCTTGCCCAACATGGCGCCTCCGCACTCCGCTTGAGTGCCCTTCACTACCTTCGGCTTGACATTGAAGGTCTTGAGCCACAAGCCGAAGTGGGGCTGGATGCAGAGGAAGGCCTCGCACACGACGATAAACTCCGAGATGTTGAGGATGAAGTTCGGTGCCAGATCATGGAAATCCAGGCCGTAGTAGAACATGAGCCCCCGGACAAAGAGGTGAAGTGGAAAGCCCAGTCCGCGGAGGAAATGGGGAAGGAAAACGACCCTCTCATGGGGCCTGGGGGTGGGGATGAGCTGCCCCTCGTCGACCGGTGCGCGATGTCACCGGAAAGGTATCCGGCGCTACGCAGCTTTGTGATGTGCTCCTCCTTAACGGTGGAAGCCAGCCACTTGCCTCCCGCTCCGGACATGGTCGGAGAAGGTTGAGACGAGATGCGCAAACTTGGGCGCTGGAGCTCGAGTGCGCGGAGATGGATAAGCAAAGGAGGAAGAAGGCGTAGGTGAAAAGGTGAATCCTTATCCCTTATATATAGGCGGACGAAGACTATGCGTCCCCACTAGCCTGGTAAAACTCGCTTATCTCCCAAGCGCCACCATCAATGGCACGGTTGGGTTACCCACGTCCGTATTGATGAGAATCCCGGAATAAGGGGAACACGATCTCTGCTTCGACAAGACGTGCCAAGGAAACCACTTCGCTAAATGCGCTGAGGCGATATAATAAAAAACGATTCAAGTAAAGGCTTGGTAGTGGTGTGACGGCATGCCGCAAAGTACGTCAGCAAATTGAACTTGCGTACATTTTATTCTCTCTACGGTGGAATGTGGAATTTATTTTGCAGAGCCGGACACTATCTTGGTGTTCGCAATCCTCTATGGATTATTTGGAGGAGGAACCCGCCTTGCAATGCCGAACATTATGCGCGCCGGACTCATCGTCATTGAAGCCAGGTTCAGGGGCTACTGAGGGAGTCCCGGACTAGGGGGTGTCTGGACAGCCGGACTATCATCGTCCGCCGGACTCCAAGACTATGAAGATACAAGATTGAAGACTCCGTCCCATGTCCGGATGGGACTTTCCTTGGTGTGGAAGGCAAGCTTGGCGATACGGATATGTAGATCTCCTACCATTGTAACCGACTCTGTGTAACCCTAGCCCTCTCCGGTGTCTATATAAACCGGAGAGCTTTAGTCCGTAGGACATAACCTCCATTACAACAATCATACCATAGGCTAGCTTCTAGGGTTTAGCCTCCTTGATCTCGTGGTAGATCCACTCTTGTACTACCCATATCATCAATACTAATCATGCAGGACGTAGGGTTTTACCTCCATCGAGAGGGCCCGAACCTGGGTAAAACATCGTGTCCCTCGTCTCCTGTTACCATCCGCCTAGACGCACAGTTCGGGACCCCTACCCGAGATCCGCCGGTTTTGACACCGACACTAGCCCTCTCCAGTGTCTATATAAACCGGAGAGTTTTAGTCTATAGGATGAACAACAATTATACCATAGGCTAGCTTCTAGGGTTTAGCCTCTCTGATCTCGTGGTAGATCAACTCTTGTAACACCCATACCATCAATATCAATCAAGCAGGAGTAGGGTTTTACCTCCATCGAGAGGGCCCGAACCTGGGTAAAAACATCGTGTCCCTTGTCTCCTGTTACCATCCGCCTAGACGCACAGTTCGGGACCCCCTACCCGAGATCCGCCGGTTTTGACACCGACATTGGTGGTTTGATTGAGAGTTCCTCTGTGTCGTCGCCTTTAGGCCCGATGGCTTCTTCGATCATCAACCACGACGCGGTCCAGGGCAAGACTTTTCTCCCCAAACAGATCTTCGTATTCGGCGGCTTTGCACTGCGGGACAACTCGTTTGGCCATCTGGAGCAGATCGAAAGCTATGCCCCTGGCTATCAGGTCAGATTTGGAAGCTTAAACTACACGGCCGACATTCGCGGGGACTTGATCTTCGACGGATTCGAGCCACGGTCGAGCGCCCCGCACTGTCTCGATGGGCATGATCTAGCTCTGCCGCTGGACAGCACCCGGAGTGCCGCTCAGGAGTCCGCTCCGACCGTTAGTTCGGAGCCGACCGCGGTAACCAGGGATGGACGGTTGGACGCCACCCCAGGAGCCGCGATCTCTACGGCGATAGAGCCGAATACCAGCCTAGTCCTTTGCAAGGCCCGTGACTCCAAGGTGCCAGACTCCGCTTCGGACTCCAAATCTTCCGCACCCCTTCAGATCGAACCCGATTGGGCTCCGATCATGGAGTTCACCGCCGCGGACGTCTTTCAGCACTCGCCCTTTGGCGATATCCTGAACTCCCTAAAGTCTCTCTCTTTGTCAGGAGAGCCCTGGCCGGACTATGGTCAGCAGGGTTGGGATACGTAGGAGGAAGAAATTCGAAACCCACCCACCACCCACTTTGTAGCCACTGTCGACAATTTAACCGACATGCTCGACTTTGGCTCCGAAGACATCGACGGTATGGACGCCGATGAAGGAGACGACCAAGAACCAGCACCTATAGGGAACTGGAAAGCCACCTCGTCATATGACATATACATGGTGGACACCCCCGAAGCAGGGGATGGCGAGGAACAAACAGAGGATGACCCCTCCAGGAAGCAACCCAAGCGCCGACGTCAGCGGCGCCGCTCTAAATCCCGGCAAAGCAAGAACGGCGAATCTGGCACCGGAGATAACAACACGCCGAACAGTGCCGAAGATAACCCCCTCCAGCAAGATTCAGTGCAGGAGGACGAAGGAGCCAGCCCTCAGGAGAGAGCGGCCGACAGAGAGGTTGAGGATGACAACTATATGCCTCCCTCCGAAGACGAGGCAAGCCTCGACGACGACGAATTCGTCGTGCCAGAGGATCCCGTCAAACAAGAGCGTTTCAAACGCAGGCTTATGGCCACGGCACGCAGCCTCAAGAAAAAACAGCAGCAGCTCAGAGCTGACCAAGACTTGCTAGCCGACAGATGGACCGAAGTCCTGGCGCTAAAGAGTATAAACTCGAGCGCCCCTCCAAGAGCTACCCAAAGTGCAGGCTGCTACCCCAACTTGAGGAGGAAGCAACTAGATCTACATTACCAGCGTACGATGCGACCGATCGGCCACCCCGTGGCCGCGACAGAGAGACCTTCGGGCCCTCGACCCAAGCCGCACCCCGGCACCGCCCAAAACATAACAGAGTACGGGGAGACGCAATAGACCTGCTAGACATACTGGAGGACAAGGCAAGGCAAACAAGATCGATCTACGGATCGCGTGGGCGACCCACATCATGTGATGATAAGCGTCACACTAGATATGATAAATACGGCCAGGCCGAATACAACAGACCGAGCTCATCTGAGCTGCACCGCGATATAGCCCAGTACAGGTGCGCCGCACACCCACTATGCTTCACAGACGAAGTAATGGATCATCAAATCCCCAAGGGTTTCAAGCTCGTAAACATTGAATCATATGACGGCACAACTGATCCCGCGGTACGGATCGAGGACTACCTCCTTCATATCCACATGGCCCGCGGTGATGATCTACACGCCATCAAATACATCCCGCTCAAGCTCAAAGGACCAGCTCGACCTTGGCTTAACAGCCTGCCAGCAGAGTCAATTAGTTGCTGGGAGGACCTGGAATCCGCATTCCTCGACAACTTCCAGGGCACTTACGTGCAACCACCAGATGCCGATGACCTAAGCCACATAATCCAGCAGCCAGAGGAATCGGCCAGGCAATTCTGGACACGGTTCCTAACCAAGAAAAATCAAATAGTCGACTATCCGGACGCCGAGGCCCTTGCCGCCTTCAGGCACAACATCCGAGACGAATGGCTTGCCCGGCACCTAGGACAGGAAAAGCCGAAATCTATGGCAGCCCTCACGACACTCATGACCCGCTTCTGCGCGGGCGAAGACAGCTGGCTAGCTCGTAGGAATAACATAACCAAGAGCCCTGGTAATTCGGATACCAAGGACAACAATGGCAGGTCATGTTGCAACAATGACAGTAGCGTAAGTAGTTCCCTCAGTTTTTGAGAACCAAGGTATCAATCCAGTAGGAGACCACGCACAAGTCCCTCGTACCTACACAAAACGATAGCAACTCGCAAGCAACGCTTAGGGGTTGTCAATCCCTTCACGGTCACTTACGAGAGTGAGATCTGATAGAGATAATATTTTTGGTATTTTTGATAGATAGATGCAAAGTAAAAAGTAAAGGCAAAGTAAAAACAAAGCAAGTAAATAAAGTGATATAGATTGATATGATGAGAATAGACCCGGGGGCCATAGGTTTCACTAGTGGCTTCTCTTGAGAGCATAAGTATTCTACAGTGGGTGAACAAATTACTGTTGAGCAATTGACATAATTGAGCATAGTTATGAGTATATCTAGGCAATGATCATGTATATAGGCATGACGTCCAAAACAAGTAGATCGAAACGATTATCATCTACTACTATTACTCCACTCATCGACCGCAATCCAGCATGCATCTAGAGTATTAAGTAAAAACAGAGTAACGCCGTAAGCAAGATGACATGATGTAGAGGGATAAATTCATGTAATATGATAAAAAAACATCTTGTTATCCTCGATGGCAACAATACAATACGTGCCTTGCAACTCTTTCTGTCACTGAGTAAGGACACCGCAAGATTGAACCCAAAGCTAAGCACTTCTCCCATTGCAAGAACTACCAATCTAGTTGGCCAAACCAAATAAGATAATTCAAAGAGACTTGCAAAGATAACTCAATCATACATAAAAGAATTCAGAGAAGAATCAAATATTTTCCATAGATAATACTGGATCATAAACCCACAATTTATCGGTCTCAACAAACACACCGCAAAAAGAACATTACATCAAATAGATCTCCACGAGAGAGGGGGAGAACATTGTATTAAGATCCAAAAAGAGAGAAGAAGCCATCTAGCTACTAGCTATGGACCCGAAGGTCTGAAGTAAACTACTCACACTTCATCGGAGGGGCTATGGTGATGATGTAGAAGCCCTCCATGGTGGATGCCTCCTCCGGTGGAGCTCCGGAACAGGCCCCAAGATGGGATCTCGTGGATACAGAAAGTTGCGGCAGTGGAATTAGGTTTTTGGCTCCCCTCTAATCGTTCGGGGATACGTAGGTATATATAGGAGGAAGGAGTACGTTGGTGGAGCTTCGAGGGGCCCACGAGGTAGGGGGGCGTGCCCAGGGGGGCGCCTTCCACCCTCGTGACCGCCTCTAGCACTTCTTGGAGTAGGGTCCAAGTCTCTTGGGTCACGTTCGGTTGGAAAATCACGATCCCAAAGGTTTCGTTCCGTTTGGACTCCGTTTGATATTCTGTTTCTTCGAAATACTGAAAAAGGCAAAAAAAACAGCAATTCTGGGCTGGGCCTCCGGTTAATAGGTTAGTCCCAAAAATAATATAAAAGTGGAAAATAAAGCCCAATATAATCCAAAATAGTAGATAAAGTAGCAAGGAGCACTCAAAAATTATAGATACGTTGGAGACGTATCAGGGACCTCCAAGTCGCGAGTTCACACCTCGAAGGCGTCATTCTGGCAAACCCAGATAAGGATAACTTCCTTGTGGCTTACTTTCCCAAGTAAGTCATCCCTTAACCACCCCGTAACATATGATTTCTTAGATTTCGATCATTCTTTTTTTTTCTAACATTCTGTGTTCTGTGCAGTGACACAGATTGCACACTCATCCTCTTAAGCCTGAAATATTCCATGGCCACGTATTTCGACCTGAACCGTAACTCCAAGATAGACTACACAAATATGAAGAAAGTTCTTGATGATGTTCTCCCCGGCTACGCCAAATTTGGAGGCACCTTCACTAGCGCAGTTCGTAAGTACGGCAAGCACATGTTCTCCCACAATACGAAGTTCTGCTGTGTCAAGCAGCCGCCTGGCGGTCAGAAGGATGCCTACTACGCCCTCCATCACATGCGGGCGATCGTAAGGGACCATCATCACCTTCTGCTACCAGATAATCTCAAAGATTGGGCCGCGAGCTTGTCGGCAATCCAGGACGCGGACATCAGACAAGAATTCTTTCGTATCCAGTCGGAGTTTGCGGACATCATCCATCAAGATGTCCTTCATACCTCGGGGCAGTTCTTCCTCAGATATCAACCATCCAACAGTGAGATAGACGGAATGCTACAAATGCAGGCTGACAACGACCGCGATTTCATGACCATCATGACAGACGGTGGCTTCATCCACGCTCCTGTCCCATGAGTCGAGTCGAAAGTAGTGATGTGTAGTTCTGAAACATTGATTAGCTCATGTTGTAATTAAACTTTAATGAATTTGTATGTCTCTTTGGTTTGGACAGTCGTTCAACTTAGATGTAATCGATGCTATTTATTAGTAGGACCATGAATCGTGCTATTAATGTCTTGCTTTTCTCTTCCGATCCTTTTGTGCATACTTACATATTGCTTATGTATTGTCTGTTGTTTGGCTTGTGCATAGAGATGCCGTCGTATGTCGTGTACAAGGGTAAGGTTCCCGGAGTCTACGACGACTAGGAGGAGTGTCGGAGACAGGTTCACCATTTCAGCGGTAACAGTTACAAAGGGTACACCACTAGGGAGGAGGCCGAATCTAGATACGCCCGCTATCTAGCAGGAGAGAGGAGGGAGCGTTGGAGGAACCGGATGAAGACCGGTTTGATCGCGATGATGCTCATCGTGATGACCGCAGCTCTCTTCTATGTGATGGTAGTTTAGATGATCGATATCGACTTGTAATGTGAAGACAAACTCGATACTCGCGGTCTTGAGACTTGTAATGTTTTATCTTTTTTCGGTCTTTTGAATTCGGAGACTAATATGATGAATTGTATTCGGGGACTAATATTCTATTGTATTCGATGAATCTGTTGTTGCTGTGTGCTGCTGTCTATATTCTGTCCAATAATATATTTTGTAACCTGTGCAAAAATCAGAAAAGTAAAAAACCTAATATTCATACTAATGGCGCATCACCTCAAGGTGCGCCATTAGTATGCCAAAGGATACTAATGGCGCATCACTACAGAGTGCGCCATTAGTATGACAAAGCACATGGTTACGTATGACCTCCTGGGAGGCATACTAATGGCGCATGGTGTTACATACTAATGGCGCACTGCATGGTGCGCCATTAGTATACCAGATACTAATGGCGCACCAGTGGTGCGCCATTAGTAAAAAATAGTAGTGGCGTGATACTCATGGCGCACCAGTAGTGCGCCATTAGTAGGCAAAACTGGTGCGCCATTAGTAGGCCTTTTCCTAGTAGTGAAACCTCGGAAAAATAACTTCTTTGAGCATCTTAATAGAGGTGTTATGATCAACACTACTAATTGGAATAGCTTCTACCCACTTAGTAACGTAATCAACAACAACAAAAATATGTGTATACCCATTAGAGGAAGGAAAAGGTCCCATATAATCAAAGCCCCAAACATCAAATGGTTCAATAACAAGAGAATAGTTCATAGGCATTTCTTGAAGTGTATTAATATTACCAATTCTTTGACATTCATCGCAAGACAATACAAACTTACGGGCATCCTTGAAGAGAGTAGGCCAATAAAAACTAGATTGCAATACCTTATGCGCAGTTCTATTTCCAGCGTGATGTCCTCCATAAGCCTTGGAGTGACACTTGCATAGGATCTGTTCCTGTTCATGCTCAGGTACACAACGTCTAATAACACCATCTACTCCTTCTTTATAAAGGTGTGGGTCATCCCAGAAGTAATGTCTTAAATCATAGAAAAACTTTTTATTTTGCTGGTACGTGAAACTAGGTGGTATAAATTTAGCAACGATGTAATTAGCATAATCAGCATACCATGGAGCAGTACGAGAAGCATTTATGATAGCTAATTGTTCATCAGGAAAGCTATCATCAATAGGTAATGGGTCATCAAGAACATTCTCTAACCTAGACAAGTTGTCTGCAATAGGGTTCTCAGCTCCCTTTCTATCAATAATATGCAAATCAAATTCTTTAGCAAGAGAAACCATCTAATAAGTCTAGGTTTAGCATCTTTCTTTTCCATAAGATATTTAGTAGCAGCATGATCAATGTGAACAGTTACTTTAGAATCAACAATGTAAGGTCTGAACTTATCACAAGCAAATACAACTGCTAAAAATTCTTTTTTAGTAGTAGCATAATTCCTCTGGGCACTGTCTAGAGTTTTACTAGCATATTGAATAACTTTTAGTTTCTTATCAACTCTTTGTCCTAGAACAGCACCTACAACATAATCACTAGCATTGCACATAATTTCAAAGGGTAAATTCCAATTAGGTGGCTGAACAATAGGTGTAGAAATCAAAGCTTTATTAAGTATTTCAAATGCTTCTACACAATCATCATCGAAGAGAAAAGGAATATCTTTTTGTAAGAGATTAGTCAGAGGCCTAGAAATTTTAGAGAAGTCCTTAATGAACCTCCTATAAAAACCGGCATGACCAAGGAAACTTCTTATACCTTTAATGTCCTTGGGACACGGCATCTTTTCAATAGCATCAACTTTAGCTTTATCAACTTCAATACCTCTTTCAGAAATTTTATGCCCCAAGACAATGCCTTCATTAACCATAAAGTGGCACTTCTCCCAATTCAAGACAAGACAAGTATCTTCGCATCTTTGCAAAACTCGATCAAGGTTGCTCAAGCAATCATCAAAAGAGGATCCATAAACAGAGAAATCATCCATGAAAACCTCAACAATATTTTCACAAAAGTCAGAGAATATAGCCATCATGCATCTTTGAAAGGTAGCAGGTGCATTACATAAACCAAAAGGCATATGTCTATAATCAAAAGTACCGAAAGGGCAAGTAAAAGTGGTCTTTTCTTGATCCTCTGCTGACATAGGTATTTGAGAGAAACCAGAGTAACGGTCCCATATAGGAATAGCTGGAATAGCTTCTAGTTGGAATAGCTTCTACCCACTTAGTAATGTAATCAACAGCAACTAGAATATGTGTATATCCATTAGAGGAAGGAAACGGTCCCATATAATCAAAGCCCCAAACATCAAATGGTTCAATAACAAGAGAATAATTCATAGGCATTTCTTGGCGTCTACTAATATTACCAATTCTTTGACATTCATCACAAGACAAGACAAACTTACAGTCATCCTTGAAGAGAGTAGGCCAATAAAAACCGGATTGTAGTACCTTATGTGCAGTTCTATCTCCAGCATGGTGTCCTCCATATGCCTCGGAGTGACACTTGCGTAGAATCTGTTCCTGTTCATGCTCAGGTACACAACATCTAATAACACCATCTACTCCTTCTTTATAAAGGTGTGGGTCATCCCAGAAGTAATGTCTTAAATCATAGAAGAACTTTTTCTTTTGCTGGTATGTGAAACTAGGTGGTATAAATTTAGCAACAATGTAATTAGCATAATCAACATACCATGGAGCAGTACGAGAAGCATTTATGACAGCTAATTGTTCATCAGGGAAGCTATCATCAATAGGTAGCGGGTCATCAAGAACATTCTCTAACCTAGACAAGTTGTCTGCAACGGGGTTCTCAGCTCCCTTTCTATCAATAATATGAAAATCAAATTCTTGTAGCAAAAGAACCCATCTAATAAGTCTAGGCTTAGCATCTTTCTTTTCCATAAGATATTTAATAGCAGCATGATCGGTGTGAATAGTTACTTTAGAATAAAAAATATAAGGTCTAAACTTATCACAAGCAAACACAACTTCTAAGAATTCGTTTTCAGCAGTAGCATAATTTCTCTGGGCACTGTCTAGAGTCTTACTAGCATACTCAATAACATTTAGTTTCTTATCAACTCTTTGTCCTAGAATAGCACCTACAGCATAATCACTAGCATCACACATAATTTCAAAGGGTAAATTCCAACCAGGTGGCTGAACAACAGGTGCAGAAATCAAAGTTGTCTTAAGTATTTCAAATGCTTCTACACAATCATCATCGAAGACAAAAGGAATAATTTTTTGTAAGAGATTAGTCAGAGGCCTAGAAATTTTAGAGAAGACCTTAATGAACCTCCTATAAAAACCGGCATGACCAAGGAAACTTCTTATACCTTTAATGTCCTTGGGACACGGCATCTTTTCAATAGCATAAACCTTAGCTTTATCAACTTCAATACCTTTTTCAGAAATTTTATGTCCCAAGACAATACCTTCATTAACAATAAAGTGGCACTTCTCCCAATTGAAGACGAGACTAGTATCTTCACATCTCTGCAAAACTCAATCAAGGTTGCTCAAGCAATCATCAAAAGAAGACCCATAAATGGAGAAATCATCCATGAAAACCTCACAAATATTTTCACAAAAGTTAGAGAATATAGCCATCATGCATCTTTGAAAGGTAGCAGGTGCATTACATAAACCAAAAGGCATACGTCTATAAGAAAAAGCATTGAAAGGACAAGTAAAAGTGGTCTTTTCTTGGTCCTCTACTGACACAGGTATTTGAGAGAAACCAGAGTAACCATCTAGAAAGCAAAAATGTGTGTGTTTGGATAATATTTCTAGCATTTGCTCAGTAAAAGGTAAAGGGTAATGATCCTTTTTAGTAGCTTTATTTAACTTACGAAAATCAATTACCATCCTATAACCTGCAATAATTCTTTGTGGGATCAATTCATCTTTATCATTAGGAACGACAGTAATACCTCCCTTCTTAGGGACACAATGGACAGGGCTTACCTACCGACTATCAGCCATAGGATAAATTATACATGCCTCCAGGAGCTTTAGAATTTATTTTCTTACCACTTCTTTCATCTTAGGATTTAACCGTCGTTGGTGATCAATAACTGGTTTGGCGTCTTTCTCCAAATTTATTTTGTGTTGGCATAAAGTGGGACTAATGCCCTTAAGATCATCAAGAGTATAACCAATAGCAGCACGGTGCTTCTTCAGAGTTATCAATAATCTCTCCTCTTCCTGCTCTAAAGGGTTAGCACTAATAATAATAGGATATGTCTTCTTTTCAACAAGATAGTCATATTTAAGAGTATCAGGTAATGGTTTAAGCTCAAACACGGGATCACCCTTTGGTGGTGGAGGATCCCCTAGGATTTCAACAGGCAAGTTGTATTTCAAAATAGGTCCCTGTTTAAAGAATACTTCATCTATCTCCCTTCTTTCATTCATAAACATATCATTTTCATGGTCTAGCAAATATTGTCCTAAAGGATCATTAGTAGGCATGACAATAGAAGCAAGACCAATAATTTCATCCTTACTAGGCAATTCTTTATCATGGGGTTGTCTATGAAACTTAGCAAAATTAAACTCATGAGACATATCCCCCAAACCAATAGTAACAACATCCTTTTCGCAATCTATCTTAGCATTAACAGTATTCAAGAAGGGTCAGCCAAATATAATGGGACAAAAGTCATCTTGTGGGGAACCAAGAACAAGAAAACCAGCAGGATACTTCAACATCTCTAACAATCTCAATTGGTGAAATAGTATCTCTATTGGCAAGCTTAATTGTAACATCTATTTCTTCTATCTCAGCAGGTGCAATATCATGCATAATTTCTTTGTATAAGGAATGAGGTATTGCACTGGCGCTAGCACCCATATCACATAAGCCATGGTAACAATGATCTCCTATTTTAACAGAAATAATAGGCATGCCTACAACAGGTCTATGTTTCTTAGCATCAGGTCTAGCAATTCTAGCAGCTTGATCACAAAAATAAATAACATGCCCATCAATATTATCAGCCAAGAGATCTTTAACCATAGCAATACTAGGTTCAACTTTAATTTGCTCGGATGGTGTATGTGTTTTAGTATTACTCTTATGAATCACAGTTGAAGCTTTAGCATGATCCTTTATCCTAACAGGGAAAGGTGGTTTCTCAATATAAGTAGCAGGAACAATAGGATCATTATAAGTGATAGTATTTTCTTCAACCTTAATAGGTGCAACTACTTTTACTTCAGTGGGCAGACTATATTTAAACCACTTCTCCTTAGGGAGGTCAACATGAGTAGCAAATGATTCACAGAAAGAAGCTACTATCTCAGAGTCAAGTCCATATTTAGTGCTAAATTCATGGAAAACATAGGTATCCATAAAAGATTTAACACAATAAAGGAACCAGTACAAGAAGTATCGAGCATGGAGAGATTGTTGAGAGAAAGCCGAGCATAAATTTTTTGAATAATCATTTCTCTTGAGAGCTCATAATTGGGGCATGAATATAACATTTACTTAAGCCTCCCCCAAGCTTGAGCGATGCTTTCTCCTTCACAAGGCCAAAAATTATATATATAATTATGATCATGATGAACAAGATGCATAGGATAAAACTTCTGGTGAAATTCCAATTTCAATCGTTTGTAGTTCCATGATCCCATATCATCACATAGCCTATACCATGTCAATTACTCTCCTTCAAAGATAAAGGGAAGCCCTTCTTCTTGATAACATCATCGGGCATACCTGCAAGCTTAAATAATCCACACACTTCATCCACATAGATTAGGTGTAAATCTGGATGCAATGTTCCATCTCCTGCAAAGGGGTTAGCTAGTAGTTTCTCTATCATACCCGAAGGAATTTCAAAGTAAACATTTTCAGTAGGTTCAGTAGGTTGAGGAGCAACTCTTTGATCTTCTGGTCGGGGTGAAGATACCCCGAACAAGCCCCTCAAAGGATTATGTTCCATAGTAACAAGTGACAGTAAATTTCAGCACACTATATAAATTTTTCCTTACCAAGTTCCACTTACCAAAGGCAATTCACTCCCTGGCAACAGCGCCAGAAAAGAGTCTTGATGACCCACAAGTGTAAGGGATCTATCGTAGTCCTTTTGATAAGTAAGAGTGTCGAACCCCATGAGGAGCAGAAGGAAACGACAAGCGGTTTTATGTAAGGTATTCTCTGCAAGCACTGAAATTATCAGTAATAGACAGTTTTGTGATAAGGTAATTTGTAACGGGTAACAAGTAATGAAAGTAAATAAGGTGCAGCAAGATGGCCCAATCCCTTTTGTAGCAAAGGACAAGCCTGTACAAGTTCTTATATAGAGAAAAGTGCTCCCGAGGACACATGGGAATTATCGTCAAGCTAGTTTTCATCACGCTCATATGATTTGCGTTCGTTACTTTGATAATTTGATATGTGGGTGGACCGGTGCTTGGGTACTGCCCTTTCTTGGACAAGCATCCCACTTATGATTAACCCCTAGTGCAAGCATCCGCAACTACAAAAGAAGTATTAAGGTAAACCTAACCATAACATGAAACATATGGATCCAAATCAGCCCCTTACGAAGTAACGCGTAAACTAGGGTTTAAGCTTCTGTCACTCTAGCAACCCATCATCTACTTATTACTTCCCAATGCCTTCATCTAGGCCCAAAGAATGGTGAAGTGTCATGTAGTCGATGTTCACATAACACGACTAGAGGAGAGACAACATACATCTCATCAAAATATCGAACGAATACCAAATTCACATGACTACTAATAGCAAGACTTCTCCCATGTCCTCAGGAACAAACGTAACTACTCACAAAGCATATTCATGTTCATAATCAGAGGGGTATTAATATGCATTAAGGATCTGAATAAATGATCTTCCACCGAATAAACCAACTAGCATCAACTACAAGGAGTAATCAACACTACTAGCAACCCATAGGTACCAATCTGCGGTTTTGGGACAAAGATTCGATACAAGAGATGAACTAGGGTTTGAGAGGAGATGGCGCTGGTGAAGATGTTGATGGAGATTGACCCCTCCTGATGAGAGGATCGATGTTGATGACGATGGTGATGATTTCCCCCTCCCGGAGGGATGTTTGCCCGGCAGAACAGCTCTGATTGGTTCCGCCAAGGTTCCGACTCGTGGCGGCGGAGTTTCGCCCCGAAAGCTTGCTTCTGATTTTTTCCAGGGTAAAAGACTTCATATAGCAGAATATGGCCACCGGAGGGCTGTCAGGGGGCCCACGAGGTAGGGGCGCGCCCCCACCCTCATGGCCAGGGTGTGGGCCCCCTCTGGTATTTCTTCCGCTCAGTATTTTTTATTAAATCCAAAAATGACTTTCATGGAGTTTCAGGATTTTTGGAGTTGTGCAGAATAGGTCTCTAATATTTCCTCCTTTTCCAGCCCAGAATCCCAGCTGTCGGCATTCTCCCTCTTCATGTAAACCTTATAAAATAAGAGAGAATAGGCATAAGTATTGTAACATAACGTGTAATAACAGCCCATAATGCAATAAATATTGATATAAAAACATGATGCAAAATGGACGTATCATCGGGCAGGCGAACCCGGCAAGGGGCAAGGCCACCCCCAGAAGAAGGTGACCAATGTATCCCGGCAGAGCCTGCCGGGACTCACGAAGATCATATTACCTCACAAACTACTCCACCACGACCCACGTCGTCAATCAGTGCGGTGTCAAGCCGCGAAGTGATTTAAGTGGCAACCATTCGCCACATGGCAGGCACTTCCTACCAAGGATACCCATAGATGACACCCGTCCTATGACGTGTCGAACAAGCAGGCATGGAGCTGGCGAGATAGCCCAGCAAGCCTTGCCGGGCAACCAACGACATGACACTAAGCAGCGCATTAAATGTGCACTGTCAGCCTGCAGAGTTAGGTATGATAGCACTATTTGCTATCATATCAGTGTCTAATGACTAAATTGCCACTGTGGCAACCGATCGGAGGTTAGAAGGTTAGACAACTCGCACCCCCATATGCACATAGTCGCTACCGCCCCGAGGCAACCCCTGTCGCAAGTGTACTATGCACTGCTACCTCTTGAGCACTGCACTGGTTTTCCCTTGAAGAGAAAAGGGTGATGCAGCAAAGTAGCGTAAGTATTTCCCTCAGTTTTTGAGAACCAAGGTATCAATCCTGTAGGAGGCTCCTCAAAAGTCCCTCGTACCTACACAAACAAACAAGAACCTCGCAACCAACGCGATAAAGGGGTTGTCAATCCCTTCACGGTGACTTGCGAAAGTGAGATCTGATAGAGATAATATGATAAGATAAGTATGTTTGGTATTTTTATGATATAGATTGGAAAGTAAAGATTGCAAATAAAGATAGATCGGAAACTTATATGATAAAAGATAGACCCGGGGGCCATAGGTTTCACTAGTGGCTTCTCTCAAGATAGGATAAGTATTACGGTGGGTGAACAAATTACAGTCGAGCAATTGATAGAAAAGTGCATAGTTATGAGATTATCTAGGCATGATCATGTATATAGGCATCACATCCGCAACAATAGATCGAAACGATTCTGCATCTACTACTATTACTCCACACATCGACCGACTCCTGCCTGCATCTAGAGTATTAAGTTCATAAGAACAGAGTAACGCATTAAGAAAGATGACATGATGTAGAGGGCTAAAATCAAGCAATATGATATAAACCCCATCTTTTTACCCTTGATGGCAACAATACAATACATGCCTTGCTGCCCCTGGTATCACTGGGAAAGGACACCACAAGATTGAGCCCAAAGCTAAGCACTTCTCCCATTGCAAGAAAGATCAATCTAGTAGGCCAAACCAAACTGATAATTCGAAGAGACTTGCAAAGATAACCAATCATACATAAAAGAATTCAGAGGAGATTCAAATATTTCTCATAGATAAACTTGATCATAAACCCACAATTCATCGGATCTCGACAAACACACTGCAAAAAGAGTTACATCGAATAGATCTCCAAGAACATCAAGCAGAACTTTGCATTGAGATTCAAAGAGAGAGAAGAAGCCATCTAGCTAATAACTATGGACCCGAAGGTATGTGGTAAACTACTCACAACTCATCGGAGAGGACTTGGAGATGATGTAGAGGCCCTCCATGGTTGATTCCCTCTCCAGCGGAGCGCCGGCGAAGGCTCCAAGATGGGATCTCACGGATACAGAAGGTTGCGGCGGTGGAAATAGTTTTTCGTGGTGCTCCTGGATGTTTTCGGCGTACGTGGATATACATATAGGAGGAAGAAGTAGGTCGGTGGAGCCATGAGGGGCCCACGAGGGTGGGGGCGCGCCCACCCCCCTAGGGCGCGCCCTCCTGCCTCGTGGCTTCCTCGTCTGCTGCTTGACGTCCACTCCAAGTCTCCTGGATTGCGTTTGTTCCAAAAAGATTGCTCCCGAAGGTTTCATTCTGTTTGGACTCCATTTGACATTCCTTTTCTTCGAAACACTGAAATAGGCCAAAAAAACTGCAATTCGGGCTGGGCCTCCAGTTAGTAGGTTAGTCCCAAAAATAATATAAAAGTGTGAAGTAAAGCCCATAAACATCCAAAACGGGTAATATAATAGCATGGGGCAATCAAAAATTATAGATACGTTGGAGACGTATCAAGCATCCCCAAGCTTAATTCATGCTCGTGCTCAAGTAGGTAAGTGGTAAAAACAGAATTTTTGATGTGGAATGATACCTAGCATAATTCTCAATGTAATTTTCTCTATTGTGGCATGAATGTTTAGATCCAACTGATTCAAAATAAAAGTTCATAATTACATAAGAAATAGTAATACTTCAAGCATACTAACAAGGCAATCATGTCTTCTCAAAATAACATGGCTAAAGAAAGTTCATCCCTACAAAATCATATAGTTAGGCAATGCTTCATTTTCATCACACAAAATACTCCCATCAAGCACAACTCCGGTTTCAGTCAAGCAATTTGTTCATACTTTTTAAAGTGCTTCAGCTTTTTTCAACTCTCACGCAATACATGAGCGCGAGCCATGGATATAGCACTATGGGTGGAATAGAATATGATGATGGAGGTTGTGTGGAGAAGACAAAAAAGGAGAAAGTCTCACATTGATGAGGCTAATCAATGGGCTATGGAGATGCCCATCAATTGATGTCAACATGAGGAGTAGGGATTGCCATGCGACGGATGCACTAGAGCTATAAATGTATGAAAGCTCAACAAAAGAAACTAAGTGGGTGTGCATCCAACTTGCTGGCTCACGGAGACCTAGGGCATTTTGAGGAAGCCCATCATTGGAATATACAAGCCAAGTTCTATAATGAAAAATTCCCACTTGTATATGAAAGTGACAACATAAGAGACTCTCTATATGAAGAACATGGTGCTACTTTGAAGCACAAGTGTGGAAAAAGATAGTAACATTGTCCCCCTTTTTTCCTTTTTTGGGGCCTTTTTTTTTATTTGGACTTTCTTCTTTTTTGGCCTTTCTTTTTTTATAAGGGACAATGATCTAATAATGATGATCATCACACTTCTATTTATTTACAACTCAAGAATTACAACTCGATACTAGAACAAGATATGACTCTATATGAATGCCTCCGGCGGTGTACCGGGATGGGCAATGAATTAAGAGTGACATGTATGAAATATTATGAAGGTGACTTTGCCACAAATACGATGTCAACTACATGATCATGCAATGCAATATGACAATGATGATGCATGTCATGATAAATGGAACGGTGGAAAGTTGCATGGCAATATATCTCAGAATGGCTATGGAAATGTCATAATAGGTAGGTATGGTAGCTGTTTTGAGGGAGATATAAGGAGGTTTATGTGTGATAGAGCGTATCGTATCACGGGGTTTGGATGCACCGGCGAAGTTTGCACCAACTCTCAAGGTGAGAAAGGGCAATGCACGGTACCGAAGAGGCTAGCAATGATGGAAGGGTAAGACTGTGTATAATCCATGGACTCACATTAGTCATAAAGAACTCATATACTTATTGCAAAAGTTTTATTATCCCTCTAAGCAAAGTACTACTACGCATGCTCCTAGGGGGGAGGTTGGTAGGAGTTAATCATCACGCGCCCCGACCTCCACACATAAGGAAGGCAATCAAAAGAGCACCCCATGCAACAAATTTGTTACACAACTTTTACCAAATGTGCATGCTATGGGACTTGCCAACTTCAACACAAGTATTCTTTAAATTCACAATTACCCAACTGGCATGACTCTAATATCACCACCTCTATATCTCAAAACAATTATCAAGCATCAAATTGATCATAGCATCCAATTCACTTCCTATGATAGTTTTTATTATACCCAACTTGGATGCCCATCATTCTAGGACCAATTTTATAACCATAGAAAATACCGTGCTATTCTAAAATATTCTGAAAATAATATAAGTGAAGCATGAGAGATCAATAATTTCTACAAAATCAAACCACCGCCATGCTCGAAAAAGTATAAGTGAAGTACTAGAGCAAAATTATCTAGCTCAAAAGATATAAGTGAAGCACATAGAGTATTCTAATAAATTCCAAATCATGTGTGTCTCTCCCAAAAGGTGTGTACATCAAGGATGATTGTGGTAAACTAAAATCAAAGACTCATATCATACAAGACGCTCCAAGCAAAACACATATCATGTGGTGAATAAAAATATAGCTCCAAGTAAAGTTACCGATAGACAAAGACGAAAGAGGGGATGCCTTCCGGGGAATCCCCAAGCATAGGCTTTTGGTTGTCCTTGGATTATCTTGGGGTGCCATGGGCATCCCCAAGCTTAGGCTCTTGCCACTCCTTATTCCATAGTCCATCAAATCTTTACCCAAAACTCGAAAACTTCACAACACAAAACTCAACAGGAAATCTCATAAGCTCCGTTAGTGCAAGAAAGAAAACCACTAATTAAGGTACTGTAATGAACTCATTCTTTATTTATTTTGGTGTTAAACCAACTATATTCCAACTTCTCTATGGTTCATACCCCCCTATATTATCCATAGATTCATCAAAATAAGCAAACAACACACAAAAACAGAATCTGTCAAAAACAGAACAGTCTGTAGAAATATGTAACTTTTGAATACTTATGAAACTACCTACCAAAATAGTAAGTCCTAGGAAATTTTTCTATTTATCTACTGCAAAAATTATCAACTCAAAATCACGTTTCTGTGATTTTTTAAAATTATTCTCGAGCGTGCAAAAGTTTCTGTTTTTCAGCAGAATCAAATTAACTATCACCCAAGATGATCCTATAGGTTCTACTTGGTACAAACACTAATTAAAACATAAAACCACATCTAAACATAAGCTAGATGAATTATTTGTTACTAAACAGAAGCAAAAGCAAGGAAGAAAAAATAATATTGGGTTGCCTCCCAACAAGCGCTATCGTTTAACGCCCCTAGCTAGGCATAAAAGCGAGAATAGATCTAAGTATTGCCATCTTTGGCATACAATTCATTGACAGAGCACTTGTAACCCTTAGGAGTTTCTTTATTTTTAGCAATTATTAAACTCCTAGGCAATAAATCAAGAAATTCATTTGTAGCAAAAGGTTCCTTAATGATAGCTAGAAAATTAGGATGAACACTTATTGATTTGAGATCCGCATTTTCCTTACTAGAAGATTCACCCTTATTTTTAGGAACATACATAAATTTGGCACTTTTGGTAGGAGGAGTTGGAGTATTCTTCACGGATGAAAAGGCAGACCCTAAGTTGGTAATAATATCCTCAAGTTTACCGATTCTTGTAGAATCAAGATCTATTCTTTCGTTAATTATAGGTTCTTTCTCCTTAAAAAAATTCAAAGTAACTCCAACCCTAGATCCGTATTGGGTAATTTGGTTCTGGATCTTTTTATCCAAATTTTCAGTTAACTCAACAGTGGCAACTTTATTTTCAATAATTTCAAGCCTTTGCATAACATGTTCTAGAGTTAAGATAGTTCCATTAACCAAAAGAGGTGGCGGCCCAAACAAATCTAACATAGCATTATAAGCATCAAAAGTGTGGCTACCCAAGAAATTCCCTCCGGTAATGGCATCAAGAATACATCTATACCAAGGAGTAATGCCTATATAAAAATTGCGAAGAAGAACGGAAGTTGATTGCTTCCTAGTAGATCTATTTTGAGCATTGCAAATTCTATACCAAGCATCTTTTTAATTTTCTCCCTCCCTTTGTTTAAAATTGAGAAATTCATGATCGGGGGTACTAATGATAATAGGCGGACTAGCCATGACAACAAAATAAACAAACTAACACACGAGAACACAAGAGGCAAGCAAAAAGAGAGGTGAACGGGAAAGAGAGGGCGAATAAAACGGCAAGGGTGAAGTGGGGGAGAGGAAAACGAGAGGCCAATGGCAAATAATGTAATGCGAGGGAGATGAGTTTGTGATGGGTACTTGGTATGTCTTGACTTGAGCGAAGACCTCCCCGGCAACGGCACCAAAAATCCTTCTTGCTACCTCTTGAGCACTGCGTTGGTTTTCCCTTGAAGAGGAAAGGGTGATGCAGCAAAGTAGCGTAAGTATTTCCCTCAGTTTTTCAGAACCAAGGTATCAATCCAGTAGGAGGCTCCTCAAAAGTCCCTCGTACCTACACAAACAAACAAGAACCTCACAACCAACGCGATAAAGGGGTTGTCAATCCCTTCACAGTAACTTGCAAAAGTGAGATCTCATAGAGATCATATGATAAGATAAGTATTTTTGGTATTTTTATGATATAGATTGGGAAGTAAAGATTGCAAATAAAGATAGATAGGAAACTTATATGATAAAATATAGACCTAGGGGCCATATGTTTCACTAGTGGCTTCTCTCAAGATAGCATAAGTATTATGGTGGGTGAACAAATTACTATCGAGCAATTGATAGAAAAGTGCATAGTTATGAGATTATCTAGGCATGATCATGTATATAGGCATCACGTCCGCAACAAGTAGATCGAAACGATTATGCATCTACTACTATTACTTCACACATCGTCGACTCCTGCCTGCATCTAGAGTATTAAGTTCATAACAATATAGTAACGGATTAAGAAAGATGACATCATGTAGAGGGATAAACTCAAGTAATATGATATAAAACCCATCTTTTTATCCTCGATGGCAACAATACAATACGTGCCTTGCTGCCCCTGCTGTCATCGGGAAAGTACACTGGGAGATTGAACCCAAAGCTAAGCACTTCTCCAATTGCAAGAAAGATCAATCTAGTAGGCCAAACCAAACTCATAATTCAAAGAGACTTGCAAAGATAAACAATCATGCATAAAAGAATTCAGAGGAGATTCAAATATTTCTCATAGATAAACTTGATCATAAACCCACGATTCATTAGATCTCGACAAACACACCACAAAAAGAGTTACATCGAATAGATCTCCAAGAAGATCGAGGAGAACTTTGTATTGAGATTCAAAGAGAGAGAAGAAGCCATCTAGCTAATAACTATGGACCCGAAGGTCTGTGGTAAACTACTCACAACTCATCGTAGAGGCCTTGGAGATGATGTAGAGGCCCTCCATGGTTGATTCCCCCTCCGGCGGAGTGCTGGCGAAGGCTCCAAGATGGGATCTCGCGGATACAGAAGGTTGCGGCGATGGAAATAGTTTTTCGTGGTGTTCCCAGATGTTTTCGGGGTACGTGGATATATATAGGAGGAAGAAGTAGGTCGGTGGAGCCACGAGGGGCCCACGAGGGTGGGGGCGCGCCCTCCTGCCTCGTGGCTTCCTCGTTTGCTGTTTGGCGTCCACTCCAAGTCTCCTGGATTGTGTTTGTTCTAACAAGATCGCTCCCGAAGGTTTAATTCCATTTGGACTCCGTTTGATATTCCTTTTCTTCGAAACACTGAAATAGGCAAAAAAACAGCAATTCGGGCTGGGCCTCCAGTTAGTAGGTTAGTCCCAAGAATAATATAAAAGTGTAAAGTAAAGCCCATAAACATCCAAAACGGGTAATATAATAGCATGGAGCAATCAAAAATTATAGATACGTTGGAGACGTATCATGCACCACCACCACTTTTCCACCATCAACCCACCAATGCAGGAGTAGGGTTTTACGCCTCGCGACGACCCGAACCTGGGTAAAACTGCCCGTGTGATCTCTGTCGCACTACCCCATGTTGGTCTGCTCTTTGTGCAACGCGACTCCCCTCCTGTCGAACCAGCAAGGGGTCGTCCTGGTCCCATAGGTGGTTGTGGTTTCCCGCAACACTCTTCCTTTTCAATGACGAGATGTCAAGTCGTCGTGATCAAGCTGCTTCTAGCGGATAGTTGTGGTTGTTGGCCCTCAGCCTCTTAAAATGTGCTAGATGTTACTATGTTAAGTATGTAGATATGGACCATATGGTTGTTGGCCCTTAGCCTCTTAAAATGTGATAATTCTTACTATGTTAAAAATGTAGATATGGACAATATGGTTGTCAAAACCGTGTTATGAAGATCCTCCTTTTGTCGAATAGTGTAACCACTACATATATGTTACTCAAATGCTATTAGCCATGTTCTTAAATTTTCATGGAAAGTATTAGTATCGTACACAGTTCATTGAGTTTAAGAGTGTGCCCGATGTATGGAAGGCATTTGCATATTAACTGTCCATATTGCAAATTCACACACATGTTAACATAAGGAAACGTATGTGTAACTTACTAATCATCACACACAAGTACTCGCAGACGCATCATGTGTGCCACCGCAAGCAACTAGTTTGCATTTTTCAAAGTTTTTTGTACACACAGAATCACACACGAACTAACTGTATTAACCGTCTGTGTTGTAATTTCTCCATCGCAAACAGCTCATCTGAGTCGGTTGTTTGCCATGCATCACACACATCTTGTTTACACGACTCATCTGTGTTCTTTTGGCTCATCGCAAATAGTTCATCCATGTGAACTGTATGCCGCATATCACACACATCTTGTTAAGTTGAACCGTTTCTATTGTGTTCCCTAATCAAAAGCAGTTTGTCCGAGTGAACCGTATGTCGTATATCACACACATCTTGATCTGGCTAACCGTTTCTGTTGCACTCACTAATAAAAAAAACAGTTCATCGGAGCAAACTGTATGTCGTATATCGCACACACATTGATATGGCTGCCCATTTCTGTTGTTCTGCCTCATCGCAAACAGTTCAAATGGATTAACTATGTGCCCTGCATCGCACACTCAACTAAAATCTGAACCGTGTTTGATGGCTCCGCCATCGCAAATGTTTTGGACCTTTTTTAACGATTTTTTACACCACTGTTTGCCATTCATGCATGACACATAGTTTCGTCAAAGGGTCTCTGATCGTAGTGTCACATTAGCAGCATCCTTCGCTTAGCGAGATGTTTTAATATTCAGATATGCCACCATGATTTTCCATTGCCCAAAGTTTATTTAGATCGCCAGACGATGGCAGACCACCACTTTCTTGATGCCACTGAGCCACTAAACCCTCTTCGCAATAACTTGGTATTCAGTGTGGATACCCGTGATATTATTCCATTGCCTGCACCTGCTTTGTTTGATTATCATGTCAGGAATTGATACACCATCCTACCAGCGGGCATTATCACTTACCGGAATGCCCAGGCAGCGGCTGAGGAGGAGCCCCGAGAGTGGGACACTCAGGTGCCCCCGCCGCAACATTTGTACATGGGACCGGACGGCTACTATGCATGGTGATTACCAAGCTAGGCCAAAAGCCTACGCTTGGGGAAGCCTAAGCTCGGGAAAGTATGTATTTCCACCAACATTACATTCATGTTTACACACTTCATTTCAATTGTCAGTGTTCACACTTTTTCATTGTATTATCCATGTTAGTTTTATTTTTCTCGCTTTCTTCTTGTGTGTTTAAAAAAACTTTGAGAAAATCCAAAAAAATATTTCTCGCTTCTTTTAGGTTTTTCTTTCCAGTTTAATTTAGTTGTAGTACTAAAAGAAAACTCCAAAAGTTTTCTAATTTATTCTTTTACTTGCTAGGAGTGTAGGATTAAGGGATCCGCAAACCCTTGAGAGGTTCAAACTCTAGGGTGCGTGCGGAGATCTCAACCTACCCAGCCTAACTACTCGTGATCCTCGTAAGCCTAGAGCGTCAAGCTCAAAGGGACAAAGAGACACAAAAGTTTTTATCCTGGTTCGGGCCACCGTTGTGGTGTAATACCCTACTCCAGCGTTCCGGTGGATTGCCTCGAAGGGCTGAGGATGAGCTAGTACAGTGGACGAACAAGCCTCAGGAGGTGAGCTGTTCTTGAGCTGGTGTGGTGTATGCTAGCTCTACTTGTCTTGATCCCTTCCACTTCTATGGTGGTGAATAGTCCTATTTATAGTGGCCTTGGTCCTCTTACCAAATATGAGTGGGAAGGGATCCCACAACGGCCGAATTTGAAAGGGGACAAGTAGTACAGTCTATCCTGACAAAAGTAGTCTTCAGCTGCGAAAAGCCTCTGGTCGTGATGCTGTGGTGGGCTCGTCGATGACCTCCGTCCTGCCGTCCTGGCGGTCTTGGTCTCGTTGCACCAGAATGGAAACTTTTGGTTGGTTCCTCGGGACTCCGCGCATGTGGCTTGCCTCCTTTGCACTGAAGAGGAAACCTGTGCTCTGCGCCCGCCTGGCCTTGGTCGTCATGGCTCACGTCAGCTGACCCTCGTGAGGTAACATTGCATAGAATTCTCCGCCCCTCGGGAGCCAGCCTGAGGAGGCCGATTCCTTCGGGGGTCTTGGTGTTGCTCGCCTCATGAGGCTTGGCTCCTCGCGAGGGTCTTGTGTTTTTCATGTTGAAGTTGGGCCGTACCAGGCCGTCGATGGAGCCACGTGGTGGGCCGCAGGCAGGCAGGGTTGGATACCCCCGAATCCAGGATGCCGACAGTAGCCCCCGGGCCCAAGGCATGATCGGACTTGGCTTCCAGGCGAAGCCAAATGGCAAGTGTGGAGCACCGCGGGCCCTAACAGCCTACGGCCTTGAAGACACGTGGCGGTTGAGGGGATGTGGGCCTCTCCACTTCCCCATGCTGCCTTGATATCCGGCAGACCCAGCAGCTACCCATTGTTAGTGCAGCTCGCCCTTTGCAAATTACCGTGCTCGACTCTTGTTTCATCCTTCCCTATCTTGCCACCGCATCCATAGATCTGGCGCTGGCGCCTCGCCCTCTTTCAGTACTCGCCATGGCCCCCAAGCCGAGGAAGAAGAAGGGGAAGCCGCTCGGCCCGACCGGCCCTCCGTCGTCCCTGGAGCCAACCCTTGAGCAGTCGACAGTGATCAATTAGGAGGGGCTGGACAAGGTTCACCATGCGCTTGCCGCCGATTCCAATGAGGGGAGGGCGACGGTTGTCCGCCCTGCATCTTGGCGAACTTAGAGATGAACGCCACCGAGATCCCCATCTATATCCATGCTCTTCTTGCTAGGTTGATCCCTCCTTTCTCCCCTTTCTTCAACGTTGTGATGTCGCATTACCAGATCCATCTACTGCATCTGGATCCTCACTCTGTC
Source organism: Triticum timopheevii (assembly GCA_963921465.1). Taxonomy (NCBI): domain Eukaryota; kingdom Viridiplantae; phylum Streptophyta; class Magnoliopsida; order Poales; family Poaceae; genus Triticum; species Triticum timopheevii. The sequence continues at coordinate 121,269,557 of OY997271.1, forward strand.
ATCCTTCTCGCCATCTTCGCCATTTCTTCTTGCTCCGGTTGGTCGATGTCGCCAATGCTCTGGGTGTGCGACCTTTGAAGTCGTGGCCACGACCGCTGGTTCGGGGATTGACTTCGAGCTCTCGCCTACTGCGAAGGGATTCCGGAAGCAGTGGCTTCTTATGGATGCCCGCGTGTTCAGCCCCCTGCTCTTGACTCCTGGGGCGCCGGCCTCGCCTAACTCCGGTTGGTGCCATGAGAGGCTCTCCGACCGACATCTTGCTTTCGTTTGGAAGAGACTGGCGAGGCTTCAGGAACTGGAGGTGACGGCGCCAATGGTGGTGAAGGAATTCGTGAAGCGGGACATTGCTCCCCTCCAACGCCATTCTCGCCTGATGTGGGACTTCACAGGCGTCGGAGATCCGATGAGGCTGCAGAGGCTGTCGCTTGCTGCTGACACCTTGGGCATGGTGCTCAAGCTTTTGACCGGCGAGTCCGAGCCTGCTGACCTTCCGGGGGGGTGGCTGCCTTCTCTATCTGTGCTCGAACAAGGCGGTCTTCGCTAGGCAGATGCCTTTGTTCGACAAGTGGGGGTTGCTCCCCGAGGGCCTTGAGGGGCCCCATGAGAACCCCGTCTTCGCGGCTCCTCTCTTGATCGATCCTGCCGCATGCGCCCTGACTGTGGAGGCAGGGGGCGCGCACCTCCAGCAGTTGTCCAGAGCTCCTCTGGAGGCCCGGGCCCGCTAGTGGCTCAGGAGGTCGGGGCTTCTAGGGCCCTGGAAGGAGTTGCCGCAGAACCGATGCAACCCCAAGCTCCGGAGGCAGGCGCCTCTGACGCCCAGGGTGGTGGCCCCAGAGTGGCTACTGACGGTGAGGAGCCCAACAACGGCCCCAGAGTCATGAGCCAGAAGGTCTCGCCGGGTGCCCCTGCCCTTGGGACCCCGCCCTAGATGCCCCGCCGAGCGCTCCCCCTCCTGAGGATCACCCGTTGGGGTCTAGTCGGCCCCACCTGTGCCTTGAGTCGCTCCTGAAGAGGAAGAGGTCCTCATGCCGCAACGATGGCACCCGTCAACCACTGAAGCCTAGGAGATACGTGGCTGCTGATGAGTAAGTACCTTTGCTCTTGACCTCCTCGCGCGCCGCGTTTTCTCATGGCTGGGGTTTTGCAGGCCCCCCACGAAGGCGAAACCTCGGGAGGCAGGCATCCCCACGGACTCCAGCTCGATGCATGCGTGCAGCCCCCAGCGCCCCGATCCTGCACAGGGCATGGGACCAACCCAATTTAACACGACATCACGAGGGTGCCATGGAACCGGGCCCCATGCTCCCTCTCCCCGCGACTCTGCCCGCGAGATGGGGGGTGCATCGGTGATCCTTCCTCTTGTCATTGCCGACAGGGGGTGCCCCCCGGGCGGCCTTCGTCTTCAAGATGTGGAGCTACACCAGTCAGTCCCCGGCCGGCGGCTAGCGGAGCACCCAGCACCTCCCAGGCGGCCTCCGGAGCCAGCGAAGGTCTTGGCGATGAGCTCACGCTTGCTCATGGGCACAATGTTGTGCGCTTTGGGCTCTTCGGTGAAGCGATGTGTGCGATGGTCCATCTCGGCGGGGAGCTTGCCCACATCGATACCAGGCTTGAGGCAGAGAACTGCCGCCTGGAGGATGAGTGGCAGTGGCTGAAGGTTGCCATGAACCTTGGGAAGCCTCAGCGTGCGCGGCGGCCTCTCTTGCAGCTGCTCGTGAAGCTTGCGCCCGCACCATGGAAGAGCCTGAGCTGGCCAACCATCACCGTGAGGCGGCCGAGGAGCGAGAGCGATATCTTCTGTCTTCAAACGCGGCTCTGCAGCGCGAAGTTGAGGAGCGTCGCACCCTGCTTGCCTCCTCACCAGGCGAGGTGGCCCTTGCCGAGGCGGAGCTCTTGAGGTGCCATGAAGATTTGACGCTGGAGACCGTGGAACATAGCTTGGCATTGGAGAGGCTGGAGGTGAGGGAGCGACAGGCCGCCATGGCTGAGGACGTTGTCGCCGCCCGCGAAGCTCAGGTCCAGCTGCAGGTGGAGAAGGTGGCGATGGCGCGTGCTGAGTTGGCTGGGAGATACCACCTGGACCTGGAGCTGCTCAAGACTGAGCTTGAGGGCCGGACCTTCGCCCTGAAGACTGAGTTGCAGACTGTGGAGAAGCGTGAGAGCGCTGCTAGAGAAGCCCTAACTTCTCCTGAATCTGCCTTGGCCTCCGCCCGAGCCGAATTGTCCTCTCTGCAGCAGCAGATCAAGGACACCGTGGCTCTGGCGGAGAGGACCGCAGACGAGGCGAATCGCCGCCAGGCGCTGTGGCGCGAGCACACCTTGATGCCTCAGGGCCTCAGACTCAGAGCTAACTCCGCCCTAGGCACCATTTGTGACGAGAGCGCTCCACACCCACACGAGAACGACTATGCCAGCCACCTGAACTTCTTCACCGACATTGTGACCCGCCTAGAGGCTCGGGCTGCACGGTCTCGCAAGCTTGTAGCGGAGAGGATCTGTGGGCTTCTAGGGCGCACGCTCTCACGTGTCTTTAGCCACCTCCTCAACCGCGATCCCCGCTTTGACTTCGATGCCATGTTAGCCCCCGTGCCCACGGTTATCCAGGACAACCTGGCCGGGTGGGTGGATGACCATGTGGACTCCTTAGTAGCAGAATTTGCCCAGGAGGACGACATGGTTGTGATCGCGGCCAAAGAAGCTAGCGCGGATGGTGATGACGAGGAGGAAGGCGGCCTTGATGCAAGCGGCGCAGACAGAGGTGATGAAGAGGGGGCGTCCAGCTAGGCCCGTGCTTCTTTTGCTTTGACCTGTATGACGAAAACTCAAACGCATCCTTGTGAGAGCATTTTGGAAAGGGGGTGCCCCTTATAGTGTGTAAGGCTGCTAAATATTTTTTGATGTGGCACCCGGAGCGGGGCCCGTAGGGCTGCGGGCTACTGAGCGAGGCAGTTGTTTATGACTTATCTTCGGTTTCGTGGATCTTGAGCGAGGCCACTCCTTCTTCTGAGGCGAGCCTGCCGCGGGCTCACGAGGCTCTACGCCTCTCGAGGGGCCTGTCGGCTTGCCGTAGAGTGCCTCGTGAGGAGACAATTGCCAAACCGTGATGAGGTGGGCACACGAGACGGACGCACACTTGAGCCCCCTGTGGGAACGATCGGCACTAGTGCGTACATCGTACCCAGCCCCCTCTCGCGAGGCGCTTGACGGTAGGGTAGCAGTCATGAGCTCCAGAAAGAACGCAAGAACTGAAGGCAAGAGAGCGACACGAAATGAGAGACCACCCCCCCCCCATTTTATAAATGCACAAAAACAACTGCTTCAAAAAGTCGGCAAGCAAGTACAAAAAGGAGGCAAAAAGCAGACGGCCGCGTCCGGTGCCTAGCTAGTCTTCAGTCTTCAGTCTTCTCACCAGCGGAGCTAAGTGCTTCCACTGGCTGGGCATAGTCATTGGGGACAATGTTGACGGCCAGCATGGAGCATGGTGCTTCCACTAGGATGTGGGCGGGAGCCCCGGTGAGGCCCTAGGGCGGCACTCAGGAGACTCCGGGGCGTGTACAGCCCCACTCATTATTATGTGAGAGTTTCACGAGCGGAGACCTTCACAGGCTGGAGCCTTGCTTCATGTCGCCCGACGAGGACCCCGCCATGCGCCACCCCTGACCACCGTTGGGGATACTGGAAACCAGGACAAGACCAAGGGGCCAGGGGGACGCTGGCAGCGTCCTCAGTGACCGTAGGCCCCCCACCGGGGAGAAGGGCTCACCGGCGCCTTTCCCGGCGGGGAATCTACCTCCAGGCAGGGCCCTTCTCCGTGCGGCACAAGGAGGGCCCTGCCGCCGGGTTTCCCCCGCGTTGCTCCCAACTTTCCTCGTGCTCCTATGGGGGATCCGTCGTCCTGAGAGTCCTGGCGACAGCTGCACCCTGATTCACCTGCAATCCATGGTCAGCGTAAACATGCTCTTGCGGCGTTAGCTGTACCCAGAGGCTGTCGCCGTTGGATATGTTGGCGGGGCTTGGTGGCAGCTCAAAGGAGAGCTCGGCCTCATGTATATCCAGCGCCCAGCCAGGCGTGGGGGATCGGCCGGGGCCCTCTCCTCGCGTGTGCCTTTGATCCATCGCTACGGGGACGTAGGCTTCCGGGCTGTTCGCAACAGAAGCGCTGCCCGGCTGCCTCACGTTCCCGCCTTCTTCAGCCGCTCTCTGGTCCTATTGGCCAGGGACCGGCACTCCAGCGCGGCCCCTGGTGATGTCGCCTGGAGCAGCCCTGTGGCGAGGGGACACGCTCAGGGTGGCGTGGGCTGCTCCGCGGGGCTGGTCGGCATCGAGAGGCTCTCCAGGGCCCCTGGGAAGGGGCGCCTGGTTGTGTCGGGGATGAGCGCGCGCCCCCACGACCGCCTGTGACGTCGGCAAGGTGCAGAACGGCGCCGCCCCCTGCATGCTGCATCTAGCAGCTCGGCGACCCGCTCCAGCAGGGCACCGCGGCCGCTTTCCAGCAGCCTGCATTGCAAGAGCTCTCGGGCCACGATGACAGTTGCCCGCGTGTTTGCTTCTTCCTTGTGCGTGTGCGGAGCAGTTGGTGCGGTGTAGTTTGCAGATCGCGCGGTGGCGCGGCTGCGGCGCGGCGCCAATGGAGATGGTTGTGCCACGCGCCCCCCGCGGCCGGCCGCCCCCGGCGGAACGCGGGCCACGAGCAAAGCAGAGTGCAGGTCTTCCTTGTCAACGGGCGCTGTTGAGGAGGTCTGAATGACCCAGTGCTCAAAGTGCGCTCTCCGGGTGTCGACCATGGCGTCGGTGGAGCGGTGGAGGACTGGTCGACGGAAGAGAAGATCTGACGCACCCCTACCTAGCGCACCAAATGTTGGATTAAGGGATCCACAAACCCTTGAGAGGTTCAAACTCTGGGGTGCATGCGGAGATCTCAACCTACCCAGACTGCCTACTCGCGATCCTCCTAAGCCTAACAAGTCAAGCTCAAAGGTACAAAGAGACACAACAGTTTTTATCCTGGTTCGGGTCACCGTTGTGGTGTAATACCCTACTCCAGCGTTCTGGTGGATTGCCTCGAAGGGCTAAGGATGAGCTAGTACAGTGGACGAACAAGCCTCGGGAGGTGAGGTGTTCTTGAGTTGGTGTGGTGTATGTTACCTCTACTTGTCTTGATCCCGTCCCCTTCTATGGTGGTGGCTAGTCCTATTTACAGTAGCCTTGTTCCTCTTCCCAAATATGAGCAGGAAGGGATCCCACAACAGCCGAATTTGAAAGGGGACAAGTAGTACAGTCTATCCTGACAAAAGTAGTCTTCGCCTACGAAAAGCCTCTGGTGATGACGCTGCGGTGGGCTCGTCGATGACCTCCGTCCAGCGTCCTGGCGGTCTTGGTCTCGTTGCACTAGAATGGAAACCTTTGGCTGGTTCCTTGGGACTCCACGCCTGTGGCTTGCCTCCTTTGCACTGAAGAGGAAACCTGCACTCTGCGCCCGCCAGGCGCCCACCTGGCCTTGGTCGTCATGGCTCACATCAGCTGAGCCTCGTGAGGTAACATTGCATAGAATTCTCCGCTCCTAAGGAGCCAGCCTGAGGAGGCTGATTCCTTCGGGGGTCTTGGCGTTGCTCGCCCCGCGAGGCTTGGCTCCTCGCGAGGGTCTTGTGTTGTTGATGTTGAAGCTAGGTTGTACCAGGCCGTCGATGGAGCCACGTGGTGGGCCACAGGCAGGCAAGGCTGGATACCCCTGAATTAAGGACGCCGACAGTGAGCTTTCCCGTGTAAATAGTTTTTCTCGTTCTTGTTTTTCTTCTTTCATTTGTTTACTTTCAAGAAAAACTAAAAATTGTCAAGACATTTCAGTGTGTTTCTCTGAAATTATTTTCTTTTCGTTGAGTCATACTAAGGAGGAGGCCACGATGAAAATGTTGAGTGGCTCTCATATGCATTAGTGTTGATCTAACTGTGAACCCATACTATTATGTCTTCTCCTTTGAATAAAATGTTTGCAGATTCCAGCTTAGTCCATGGTGCTCTTGCACTATTATTAGTTTCATATCATTTGGCCGTGCAAGTGAAAGGCAATAATGACAATATTTGATGAAGTTACTGTGGCAGGAAAAGCGGGTATGAACTCAACTTGTTTTTGTTTTTGTAAATATGTTTAACTCAGTATCTATGATTCAACATGTTATGATTAAACATGTTTGTGATGACAATTTTAGATTATAGTTGCTCATGTCATGCTTAAATAACTAGGAGTTGATAATGATATATCTTGGGTGTCAACATGCATTAGAATAGTTGTGATGTAGCCACTGTTGAAGAATCCACCCAATTAATCAGTTAACAGGACAATTAATGGCTACCTCATAGCATGGCCAAATCGAATAACACATATTGTTTGCGTTAACTTGTCAGAATTATTAATTGGCTAGTTAGACTGATTAATCAGTTGTCAAGCCGATTAATCCATGATGGCCCATTAACCAGTGGGCAAACAAAGCCCAAATTTTTGGCCCGTAACCCCTTCCAGCGCATTCCTTCTCCTTAATAGCTAGGATTAATATTTTATCTCCTCTCTATGCTTTTCATATGTGTATGGCTACATGTTTTGGTATACTACATAGCTGGGAGCATGAGAGTATATGGTATAATACATAAAAAATCTAGATATATCTTGGCAAGTTCCTATTCAATCTACCGATTAATGGTTGACTGATTAATCTAGTTAATAGGCCATTGGTTAATCGCTATTTCTAAACCGACCGAGCAGCTACCAGTTAACGATTTCTTGAACATTGGATGTAGTATGATGATATGATATCTGATACTTCTCCAACGTATCTATAATCTTTGATTGTTCCATGCTATTATATTATCTGTTTTGGATGTTTTATATGCATTAATATGCTATTTTATATTATTTTTGGGACTAACCTATTAACCTAGAGCCCAATGCTAGTTTATGCTTTTCCTTGTTTTTGAGCCTCGCAGAAAAGGAATACCAAACGGAGTCCAAACCGAATAAAACCTTCACGATGATTTTTCTTGCACCAAAGGACACCCAAGAGACTTGGAGACAGAGTCAGAAGAGCCATGAGGCGGTGACAAGGGGGGAGGGCACGCCCAAGGGGTAGGGCGTGCCCCTACCTTGTGGGCCCCTCAGTGACCCCCTAACCTAGATCTTCCTCCTATATATTCACATATATTCCCAAACCACAAGAGGCATCCAGGAAAACACTTTTCCACCGCCGCAACCTTCTATTCCCGTGGGATCCCATCCAGGGTCCTTTTCCGGCATCCTGCCGAAGGGGGATTCGATCACGGAGGGCTTCTACATCAACTCTATTGCCCTTTCGATGAAGCGTGAGTAGTTTACCTCGGACCTACGGGTCCATAGCTAGTAGCTAGATGGCTTCTTCTCTCTCTTTGATTCTCAATACCATGTTCTCCTCTATGTTCTTGGAGATCTATCTGATGTAATCTTCTTTTGTGGTGTGTTTGTTGAGATCCGGGGAATTGTGGATTTATGATCAGCTTATCTATGAATATTATTTGAATCTTCTTTGAATTCTTATATGCACGATTTTATGTCTTTGTAATTCTCTTCAAACTATCGGTTTAGTTTGGCCAATTAGATTGGTTTTTCTTGCAGTGGGAGTAGTGCTTAGCTTTGGATTCAATCTTGTGGTGTCCTTTCCTAGTGACAGTAGGGGCGGCAAGGCACATATTGTATTGTTTCCATCAAGGATAAAAAGATGGGGTTTACATCATATTGCTTGAGTTTATTCCTCTACATCATGTCATCTTACTTAAAGTGTTACTCTGTTCTTCTTGAACTTAATACTCTAGATGCAGGCACGGGTCAGTTGATGTGTGGAGTAATAGTAGTAGATGCAGGCAGGAGTCGATCTACTTGACATGGACGTGATGCATATATTTCATAATCATTGCCTCGGATATCGTCATAACTTTGCGCTTTTCTATCAATTGCTCAACAGTAATTTGTTCACCCATCGTATTATTCCTCTAGTGAACCCTATGCCCCCCGGGGGTCTATTTTTAATCATATTAGCTTCCGATCTACTATTTTGGTATCTTTTACTTTCAGATCTATAAACTAAAAAACCCAAAAATATTTTATCTTTTGTTTATCTATCTCTATCAGATCTCACTTTTTCAAGTGACCGTGAAGGGATTGACAACCCCTTTATCGCGTTGGGTGCAAGTGTTTCATTGTTTGTGCATGTATTGGTGACTTGTGTGTTGTCTCCTACTGGATTGATACCTTGGTTGTCTAACTGAGGGAAATACTTATCTCTACTTTGCTGCATCACCCTTTCCTCTTGAAGGGAAAAACCAGCACTAGCTCAAGAAGTAGCAGTATCCTCCTCTGAATGTTTCAAGTGGCTTGACTTGGCACATGTTCACGCATGTAGTTGAATCAAAACCAACATAGCCTCCATGAAATTTATGTTCATGGTGTTTATATCCAACTCATGCTAGTACTCAATGTTAATTATTCATAATGCATGATCATGACCGTTTTCGCTCTTTAATTCGTCGCTTCTCAACCTAATGTAACAGCCCCAAAATTGGGTTATCAATTTTTGTGCTGTTATTTCTTCTTGGCACTCATTTTTCAAAATATTTCCCCTGAATTTTTCTGATGACTATGAGAATTCTTGTCATTTCCAACCTTCCAAAGTTTGCTCCTGTCTTTTTCAGTGGGCAAGACCTCAGTTGCATCATCTTAAACTCTCTCAAACCCTAACTCCAAATTTTTGGAATTTGAATGTTCCCTTTATGATTTCAAAGGGGCTATCATTTTCCTTGATCTATTGATCACCCCATCTGTTCCTAGAGACCCTCCTATCCTTTTCAACCTTGGATATGCAAAAATATTGTCAGGTCCCATGCAATATTTTTGAATTATGATTTATTCCTTTTCTTGCCTTTCTGAGGAATAAAATCAGAAGGCATATCTAGCCATCTCCTAAATTCATGTGAATTGGTGGAGTTGATAATTATGCCTAATCCAAGCTCTGGCAATTATATTGGCCATAATTAAATAAGGAACATTGCCTTTTCCTATTTAATACCAATATTGCTTTTCTGCCATTTTCTAAAGGAACTATTATTTTTATAGCAGGGAAAATTCTCACGTAAATTGTGGAGCTTGTCCTTGCTATATATTCACTAGTTCCATCATCATCTCATGTTCCACAGATCAAAAATTGGGCACATGATCCAATGCAAGTGTGTGCCTTCTCTAAAAATTTGCAAAGGAAGTACTTTATTCCTAATTCCATTTGAGATGAAATTTGGCAGGGTGTTTAATATTGATAAATAACCGTTGGATACCAAATATGAGCTCAATCCAATCATCCTAGCTCCCTGTGCAATATTTCAAAATTTCTGACCAGATTGTCACTTTGTGAAGGAAGTACCTTCATAGAGTTTCCAAATGGGATGAAACTTTGCCATCCTCTCATGTATCCCAAATAATTATCCTTAACCCACATTCAGCTCATTTAATTGAGCTATGTGAGCACAGGAGCAATTCTTGTTCTCTGTCCAAATTTTTTGTTTGTGAAGAAAGTATATTTTATCTTGCTCCATTATGGATGAAAATAATTCCAAGCCTTCTCCTATCCATATAATCCACCTAACCAAGAATTTGGATAATTTCATTTAGCCAATATTTTCCTCGGATTTTCTCAAGTTTCTGGTCCAAAGTGATGCTTGTGAAGCAAGTACCAATTTGGTCAGTCCATTTGGTGTGATCTTTTTACATCATCTACATATGACCAAATCATTAGTATTTGACAAGTTATATCTCAATCCAATACTCCTAGTGAGTGTTTAATCATCATTTGGTTTCTGGACATATTTTAGCAGTTGTTAAGCAACTATGCTAAATATTTGTCCTAATGACCTCAAAACTCCCAGGACCATAGTCCTTCCTACCCTAAGCCTACCAGACATCAATTTTACCATTTCACCTCCCTAGTTTTATCTCCAGCCTGTTGCCAAGTTTACAACAGCAAACTTGTGGAGCTTTGTTTACTCATCTCCCTTTGTCTCTGTCCAAATCTTTACCGTAGTAATACTTCACTCTGGAAGGACTACGCATTAGACATGATTTAACCTCAATAAAATTTCCAGAGCGCGCCATGCAAGTGGTGACCACGAGTGTAGCCAGCAAAAACGGTGGTCTAGCCATTGTTGGCCTCGGCATCGTTGCTCCAGCTGGTTTTGGCCCATCCCCGCATGTCCAGTAGCTCCGCATCGTCATCGTAGTTCGCCTGGACCCCGCTCCCCCTCCGTTTTCTTCTCCGACGAGCCGTGCCAAGGGTTGAGCAATGCGCGCCCGTGAGCCCGTCGTCTTCCTCCTTTGTCTTCTTCCTCCCTGAGCCCCCTTGGCATTGCGTTGCTCTGTAAGCCTCTGCTGCTCGTCATGACCCTCCTCATCGCCTCCCCGTCCCTGCCCGTGAGCCTTGGCCGCGACTGCCGACGCTGCACCGTCGCTGACGCGCAGACACGTAGCCCGCCGCGTGCCACCTCCTCCCCTCCTTCTCGAGCCTTCCCCGCGGCTATAAGTAGCAAGCCCCGAGCCCTCTCGCAGTCCACCATCCCTCCCCGCAGCTCTCCTCCTCGCTCGGAGCCTCTCCATCTCTTCCCCATCGCCATGGCCGCCGCCTCGGTCTTCTCTGATTCCAGCGACCAGTGCCTCCCCTCGCTGTTCCTCCTCCACCAGTGAATTCCCCAAGGTCCGGCAAGCCTCCCCGTAGCCTCAGCCCCCTCATTCTCTCGCCGGAACCCCTCCCCACGCCGACAACCGAAGCTCTTCACCGTCGTCCGCCATTCTCAAGGTCGCCGTCGCTCCCCTCGTTTCTGGAGTCCGTGGAGTGGGGGAATGGATGCGGCACTCGGGGAGCACGCCGGTGGCCGGAGCCTCGCCGGAGGTGGCCCGTGTCGCCGGGGCTCGTCGCCGGAGCGCGGCCGTCCTCTGTCCCGCGGGCGCGTGTCGGGGAGAAGAAGGAGCCGGCCAGGAGGAGGCGTTGACCTGGCAAACCGGGCCCCGTGGCCCCACCTGTCAGCGGCTCGGGAGCCCGGCCCCGCCTCTGCCCTTTTGACCGGTTGTCGTCACGTCATTTAAATGGAGGCGCCCGGCGCGAAGCCGTTTTCCTGAGAGGGGGCTGAGACAGGGGGACCCGCTGTCCCCTTACCTCTTTTGGTTGTGCGCGGAAGCCTTTTCGTGTCTTTTAACCAAAGCTGAGCAAAACAACTCGATCCAGGGGATTAAGGTGTGCCCGAATGCCCCTAGCATTTCCCATCTGCTGTTTGCCGATGATTCCCTCATCCTCTTCAAGGCAAATAAAGAGAGTGCGGAGCAGATCCAACATATTCTGCAGGTTTATGAGGCAAGCTCGAGGCAGACCATAAACAAAGACAAATCTGCGGCGTTTTTTAGTGCTAATGTGCAGGCAAAGGATAAGCAGGATGTGATGTGCATTCTGGGGATTGAGAAGGAGGCACTGAATGAAAGATACCTGGGCATGCCAATTCATGTGGGCAAATCAAGAACCAAGACTTTCAGGACAATGTTGAGAGGATTCTGCAAAGGATTAGTGGATGGCAGGAGAAGCTGCTCTCTCGGATGGGGAAAGAACTCCTGATTAAGGCAGTGGCGCAGGCGATACCCACATTTACTATGTCATGTTTTGACCTGACGAAGACCATCTGTGAGGAAATTAGCACCTTGGTGTATAAATACTGGTGGAGCCAGCAGGATAAATCCAATAAGATTCATTGGCTGAGTTGAGAGAAGATGATAATGCCAAAGAGCGAGGGGGGCCTGGGGTTCCGCGACATCCATAGTTTCAATATGGCTATGCTCGCGAGACAAGGATGGAGAATGATGCAACGGCCAGAGTCTTTATGCGCACGGGTCTTGGGCGCTAAATATTTCCCCGATGGGAATCTGCTGAGTGTGGAGGAATCGAACAATATGTCCTACACCTGGAGGAGTATTTTGCAAGGAATAAAAATTCTGAAGAAGGGGCTCATTTGGCGAGTTGGGGATGGGCAGTCAATCAATATGTGGAAGGACCCATGGATACCTAGGGGAACAACTAGGCGGCCGTCTACACCAAGAGGCACAAACATTATGTCAAAGGTCGGAGAACTTATTAACCCGGCGACTGGGTCATGGGATGAAGAACTGGTTCGGGCCACTTTCAATGAAGAAGATACCTCCTGGATTTTGGCAATCCCCACAAACTGTGAGCTGGAAGATCTGCCGGCCTGGCACTTTGAAAGAAGGGGCAAGTTCTCTGTTAAATCTGCATATTGGGTGCATATGCATGATAAAAACATGGAGGGGCTGAGAGGTGTGGCTTCGGGGGCGGAGGAAGCGAACAAAGTGTCCCCCTGGAAGAAGATCTGGCGAATGACGGTCCCAGGAAAAATAAAGCATTTTATGTGGAGGTTGGCTCACAACTCGATGGCTGTTTGCATGAACCTGCGAAGAAGAGGACTTGATATCTCCATGCAGTGCCCTGTCTGTCAAGCTAATGGGGAGGACGGAGGCCATCTGCTCTTCAAATGCAAACAAGTTAAGGAGATCTGGAGGCTGTGCGGGCTGGAGGAGGAGAGGCTGCTACTTATGGATCAGAACACAGCTTTAACAATATTGGATAAATTGACAACTCTTGCTGGGGAGAAGCAAGCCTGTATTGCTACTCTCATGTGGAACTGGTGGTGTGAGCGCAATAACCGCAGAGAAGGAGGGAAAGGAAGACGAAGCGAAGAGCTTGCGTGGATTATTGAGCATCAGACAAATGAGTTTTGAGACATCCAACTGGAACCAACGAAGCATGGGCTGATGCCACAGCAGCGATGGAAACCACCACCAGCTGAGTGGATTAAAATTAACACTAATGGCTCTTTCAAACAAAACGACGGCAATGGAGGCTGGGGGCTGTGTTCAGGGATCATGTGGGTGAGGCGATGGCATGTGCTGCGGGCTTCCTGCCAAACCTGCTGAACCCGCTACATTCCGAGATGCTAGCTGCTGAAGCTGCTCTTCACTTGGCGTCAGATTTGGGAATGGGCAGAGTCTACTTGGAAACGGATGCTCTGCTGCTGAAGGAAGCTTTGGAGGATACTAGTGTTGATCTCTCTTGCCTAGGTGTTGTAGCTGACCGTTTAAAATCTTTCATCATGTATAATTTCATTGAGTGTAAGATTGTGCACTGCTCTAGGACCTATAATCAAGTAGCGCACACCCTTGCGACGAAGGGCTCGCTGATGGCTGGGGTGCCAAACAGTGTAACTGATGGGTCTGACCCATGTGTATCAGCTCTAGTGGCGAGCGATTTGGCTTCGCTTACTGTTTAATGCAAATTGCATTGAATCTCAAAAAAAAGACGCGTCTGTTTAAAACCGCCAGGGACCTGTTTGTAGAAGTATTTTTACAGATTAGTCCCTAAGTTTTAAATGTCCGTATCTTTTCAACCGTAACTCCGATTGAGGTAAATCCAACGCCCACGTCTTCGTCTCGTCGAGCCCGTTCTGTTCCCATCATTTTCACTATGGTTTGACATATTGAAAATGACCACTTTGCCCTTGTCCGTAAACAGCCCCCTCCGAGAGAGAACTGTTTCCAGCAAATTTTTCTGCTGTCGTTTCTCACTTCTTCCCAGAGTATTTGTCGACCCCCAGGCAAGCCAACCTCTTATCATGAGCCCAGAACTTGCATGTTCACTTTGCTTGCACCTTGTGTGTGTGTAGTTGCAGTTGTTGCTTATTGTTTTTATCTACAGTTATTCCGTTATGCTTACCATGCATGCCTGTGCTTTTATGCTATCTCTTGCCATGATAGTTAGAGTGTTGTTATTGATAATGCCATGTCACTACTCTACTTTATTTTCATGCCATCGTTATAAAATGCTATGATACACCATGGATAAGTTAGTACTTGATATTGTTATGTTCTTTATGTTGTAGTTGTTCACCTGAGAAGTTCGATATGTTATTAAAGCATTTGTATGATGTATGCTCATTGTTGCATTCATGTTAAAATGCTTGTATGATGATTGATGATGGAGAAGATAATAATATGACTTAATAACAAACCCCCTCCGTCATCGATGGGATCGAGTCATACTGCTGCCAAATCAAACTTTTCCAGTGCAACCACATTTGCTAGTATGGGACGGCCCTAATGCAGTCTATTGTCATGCCTCTCGCCGGTGCCTCCAACGAGGGAAGGTTATGGGTGGGTGCTACCCTGATTAGGTAGGCGGACATAAGCCTTGTGTGCCAGTAGTTGGATTTTGCACGCTGTTGTCCCCGTGGGGGATCGTTTATGTTTTGACACGACAGTGGTTTGAGGTGTCTTGAGGTAGACACAGGGCCACCCATGACTTAGCCCAGAGGGGAGTGAGTCGGAGTGGCTGGGAGAGTGTGATGGCAGTAGATTGGTTTTGTCGGAACGTCGTTGGTCCACCTGAATGGGGTGACGAGGCCATGGGTTCTGTTGTGTGGGTACAGTGCGCTACCTCTGCAGAGTGTATTTAAACTATCGATAGTCGCGTCCTCGGTCATGAGCAGAAGTTCGTAGTAGGGTACACTATCAGGTCTTGGTCGAATAGGAGGATAAACCGGAAATAATTAAGCTGATTAATGTGGTTGTGATCGCCGTAAGGATCACGAGTTTGTCTCTATTTGTGATCCGGAAATGAGGTGATCATCGTTGGTAAGAGAGTCCGAGGGACTCAGTGCACAAGTTTGGTGGCATTGCATGAGTAATATGTTTGCATTTAAAGAACCATGGTAGAACATGAGGTGGTTGCATACAGTTAAACATGCTATGTCTGCATTTGATATGATTGGTAGTTTATTTTCAGCATAGTTTCATAATGCCATGCCATGCTTTGATTGAGATGATATGCTATGTTTTGTTGTTGCCATGTTAGAAATAAATTTGCTATGACATGTTGTTGCCATGCTAGTGGATGCCATGATGTTAGTTTGATTTATGTCTTTGGTTGATATCATGCCATGCTTAGTTTCTGATATGAGCTAGGTTGTTGCATTCGCTTGGTTCTTGCTTTGTCTTCTGCTTGTTTGGACGCTATGTATTTGGTTGTCTTGCAAGCACATTCAATGTACTAACCTGGCGTGTCATGCCAGTTTTGTAGGTTGTTCACTTGTTCCGTCGTGCTAGGCCGTAATCTTGACAGTCCTGTGAGTTGTGGAGCCCAGCCAGAGTGATATGCTGCCAAGACTACCGCCGCCATTTTAATAGACTTCCGCTGCCATATAAATAGCCTTAGGGCTATGCCAAAAGATTATATTCATCACTGATGTAATCATATACACATGTATTTGATGAATATTCTTGTACCTAGAATGCTGTATCGTGGACCTGCCGTGCGTCAGGTGTTATCCTAGGCTGACGTGCAAAGGCCCCCTGCTCCATGCGGATCGGGGTGCCACAAGGCTTGGTATCAGAGCAGCCAGGCTGGCATAGATTATCCTAGCATTAGATCACCGCTACCGTTAACACGATGACCCTAAGGGATTTGACCCATCCCTGGCGTCCAGCATGGCCACTATTAATCAATAGGCGGCGCAGTCGGGACCGACACGTCCTCACCCCGCTGTCCCTGCCTAGTTATCCGTGGAACGTGCAGCAATCCTATCCTTTCTGGTCGGTCACACCTCTTTCCCTTAGCCATTAAGGGAAAGGGGCCATACCATGCGAGCCTGCCCCGCGTAGCTGCCTATAAAACCCCCTTTCCGCTAGCCGTATCGCTCGCTCCTCAGTCCGCCATGTTCCTGTAGAGAAGCTTAGCTAGTAGCACCCCAGCCATGGCTAGCAGCTCCAAAACTCCCACGTATTACACCCGCACCTATGACGTCAACCACCCTGGCTTTCCACCCCTTCTTGCCGAGATGCTTACCAAAGCATTTGGCGGTAAGACTAGCCCCGCTTATCTGGTGTTCCAATCGACACCCGTCCCTCACCTTCATCGCTTTGTTGCAAGCGTGCACACCAGCCTAGGTCCTGCAGCAGATGTCCAGCCTTTGGTTTTACAGGGTAGAGCCATGCCTACCTCTGGTTTAGCCATTCAAGCCGCTACTGTGGAGGCTATCCTACACCTCCGAACCAACTTCCCGCATGTAGCAACAAGGCGGGAGTTCTGCTTTTTCCCCACTGTGTCAAATGCAGTAATGCAGCCTTCTTCCGTTAGCCAAGGAGATGATCCCGCAATTGCTCGCCTGGTGCAATACATCACTGCCCAAGGGATGTTGATTTCAATGCTGCTTGCCGAGTTTAGAGCCATGGACAATAATGTGGTACGAGTCGTCAAGGAAGCTTATCGTGAGGCTCGTAAGTTCGCATCTCAAGCTGTTGGCCCAACACCATCCGAACCAGTGCTATCCTCTCAACCTGTGTTGTGGCCCAAGCCAAACATCATCACCCTCGACAAGTCTCTTCACCGGATCCATCAGCAACATTTTCCTGGAGCAATTTCAGCCCCACCGCCCCAACCCACAGAAGTGTCAGACGATGAAGATGGAGATTGGCTCAGTCTTTGTCCTCCAGGAGAGCCCCCGCAAGGCCAGTCTTCTGCCTGACTTCAGTCACGCAGTTAGTGGTTTCTGCTAGATGATCGATCTGTCGGTTTATCCCTGATATGAGGATCGAACCATGTATCCCACATCGAGTAGTTTCGTTTAGCGCATAGTGCGTCTGTGCTTGTTGTATGCTGGTACTGTTGTAACCTGTATGCTGTGTTATTTGCTTGCTTGCTTTTTTTGTGTGTTTATTTTGCTTGTCTCTCTATCAAACAGAAATGTTTGATAGGGTTGGCAATGTTTGCTAACAAGATTTTAATCAATACGACACATACACTAAAAACAACATTGACTCATTCCGAGTCTCTAATAAAATGCGCGTTGATGTAGGTATATGTATACCAGGAGTACATATACCCACTAGCATTAAAACACCTTAGTGTGATTTGTCTGGTGTGTTTTTTTTGTTGCATGTTTATTGCTCAGTTTGTTTGTTTAGATTTTACTGCATACTGCACGCATACCTGGTTCACCCACGAGTACATTTGAGCAGTACTCGGGGGAATGCAAAGTCACATATCCCTCTCTATCTGTGCATACCCCGTGTGCCGGATTTTCCCAAACCCAAAACCTCGAAGAGGCCATTTTCATCTGGCCATTTCTCGTCCCCGATTCTTTTTCGTGAACCCAATTGTGTTTCTGGAGAAACACTGTCAGCTTTATTTCTCGTGATTCATTACAACTCCCCGATACATATTTCAACTCATATTCTACCTCGACGCTTACATTTCATGGAGCAATCCGTGAAATTTTTCCCGTGCCCTAAACTGATTCCTGAGCATGCGTAGACACCTCACCTGCATCTGGACCCCTCCCCCACACCATCACCGCCTTGCGTGGCACCGCAAGTCGCCACCACCGCTCCACCGCAGCACGCGATTACTCCGCCGGTGCAAACCGACGGAGGATCAAGCATGGCGGAGGACCACCCCGTGCACCATCTTCTTCCACACCTTGAGCCACCAGTCGCGCGTTGTCTCGAGCCCACTGGTTCCTGATGAGAATCACCAGGAGCATCGACGAGCCGATCAACGTGCCCAGCAGTGCCGCGAGGAACAACCATAGCGCCACCAAGAACACCTCCTCGCCGAAGGAGCTCGGCTCGATCTTGCTCAAACCAAAGAGGTAGCAGAGCGGCATTGTGTTTGTGCGTTGGAAGCGAGCCGCGCTGCCGTTTTTATAGCCCAACCCTGGTGTACGGTGAGCGGAGTCCAGGAAAATCGCTCGTCGCCCGATCACCGGCGTCCAGGAGGCGAATCCGCGAGCAGTGCTGACAAGGTGCTGGCCTGCGACGTGAGTGCTCGCTGCACCAGCGCCGTGCACGCCACGCACTACGACACTAGGGTCCTCATCGCCCTAGGAGCTAGATGCGCGCTATGCCAAGCCGCACGCGAAGCAGCAGCGTAGGAGAAGCAGCTAGTCAGAGGTAGAAGAAGGAGGCTGCCAGTGGGCTCTGGACCCACGTGTCAGCAGGTGAGTCCACTGTTCACTCGATGCATCTAGCAATTTTTCGAGAGTTTGATCTCGAGTGCCCCTAGTCGTGGATTTACCATGTTTGCCCATATCTCTTCCTAGGTGTACCAATTATCGGTGCCCCAACTCGTTTGAATTTGACCAAAGGGTTAAAATTAACGCAGAGGTTTTTCTCTGGAGTGGTTATCTTTTCTTTGTGCTGTAACCCTAGGAATCTCGAGGGCGAGATTCTTTTAAGGGGGGAGGTTTGTAACAGCCCCAAAATTGGGTTATCAATTTTTGTGCTGTTACTTCTTCCTGGCACTCATTTTTCAAAATCTTTCTCCTGAGTTTTTCTGCTGACTCTGAGAATTCTTGTCATTTCCAACCTTTCAAAGCTTGCTCCTGTCTTTTTCAGTGGGCAAGACCTCAGTTGCATCATCTTAAACTCTCTCAAACCCTAACTCCAAATTTTTGGAATTTGAATGTTCCCTTTATGATTTCAAAGGGGCTATCATTTTCCCTGATCTGTTGATCACCCCATCTGTTCCTAGAGACCCTCCTATCCTTTTCAACCTTGGATGTGCAAATATATTGCCAAGTCCCATGCAATATTTTTGAATTATGATTTATTCCTTTTCTTGCCTTTCTGAGGAATAAAATCAGAAGGCATATCTAGCCATCTCCTAAATTCATGTGAATTGGTGGAGTTGATAATTATGCCTAATCCAAGCTCTCGCAATTATTTTTGCCATAATTAAATAAGGAAAATTGCCTTTTCCTATTTAATACCAATATTGCTTTTCTGCCATTTTCTAAAGGAACTATTATTTTTATAGCAGGGGAAATTCTCACATGAATTGTGGAGCTTGTCCTTGCTATATAATCACTAGTTCCATCATCATCTCATGTTCCACAGATCAAAAATTGGGCACATGATCCAATGCAAGTTTCTGCTTTCTCTGAAAATTTGCAAAGCAAGTGCTTTATTCCTAATTCTATTTGAGATGAAATTTGGCAGGGTGTTTAATATTGATAAATAACCTCTGGATACCAAAGATGAGCTCAAGCCAATCAACCTAGCTCCCTGTGCAAGTTTTCAAAGTTTCTGACCAGATTGTCACTTTGTGAAGGAAGTACCATCATAGAGTTTCCAAATGATATGAAACTTTTCCATCCTCCCAAGTATCCCAAGTCAGTAGCCTTCACCCAAATTCAGCTCATTTCATTTAGCTATGTGATCATAGGAGCAATTCTTGTTCTCTGTCCAAATTTTCAGCTTGTGAAGCAAGTATATTTTATCTTGCTCCATTATGGCTGAAAATAATTCCAAGCCTTCTCCTATTTATATAACCCACCTAACCAAGAGTTTGGATAATTTCATTTAGCCAATATTTTCCTAGGATTTTCCCAAGTTTGTGGTCCAAAGTGATGCTTGTTAAGCAAGTACCAATTTGGTGAGTCCATTTGGTGTGATCTTTTTACAGCATCTACATATGACCAAATCATTAGGATTTGCCAAGTTATAGATCAATCCAATACTCCTAGTGAGTGCTTAATCATCATTTGGTTTCTGGACATATTTTAGCAGTTGTTAAGCAACTATGCTAAATATTTGTCCTAATGACCTCAAAACCCCCAGGACCGTGGTCCTTGCTACCCTAAGCCTACCAGACTTCAAGTTTACCATTTCACCTCTTTGGTTTTATCTCCAGCATGTTGCCAAGTTTGTAACAGCAAACTTGTGGAGCTTGGTTTACTCATCTCCCTTTGTCTCTGTCCAAATCTTTACCGTAGTAATACTTCACTCTGGAAGGACTACGCGATAGACATGATTTAACCTCAGTAAAATCTCCAGAGCACGCCATGCCAGTGGTGACTACGAGTGCAGCCAGCCAAAATGGTGGTCTAGCCACTGTTGGCCTCAGGATCGTTGCTCCAGCTGGTTTTGGCTCATCCCCGCATGTCCAGTAGCTCTACATCGTCGTCGCCATTCGCCTGGACCCCACTCCCCCTCCGTTTTCTTCTTTGACGAGTTTTGCCAAGGGTCGAGCAGTGCGCGCCCGTGAGCCCGTCGTTTTCCTCCTCTGTCTTCTTCCTCCCTGAGCCCCCTTGGTGTTGCGTTGCTCCGTGAGCCTCTGCTGCTCGTCGTGACCCTCCTCATCGCCTTCACGTCCCTTCCCGTGAGCCTTGGCCGCGATTGCCGACGTTGCACCGTTGCTGATGCACGGACACATAGCCCGCAGCGTGCCACCTCCTCCCCTCCTTCTCGAGCCTTCCCGTGGCTATAAGTAGCAAGCCCCAAGCCCTCTCGCAGTCCACCATCCCTCCCCGCAGCTCCCCCACTCACTCGAAGCCTCTCCATCCCTTCCCCGTCATCGTGGCCGCCGCCTCGGTCTTCTCTAATTCCGGCGACCAGTGCCTCCCCTCGCTGTTCCTCCTCCATCAGTGCGTTCCCCAAGGTCGGGCGAGCCTCCCCGTAGCCTCAGCCCCCGCGAAGCTATTTTCCTGATTCGAATGCGTATTTCAGAAAAGACACGTCTGTTTAAAACTGCTAGGGACCTATTTGTAGAAGTATTTTTACAGATTAGTCCCTGAGTTTTAAGCCCGTATCTTTTCAACCGTAACTCTGATTGAGGTAAATCCAACGCCCACGTCTTCGTCTCATCGAGCCCGTTCCATTCCCATCATTTTCACTATGGTTTGACATACTGAAAATGACCGCTTTGCCCTTGTCCGTAAACAGCCCCCTCCGACAGAGAACTGTTTCCGACAAATTTTTCTGCGGTCGTTTCTCACTTCTTCCCGGAGTATTTGTCGACCCCCAGGCAAGCCAACCTCTTATCATGAGCCCCGAACTTGCATGTTGACTTTTCTTGCACCTTGTGTGTGTGTGTAGTTGCAGTTGTTGCTTATTGTTTTAATCTGCAGTTATTCTGTTATGCTTACCATGCATGCCTGTGCTTTTATGCTATCTCTTGCCATGATAGTTAGAGTGTTGTTATTGATAATGCCATGTCACTACTCTACTTTATTTTCATGCCATCGTTATAAAATGCTATGATACATCGTGGATAAATTCGTACTTGGTATTGTTATGTTCTTTATGCTGTAGTTGTTCACCTGAGAAGTTCGATATGTTATTAAAGCATTTGTATGATGTATGCTCATTGTTGCATTCATGTTAAAATGCTTGCATGATGATTGATGATGCAGAAGATAATAATATGAATTAATAACAAACCCCTCCGTCATCGATGGGATCGAGTCATAGTGCCGCCAAATCGAACTTTTCTAGTGCAACCACATTTGCTGGTATGGGACGGCCCTAATGCGGTCTATTGTCGTGCCTCTTGCCGGTACCTCCAACGAGGGAAGGTTATGGGCGCGCGCTACCCTGATCAGGTAGGCGGACATAAGCCTTGTGTGCCAGTAGTTGGATTTTGCGCGTTGTTGTCCCCGTGGGGGATCGTTTATGTTTTGCCACGACGGTGGTTTGAGGTGTCTTGAGGTAGACACAGGGCCACCCATGACTTAGCCCAGAGGGGAATGAGTTGGAGTGGCCGGGAGAGTGTCATGGCAGTAGATCGGTTTTGTCGGAACGCTGTTGGTCCACCCGAATGGGGTGACGAGGCCATGGGTTTTGTGGTGTGGGTACAGTGCGCTACCTCTGTAGGGTGTATTTAAACTATTGATAGTCGTGCCCTCGGTCATGGGAAGAAGTTCGTAGTAGGGTATGGAGGATAAACCGGAAGTAATTAAGATGGTTAATGTGGTTGTGATCACCATAAGGATCACGAGTTTGTCTCTATTTGTGATCAGGAAATGAGGTGATCACCGTTGGTAAGAGAGTCCGAGGGACTCAGTGCACAAGTTTGGTGGCATTGCATGAGTAATATGTTTGCATTTAAAGAACCATGGTAGAACATGAGATGGTTGCATACAGTTAAACATGCTATGTCTGCATTTGATATGATTGGTAGTTTATTTTCAGCATAGTTTCATAATGCCATGCCATGCTTTGATTGATATGATTGAGATGATATGCTATGTTTTGATGTTGCCATGTTAGAAATAAATTTGCTATGACATGTTGTTGCCATGCTAGTGGATGCCATGATATTAGTTTGATTTATTTCTTTGGTTGATATCATGCCATGCTTAGTTTCTGATATGAGCTAGGTTGTTGCATTCGCTTGGTTCTTGCTTTGTCTTCTGCTTGTTTGGACTCTATGTATTTGGTTGTCTTGCAAGTACATTCAATGTACTGACCTGGCGTGTCATGCCAGTTTTGTAGGTCGTTCACTTGTTCCGTCGTGCTAGGCCGTAATCTTGCCAGTCCTGTGAGTTGTGGAGCCTAGCCAGAGTGATATGCTTCCAAGACTTCCGCCGCCGTTTTAATAGACTTCCGATGTCATGTAAATAGACTTAGGGATGTGCCAGAAGATTATATTCATCACTGATGTAATCATATACACATGTATTTGATGAATATTCTTGTACCTGGAATGCTATATCATGGACCTGTTGTGCGTCAGGTGTTATCCTGGGCTGACGTGCGAATGCCCCCTGCTCCATGCGAATCGGGGTGCCACACCTAATTGCTATCCTTCGCTTGTATTAAGCGGGAATACTGCTTGTGCATCAAAATCCTTAAACCAAAAGTTATTCCAGATGAGTCCACTACATCTACCTATATGCGGTATTACCCTGCCGTTCCAAGTAAATTTGCATGTGCCACCTCTAAGTATTCAAATGAACATATGTTTTGTGTGCCCGTACTGCTCATGGAGCGACATGGGATGGTCAGTATCTCACATACTAAGCGGGTTATTCTCATGATGAGTCTTTATTCACGCGTCCTTGCACGAGAGGGGCTAGTAATCGGGATGCCCGGTCCCATGATCAAAGATTGTAAATAATTAAACAAAAATCCCCTGGACTGTTGTTGGTATGGAGGGCACCCGAGGATTCGGCTAGCCATGGCTTGTGTTTGTTGGTGGAGGGGGAGTAAACATTACTTTTACCGCTTGGGAACCTCCGTTAATTTGTTTAGCATGGAAGATATTGAAAAACTTTTGCTCGTAACATTGACAGGAAAGGTACACCTCCCACAATTATATTTATCTCTGATTTAAGCTTCGAGCTCTAGCACCTCTGTAAATCCCTGCCTCCCTCTACGAAGGGCCTATCTATTTACTTTTTTGTTATTTTTATTTTATTATTGAGTCATCACCTTCTCAAACAAGCACCAGTCCTGAGAGCACTATTGTAATCCTCATGCATTGTGCATAGTTAATGTTGAATGCATCATGACTGGATCTCTTCTACCATGAATTACAATGTTTAGTCGCTGCTTGAACTTTGGAGGTGCTCTGCATTTATGTTTTGTGGTGTCAGAAAGGGCTAGTGAGATACCATTATTATCATATTATATCATGATTATTTTGACAAAGTGTTGGCGTTGAAATATTTTATTATTACTCACTAGTTGATTATACCATTGATATGACTGAATATAATTTCTAAGAGTTATCATTTGCAAGGTAAGTTATGATCTTTGCTGAAAATGTGGGTATTATTTAACCATATATATGGACACAAGAACAAAAGATTTCGTAAAGAAAATTCTTTGTCACTTTCAGTTTTTCAACGGAATTGCTTGAGGACAAGAAATGGGTTAAGCTTGGGGGAGTTGATACGTCTCCATCGTATCTACCTTTCCTAATGCTTTTGCTCTTGTTTTGGACTCTAATTTGCATGATTTGAATGAAATTAACCCAGACTAACGCCGTTTTCAGCAGAACTACCATGGTGTTGTTTTTGTGCAGAAACAAAAGTTCTCAGAATTGGACGAAACTTTTTCAAGAATTATTTTGGAATATATTAAAAATATTGTAACCAAGACCCACTGCAGGGGAGCAGCTGCCCACTAGGCACCAGGGCACGCCACCCCCCTCTGGCGTGCCCTGGTGGGTAGTGGTGCCCATGAGGCTCCAACTCTATTCTAGATACTATAAATTCATATTCCCCGAGAAAAAAATAAGAGAGGAAGTTTCATCATGTTTCACGATACGGAGCTGCCGCCACCTCATGTTCTTCATCGGGAGGGCAGATCTGGAGTCTGTTCTGGGCTCCAGAGCTGGGATTCGCCGCCATCGTCATCGTCAACCATCCTCAATCACCAATTTCATGATGCTCACCGTCGGGAGTGAGTAATTCCTTCGTAGGCTTGTTGTACAGTGGTGGGTTGGATGAGATTCATCATGTAATCGAGTTAGTTTTGTTAGGGCTTGATCCCTAGTATCCACTATGTTCTGAGATTGATGTTGCTATGACTATGCTATGCTTAATGCTTGTCAGTAGGGCCCGAGTGCCATGCTTTCAGATTTGAACCATTTATGTTTTCACCATTATATTTATGTTCTTGATCCGATCTTGCAAGTTATATGCACCTGTTATGTGTTATGTCCCGTAAACCCCAAGGTGACAATAATTGGGATACTTTCCGGTGATGACCGTACTTTGAGGAGTTCATGTATTCACTATGTGTTAATGCTTTGTTCCGGTTCTCTATTAAAAGGAGGCCTTAATATCCCTTAGTTTCCTTATGGACCCCACTGCCATGGGAGGGTAGGTCAAAAGATGTCATGCAAGTTCTTTTCCATAAGCACGTATGACTATTTATGGAATACATACCTACTTTATATTTATGAACAGGAGCTAGTTCTGTATTGCGCTAGGTTATAACTGTTATAAGATGAATATCAGCCAACGAAATCACCAATCCAGTGCCTACGAGTTTTTCACATATTATTCTTGCTACATTACTATTACTATTGCTACTGCTTGATAACCCACAAGTATATGGGATCGCAACAGTTTTCGAGGGTAGAGTATTTAACCCAAATTTATAGGTTTGACATAAGGGGAGCCAAAGAATATTTGCAAGTATTAGCACCTGAGTTGTCAATTCAACCACACCTGGAGATTAATTATCTGCGGCAAAGTGATCAGTAGCACAGTAATATAATAGTTTTGATAGTAATGGTAGCAGCAACAGTAACGGTAACAGTGATAACAATGGTTTTGTAGCAGTACCGATAGTAGTAGCAGTTGTAGTAACTTAGCAAGAACAATATAAGGTAAATTCATAGGCATTCGATCGGTGATTCTTTGGATGATATTCATCGTGAGACAGTCATAACCTAGGGCGATACGGCACTAGCTCCAATTCATAAATATACTAGAGGCATGTATTCTGTAAATAGTCATACGTGCTTATGGAAAGAACTTGCACGGGGTTCTATTGGGTACAAAGGGATATTAAGGCCTCCTTTTAATAGAGAACCGGAACAAAGCATTAACACACAGTGAATACATGAACTCCTCAAACTACGGTCATCACCGGGAGTAGTCCTGACTATTGCCACTCCAGGGTTGCCAGATCATAACGTGTAGTAGGTGACTATAACTTGCAAGATCGGATCAAGAACATGGATATAATGGTGATAACATAAATGGTTCAAATCTGAATTCATGGCACCCCGGCCCAAAGTGACAAGCATTAAGCATGGCAAAGTCATAGCAACATCAATCTCATAACATAATGGATACTAGGGATCATGCCCTAACAAAACTAACTCGATTACATGATGAATCTCATCCAACCCCTCACCGACCAGTGAGCCTATGAAGGAATTACTCACTCTCGGTGGGGAGCATCATGGAATTGGCGATGGATAAATGTTGGTGATGATGAAGATCGAAGATCCCCCTCTCTAGAGCCCCAAACGGACTCCAGATCTGGCCTCCCGATGAAGAACAGGAGACGGCGGCAGCTCCATCTCGTGAAATGCGATAATTCTTTTCTCCCTGATTTTTCTCTAGAAATATGTGATTTTATAGCATCGGTTTTAGGGTGTGTGGGGCCACCAGGTGGGGACAACCCACCTGGGCGCGCTTGGAGGGGGTGGCGCACCCTAGTGGGTTGTGCCAACCCAGGTGCCCCCCTCCGGTGGTTCTTGGCTCCAGAAATTCTCTTTTATTGTATAAAAAAATCCTTGCAAAGTTTCGTTCAATTCTGAGAACTTTTATTTCTGCACAAAAACAACACCATGGTAGTTCTGCTGAAAACAACGTCAATCCGAGTTAGTTTCATTCAAATCATGCAAATTAGAGTCCAAAACAAGAGGAAAAGCGTTAGGAAAAGTAGATACGATGGAGACGTATCAACTCCCCCAAGCTTAGACCTTTGCTTGTCCTCAAGCAATTCAGTTGATAAACTGAAAGTGAAAAAGAAAAAAATTTATGAACTCTTTTGCTCTTGTTTCCATAAATAAGCTTAAACAGCACCCAGATTTCCAGCAAAGATTATAACTAACCATGTTGACAATAACTCTTAAAAATTATATTAACTCATATCAATGACATAATCAAGTAGCAAGCAATAATAAGACATCTCAAACAGCAACACGTTGTTAAAACAACCATGATACAATATGACAATAGTGGTATCTCGCTAGCCCTTTCCGAGACTGCAAAACGTAAATGCAGAGCACCCCCAAAGTTCAAGAAGCGACTAAACATTGTAATTCATGGTAGAAAAGATCTAGTCATGATGCACCCAACATTAGCTATACACAATGCATCAGCATGACAGCAGTGCTCTCAGGTTCTGGTGCTTATTTGAGAAGGTGATGACACAACATAAAAGTAAATAGATAGTCCCTTCGTAGAGGGAAGCAGTGATTTGCAGAGGTGCCAGAGCTCAAGTTTTTGAAACAGAGGTAAATGAAATTTTGAGACATGCACCCTTCTTGTTTACTTCGCGACCATCAGTTATCAATATCTTCCATGCTAAACAAATTAGTAGCGGCTCCTGTTGGGGATATAATTACTGGGTGTAAACCGCCCAGGAGGGGCCGGTTCACCCTCAGCTACATTGAAGCCCATGAAGACCCAGAAGATGATGCTTTACTAATGAAGCTTAGAGGCCCGGAGCCCAAGGGCGGATTAGGGCCCACAGTAGTAAACCGCCATGGTTATGTAACTTGTATTGTAAGTTAGGAAAGGAGAGACCGAGCCGGGCACTTGTATGAGTCGGCCTCGGGACTCTATAAACCGGCCGGGCGTCAACCTGTCTATATAAAGGGACGACCCAGCGGCGGTTCAGGGACAACAGACGACAACTCGAGACTCAGGCAAAGCGTATTTGCTCCCTGGTCATCGAAACCCAATCAATCCCATCACAACTAGACGTAGGCTTTTACCTTCATCGAAGGGGCCGAACTAGTATAAAACTCCTGTGTCCCTTGTCCGGTTTAACCCCTTCAAGCTAACCCATAGCGATGGCTCCACGACTAAGTCCTTTCATGAGGACATCTAACGTGTTAATTCCACGACAGTTGGCGCCCACCGTGGGGCTATCGCACGATGGTTTCGAGTTCTTGAAGGGCAGCTCTAAAGGACTTAAGGGGTACTTGGTCGGACGGATGACCAAGAGTCGTCGCGGCAAGCTCTACATTGACGATGAAGGATGGGACCCGGAGGCCGGCTCGATCGAGTATGGGTACCGGGTCCCCTTTGGCGGAATTCATGTCTTCATCGGCAAGATCAGCGAACCGGGCCCTGAGCCGGACATCTACACCGACCTTGTCGAGACGGCTCAGCGTGTGAGTCCTGCCCAGGCGAAACCCGCCATGAAGCGTGTGTTCGTAGGATGTGTCCATGGGATCGGATCTGAACCGGTGTCTGAAGGCAAGACGGCTGTTTAGTCCGATGGCGAGTCATCCACTGGTGAAACCGAGTCCCTGTACCAAATTCATGATGGTGTGTTCGAATGATATTCCGATGACAACAGTATTCTGGACCTCCTTGAACCGCCAAGTCGGGTTGCTGTTTTCATGGCTGGAACACAGCCCACTCTACAATCTTCATCCACAGCAGCAATGAATACCGGATCAGCAGCCACAGCAGGAGGCCCCGCGCGCCGACCAGCTCAAATCCTCTCCAGTTTGATGGACACCTGGGCAACCTTGTTAACCACGGCAGTTACCCCGGAGATGCAAGATCAGCATAATGCAAATATTGCGAAGTTGAAGGACCAGATAACACAGGCTAAGGAGGACCTAGCAACTGAGGACGCTAGGTTGGCTGAAGAACGGGCCGCTTTGGATGCCCAGTCACAACAGATACAAGCGCAGAACTACCGGATCATGCTGGATCAGAATGCATCAAATGATGTAATGCGGAGAAAGTATCGGTCACGTATGCAACCAGTCTTCAATACGCCAGGGGCTGGGCCGAGTAATCCAGTAGCCACAAACCGGACCGACGCGCCGAGTGCAGCACCGGATCAACCACGGACGATGGAGCCACCTCGACGAACGGATAACCCGCCGCAATATGTGTCAACCGCCGGGTCACTTTTTGAGCCCTTTGGATAACATGATTGCTGTAGCATCTCGCCTGGCAGCTATTCCGATGGAGGGTGATTCACTAGCAGCAATTGAGACACGGCGGGCCAGCGATCTTCTTCAAACCGCCGTGGTGCAGCAGCAGGCTTATTCCTACAGCCGGGATAGAATTCATTCAACTCCCCGTCCGGGCAAAAGTTACAGCAGGCACATGGATGAACCGGAAGTGTCTAGCCATGCGCGGCACCGCAATGTTCCCCAAGGACCCAATCTGGCACGCGGCGAGGTAAATGCTCAAGATGTGGTGGATAATGGCAGGGCGCGAAGGGAGGCCGCTTTGGCAGCACAATATACGGGTCGCTATCAACCCGCCCCGGTTTAGCCTGCAGCGTTAGTAGACCGTGGTATCGGGTTAGCCTTCAGTTCCTGGGGAGTGCCTTGTCTCATTCCGGCTCTACGTAATGTGCGACTGCCTAAAGATTTCAAGGGTCCACATAAGGTGCCGAATTACACTACTGATCAGCCACTTGAGGCGTGGGTCGAGAGTTATGAGATGGCAATGGAGATGCTGGATGTGGATGAAGCGGCTTGTGCAAAGTATTTCACGATGATGTTGGAAGGGACAGCCCGTACTTGGTTGAAAAACCTACCAGCTAACTCCATTGAGTCGTGGGACCAGTTGAAGGCCCAGTTTATAGCCAATTTCAAAGACACATGCAAACAGCCTATGTCCATTGTGGATCTGGATGCCTGTGTTCAAGGGGAGAACGAGTCAACAACTTATTGGGTGCACCGGGTTTCAGAAGTTTTGCACTCATCAGACCGGATTAATGCTGGCCAAACGATCATAACACTGGAGCGCAATTGCCGGTTTAGTCACTAAAGATGAAGTTGGGACGGCTCAAGCGCCACTGCAATGACATGGGAACACTTATGGCAGCCTTGGTCAAATATGCCGATTCTGATAATACCAAGAATCCCGATTCTGATGAAGAAAAACCAGAGAAGGGAAAGAAGAACGGCGATGCAAAAGGTCAGCATCACAACCAAGGAGGCCACGGAGGTAATGGTAAACGCAAAGCAGATAGTTCAAATTTTGTAGCTAACACCAATATGCAGTGTCATAAAGGTAAACCGCCCCAGCGCGGCAGAGGGATGAATTTGGAACATTTGTTAAATCAGCCCTGCCCGAAGCACGGGACCAAGGAAGCTCCATCAACACATCTTTGGAAGGATTGCCACATTATGAAAGAGTTTAAAAATTCTGATCTATTCTGGTATGATCAGGGCCCGTCGGGCGGTTCAGGACCAGGTTTTCATGGTGGCAGCGGTTCAAGCTCTGGATTTCAGAATAATCAGGGCAACCAGAACAACCAAGGTGGTAGCAGCCAACAGAATAATCAAGGGAATCAACAGCAGTCAGGTTATCAAAGTCACCCCAAGCAGTTGAATGGTGGGCAGTATCATGTGTTCACTACTAGTTTGTGCAAGCGTGATCAGAAGCTTCACAAGAGAGCAGTTAATGTTGTTGAACCAGCGGTGCCACGTTATTTGCGGTGGTCCGAGCAGCCCATTATGTGGAGCAGAGAGGATCATCCGCCCCGGGTTGATAATCCGGGTCACCTCGCTTTGGTGGTGGTGCCTCAGGTGGGAGGTTATAAGTTCACCAAAGTGCTGATGGATGGAGGAAGTAGCATCAATATCATGTAATATGAGACTTTCCATCGCATGGGGTTAACAGACAAGAGTCTTAAACCGCCAAACACTGTTTTTCATGGTGTGGTGCCAGGTAAATCGGCATATCCTGTTGGCAAGATCGCTTTAGAAGTTGTGTTTGGAGATGAGCATGATTCTAGGTCTGAGACATTGACCTTTGAAGTGGTGAAGATCCAGAGCCCGCATCACGCACTGTTTGGACGACCGGCTTACGCCAAATTCATGGTGACACCCTGCTACATCTATCTACAGGTCAAAATGCCAGGTCATAAGGGGACTATCACAGTACATGGAAGCTGAAAGATTGCTTTGGATTGTGAGGAAGGTGATGCGGCCTATGCTGAGTCGGTTTGTGCTACAAGGGAGCTGAAGTTTTATAAAGAAAATGTTGATTCGGCAGACATGACCCCTCTGAAGAAGCCCAGCACCGAGCATGACCTGACACTAAAGTTCAAACCGGCTGATGAGACTAAACTTGTTGACTTTGTTCCTGGCGATTCGTCCAAATAGTTTAGCATCAGCACCAATCTGGATCCAAAATAGGAAAGCACGCTCATCGAGTTCATCCGTGAGAACCGGGACATTTTTGCATGGAAACCTTCTAACATGCCAGGTGTACCGAGGGAACTCGCTGAGCACACTCTCAATATTGATCCCAAGTTTAAACCGGTCAAGCAATTTCTTCGCCGCTTTAACGAGGAAAGATGCAAGGCCATTGGTGAAGAGGTAGCCCGGCTGTTGGCTGCTGGGTTTATCGTTGAAGTATTTCACCCCGAGTGGTTGGCTAATTCGGTGCTTGTTCTCAAGAAAAACGGCACTTGGCGTATGTGTGTGGACTACACAGATTTGAATAAAGCTTGTCCGGTCGATCCCTTTGCTCTCCCGTGTATTGATCAGATTATTGATGCGACGGCGAGTTGTGAGCTCCTGAGTTTCTTGGATGCTTATTCAGGTTATCATCA
This sequence comes from Triticum timopheevii, assembly GCA_963921465.1. Lineage (NCBI taxonomy): Eukaryota > Viridiplantae > Streptophyta > Magnoliopsida > Poales > Poaceae > Triticum > Triticum timopheevii. The sequence continues at coordinate 121,300,743 of OY997271.1, forward strand.
GATCAAGATGGCAGTTAAGGACCAGGAGAAGACAGCCTTCATCACTCCCTTTGGAGCCTTCTGCTATGTTTCTATGCCCTTTGGGCTCAAGAGTGCCCAGGCAACTTATCAGCGTTGTGTGCAGAACTGTCTTCACACGCAGATTGGGCGTAATGTTCATGCCTACATGGATGGCATTGTGGTAAAATCCAGGAAGAAGGAAACCCTGATAGATGACCTCAAGGAGACGTTTGACAATCTTCGGGTTTACAAAATGATGCTTAATCCGGACAAATGTGTTTTTGGTGTTCCGGCAGGCAAGCTCTTAGGATTTCTGGTATCCAACAGAGGAATTGAGGCTAATCCGGAAAAAATCAAAGCGATTACATCCCTGGCTAAACCGAAGTGTATCAATGATGTTCAGCGTCTGGCGGGTCGGATTGCAGCCCTTAGCCGGTTTATCAGCCGTTTGGGAGAGAAGGCGATTCCTTTGTATCAAATGTTGAAAAAGACAGATGATTTCGTCTAGAGTGACGCAGCTAATGCGGCTTTGGAGGAGTTAAAGTGGCAGTTGGTTGAACCGCCGGTACTTGCTGCTCCGATTGACAATGAGCCCTTGCTATTATACGTGGCTGCCAATGCCCGGGCGGTCAGTGTGGCAATTGTGGTTGAGCGTAAGGAGGCCGGGAAGGAGTATCCGGTTCAACGATCCGTGTATTACATCAGTGAAGTCCTGATCGAGTCAAAACAACAATATCCACATTGGCAGAAGTTGGTGTACGGAGTTTTTATGGCAAGTCGAAAGTTCAAGCAATACTTTCAAGGCCATCCCATCACAGTGGTTAGTTCTGCACCTTTGGGCGATATAATTCAGAACAGGGAAGCAACTGGCCGGGTTGCAAAGTGGGCAATTGAGCTTGGTCCACATGGTTTGAAGTATATGCCTCGAACGGCCATCAAATCTCAGGCGCTTGTCGACTTTATCAATGATTGGACTGAGTTACAGGCACTAGAGGACAAACCGGACAGCACATACTGGACTATTCATTTTGATGGATCCAGGCAATTGGAGGGCTCGGAGGCTGGAGTTTTCCTTACTTCCCCTCGAGGTGATAAAATTTGCTATGTTCTCCGCTTGATGTTTCCCTGTACTAACAATGCAGCGGAGTACGAAGCTTTACTCCATGGTCTCCGCGTGACTAAAGAGATGAACTTAAGTCGAGTTCATTGTTTTGGAGATTCTGATCTGGTGGCTCAGCAAGTTTCTGGTACTTGGGATTCTAAGGATCCACTCATGGCGGCTTATAGACGTGAGGTGGATATTGTGGCAGATCACTTTAAGGGTACCAGGTTGAGCACATTGACCGGTGCAAAAACGAAGCAGCAGACACTTTAAGCTGGCTTGGATCTCAGCGTAAACCGGTACCACCCAATACCTTTTTAGATATCCTGCATAACCCGTCTGTTAAGTTGCCTTCAGAGGAAGATTTAGTTGTTCCTGATCCGGAGGCTCAATTGGTGGCCGCTTTACACATCACTCCGGATTGGACGGTTCCATATTTGGCATATATGAACCAGGGCGAGCTACCAGATGATGAGGTTTTTGCCAGGCAGATAATCTGGCGGTCCAAGTCCATGGTTGTTCACAATGGTGAGTTACACCGTTGCAGTGTCTCAAGCGTGTTTCAATGTTGTGTTTCTCCTGAAGAAGGACAAGAGATTCTATGTGAAATCCATGAAGGGGATTGTGGTCACCATGCCGGTTCAAAATCCTTGGTAGCTAAAGCTTTTTGTCATGGGTTCTATTGATTGACAGCTCATGCTGATACGGAGGATCTGGTAAAGCGGTGCGACGCTTATCAGAAGTTTCCACGTCGAGCTCATGTTCCAGCTCAAGAACTACGGATGATTCCTATCACTTGGCCTTTTTCCACTTGGGGGCTTGATATGGTGGGACCTTTTAAGCATTCCAAAGATAAGAAGACCCACCTGTTGGTGGCGGTTGACAAATTCACTAAATGGGTTGAAGCGGAGCCCGTCAGCAAGTGTGATGCAGCCACGGCGGTTCCTCAAAAAGATCATTTTCCGTTTTGGTTTTCCACACAGCATCATCAGAGATAATGGCACAAATCTTTCTAAAGGCGAGATGGAGGAGTTTTGTCAGCAACAGCACATCCGGCTTGATGTAGCACCCATGGCTCATCCCCAGTCTAATGGTCAAGCAGAGAGGGCGAATCAAGAAATCCTAAAGGGTATCAAGCCCCAGCTTATGGTTCCTTTGAAGCGGACGCCTGGTTGTTGGGTGGAAGAATTACCATCTGTTTTATGGAGTATAAACACCACCCCAAACAGATCCACGGGTTATACACCTTTCTTCATGGTTTACGGGGTTGAGGCTGTCCTCCCAAGTGATATTCGTCATGACTCGCCTCGGGTTGCTAATTATGTTGAAGCGGACAATGTGCAAGCACGCCAAGAGACGCTGGACCTGTTAGATGAGAAACGGGACATGGCTTTGGCTCGATCGGCGGTTTATCAACAAGACCTGCGGCGTTATCACAGCCGCCGGGTTAGGAAAAGAACCTTTCAAGAAGGCGACTTGGTGCTCCGGCTCATCCAGGATCAGACCGATATGCACAAGTTATCCCCACCCTGGGAAGGACCCTTTGTGGTCACCAAAAATCTGCACAATGGATCGTACTACCTCATTGACGTTCAAGAAGACTCACGCAGTTCTGAGGAGACCCGGCGGCCTTGGAACATAGCTCTCCTTCGGCCTTACTACACTTGAGCCATCGGCTTTTCTTATGTACATATTTCGACAATGTATATATTATGATCAATATAATAAACCAGGATCCTTGCTATAAGCAGGGCATCTGTTGTTTTTCTCAAATATCCTTTGAGTTACATGGGGGCTTCAGCTGACAAAGCGGAGCACTACCTGTTAAACCGTCTATCATGCCATAATACAGCTTGGGAGCTTCACACCCAAGGGGCCAAAGAGAGTCTGGATGCTATGCACAGCTCAAACATAGGCGCCCATTGGCACAGCTCACAAAGTTACTTGGGGGCTCCTTGTGTCAAATACCAAGGAGTTTGAAAGGACCCTTGTAGCTGGGTATCGACCCACGGCTTGGAAGCCTGGTGTATTCACCTAAAACCCCGGGTTAACCTGCCTTCATCAAGTAAGCCACTCCTATCCAGGTAATCCTGGCATGACCCATCGAACGTTTGACAGTTACTCTCATTGAGACCCTGAACTTGTCAAAGTTAAAACGATGATTGGTTAGTTGGAGGCCCATCTTAAAAGGCTTTGTCAAATGGTTCAACTCAGTGGCCTGGCAGCCCATGAAAAGCCTCGAATTTGGGCCTGGCAGCCCTTGAAAAGCCTCGACTAGAAGTTTTATTTGCTTTCTGAAAGTTCTCTCCTTTGTTAAAGTTTTTCAGTTAAACCAGCGTATCTTGACCCGTATGACTTTTCAGTCATTATATAAACCCGGTGTTTGTTAACCCAGCTTGGTTTCAGCTATAAGTTGTAAAACCAAATCCAACTGTAAACCGGTGTTTATTAACCCGGTCTGGCTTTGACTGTGTCACCACTTTGATCATGTGGTGTTCATCGTATCCCGGCATGGCTTCTTACTTAACATCATTACATGGTGAGAGGTCAAACAGTTCCAGATTTGGGTTTCCACCCTTACTACAATAAACGTTGGTAAACCGACTAAGTGATTTCATATCACAGGTATAAGTTATTTCATATTTCTTCTGCTTTGGTTATTAGCCAGGCTTTGTCTTGGGCATTATGACCCGTCCGACGGTAAACCGCCAGGACAATTCTTTTTATGCAGACATAGGGATTGCATACTATATTATGATATATAAACCAACACTAAAATTATCATGGCGGATCACACAAAGTGTATCCCAGTGCACGATGGCAACAGATCAAAGTATTTTTGCTAGCTTATTACAAGGCGCTCTAAGGCCCAAAATATGGAATTGTTTCTTCCAACAGGACAAAGTTTATGAAGCGGCAACTAGATTGCCGGATCAAGCCTCATCACCATGCTGCCGTGAAGTTGATGGGTCATCAGACGTCGGTTCAGCCTCCTCCTCCCCATCTAGTGGCTGGAAGTCAGTGGTGGTACAGTCAATCCGGGTTAAAGCCTGAAAGACAGCCTCTTCACTTATAAGTTCAGTCGGATCAACGTCAGGGGTGTAAGTGTGCTTACGGATTGGCGGAATAAGATTTTGCACTTCTGGAATGACAACCTCAATCCGTTTGTTGTTGGCATCATAGAAGGACCGGTGAACAGTCAAGTTAGCTTCTTCTGTCAACTAACTCGCCAGAGGACACATCTCCCTTGTCACCTTTTTGAGGGCTTCATTATCAAACTCTTCCCTGTTTTCTTGTTCACTGGGAAAGCCCTTGGCAATGTCAACCGGATCTAGATCGGCTATCCATGCTTTGGCTCGGGTAAGTGCCAACAAAGCGCCAGCCCTAGCAGCGGATCTCTTCACCTCTTCTATCTGTGCTGGCGTCATGGATAACCTGGCTAGAGTGTCCCTAATCAATGTTGGGGCCGAATTGTCATATGAGGTTGCACAGATAACCCGTTGGGCACCGGTATACAACTGTTCAATCAGAGTATATGTTGCCTTCAGCTTCATCTGCATATCAGAGCCTAGATGAGCAATGCGGCCACCTACAGCGGTTTAAGGATTTCAAGTTAAACCGGCAAATTTCAAAGATGGTCGTTCAAGAAGCCTTGTCAAAAGTACTTACCAAATATTGCAGAGGTCATGGTGTTCACTTGGCGCTTCAATCCAGTAAGCTCTTCCGCCACCGGTTTAAGAGCCGACTCGGCGTCTTCAGCCCGCTTCAGCAATGCAGCCTTTTCAGTATCCTAGTTGGCACGCTCAGGCTTGAACCATTCTTTGAGTTGCTCCATGGTGGTTAAAGCGGTTTTTAACTCATCCTTGGCCTTGGAAGTTTCTGCTTGTTGGGATTTTATATTCTCTTGAAGATCAGCAATTTGAGAGCCTTGTTGATTTATCTCAGTCTGCCACAGTCAGAGGAGCATGTCAATATCTTCTCGAAAGTCCCAAGCATATAACCAGTTATACACTTGGCACTTGGGGGCTAATGCGGATTACTTTTTTATACTGATTGTTTGAAGTCCCAAGGATCAATACAAGTTTTAATCTTGACACTTGGGGGCTAATGTGTGTTTGATCAAAAAATACACAAGGAAAATCAACAAAGTACAGTATGGAATATGGAAGTCCCGGTTTGACTTTGCAAGACAAACCAGCCCTTGGGGGCTACAATACAATGAAGGTACAGAATAAGGATGAAGGTGTTTACCTCATAGCGTTCCTTCATCAGATTTACCAAATCGGCCTCATAATCTCGGCTTATGAAGAGGCGGTTTAAGAATCCGGAATGAAGATCATGAGCAGAAAGATTAGCATAGCTTGACAAATCAGCCTTCCCCTTCCCCTTGGCCATAACAGCAAATTCTTCCTTGGCGGTATGTTTTGACAAAACAACTGGATTGCCTGGGGCGGTATAAGTAGTGCCAGTAACAACAACATCATCATCTTTGGCTGGGCTCGATGGATTGACATTTTCTTTAACTGGGCTTGGCGGATTGGCAGCAGGGCTTGGAGGTTTGGCAGCAGGGCTTGGCTGATTAGCAGTTGAATCCCGCGGCTCAACAACTGGACTTGGAGGGGTGGCGCGTGGACTTGATGTATCAACATGTGTAGCCGGATCAGCCTCCGGCGGGTTAGCGTCAGCAGCTGGGTCTTGCGGAGTAGAGTCATCTATGACAATATCAGGATTTTCACCAGCATTCTCTGGGGTCTTCTCCGGATCAACATCGTCAGTAGGGCCGCTGGTCTTAGCTTTCTTGATCAATCGAGCCTTGGCGCTATAACATCAAAAGTAAGAGTATGATAAACTGATGCATGAAGAAACAAATCAAAAAGCAATATGCTTACCCAGCGACGGTCTTGAGGGGAGGCAGCTGAGTGGTGGATGAACCGCCAGACGAATTAGAAGATGCCTGGTAATTCGGATTAGACGGATTGAGTGGGCATCGAAAGAAACCCTTCAAAGGATAAAGTTTTTTAGGAGAACAAGTCACCTCTGGACGATGCTTCCGGGTTGGTGTATCTGGTAAACCGGAAGAAGTGACTTGTTGGCCACTGTGTCGGGTTGTGCGACGCCCTTCAACTTGATGTGTCTTCAAAGAAAATTGAGGATCCAAATAAGCAAGAGGGTGAGAGCGTTTTACTTTCCGAACTACACGGCAAAATCTTTGAACCCGCACAATATCTGAATCGGAGGAAAGAGATATTACCTCAACATGGTCCGCACGGCTGGCTTCCGCGTCGTCCTAGGAATAGTCATTGTCAATAAGGTGTATGAAAAAGGAACCAAGGGAGTCAAATTCTACATCTTGATCTGACTCGTCAATATCTTCTGGCGGATCAGAAGACTCAGCGGTTTTCTTCTTACCAGCTCTTTTTGTGGCTTTGGTCTTCACAGGGGGAGCCCTAGCCGGCTTGTCTTGAGCCTTTCTTTTCCAAAAGGAGCTGGTAGCCTATGAAATTAAAACAGAGTATTAGCACATGGTTAAAGCGGAGGCGGATCAAAGAAAGCACAGAGTTAGAATCTTTACTACTGGTGGTTTGTTGGTGGTATAAAAGGGGGCCAGCCCGGTTTGGCTGCAGGCGGAGATGGTTATGTCTAACATCTTCTTCACCGATACAGTGACTTCATCGTCGGTTATTTCTATTTCATTAAACCATTGAGGGTCCTTGGCGTCGCTGGTATACTCATACATTAATCCGGAGCGGCGACTTAAGGGCAGGATGCGCCATTTGACCCAGCAGCGAACAAGATCAACACCAGTTAAACTGTTAGCCAAGAGGGCCCGGAGCTTGGAGATTTGAGGTGCATAAGCTTGCCATTCTTTGGCAGTTAATCGTCGAGGTAAAGGGTGGCCGTTGCTAAGCCGGTGAGGGCGGTAACCCGGCAAGGGATTTTCTCCAGTAGGGGCAGTGTTCTGACAGTAAAACCAAGTTTGGTTCCAGTCTTTGGGATGGTTGTGGTGTGTTGCATGTGGGAAGTTGACTTCTTTCCTCTTCTGGATTGATACCCCACCAAGTTCCGTGTTACGACCATCAGAAAACTCAGTCCAGCAGTTTAGATGGAAAAAGTCTCAGAAGAGCTCAACGGATGGTTCTTCTTGAAGGTAAACTTCACAAAATACTTGAAAGTTGCATATATTTGATATGGAATTTGGTCCAATATCTTGTGGATGGAGTTGAAAACTAGCAAGGACATCCCAGAAAATTTTTGATCCGGGAGGGCTGAAACCCCGGTCTAGGTGCTGCATAAAAACAATAACTTCTCCATCTTGAGGCTCGGGAGGGCACTCAGGGCCAGGAACTCGCCAGTGAAGGACATTTTTTGGAGCCAAAGCGCCCGTTACAACATATCCATTGATTTGCATCTCCGTGATCCGGGACGGAACCCAGTTGCAAGCGGCGAATTGCTTGGCCATTTTGGAAACAAACTGTAAAAGGAAAAATAAGGCCGGTTTACGACAAATGGTTGGTGTGTACCAATCGGTGTTAAATCGGGGAAATTGATGAAAGCATACAAGTGAGTTAAATCGGAGTTTATTATTCAAGATGAGACGGCGGTTTAAGTAGGGCTAATGATGTATGGTGGATTACAAAAGAGTTAAACCGCCCTTAGGTGGAGGAGCCAGAGATGAAAACTTGCTAAGTATTGACAGAAAAAGGTTTCACACAACGATGAAATTTATTTGGATCTACCAATGCTTAAGTAAGAAAAAATTTCTGTGATCTATAAAGGCGTTAAAAAGAACAGAGAAGTTCGTGCGCTCCACTAAGGATTCTGAATAGAGAAAGAAGATCTGCTAGTCCTAAAACTGGACGCGGAGCAACTACCGCACGAGATTTATGCTACAGTTATAGCAAAGAAACTATGGCAGAAGCAGGTATGAAGAAACCAAGACGAACAGCTATGAACACGGATGAATACAGGAACCCTCAGTACAGATCTAGGGTTGAGAGGGAGAAACTTATCGGATGCACAGGGATAGTGGAGGAAAAGCCGAAGATCTCTGGTACAGTCAGGTTGATGCAGCGGCCAGTGGTGATGCAGTACTCGAAGGTTGAGGGCGGCGGAGGAGCTTCAGAGCTTGGGAGTCGCGAGGAGGAAGAAGAAGCACGGAAGGGGAAGAGAGAAAGGGCCCCTGAGCCTATTTATAAGGAAAATGGATAAGTGGCAGGCGCGAAGATCGAGGAGCCTGAAGCGGCGAACGAGGGCGTAGATGTCGCCTTGATTTTCGGGATACCATTAAATGAAGGGAATCTTTTTAATCTTTTATATAGAGATGACATCATGGTGACCCGTTGCTGTGTCCAAAGGATGACGTCATGGCGACGGTTCAACAAAAGTTGCAGGAGAAGATATTACGGCGGTTTACTAGAAATGTAAGGAGACATTCGTAAAAATTCTTAAGTATTAAGGATTGACATGAACAGGTTCAAATCAATATGGGGCCTAATGTTGGGGATATAATTACTGGATGTAAACCGCCCAGGAGGGGACGGTTCACGCTCAGCTACATTGAAGCCCACGAAGACCCAGAAGATGACGCTTTAATAATGAAGCTTAGAGGCCCGGAGCCCAAGGGCGGATTAGGCCCACAGTAGTAAACTGCCATGGTTATGTAACTTGTACTGTAAGTTAGGAAAGGAGAGACCGAGTCGGACACTTGTATGAGTGGGCCTCGGGACTCTGTAGACCGGCTGCGCGCCAACCTGTGTATATAAAGGGACGACCCGGCGGCGGTTCAGGGACAACAGACAACAACTCGAGACTCGGGCAAAGCGTATTTGCTCCCTGGTCATCGAAACCCAATCAATCCCATCACAACTAGACGTAGGCTTTTACCTTCATCGAAGGGGCCGAACTAGTATAAAACTCCCGTGTCCCTTGTCCGGTTTAACCCCTTCAAGCTAACCCGTAGCGATGGCTCCACGACTAAGTCCTTTCATGAGGACATCTGACGTGTTAATTGCACGACAGTTCCCAAGCGATAAAGCAAAGGTTATTTCTCCATAGGAGTTTTTGTTTGATTAATGATAATTTCTTTAGCAATTTGGGACTGGGAATCCCTATTACCACCCTTTTCTCGTGCAATAGTAAGTGAATAAACACCCATCCGGAGAATAACCCGCTTTGCATGGAAGATACCAACTACCTCTTGTCGCTCTATGAACAATCCAGGCACACAAAAATGATATTTGTTTGAAGTTTTTAGAGGTGGCACATGCAAATTTACTTTGGACGACAGGGTAATACCGCATATAGGTAGATGTGGTGGACTCATCTAGAATAACTTGGGTTTCATGTTTTTTATGTACAAGCAGAACTCCCACTTAGTATAGGCAAAGGCTAGCAAATAGGTTGAGAAGCGGACAGCTAGAGAGCAACAACGGTCATGAACATGCATTATGCATAAGTAACATTGGATACTAGCATGAGTAGGATATGAACACCATGAACATAAATATCATAGAGGCTATGTTGGTTTTGATTCAACTACATGCATGAACATGTGCCAAGTCAAGCCACTCGAACATTCAGAGGAGGATACCATATCATCATACTACATCACAATCATTTTAACGCAATGTTAACATCCAAGATAAATCATTATCCACTCCTAGCTACTTATGCACGGCATGACAAACTATAATCTCTAATTGTCGTTGCAAACATGTTTGATCATAATAGGCTGAATCATGGATACTAGGTTAAACATATATACAAAAATAGAACAAGTCTAGTTCACACCCGTTTCTCTCTGCCACGGCCAGTTCATCGAATATCGTCATTATTGCCTTTCACTTGCACGACCGAACGATTTGAAAATAATAATAGTGCAATAGTGTCGTGGACTAAGTTGGAATCTGCAAACATTTTATTCAAAAGGAGAAGATAAGGTAATATAGGCTCTTCGTTAGATCAACAATACTGCAAAGGAGAGCCACTCAACATTTTCATCGTGGTCTTTCCCTCAGTATGACTCAATAAAAAGAAAATGAAATTCGGAGAAAAACTGTGAAATATTTTTGGAGTTTTTTGTTTTTTCATAAACAAGCAAATAAAAAGGGAAAAGCAAAAATGAGAAAAACTATTTACATGGGAAACCTCCCAACAAGTAAAAGAAGAACAAGAAAATCTTTTTGGGTTTTTCTTTTTAGTGCTACAAGAATTTAAAATAGGAAGAAAAATCAAAAAGAAGCAAGAAATATGTTTTTGGATTTTCTCAAAGTTTTTCAAACACACAAGAAGAAAGCGAGAAAATAAATTTATCATGGATAATACAATGAAAAAGTGTGAACACCGACAACTAGAATGAAATGTGTGAACATGAATGTAATGTTGATGGGAATACGTACTCTCCCAAGCTTAGGCTTTTGGCCTAACTTGGTAACCAGTTAATAGCTTGCATAATGGTCGGAGTGGTAGCTCACGAAGGCCCTCGGTGTAGATGTCTCAGCCCATCGTCCAGCCACAATTGTTGCATTATGAGTTCAAGCCTCGCTCTCAAGAACATAATATCTTCCCCTGTTGTGAACATTAAAGAGAGCAAGTGCAGGCAAATATGTGTCCACCCCGGAGTCTTTCTTAAACATCAAATTATAAGTGAAATTATGGGCATCTCCTTTAAGGATCTTATGATGTTTCATAGCATCAAAGTCTAGGTATTGAGTGGGGAAAATAGAATCATAGGGCAAATGTGAAACACCCATCTCCCTCGCTAATTGTGTGGCATAAACTCCACCATAAAAATATCCACTAGCGGTGTTGTGTTGCAACCTATGTGCAACAATCGCTCCAAGATTATAACTTCAATCACCGTTGAGAGTGGTGCGTATGAGGCTCAAGTATGGAGCACAAAGTGTGCTACAATCTTGTTTGCCTACAATACATTTTCTATTAAATAATGCAAAGTACTGGATTGCAAGAAATTGAATGCTCTTTATTCTCCCTTGCATCACTCCCCTAGTCTCACCATAGCAAAGATTAGTCAAGAATACTTCAAACTTAGACCTTGGTTGTTCATCGAGTGAACCCCAGAATGGGATTTTGCAGTGGCAAGCAAACCTTTCTAGAGATATGGTAAATGGATTTTCATACAATTTAAATGACACCCTAGATTCACAGGGAAGGCATTTAAACCCTTTGACAAATGATTCAGTGAGGATGAGGTGTTGGTCGCACTTATCTGAAATGTAGGGACCGAGATCGGCATTGTGAACATATTGATCAAATTCCTCCTTAATGCCCACGCTCACCATATAATCGTTGCATGGCCATAAGCATGTTTTGGTGGTGGCACTTCGAATAGAACTTTCACTTGGTTCAACATAAGACCGACGAGCGGAGATGCTACTAGAAGATGCTTCCAAGGATATCCTCCTCGAAGAACTCTTTCCAAAGAGGTTCATCATATTCACGTACAATTTTCTGAAAAAATTTGGGTCACAAAAAATTGTTAACAAAACTTCACAAGATTGGTAGGAACTACTCATAGGGATGTATAGAGGCCACAGCAAGTATTCAAACTACGTAGAACTCTAAGAATTCAACATGCAAGCTCATCTACAGCAGCACCAAGAGTAGCTAATTATTCAAAATATAAACCACTAAAGCAAAAACTAATTGGACACATGGAGGAGCCACATACCAAGCAACAATTTCCTTAAACAGTTTCGAAAATGGAGCTTCAAGCAAACAGATCAAAATCCGCGGTTTCCGGAGCAAGAACACGAGAGAGAAAGCAATGGTGATTTTTTCTGGAGGAAAGTGATTATGTGGGAAGAAGAAGTAAGTGAGGGGGCCCACGTGGGGACCACAACCCACCAGGGCGTGCCTGGGGGTCCTGGCACGCCTAGGTGGGTTGTGCCCACTAGGTGTAGCTCCCTCTGGTATTATTTGCACCATAAATTCTTAAATATTCAGAAAAAATCATATTAAATTTTCAGGGCATTCTGAGAACTTTTATTTTTGGGTCATTTTTTATTGCATGGAAAACTCAAAAAACAGACAAAGCATGGCATTTTATTTTATTTAACTAGTAAAAACAGAAAACAAAAGGTAGGGATAGAAGGTAGTGCTCACTAAATTCATCAACTTCATACCTCTCAAAAATGACCCATTAATAAGGTTGATGAAGTCTTATTAACAACCATTTTTGATTAGCATGAAACCGAAGAACTTTTGTGGATCACTAAGTTATCTCAGTGGGGATATGAATGTTCCCAACAATAAGCATTTCATATTTCTTTTTAACAGTTGGTAGAGGTAGTTGGAAACTTCCAATAGTGATTGTCGGAGATTTTTCAATAACATTTATAGCATTCACTTCTTCAGAAAGTGCACCATATGCTCATTACCATTGATATGAAAAGTGACCTTGCTTTTACTGCAATAAATAATAGCTCCTGTAGTATTCAAGAAGGGTCTACCAAGGATAATAGACATGTTGTCGTCCTCACGCATCTCAAGTATAACAAGTCAGTCAAAATAGTAACATTAGCAACAACAACAGGCACATCCTCACAAATACCGATAGGTATGGCAGTTGATTTGTCAGCCATTTGCAAAGATATTTCAGTAGGTTTGAGTTTATTCAAATCAAGTCTTTTATATAAAGAGAAAGGCATGACACTAACACCAGCTCCCAAATCACATAAAGGAGTTTTAACATAGTTTCTCTTAATGGAGCAAGGTATAGTTGGTATTCCCGGATCTCCAAGTTTTTTAGGTACTCCATCTTTAAAAGTATAATTAGCAAGCATAGTGGAGATTTAAGCTTCTGGTATTTTTCTCTTAGTGGTGATGATGTCTTTCATGTACTTTGCATAAGGAGGCATTTTTAAGATATCAGTCAAGCGAGTGCGCAAAAAGACTGGCCTCGGCATTTCAGAAAAGCATTCAAATTCTTCATCATCTTTATTTTTAGTTGACTTAGGTGTAAAGGGCATAGGCTTTTGAACCCATGGTTCTCTTTCCTTACCCTGTTTTCTAGCAACAAAGCCTCTTTTATCATATCTTTTATTCTTTGGTTGTGGGTTATCAAGATCAGCAACTGGTTCCATCTCAACATCATTGTCTGGTTCTTTATTATTTGGTTGAGTGTCTTCATGAATCTCATCATTGTCTTTTTCATTATCAAAAGGTGAGTGTTCACTACCAGATTGAGCTTCAGCATGAGAGATAGAAACTTCATTATCATTATCAGGAGGTTTTTCTATTTCAGGTTCACTAGAGGCAGGCAAAGTCCTATTATTTTTTTCTTCCTTTTCTTTTTAGAAGGACTAGGTGTATCAGTGTTAATTATTTGAGAGTCTTGTTCAATTCTCTTTGGGTGTCCCTCAGGATAAAGTGGTTCCTGAGTCATTTTACCTCCTCTAGTTGCTACTCTAACAGCAAAGTCACTTATATTATTGTTCATTTCATAAAGAAGCTCTCTTTGGGATTTAGCAACTTGTTCTAATTGAGTTTGAACCATAGAGGCATGCTTTCCTACACCTCTAACATCATTTGAGATTCTAAATAACAAGTCACTTAAGCGAGCAATCATATCAGAGTTGTATTTCAATTGTTTCATAACATTTTCATTGAAGTGATCTTGCTTTCTAATGTAATTATCAAACTCATAAAGGCATTGACTAGGATGTTTATTACGAGGATCATCACTATCATTGAATTTCATTAAAGATTTTACCTCTACCACCTTAGGCGGTGGTGGTGCATCAAGCCCATGTATTTTTTCAATAGGTGGTAAATTTTTAACATCCTCTGCTTTAATACCTTTTTCTTTCATAGATTTCTTTGCCTCTTGCATATCTTCAGGACTGAGATATAAGATACCCCTCTTCTTCGGAATGTGTCATGGAATTAACACGTCAGATGTCCTCATGAAAGGACTTAGTCGTGGAGCCATCGTGACGGGTTAACTTGAAGGGGTTAAACCGGACAAGGGACACGGGAGTTTTATACTAGTTCGGCCCCTTCGATGAAGGTAAAAGCCTACGTCTAGTTGTGATGGAATTGATTGGGTTTCGATGACCAGGGAGCAAATACGCTTTGCCTGAGTCTCGAGTTCTTGTCTATTGTCCCTGAACCGCCGCCGGGTCGTCCCTTTATATACACAGGTTGACGCCCGACCGGTCTACAGAGTTCCGAGGCCGACTCATACAAGTGTCCCGCTCGGTCTCTCCTTCCCTAACTTACAATACAAGTTACATAACCATGGCGGTTTACCATTGTGGGCCCTAATCCGCCTTTGGGCTCCGGGCCTCTAAGCTTCATTAGTAAAGCACCATCTTCTGGGTCTTCGTGGGCTTCAATGTAGTTGAGGGTGAACCGGCCCCTCCTGGGCGGTTTACACCCAGTAGTTATATCCCCAACATTAGGCCCCAGAGTGATTTGAACCTCTTCATGTCAATCCTTAATACTTAAAGAAATTCTACGAACATCTCCTTACCTTTCTCGTAAACCGCCATAATATCTTCTCCTGCAAACTTTGTTGAACCGTCGCCGTGACGTCATCCTCTGGACACAGCAATGGATCATCATGACGTCATCTCTATATAAAAGATTAAAAAGATTCCCTTCATTTAATGGTATCTCGGAAATCGAGGCGACAGCTACGCCCTCGTTCGCCGCTTCAGGCTCCTCGATCCTCACGCCTGCCACTTATCCATTTTCCTTTATAAATAGGCTCGGGGCCCTTTATTTCTTCCCCTTCTGTGCCTCTTCTTCCTCCTCGCGACGCCCAAACTCTGAAGCTCTGCCCCCGCCCTCAACTCCGAGTACTGCATCGACAGAGGCCGCTGCATCAACCTGATTGTATCAGAGATCTTCGGCTTTTCCTCCGCTATCCCTGCGCATCCGGTAAGCTTCTCCCTCTCAACCCTAGATCTGCATTTAGGGTTCCTGTATTCTTCCGTGTTCATAGGTGTTCATCTCAGTTTCTTCGTATTTGCTTCTGCTATACTTTCTTTGATCTAACTGTAGCATGGATCTCGTGCGTTAGTTGCTCCGCCTCCAGTTTTAGCACTAGTAGGTCTTCCTTCTCTGTACAGAATCCTTTAGTAAAACGCACGAACTTCTCTGTTCTGCTTAACGCCTTTATAGATCGCAAAAAAAATTCTTACTGAAGCATTGGTAGATCCAAATTAATTCCGTCGTTGTGTGAAACCTATTTCTGTCAACACTTAGCAGATTTTCATCTCTGGCTCCTCCACCTAAGGGCGGTTTAACTCTTTAGTAGCTGGTAATCCGCCATACATCATTAGCCCTCACTTAAACCGTCGTCTGGTCTTGAATAATAAACTCCGGTTTAACTCACTTGTATGCCTTCATCAAATTCCTCGATTTAACACCGATTGGTACACACCAACCATTTGTCGTAAACCGGCCTTATTTTTCCTTTTACAGTTTGTTTCCAAAATGGCCAAGCAATTCGCCACTTGCAACTGGGTTCCGTACCGGATCACAGAGACGCAAATCAACGGATACGTTGTAATGAGCGCTTTGGCTCCAAAGAATGTCCTTCACTTGTGAGTTCCTAGCCCGGAATGCCCTCCTGAGCCTCAAGATGGAGAGGTTATTGTTTTTATGCAGCACCTAGACTGGGGTTTCAGCCCTCCCGGATCAAAGTTTTTCCGGGATGTCCTCGCTAGTTTTCAACTCCATCCACAAGATATTGGACCAAATTCCATAT
Source organism: Triticum timopheevii (assembly GCA_963921465.1). Taxonomy (NCBI): domain Eukaryota; kingdom Viridiplantae; phylum Streptophyta; class Magnoliopsida; order Poales; family Poaceae; genus Triticum; species Triticum timopheevii. The sequence continues at coordinate 121,316,582 of OY997271.1, forward strand.
CAAATATATGCAACTTTCAAGTATTTTGCGAAGTTTACCTTCAAGAGGAACCATCCGTTGAGCTCTTCCAAGACTTTTTCCATCTAAACCGCCGAACTGAGTTTTCTGATGGTCCTAACACGGAACTTGGTGGGGTATCAATCCAGAAGAGGAAAGAAGTTGACTTCCCACATGCAGCACACCACAGTCATCCCAAAGACTGGAACCAAACTTGGTTTTATTGTCAGAACACTGCCCCTGCTGGAGAAAATCCCTTGCCGGGTTACCACCCTCACCGTCTTAGTAACGGCCACCCTTTACCTCGACGATTAACTGCCAAAGAATGGCAAGCTTATGCTCCTCAAATCGCCAAGCTCCGGGCCCTCTTGGCTAACGGTTTAACTGGTGTTGATCTCGTTCGCTGCTGGGTTAAATGGCACATACTGCCCTTAAGTCGCCGCTCTGGATTAATGCATGAGTATACCGGCTACGTCAAGGACCCTCAACGGTTTAATCAAATAGAACTGATTGACAATGAAGTCACTGTATCGGTGAAGAAGATGTTAGACATAACCATCTCCGCCTGCAGCCAAACCGGGCTGGCCCCCTTTTATACCGCCAACAAACCACCAGTAGTAAAGATTCTAACTCTGTGCTTTCTTTGATCCGCCTCCGCTTTAACCATGTGCTAATACTCTGTTTTAATTTCACAGGCTACCAGCTCCTTTTGGAAAAGAAAGGCTCAAGACAAACCGGCTAGGGCTCCCCCTGTGAAGACCAAAGCCACAAAAAGAGCTGGTAAGAAGAAAACCGCTGAGTCTTCTGATCCGCCAGAAGATATTGACGAGTCAGATCAAGAGGTCGAACTTGACTCCCTTTGTTCCTTTTTCATACACCTTATTGACAATGACTATTCCCAAGATGACGCGGAGGCCAGCCGTGCGGACCATGTTGAGGTAATCTCTCTTTCCTCCGATTCAGATATTGTGCCGGTTCAAAGATTTCGCCGTGCAGTTCGAAAAGTAAAATGCTCTCACCCTCTTGCTTATTGGGATCCGCAATTTTCTTTGAAGACTCGGCAAGCTGAAGGGTGTCGCACAACCCGGCACAGTGGCCAACAAGTCACTTCTTCCGGTTTACCGGATACGCCAACCCGTAAGCGTCGTCCAGAGGTGACTTGTTCTCCTGAAAAACTTTATCCTTTGAAGGGTTTATTCCGATGCCCACTCAATCCGTCTGATCCGAATTACCAGGCATCTTCCAATTTGTCTGGCGGTTCATCAACCACTCAGCTGCCTCCCCTCAAGATCGTCGCTGGGTAAGTGTGTTACTTTTTTGATTTGTTTCTTCATGTGTCGGTTTATCATACTATCCCTTACTTTTGATGTTGTAGCGCCAAGGCCCGATTGAGAAAGAAAGCTAAAACCAGCGGCCCTACTGACGATGTTGATCCGGAGAAGACCCCAGAAAATGTTGGTGAAAATCCTGATATTGTCATAGATGACTCTACTCCGCAAGACCCAACTACTGATGCTAACCCGCCGGAGGCTGATCCGGCTACACATGTTGATACATCAAGTCCACATGCCACACATCCAAGTCCAGTTGTTGATCCACGGAATTCAACTGCTGATTCGCCAAGCCCTGCTACCAATCCGCCAAGCCCATTTAAAGATAATATCAATCCACCGAGCCCAGCCAAAGATGATGATGACGTTGTTGTCACTGGCACTGCTTATATCACCCCGGGCAATCCAGTTGTTTTGTCAAAACATACCGCCAAGGAAGAATTTGTTGTTATGGGCAAGGGGAAGGGGAAGGCCGATTTGTCAAGCTATGCTAATCTTTCTGCTTAGGAGCTTCATTCCGGATTCTTGAACCGCCTCTTCACAAGCCGGGATTATGAGGCCGATTTGGTAAATCTGATGAAGGAACGCTATGAGGTACACTTTCATCCTAATTCTGTACATGTATTGCATTGTAGCCCCCAAGGGCCGGTTTATCTTTTGAAGATAATTCGGGACTTTTAAAGATAAAGAACACTTGGACTTTCTAGCCCCCAAGGGTCGGTTTGTCTTGCAAAGACAAAAGGGACTTCTACATTCCATATTGTACTTAACTCTCCTAGTGTATTTTCTTGATCAAACACACATTAGCCCCCAAGTGCCAAGATTAAAACTTGTATTGATCCTTGGGACTTCAAATAATCAGTAGAAAAAAGCAATCCGCATCAGCCCCCAAGTGCCAAGTATATAACTGGTTATATGCTTGGGACTTTCGATAAAATATTGACATGTTCCTCTGATTGTGGCAGACTGATATAAATCAACAAGGCTCTCAAATTGCTGATCTTCAAGAGAATATAAAATCCCAACAAGTAGAAACTTCCAAGGCCAAGGATGAGTTGAAAACCGCTTTAACCACCATGGAGCAACTCAAAGAATGGTTCAAGTCTGAGCATGCCAACTGGGATACTGAAAAGGCTGCATTGCTGAAGCGGGCTGAAGACACCGAGGCGGCTCTTAAACCGGTGCCCGAAGAGCTTACTGGGTTGAAGCGCCAAGTGAATGCTATGACCTCTGCAATATTTGGTAAGTACTTTTGCCAAGGCTTCTTGAATGACCATATTTGAAATTTGCCAGTTTAACATGAAATTCTTAAACCGCTATAGGTGGCCACATTGCTCATCTGGGCTCTGATATGCGGATGAAGCTGAAGGCAGCATATACTCTGATTGAACAGTTGTATACTGGTGCCCAATGGGTTATCTGCGCAACCTCATATGACAATTCGGCCCCAACATTGATCAAGGACACTCTAGCAAGGTTATCCATGATGCCAGCGTAGATAGAAGAGATGAAGCGATCCGCTACCAGGGCTGGCGCTTTGTTGGCACTTACTCGAGCCAAAGCATGGATAGCTGACCTGGATCCGGTTGACATTGCCAAGGGCTTTCCCAGTGAACAAGAAGACGGGGCAGAGTTTGATAACGAAGCCCTCAAAAAAGTGACAAGGGAGATGCGTCCTCTGGCAAGTCAATTGGCAGAAGAAGCTAACTTGACTGTTCACCGGTCCTTCTATGATGCCAACAACAAACGGATTGAGGCTGTCATTCCAGAAGTGCAAAATCTTATTCCGCCCATCCGTAAGCACACTTACGCCCCTAACATTGATCCGACTGAACTTATAAGTGAAGAGGCTGTCTTTCAGGCTTTAACCCGGATTGACTGGACCACCACTGACTTCCAGCCACTGGATGGGGAGGAGGAGGCTGAACCGACGCCAGATGACCCCTCAACTTCACGTCAACATGGTGATGAGGCTTGATCCGACAATCTGGTTGATGCTTCATAAACTTTGTTCTGTTGGAAGAAACAATTCCTTATTTTGGGCCTTGAAGCGCCTTGTAATAGGCTTGTAAAAATACTTTGATCTGCTGCCATCGTGCACTGGGATATACTTTGTTTGATTCGCCATGACAATTTCAGTGTTGGCTTATATATCATAATAAATTATGCAACCCCTATGTCTGCATAAAAAGAATTGTCCTGGCGGTGTATCGCCGGACGGGTCATAATGCCCAAGATAAAGCCTGGCTAATAACCAAAGCAGAATAAATATGAAATAACTCATACCTGTGATATGAAATCACTTAGTCGGTTTACCAACTTTATTGTAGTAAGGGTGGAAACCCAAATCTTGAAGTGTTTGACCTCTCACCATGTAATGATGTTAAGTAAGAAGCCATGCCGGGTTACGATGAACACCAGATGATCAAAGTGGCGACACATAGTCAAAGCCAGACCGGGTTAATAAACACCAGTTGATAATTGGATGTGGTTTTACAACTTATAGTTGAAACCAAGCCAGGTTAACAAACACCGGGCTAAAATAATGACTGAGAAGTCATACGGGTCAAGAGACGCCGGTTTAACTGAAAACCATAATAAAGGAGAGAAAACTTTCAGAAAGCAAATAAAACTTGTAGTTGAGGCTTTTCAAGGGCTGCCAGGCCCAAATTCGAGGCTTTTCATGGGCTGCCAGGCCACTGAGTTGAACCACTTGACAAAGCCTTTTAAGATGGGTCTCCAACTAACCAATCATCGTTTTAACTTTGACAAGTTCAGGGTCTCAATGAGAGTAACTGTCAAACGTTCGATGGGTCATGCCAGGATTACCTGGATAGGAGTGGCTTACTTGATGAAGGCAGGTTAACCCGGGGTTTTAGGTGAATACACCAGGCTTCCAAGCCATGGGTCGATACCCAGCTACAAGGGTCCTTTCAAACTCCTTGGTATTTTACACAAGGAGCCCCTAGGTAACTTTGTGAGCTGTGCTCACGGGTGCCTATGTTTGAGCTGTGCATAGCATCCAGACTCTCTTTGGCCCCTTAGGTGTGAAGCTCCCAAGCTATATTATGGCATGATAGCAGGTTTAACAGGTAGTACTACGCTTTGTCAGCTGAAGCCCCCATGTAACTCGAAGGATATTTGGGAAAAAACAGCAGAGGCCCTGCTTATAGCAAGGATGCTGGTTTATTATATTGATCATAATATATACATTGTCGAAATATGTACATAAGAAAAGCCTATGGCTCAAGTGTAGTAAGGCCGAAGGAGAGCTATGTTCCAAGGCCGTCGGGTCTCCTCCTCAGAACTGCGTGAGTCTTCTCGAACGTCAATGAGGTAGTAAGATCCGTTGTGCAGATTTTTGTTGACCACAAAGGGTCCTTCCCAAGGTGGGGATAACTTGTGCATATCGGTCTGATCCTGGATGAGCCGGAGTACTAAGTTGCCTTCTTGAAAGGTTCTTGTCTTAACCCGGCGGCTGTGATAACGCCGCAGGTCTTGTTGATAAACCGCCGATCGAGCCAAAGCCATGTCCCATTTCTCATCTAACAGGTCCAGCGCCTCTTGGTGTGCTTGCTCATTGTCTGCTTCAACATAATTAGCAACCCGGGGCGAGTCATGATGAATATCACTTGGGAGGACAGCCTCAGCCACGTAAACCATGAAGAAAGGTGTATAACCCGTGGATCGGTTTGGGGTGGTGTTTATACTCCATAACACATATGGTAATTCTTCCATCCAACAACCCGGCGTCCGCTTCAAAGGAACCATAAGCCGGGGCTTGATACCCTTCAGAATTTCTTGATTCGCCCTTTCTGCTTGTCCATTAGACTGGGGATGAGCCACGGACGCTACATCAAGCCGGATGTGCTCTCGTTGACAAAACTCCTCCATCTTGCCTTTAGAAAGATTTGTGCCATTATCTATGATGATGCTGTGTGGAAAACCAAAACAGAAAATGACCTTTTTGAGGAATTGAACCCCCGTGGCTGCATCACACTTGCTGACGGGCTCCGCTTCAACCCATTTAGTGAACTTGTCAACCGCCACCAACAGGTGGGTCTTCTTATCCTTGGAACGCTTAAAAGGTCCCACCATATCAAGCCCCCAAGTGGCAAAAGGCCAAGTGATAGGAATCATCCGTAGTTCTTGAGCCGGAACATGAGCTCGACGTGAAAACTCTTGACAAGCGTCACACCGCTTTACCAGATCCTCCGCATCAGCATGAGCTGTCAACCAATAGAACCCATGACGAAAAGCTTTAGCTACCAGGGATTTTGAACCGGCATGGTGACCACAATCCCCTTCATGGATTTCACGTAGAATCTCTTGCCCTTCTTCAGGAGAAACACAACATTGAAACACGCCTGAGACACTGCAACGGTGTAACTCGCCATGGTGAACAACCATGGACTTGGACTGCCGGATTATCTGTCTGACGAAGACCTCATCATCTGGTAACCCGCCCAGGTTCATATACGCCAAATATGGAACCGTCCAATCCGGATTGACGTGCAAAGCGGCCACCAATTGAGCTTCCGGATCAGGAACAGCTAAATCCTCCTCTGAAGGCAACTTAACAGACGGGTTATCCAAGATATCCAAAAAGGTATTGGGTGGTACCGGTTTACGCTGAGATCCCAGCCGGCTTAAAGCATCTGCTGCTTCGTTTTTGCGCCGGTCAATGTGCTCAACCTGATAACCCTTAAAGTGACCTGCCACAATATCCACCTCGCGGCTATAAGCCGCCATAAGTGGATCCTTAGAATCCCAAGTACCAGAAACTTGCTGAGCCACCAGATCAGAATCTCCAAAACAGCGAACCCAGCTTAAGTTCATTTCCTTAGCCACGCGGAGACCGTGGAGTAAGGCTTCATACTCAGCTACATTGTTAGTACAAGGAAACATTAAGCGGAGAACATAACAGATTTTATCACCTCGAGGGGAAGTAAGGACAACTCCAGCCCCCGAGCCCTCCAATTGCCTGGATCCATCAAAATGAATAGTCCAGTATGTGTTGTCTGGTTTGTCCTCTGGTGCCTGTAACTCGGTCCAATCGTTGATGAAGTTGACAAGGGCCTGAGATTTGATGGCCGTTCGAGGCATATACTTCAAACCATGTGGACCAAGCTCAATTGCCCACTCTGCAACCTGGCCAGTTGCTTCTCTGTTCTGAATTATATCGCCCAAAGGAGCAGAACTAACCATGGTGATGGGATGGCCTTGAAAATATTGCTTGAGCTTTTGACTTGCCATAAAAACTCCGTACACCAGCTTCTGCCAATGTGGATATCGTTATTTTGACTCGATCAGGACTTCGCTGATGTAATACACGGGCCGTTGAACCGGATACTCCTTCCCGGCCTCCTTACGCTCAACCACAATTGCCACACTGACCGCACGAGCATTGGGAGCCACGTACAATAGCAAGGGCTCCTTATCAACCAGAGCAGCAAGGACCGGCGGTTCAACCAACTGTCGCTTTAAATCCTCAAATGCCGCATCAGCTGCATCACTCCAGACGAAATCGTCTGTGTTTTTCAACATCTGATACAAAGGAATCGCCTTCTCTCCCAAACGGCTGATAAACCGGCTAAGGGCTGCAATCTGATCTGCCAGTCGGTGAACATCATTGATACACTTCGGTTTAGCCAGGGATGTAATTGCTTTGATTTTTTCCGGGTTAGCCTCAATACCTTGGTTGGACACCAGAAAACCCAAGAGCTTGCCTGCCAGAACACCAAAAACACATTTGTCCGGATTAAGCATCATTTTGTAAACCCGAAGATTGTCAAATGTCTCCTTGTGGTCATCTATCAAGGTTTCCTTCTAACTGGACTTTACCACAATGTCATCCACATAGGCATGAACATTACGCCCAATCTGCGTGTGAAGACAATTTTGCACACAACGCTGATAAGTTGCCTGGGCACTCTTGAGCCCAAAGGGCATAGAAACATAGCAGAAGGCTCCAAAGGGAGTGATGAAGGTTGTCTTCTCCTGGTCCTTAACTGCCATCTTAATCTGATGATAACCTGAATAAGCATCCAAGAAACTCAGGCGCTCACAACCCACCATCGCATCAATAATCTGATCAATACGCGGGAGAGCAAAAGGATCGGCCAGACAAGCCTTATTCAAATCTGTGTGGTCCACACACATACGCCAAGTGTCGTTTTTCTTGAGGACAAGCACCAGATTAGCCAACCACTCGGGGTGAAACACTTCGACTATAAACCCAGCAGCCAACAGTCGGGCTACCTCCTCACCAATAGCCTTGCGTCTTTCCTTGTTAAAGCGGCGAAGAAATTGCTTGACCGGTTTAAACTTGGGATCAATATTGAGAGTGTGCTCAATGAGTTCCCTCGGTACACCTAGCATGTCAGAAGGCTTCCATGCAAAAATTTCCCGGTTCTCACGGATGAACCCAATGAGCGCGCTTTCCTATTTCGGATCCAAATTGGTGCTAATGCTAAACTGTTTGGATGAATCGCCAGGAACAAAGTCAACAAGTTCAGTCTCATCGGCCTGTTTGAACTTCAGGGTCGGGTCATGCTCGGTGTTGGGCTTCTTCAGAGGGGTCATGTCTGCCGGATCAACATTATCTTTGTAAAATTCAGCTCCTCTGTAGCACAAACCGACTCAGCATAGGCCGCATCACCTTCCTCACAATCCAAAGCGATCTTTCGGCTTCCATGTACTGTGATAGTCCCCCTATGACCTGGCATTTTGAGCTGTAAATAGATATAGCAGGGCCTCGCCATAAATTTGGCGTAAGCCGACCATCCAAACAGTGTGTGATACAGGCTCTGGATTTTCACCACTTCAAAGGTCAATGTCTCAGACCTGGAATCATGCTCATCTCCAAACACAACTTATAAAGCAATCTTGCCAACAGGATATGCCGATTTACCTGGTACCACACCATGAAAACAGTGTTTGACGGTTTAAGACTCTTATCTGTCAACCCCATGCGACGGAAAGTTTCATAGTACAGGATATTGATGCTACTCCCTCCATCCATCAGTACCTTGGTGAACTTATAACCTCCCACCTGAGGCGCCACCACCAAAGCAAGGTGACCCGGATTGTCAACCCGGGGCGGATGATCCTCTTTACTCCACACGATGGGCTGCTCGGACCACCGCAAGTAACGTGGCACCGTCGGTTCAACAGCATTAACTACTCTGTTGTGAAGCTTCTGAACTCGCTTGCACAAACTAGTAGTGAATACATGATACTACCCACCATTTAACTGCTTGGGGTGACTTTGATAACCTAACTGCTGCTGATTCCCTTGATTATTCTATTGGCTGTTACCACCTTGGCTGTTCTGGTTGCCCTGATTATTCTGAAATCCAGAGCTTCAACCGCCCCCACCATGAAAACCTGGACCTGAACCGCCTGATGGGCCCTGATCATACCGGAATAGATCAGAATTTTTGAACTCTTTCATAATGTGACAATCTTTCCAAAGATGTGTTGATGGCGTCTCCCTGGTCCCGTGCTTTGGGCAGGGCTGGTTTAACAAGCATTCTAGATTCATCCCTCCACCACGCTGAGGCGGTTTACCATTACGACGCTGCATATTGGTGTTACCCACAAAATCTGAACTATCTACTTTGCGCTTACCATTGCCCCCATGGCCTCCTTGGTTGTGATGATGTCCTTTTGCACCGCCGTTCTTCTTTCCCTTCTCTGGTTTCTCCTCATCAGAATCGGGATCCTTGGTATTATCAGAATCGGCATATTTGACCAAGGCTGCCATAAGTGTCCCCATGTCATTGTAGTGGCGCTTGAGCCGTCCCAACTTCATCTTCAGTGACTTAAACCGGCAATTATGCTCCAGCATTATGATCGCTTGGCCAGCATTAATCCGGTCCGACAAATGCAAAACTTCTTAAACCCGGCGCACCCAATGAGTAGTTGACTCATTTTCCCCTTGAACACAGGCATCCAGATCCACAATGGACATAGGTTGTTTGCATGTGTCTTTGAAATTGGCTATAAAGTGGGCCTTCAACTGATCCCATGACTCGACAGAGTTGGCTGGTAGATTTTTCAACCAAGTACGGGTTGTCCCTTCCAACATCACGTGAAATACTTTGCACAAGCCGCTTCATCCACACCCAGCATATCCGTTGCCATCTCATAACTTTTGACCCACGCCTCAGGTGGCTGATCAGCGGTGTAATTTGGCACCTTACGCGGACCCTTGAAATCTTTAGTCAGTCGCACATTAAGGAGAGCCGGAATGAGACACCGCCCTCCCCAAGAACTGAAGGCTAAGCCGGTGCCTCGGTCTACTGACGCTGCGTGCTAAACCGGGGCGGGTTGATAACGACCCGTATATTGTGTTGCCAAAGCGGCCTCCCTTCGTGCTCTGCCATTATCCACCACGTCTTGAGCATTTACCTCACCGCGAGCCGGATTGGGTCCTTGGGGGACATTGCGGTGCCGCGCACTGCTAGACACTTCCGGTTCATCCATGTGCCTGCTATAACTTTTGCTCGGACGGGGAGTCGAATGAATTATATCCCGGCTATAGGAATAGGCCTGCTGCTGCACCACGACGGTTTGAAGAAGATCTCTGGCCCACCGCGTCTCAATTGCTGCCAGTGAATCGCCCTCCATCGGAATAGCTGCCAGGCGAGATGCTGCAGCAATCATGTTATCCAAAGGGCTCAAAAAGTGACCCGGTGGTGTTGACACGTATTGCGGTGGGTTATCCGTTCGTCGGGGTGGTTCCATCGTCCGTGGTTGATCCGGTGCTGCCCTCGGCGCGTCGGTCTGGTTTGTGGCGACCGGATTACTCGGCCCAGCCCCTGGTGTATTGAAGAGATTTACTCCCTCGAAGACTGGTGGCATACGTGATCAATACTTTCTCCGCATTACATCATTTGATGCATTCTGATCCAACATGAGCCAGTAATTCTGCGCCTGTATCTGTTGTGACTGGGCGTCCAAAGCTGCCCGTTCTTCAACCAACCTAGCATCCTCAGTTGCTAGGTCCTCCTTAGCCTGTGTTATCTGGTCCTTCAGCTTTGCAATATTCGCGTTATGCTGATCCTGCGTCTCCGGGGTAACTGTCGTGGTTAACAAGGTTGCCCAGGCATCCATCAAACCGGAGAGGACTTGAGCCGGTCGGCACTTCGGACCTCCTGCCGCGGCTGCTGATCCGGTATTCATTGCTACTGCGGATGAAGATTGTAGAGTGGGCTGTGTTCCGGCCATGAAAACAGCAACCCGACTTGGCGGTTCAAGGAGGTCCGGAATACTGTTTCCATCGGAATATCCTTCGAACACACCATCATGAATTTGGTACAGGGACTCGGTTTCACCAGTGGATGACTCACCATCGGAATAAACAGCTATCTCACCTTCAGACACCGGTTCAGATCCGATCCCATGAACACATCCTACGAACGCACGCTTCATGGCGGGCTTAACCCGGGCAGGACTCGCACGCTGAGCCGTCTCGATGAGGTCGGTGTAGGTGTCCGGCTCAGGGCCCGGTTCGCCGATCTTGCCGATGAAGACATGAATTCCGCCAAAGGGGACCTGGTACTCGTACTCGATTGAGCCGGCCTCGGCGCCCCATCCTTCATCGTCGATGTAGAGCTTGCCGCGATGACTCTTGGTCATCCGGCCAACCACGTACCCCTTGAGTCCTTCAAAGCTGCCCTTCAAGAACTCGAAACCATCGGGCGATAGCCCCACGGTGGGCGCCAACTATCATGGAATTAACACGTCAGATGTCCTCATAAAGGACTTAGTCGTGGAGCCATCGCGACGGGTTAGCTTGAAGGGGTTAAACCATACAAGGGACACTGGAGTTTTATACTAGTTCGGCCCCTTCGATGAAGGTAAAAGCCTACGTCTAGTTGTGATGGAATTGATTGGGTTTCGATGACTAGGGAGCAAATATGCTTTGCCTGAGTCTCGAGTTCTTGTCTGTTGTCCCTAAACCACCGCCGGGTTGTCCCTTTATATACACAGGCTGACGCCCGGTCGGTCTACAGAGTCCTGAGGCCGACTCATACAAGTGTCCAGCTCAGTATCTCCTTTCCTAACTTACAATACAAGTTACATAACTATGGCGGTTTACCATTGTGGGCCCTAATCCCCCTTTGGGCTCCGGGCCTCTAAGCTTCATTAGTAATGCACCATCTTCTGGGTCTTCATGGGCTTCAATGTAGTTGAGGGTGAAGCGGCCCCTCCTGGGCAGTTTACACCCAGTAGTTATATCCCCAACAGAATGGGTTTAATCGGTGTTTTAGGAGGAGTACAATCACCATAATTTTTCAATATATTATTCAATAATTCTTCAGCTTGTGCAATAGTTTGTTCCCTAAAAACACAACCATCACAACTATCTTGGAAATCCCTAGAAGCATCAATTAGTCCATTATAGAAGATATCAAGTATTCATTTTTCTCAAGAGGATGATCAGGCAAAGCATTAAGCAATTGGAGAAGCCTCCCCCAAGCTTGTGGGAGACTCTCTTCTTCAATTTTCACAAAGTTAAATATTTCCTGCAAGGCAACTTGTTTCTTATGAGCAGGGAAATATTTTTCAGAGAAGTAATAAATCATATCCTGGGGACTATGCACACAACCAGGAGCAAGAGTATTATACCAAGCTTTAGCATCACCCTTTAATGAGAACAGAAATAATTTGAGGATATAGTAATAGCGAATCGAGCAAAAAGGGTGGCTATGTCATTCAACTTAGTAAGATGTGCCACAACAGTTTCAGTTTCATAACCATGGAAAGGATCAGATTCAACCAAAGTAATTAACTCTGGGTCGACAGAGAATTCATAATCCTTATCATCAATAAAGATAGGTGAAGTAGCAAACTTAGGATCACATTTCATTCTAGCATTCAAATATCTTTCTTTATACTTGCATGGTAATTTTCCTAGATCATCTCTATCCTTACAAGCAAGAATATCTCTAGTTGCCTCTTCACTCATAACATAACCTTCCGGTACTTTTGGCAATTCATATCTGGGAGGGCTAGTTCTAGTAGGTGTTTCAAGATTTTTAGTTTCAAGCTCATCATCAGTTTCAACAATATCATGTGTATTACTCTAGCAATTTTTCATGAAGAAATTCACCTAGTGGCACATCATCATCAAGCAAGGTACTAGCATCATCATGAGTAGCATTCATAGTAGAAGTAGCATCATCAACAACTTGCGACATATCAAAATTAATAGCATGTGGTGGAGTTGCAAGTTTACTAATAACAGAAGGTGAATCTAAAGTGGAGTTGGATGGCAGTTCCTTACCTCCCCTCGTCTTAAAGGGAAAAAATATTAGTCTTAGCATCCTTCAGATTCTTCATAGTGACAATATGATAATAATCCCAAGTGACTCAACAAATATAGCTATGCTCCCCGACAACGGCGCCAGAAAAAAGGTCTTGATAACCCACAAGTATATGGGATCGCAATAGTTTTCGAGGGAAGAGTATTCAACCCAAATTTATAGATTCGACACAAGGGGAGCCAAAGAATATTTTCAAGTATTAGCAGCTGAGTTGTCAATTCAAACACACCTGGAGATTAATTATCTGCAGCAAAGTGATCAGTAGCACAGTAATATGATAATTTTGATAGTAATGGTAGCAGCAACAGTAACGGTAACAGTGATAGCAATGGTTTTGTAGTAGTAACAATAGCAGTAGCAGCAGTAGTAACTTAGCAAGAACAATATAAGGTAAATTCATAGGCATTGGATCGGTGATTCGTTGGATGATATTCATCATGAGACAGTCATAACCTAGGGCGACACGGCACTAGCTCCAGTTCATAAATATAATGTAGGCATGTGTTCCGTAAATAGTCATACATGCTTATGGAAAGAACTTGCATGACATCTTTTGTCCTACCCTCCCGTGGCAGCGAGGTCCTATTGGAAACTAAGGGATATTAAGGCCTCCTTTTAATAGAGAACCAGAACAAAGCATTAACACACAATGAATACATGAACTCCTCAAACTACGATCATCACCAGGAATGGTCTCGACTATTGTCACTCCGAGGTTGCCGGATCATAACACGTAGTAGGTGACTATAACTTGCAAGATCGGATCTAGAACATGGATATAATGGTGATAACATAAACGGTTCAGATCTGAAATCATGGCACCCGGTCCCAAAGTGACAAGCATTAAGCATGGCAAAGTCATAGCAACATCAATCTTAGAACATAATGGATACTAGGGATCATGCCCTAACAAAACTAACTCGATTACATGATGAATCTTATCCAACCCCTCACCGACCAGCGAGCCTATGAAGGAATTACTCACTCCCGATGGGGAGCATCATGGAATTTGCGATGGAGAAGTGTTGGTGATGACGAAGATCAAAGATCCACCTCTCCGGAGCCCCATACGGACTCCAGATCTGGCCTCCCAATGAAGAACAGGAGACGGCGGCGGCTCCGTCTCGTGAAGCGCGATAATTATGTTCTCCCTATTTTTTTCTAGAAATATGTGATTTTATAGCGTCGGTTTCAGGGTCTGCGGGGCCACCAGGTGGGGACAACCCACCTGGGCGCGCCTAGAGGGAGTGGCGCATCCTGGTGGGTTCTGCCCACCCAGGTGGTCCCCTCCGGTGGTTCTTGGCTCCAGAAATTCTCTTTTATTGTATAAAAATCCTCGCAAAGTTTCATTCCATTCCGAGAACTTTTATTTTTGCACCAAAATAACACCATGGTAATTCTGTTGAAAACAGCGTCAGCCTGGGTTAGTTTCATTCAAATTATGTAAATTAGAGTCCAAAACAAGAGGAAAAGCATTAGGAAAAGTAGATACGACAGAGATGTATCACTGTTACAACTACTACAAACTTTTTACTACTGTTGTTACCATCACTGTTACTGATACTATCATTGCTAGTGCTATCAAATTACCATACTACTATGCTACGGATCACTTTGTTGTAGATATTTAATCTCCAGGTGTGGTTGAATTGACAACTCAACTGCTAATACTAACAAATATTCTTTTGCTCCCCTTGTGTTGAATCAATTAATTTGGGTTGAATCTACCCTCAAAAACTTTTGCGATCCCCTATAGTTGTGGGTTATCAAGGAGGCTCCAAAACTTTTCTTGACATAGGGTGGAAATCCTCTAATATGTGTGTGTGTGTCTTAGAGGGGAGGGAGGGCAGCCACCAAGGGGGCGCCGGCCTTGGGGGGAGTCCCACTACCTCCCCAAGTAGGATTCGCCCCTCCCCCCCCCCCCAACAAAGAAAGGGGGGCGCCGGCCTTGGGGGGAGTCCCACTACCTCCCCAAGTAGGATTCGCCCCTCCCCCCCCCCCCAACAAAGAAAGGGGGCGCCACATCCATATGGGCCTAAGTGGCCCATATTTTCCTCCACCTCTTGGCCTTTTAAGGCCCATTGATATTTTAATTAAATATAAAATGTTCTAAATAGTTTCAGATTATTATATATATAATTTAACATCTCCGGAAACATTTACAACTATATAATTAAACTGCAATACCCGGTATTACCCGATATTCACCGAAACCCTTCCGGTGACACCGAAACGCTTCCGGAACCTCTCGGAACTATTTCGGATATTAATGAAACAATTGCACATATATATTCTCATTACTCTCGTCATATTAACACTCAGTGGATTGTGATTAACTTAAGCTTCTGACCCTGTAGATTCGATAAATCATAGACATGAACGAAACCCCTTTGTTCAATGATAGCGGAACCGTGGACATCCATATCGATCCCTATGATTACACGAATGATATTCGAGTGAACCTTTGGTTATCATGTGATGTTCCCTTTGCTTTGCGATACTTTACAAAACCCGGTGTGCATCGGTATCCTCTTGAGTCACTATACCGTTGCTCCTGTTACTGGTTTTGTTCTTCATTCTCGTTGACATGTTCCGGCATCGCCATGACGTAGTCACACGTGTCTGGCTAGACAATGATGGATGCCATCACACCGAGAGGCCCCAAAGAATATATATCCATCGTCAGAGGAGGAAATCCACTCTCAAGCTATCCGGTCACTTGTCAAACTTTTCGGTGTGCCTGCAAATTGTCGTTATGATCACCTTGTTACATATGACGTTTGAGCAACTCCAAAGCCCACCATCCGATAGGAAGTGACGGTCGGAGCAACTAAAAGACATCTAACACTCCATGTTATAACAGATAATTTCAGACGATATGATCACACAGTATAACAGACAAGTATTGGGTCGATTCAATATGATTGTTCTTCTAACGTCATACCCTAAATGTTGTTTTAGGACTATCGTTACACTTAACGATATCCTAAGACCAGAAAACGTGATCACCAACAACACTTGTGTGATGCCCCCAATTCAATCATACACTAATCATACACGCAAACATGTACGATCAAGATCAGGGACTCACAGGAAGATATCAACACAACTCTAGACACAAATTAAAATAATACCAGCCTTATATTACAAGCAAGGGGCCTCGAAAGCTCGAATACATAGCTCGATGCACAAGAGAGTCAGCGGAAGCAACAATATGTGACAACAGACATTAGTTAAATAAGACTCCCTTAAGAAGGTAAGCACAAAAACAACAAAGATCGAAGAGGCAAGGCCTCCTGCTTGGGACCGCCTAACTACTCCTGGTCGTCGGTGGTCTCCACGTAGTAGTAGGCATCCTCGGGGTAGTAGCAGACGTCGGTGGTGGCAGCTGGCTCCTGGGATCCACCATCTGATCGCATCAAATGGGTATAGGGGAAAAGGAGGTAGCAAAGCAACTGTGAGTACTCATCCAAAGTACTCGCAAGACTTACATTAGAACTATACTAGGTATGTGACAATATCAAAGGAATGAGTTGTATCTATGAACTGAACTGCAGAATGCCAGAGGAGAAGGGGAAATCCTAGCCTATCAAAGACTAGCACCTTCAAGCATCTTGCGGCATTCAGAAGAGTACATAATAGCATATTATAATTTGCTACTTCTTGGGCTTGCGTTGTTATTTCCCTTTAAGAGGAAAGGGTCATGCAGCAAAATAGAGAAAAGTATTTCCCTCAATTAAGAACCAAGGTATCAATCCAGTAGGAGGAACAACCAAGTCTCCAATAGATGCACATGCATGATGTCTACTACACAACCTTCTTCTTGTAGACATTGTTGGGCCTGCAAGTGCACAGGTTTGTAGGACAGTAGCAAATTTCCCTCAAGTGGATGACCTAAGGTTTATTAATCCGTAGGAGGCGTAGGATGAAGATGGTCTCTCTCAAGCAACCCTGAAACCAAATAACAAAAAGTCTCTTGTGTCCCCAACACACCCAATACAATGGTAAATTGTATAGGTGCACTAGTTCGGCGAAGAGATAAAGATACAAGTGCAAAATAGATAATAGATATAGGTTTTTTTAATCTGAAATAACAAAAACAGCAAGGTAGCGAGTGGTAAAAGTGAGCGTAAACGGTATTGCAATGATAGGAAACAAGGCCTAGGGTTCATACTTTCACTAGTGCAAGTTCTCTCAACAATAATAACGTAGATAGATCATATAAAAAGCCTTCAACATCCAACAAAGAGTCACTCCAAAGCCACTAATAGCGGAGAACAAATGTAGAGATTATGGTAGGGTACAAAACCACCTCAAAGCTATTCTTTCGGATCGATCTATAAAAGAGTTCGTACTAGAATAACACCTTAAGACACAAATCAACCAAAACCCTAATGTCACCTAGATACTCCATTGTAACCTCAAGTATCCGTGGGCATGTGTAGGACCTTGAGAAGAGGTGTCTAGAGGGGGGTGATTAGACACTAAGTACCAAAGTTGCAGTTTTTAAGTTCTTAAAGTTTAAGTGGAGTTTAGGCACAAGTTTAACATTCACAACACATATCAAGCAAGCATGCAAAGAGTATATGAGCAGCGGAAAGTAAAGCATGCAACTTGCAAGAATGTAAAGGGAAGGGTTTTGGAGGATTCAAACGCAATTGGAGACACGGATGTTTTGGCGTGGTTCTGATAGGTGGTGCTATCGTACATCCACGTTGATGGAGACTTCAACCCACGAAGGGTAACGGTTGCGCGAGTCCACGGAGGGCTCCACCCACGAAGGGTCCATGAAGAAGCAACCTTGTCTATCCCACCATGGCCGTCGCCCACGAAGGACTTGCCTCACTAGCAGTAGATCTTTACGAAGTAGGCGATCTCCTTGCCCTTACAAACTCCTTGGTTCAATTCCACAATCTTGTCGGTGGCTCCCAAGTGACACCTAGCCAATCTAGGAGACACCACTCTCCAAGAAGTAACAAATGGTGCGTTGATGATGAACTCCTTGCACTTGTGCTTAAAATGATAGTCTCCCCAAAACTCAACTCTCTCTCATAGGATTTGGATCTGGTGGAAAGAAGATTTGAGTGGAAAGCAACTTGGGGAAGGCTAGAGATCAAGATTCATATGGTAGGAATGGAATATCTTGGCCTCAACACATGAGTAGGTAGTTCTCTCTCGGAAATAGGATGGTGGAAGTGTAGGTTCGTTCTGATTGCTCTCTCCACGAATGAAGAGGAGGTGGAGGGGTATATATAGCCTCCACACAAAATCTAACTGTTACACACAATTTACCAAACTCGGTGGGACCGAATCATCAAACTCGGTCGGACCGATTTAGTAAACCTAGTGACCGTTAGGATTTTCGGTGGGACCGAAATGCAACTCGGTAAGACCGATATGGTTAGGGTTACGGCATAACGTAATCTCGGTGAGACCGATTACACAAACTCGGTTGGACCTATTTTGGTAATTAGCTAACCAGAGAGTTGGTCAGGCAAACTCGGTGGGGCCGATTACTCAAACTCGGTGGGACCGATTTTGGTAATAAGTTAACCACAGAGTTTGCATTGTAATCTCGGTAGTACCGATTCCTCAAACTCGGTGAGACCGATTTTGATAATGGACATACACATAGAGATTACAATCCCGTCGCGATGAGACCGAGATCCCTATCGGTGAGACCGATTTGCCTAGGGTTTGTGGCAGTGGCTAAGACATCCAAACTCGTTGGCGCCGGATAGAAAGAATCGGTGGGGCCGAGTTTGACTTTAGGTTTAGGACATATGTGTGGAAGTGGGAAAGTAGTTGAGGGTATTTGGAGCATATCACTAAGCACTTGAAGCAAGAGGCTCATTAAGCAACACCTCATCCCTCCTTGATAGTATTGGCTTTTCCTATAGACTCAATGTGATCTTGGATCACTAAAATGTAACATGAAGAGTCTTGAGCTTGAAGCTTGAGCCAATCCTTTGTCCTTAGCATCTTGAAGGAGTTCCCACATCCTTTAGTCCATGCCACTCCATTGTTGAACTTATCTGAAACATACTAGATAAAAGTGTTAGTCCAACAAGAGATATGTTGACATTAATTACCAAAACCACCTAGGGAGCACTTGTGCTTTCCATCTTCCCCTTTTTGGTAATTGATGACAACATACATCAAAGCTCTAGATAAAGATATAGAGAATAGCAAGTAAAGCTTTGGAAGGACATGTAACAAGGATAGGCTCCCCCTACATGTATGCAATCATGTGAATATGGAATATAGAAGCATGTGAGAGCATAACCATGATAGAGCAGGTAATGTGTTACATGTATCTTGGCCATATGCATCAGAGCAAAGAATATTAAAGAGAATACCTTCATGCCCATGAGTCCTTCTTGCAAACAGTATGTACATCAGCAAGAATTCATCATACACATGATTGTGATGCATAAACTTACCTTGTAGTCTTGAGTTGGCATAGGATGGAATGAACCTGTGAAAATAAGGTTAGATAACACAGATGCACCTACTAGCCAGAGCAAACAAAAGAAACCACAAGAATACCAAGACTGGGATGACATGTAGAGAGTGAGTACTAAGTACTACATTTGATTAGACATGTCCCCATGAGTAAAGATATGCAATGAATTTAAATGATTTCTTTCCCTTAGATGTCTTGCTCCCCCTGAATCTAGCATGGGATATTGGGAGAAGATAGGGAACAGAAAATCAGAGCTGAAAGATATAAATGAACAGAGCTAATGCAAACTAATGCAAATAAACACATATGAACATGTCTTTCCCCTCAAGAAGACATGTGGCATCTCTCCTCTTGAACACCAAGCATCTGGGATCCTTGAGAAGTACTACTTGAGTATTCTCTCCCCCTGAGGAGGTGATATATTTTCTGATGTGATCTCTCTCTAAATGATAAGCTTTGATGTGATCTCTCTCTCCCCCTTTGACATCAATTTCCAAGAAGGGTTTTCTGGAATCTGTCGAATGGGTTTGGTCCTTGAGTCACAGTACAAGGCAAGAAAAAAAATGTGATGCTTGTAGAGGACAAGATTCATTGAGTGGAGCTGGATCAGAAGAAACACAGAATAAGTGGCAAACTGTTTTTCCTATGGTGAAATCGGTGGCACCGAGTGGTATGCTTCGGTTGGACCTAAAGGATTCGGTTGGAACGAAAATAACAAATCGGTGTAACCGAGTTCATCGCAGATAAAACACTTGTCACCTCAGCTCACTAGACTAATAAGATCTCACAAAGATTTGCAAGGAATTTAGTGAATGATATGCAATGAATTGGATGCAGAAAATGCAGAGCAAACAGAAAGAAATCTAGATGAAGTTTTTTTTTGAAAGGGGAAACACATATGCATGAGACAAATGCAAAAACTCAGAAAAAAACACATTTGAAAGTCACCTATGTTAGAGTATATTGACTTAGGAGTCAAGTGAGATCACTTGATCATAGGTCATACTCATCGTTTAAGCTCAAAATGGGGTTGCCATTTTTTGTTTAAGCATCTTGATGTATTCACATCTTGTCGAGTTGCTTTAACTCATGACTTGGAGTAAAGCTTCTCTAAGATGGAATAACATACCTTGGTTGATGGTGTTGTCCATGTAGTTGAACTTGTGTGGGTTGCTCAAGGGTGATGTAGCTCATCAAGAGTTGGGAGCACCACTTGGAATTTGAGTCCATCTACCTACATGGGTTAGTTCTTGCAAGGAAGAGCACTTGTGTATCCAAAAATGACAATCATGAAGCTCAACATATAATTTGTCAAAGGATATGTTTGAATGGTTTCGTGCTTCCTTGGCTTCAACCACCTTTGTGTAGAGACTTGGTGATGTAGAGATTGCTCAAGATATGAGTAGGTTACAACCTCATGGAATTTTATTCAACCAAGTACCTACATGGGTTAGATAACATGCAAGATACAAATATATCCAAGACATAAGATTTTCATCATAAGAGAAAAAAAATCAAGGATTAGTCATAAGCTCATGTCTTGCATGTATCCAATGGAGTTTCTACTCCAAGTTTGAAGCATCAATGATGTTCAATTCTCCTCTTAACCTGCAAAACACTTTCTCATCAAGAGGTTTAGTGAATATATCCGCTAATTGCTTTTCGGTGCGAACATGCTTAAGATCAATGTCACCCTTAGCAACATGATCTCGAATGAAATGATGACGAACTTCAATATGCTTAGTTCGAGAATGTTGCACAGGATTATGACCAATTTTGATAGCACTTTCATTGTCACAAAGCAATGGAACATGTTTCACATATATCCCATAATCTTTAAGAGTTTGGGTCATCCAAAGTAATTGAGCACAACATGAACCAGCAGCAATGTATTCCGCTTCAGCAGTGGATAAGGATACTGAGTTTTGTTTCTTAGAGGACCAAGACACAAGAGATCTACCAAGAAATTGACAGGTACCCGAAGTGGACTTTCTATCAACCTTGTCTCCGACATAGTCCGAGTCGGAGTAGCCAACAAGATCGAAAGAGGCCCTCTTAGGATACCAAATGCCAAAATTTGGTGTATGAATTAAGTATCTCACTATCCTTTTCACGGCCTTAAGATGACATTCCTTAGGAGCAGCTTGATATCGTGCACACGTGCACACATGCACACACTTAGCATAATATCGGGATGTGAAGCACATAGATATAACAATGAACCAATCATAGAGCGATAAACCTTTTGATCAACCGGTTCACCATCTTTGGTTAAGTCAAGATGTCCACTAGTAGGCATGGGTGTAGTCATACCTTTGCATTCTTGCATATTGAACTTCTTGAATAAGTCCTTGGTGTACTTCATTTGAGAAACAGAAGTACCTTCCTTAGTTTGCTTGATTTGCAACCCAAGAAAGAATTTGAGTTCACTCATCATAGACATCTCAAACTTCTCCGACATTAGCTTCCCAAACTTTTCACTAAAATGAGGGTTAGTTGAACCAAATATAATATCATCAACATAAATTTGGCACACAAAGAGTTCTCCATTAACCCTTTTAGTAAAAACTGTTGAATCAATTTTCCCAATTTCAAAGCCTTTTTCAATAAGGAACTTGGTCAAGCATTTATACCATGCTCTAGGAGCTTGTTTAAGACCATAAAGAGCTTTGTGAAGTTTGTAAGCATGATTGGGTTTCTTAGGATTGACAAAGCCGGGAGGTTGTTTAACATAAACTTCCTCCTCTATTTCACCATTTAGAAAATCACTTTTAATGTCCATTTGGTACAAGGTGATATCATGGTGATTAGCATAGGCAAGTAAGATGTGGATGGACTCAAGTCTAGCAACGGGAGCGTAAGTCTCACCATAGTCCATACCTTCGACTTGTGTGTAACCTTGGGCGACGAGACGTGCTTTGTTGCGAACTACTTGTCCATCTTCATCTTGCTTGTTGAGAAACACCCATTTGGTACCGATGATGTTGTGGTTGTTGTCGGGCTTCTCAACCAATGTCCAAACTTGGTTCCTCTCAAAGTTGTGTAGCTCTTCATGCATAGCATTTATCCAATCCGGATCTTCCAATGCTTCTTCTACCTTCATAGGTTCAATGCTAGAGATGAAAGAATAGTTTTCACAAAAGTTAGCTAAACGAGTTTTAGAGTGAGTAATTCTCCCGGTTTGAATATCATTGTAGATTTGCTCGACGGGATGGTCTTTAGCAATTCTTGCTCAAACTCGTGAAAGCTTTTGCTTGGATATTGGTTGAACTTCTTCTTCATCTTGTTCTTCTTCTTGGCCCTCTTCATTGTTGGCGTTGTCGTTCTCTTGTCATGGTGGAGAAGGAGGTTGTTGACGTTCATCTTGATGCACTTCCTCGTTTTCTTCATCTTGGTGTGTCCCACTTGTGGGTGCTTCCGTATCAACTCTTGGTTCACCTTATCGTGAAGTAGAAGCTTCCACTTTGATGGATGAGGTACTCTCCTTCACCTCCGTTGGACGGACCTTGCCAATAGACAAGACTTGGATTGCTTCCAAAGGATCTTTGTCTCCTACATCAATTGGCAATTGCTCTACTTGCGAGCCGTTAGATTAATCAAACTTCACATCTACCATCTCTTCAACCTTTCGGGTGAAATTGTTGTAGACACGGTAAGTGTGAGAGTTTGAGCCATAACCTAGTAGGGAACCTTCATGAGACTTAGGAGCAAATTTAGAACGACGATGCTTATCAAGAATGTAGCACTTTGAGCCGAATACTCGAAAGTATCCAACTTGGGGTTTGTTACCGGTGAGGAGCTCGTATGCCATCTTGCCGAGTAGCTTGTGAAGATACAAGCAATTTGTTGCATGACAAGCTGTCTCAACCGCTTCTGCCCAAAAGTGCTTCGGCGTCTTGTACTCATCAAGCATCATTCTTGCCATTTTGATGAGCGTCCGGTTCTTCCTCTCAACAACTCCATTTTGTTGAGGTGTGTACGTAGCCGAGAACTCGTGTGAAATCCCTTCTTCGTCAAGAAAGGTGTCCACGTTTGCGTTCTTGAACTCCGTTCCGTTGTCGCTGCGAACCTTCTTGATCTTCACTTCAAATTGATTTTGGGCCTTCTTAGTGAAGTTTTTGAAGATATTTTGAACCTGCGATTTATCATCGAGAAAGAACACCCTCGTAAATCTTGAAAAATCATCAACTATAACAAGACCAAAAGAATTTCCACCGAGACTCTTGTAGGAGTTGGGACCAAAGAGATCCATATGAAGTAGCTCGAGTGGCCTCCTTGTGGTCATAATGTTCTTCACTGGATGCCTTCCTCCAACCTGTTTACCTGCTTGACAAGCACTGCAAAGTCTATCCTTATCAAATATGACATCATTAACTCCAAGGATATGATTTCCCTTAATAAGCTTGTCAAGGTTTCGCATACCAACATGACCTAATCATCTATGCCATAACCAACCTTTTGAGAATTTAGCAATGAAGCAAGTTTTGGGTTGAGCCTTTTTAGTGAAATCAACAATGTATAGATCACCTCTACGCACACCGGTAAAGACCATTTTATGATTGTCTCGACGAAACACTTGGCAATCAACTTCAGTAAATAAGACATTGAAACCAAAGTCAGCAAGTCTAGATACTGAAAGTAAGTTGTATCCAAGAGATTCAATGAGCATAACATTTTGTATGGAGCTATCATGTGATATGGCCACCTTACCGAGGCCAACCACCTTACCCTTTGAGTTGTCACCGAAAGTGACATACTTTCGAGGACTATCATTTTCAGCAAGCTCATGAAACATGTCTTTATCTCGGTCATGTGATCGGTACATCCACTATCATGAACCCATTCTTTTCCTCCTGACATATATCCC
Source organism: Triticum timopheevii (assembly GCA_963921465.1). NCBI lineage: Eukaryota > Viridiplantae > Streptophyta > Magnoliopsida > Poales > Poaceae > Triticum > Triticum timopheevii. Next base: position 121,340,579 of record OY997271.1, read on the forward strand.
TGAAGATTTGCCATAAGACCAAAATGTCTCATTGCATCATCAAGATCGAAGTCACTATCATCATCCTCATCATAGTATCCATGTTCAACATTGTCATGTGGTGGATCAAATCCTAGAGAGGGTGATTTGTTAGAGTGAGTTTGACAATGATCTTGCTTATGAATTTTTATAGCTTCGGAAATAATATCACTAATAATTCCAACATCTCCTTTGGCACGCATAAGGTTTGTAAGCTCAAATAGACGATCACCAAACATAGGATCACTAGTATTCATCCTACTCAAAGCAATAGACTTATGGAGAATTTCATCAAGATTTTTCAAGGAATAATCCGGAAATCGTTCCTCAAGAAATTTCCATATAGTGTAGGCACACTCAAGAGTAGGCAAACATCCAATCAAGTTTCTAGGCAATCCTCTAAAAATAAGTTCGGCAGTTCTAAGATTCCTAACCATGTCAATTGACTCATCAAGGGTAGGATGCATAGGATCAACATGAGGTGCACAAGGGCTGGCAATGTACTTGTTTAAATGATATTGATTGAAAATTACAAGCATCTCATTTTCCACTCATGAAAATACTCTCCATCAAGAATAGGCACTCTATGTCTAAGACTCCCCAAAGTAGACTCATCCATCTTCCTCCAATGGTGATTAAACCAAGGCAATGGAGACCAATGCTCTGATACCACTTGTAGGACCTTGAGAAGAGGTGTCTAGAGGGGGGTGATTAGACACTAAGTACCAAAGTTGCAGTTTTTAAGTTCTTAAAGTTTAAGTGGAGTTTAGGCACAAGTTTAACATTCACAACACATATCAAGCAAGCATGCAAAGAGTATATGAGCAGCGGAAAGTAAAGCATGCAACTTGCAAGAATGTAAAGGGAAGGGTTTTAGAGGATTCAAACGCAATTGGAGACACGGATGTTTTTGGCGTGGTTCCGATAGGTGGTGCTATCGTACATCCACGTTGATGGAGACTTCAACCCACGAAGGGTAACGGTTGCGCGAGTCAACGAAGGGCTCCACCCACGAAGGGTCCACGAAGAAGCAACCTTGTCTATCCCACCATGGCGTCACCCACGAAGGACTTGCCTCACTAGCGGTAGATCTTCACGAAGTAGGCGATCTCCTTGCCCTTACAAACTCCTTGGTTCAACTCCACAATCTTGTCGGAGGCTCCCAAGTGACACCTAGCCAATCTAGGAGACACCACTCTCCAAGAAGTAACAAATGGTGCGTTGATGATGAACTCCTTGCTCTTGTGCTTCAAATGATAGTCTCCCCAACACTCAACTCTCTCTCATAGGATTTGGATCTGGTGGAAAGAAGATTTGAGTGGAAAGCAACTTGGGGAAGGCTAGAGATCAAGATTCATATGGTAGGAATGGAATATCTTGGCCTCAACACATGAGTAGGTAGTTATCTCTCAGAAATAGGATGCTGGAAGTGTAGGTTCGTTCTGATTGCTCTCTCCATGAATGAAGAGGAGGTGGAGGGGTATATATAGCCTCCACACAAAATCTAGCCGTTACACACAATTTACCAAACTCGGTGGGACCGGATCATCAAACTCGGTCGGACCGATTTAGTAAACCTAGTGACCGTTAGGATTTTTGGTGGGACCGAAATGCAACTCGTTAAGACCGATATGGTTAGGGTTAGGGCATATCGTAATCTTGGTGAGACCGATTACACAAACTCGGTTGGACCGATTTTGGTAATTAGCTAACCAGAGAGTTGGTCAGGCAAACTCGGTGGGACCGATTACTCAAACTCGGTTGGACCGATTTTGGTAATAAGTTAACCAGAAAGTTTGCATTGTAATCTCGGTAGTACCGATTCCTCAAACTCGGTGAGACCGATTTTGATAATGGACATACACATAGAGATTACAATCCCATCTCGGTGAGACCGAGATCCATATCGGTGAGACCGATTTGCCTAGGGTTTGTGGCAGTGGCTAAGACATCCAAACTCGGTGATGCCGGATAGAAAGAATCGGTGGGGCCGAGTTTGACTTTAGGTTTAGGACATATGTGTGGAAGTGGGAAAGTAGTTGAGGGTATTTGGAGCATATCACTAAGCACTTGAAGCAAGAGGCTCATTAAGCAACACATCATCCCTCCTTGATAGTATTGGCTTTTCCTATAGACTCAATGTGATCTTGGATCACTAAAATGTAACATGAAGAGTCTTGAGCTTGAAGCTTGAGCCAATCCTTTGTCCTTAGCATCTTGAAGGACTTCCCACATCCTTTAGTCCATGCCACTCCATTGTTGAACTTATCTGAAACATACTAGATAAAAGTGTTAGTCCAACAAGATATATGTTGACATTAATTACCAAAACCACCTAGGGAGCACTTGTGCTTTCAGCATGATTATACAATATGCATCACACAATCTCAGATTCATCCAACCAACATAAAAGTACTTCAAAGAGTGCCCCAAACCTACTACCGGAGAGTCAAGAACATGTGCCAACCCCTATGCATAGGTTCCCAATGTCACAAAACTTGCAAGTTGATCACCAAAACATACATCAAGTGGCACATGATATCCCATTGTCACCACAGATAATCACGGCAAGACATACATCAAGTGTTCTCATAAAAGACTCAGTCCGATAAGATAACTTCAAAGGGGAAACTCAATTCATCACAAGAGGGTAGAGGGGGAGAAACATCATAAGATCCAACTACAATAGCAAAGCTCGGGATACATCAAGATCGTGCCTTAGAGGGAACACGAGAGAGAACTTGAGAGAGAGAAAAAGAGATCAAACACATAGCTACTAGTACATACCCTCAGCCCCGAGGGTGAACTACTCCCTCCTCGTCATGGATAGCGTCGGGATGATGAAGATGGCCTCCGGTGATGGGATCCCCCTCCGGCAGGGTGCCGGAACAGGGTCCCGATTGGTTTTTGATGGCTACAGAGGCTTGCAGCGGCGGAACTCCCGATCTATCTTCTGTTCTGGAAGTTTTAGGGTACGTAGGTATATATGGGTGCAGGGGGTACGTCGGTGGACCTCCGGTCTACTCATGAGGCAGGGGGGCTCCCAGGGGGGGCACGCCCCCCACCCTCGTGGGCAGCCCAGGACTCCCCTAACATGCACTCCAAGTCCATCAGGTTGCTTTCCTTCCAAAAATAACTTCTCCAGTTGATTTCGTTCCGTTTTGACTCCGTCTGATATTCCTTTTCCTCGAAACACTGAAATAGGCATAAAACAGCAAATCTGGGCTGGGCCTCCAGTTAATAGGTTAGTCCTAAAAATAATATAAAAGTGGATAATAAAGCCCAATATTGCCTAAAACAGTAGATAAAGTAGCATGGAGCAATCAAAAATTATAGATACGTTGGAGACGTATCAAGCATCCCCAAGCTTAATTCCTGCTCGTCCTCGAGTAGGTAAATGATAAAAAAGAATTTTTGATGCGGAGTGATACTTAAGCATAATTTCAATGTAAATCTTCTTAATTGTGACATGAATATTCAGATCTGAAAGATTCAAGACAAAAGTCCATATTGACACAAAAATAATAATACTTCAAGCATACTAATCAAAGCAATCATGTCTTCTCAAAATAGCATGGCAAAAGAAAGTTCATCCCTACAAAATCATATAGTTAGGCTATGCTTCATTTTCGTCACACAAAGATGTTCCCATCTTCTATACCCCGATGACAAGCCAAGCAATTGTTTCATACTTAAATAATCTCAAAAAATTTCAACCTTCACGCAATATATGAGCGTGAGCCATGGATATAGCACTATGGGTGGAATAGAATATGATGATGGGGATTGTGTGGAGAAGACAAAAAAGGAGAAAGTCTCACATTGACAAGGATAATCAACGGGCTATGGAGATGCCCATCAATTGATGTCAACATGAGGAGTAGGGATTGACATGCAACGGATGCACTAGATCTATGAATGCTCAACAAAAGAAAACTAGTGGGTGTGCATCCAACTTGCTTGCTCATGAAGACCTAGGGCATTTGAGGAAACCCATCGTAAGAATATACAAGCCAAGTTCTATAATGAAAAATTCCCACTAGTATGAAAAAGACAACTTATGAGACTCACTACATGAAGAACAAGGTGCTACTTTGAAGCACAATATATGGGACTCACTACATGAATAACAAGGTGCTACTTTGAAGCACAAGTGTGGAAAAGAGATAATAGCATTGCCCTTTTTATTTATTTATTTATTTTATTTTTGGGCCTTTCTCTTCTTTTTTTGGCCTTTCTCTCTTCTTCTTTTTTTTGATTGGGCAATGCTCTAATGATGATGATCATCACACTTCTATTGATTACAACATAAGGATTACAACTCGAAACTAGAACAAGATATGACTCTATATGAATGCCTCCGGTGGTGTACCGGGATGGTGCAATGAATCAAGAGTGACATGTATGAAAAATGCATGGTGGCTTTGCCACAAATACGATGTTAACTACATGATCATGCAATGGCAATATGACAAAAGTAATGTATGTCATGAATATGATAAATGGAACGGTGGAAAGTTGCATGGAAATATATCTCGGAATGGCTATGGAAATGCCATAATAGGTAGATATGGTGGCTGTTTTGAGGAAGATATAAGGAGGTTTATGTGTGATAGAGCGTATCGTATCACGGGGTTTGGATGCACCGGCGAAGTTTGCACCAACTCTCAAGGTGAGAAAGGGCAATGCATGGTACCGAAGAGGCTAGCAATGGCGGAAAGGTGAGAGTGCGTATAATCCATGGACTCAACATTAGTCAAAAGAACTCATATACTTATTGCAAAAATTTAGAAGCCATCAAAAATCAAGTACTACGCGCATGCTCCTAGGGGGATAGATTGGTAGGAAAAGACCATCGCTCGTCCCCGACCGCCACTCATAAAGATGCACAAGCCAGGTACACTTCATGTTTCAAATTTGTTGCACAACTTTAACAATACGTGCATGCTACGGGACTTGCAAACTTCAACACAAGCATTTTTCAAATTCAAAATTACTCAACTAGCACGACTTTGATATTATCACCTCCATATCTCAAAACAATTATCAAGCATCAAACTTATCTAGTATTCAACGCACTCAAAAGAAAGTTTCACATATCTTGAATACCAAGTATATTAACATTAAGCAAATTACCATGCTAATGACGACTCTCAAAATAATCTAAGTGAAGCACTAGAGCAAAACTATCAAGCTCAAAAGATATAAGTGAAGCACATAGAGTATTCTAGCAAATTCCAATTTGTGTATGGCTCTATCTCATTAAAGAATTTCAGATCTTGATACTTATTCAAACAGCAAGCAAATCTAAAGAAAACTACAATGCAAGGATAGCACAACTCATGTGAAGAAGCAAAAACTTAGGCTCAAACGATACTAACCGATAGTTGTTGAAGAAGAAAGGTGGGATGCCTACCGGGGCATCCCCAAGCTTAGATGCTTGAGACTTCTTGGAATATTATCTTGGGGTGCCTTGGGCATTCCCAAGCTTGAACTTTTGTGTCTCCTTAATTCCACTCATATCATGGTTTCTCTTTTTATCAAAAGCTTCATTCACAACAAACTCAACAAGAACTCGTGAAATAGGTTAGTATAAACCAATGCAAAACCTTATCATTTTCTACTGTAACAAATCACTAAAATTATTATTCAACATTGCATACTAAATGCCTCTGCATATTTAATACTCCTATCATCAAATAGAATCATTAAACAAGCAAACATATGCAAACAATGCAACCATAACAGCAATCTGCCAAAACAGTACAGTCTGTAAAGAATGCAAGAGTATCAATACTTCCCTGACTCCAAAAATTATGAACTAAAATTCCCACTGTAATAAATTTATCAGACCTCAATATGCAAAAAGATTCAACGTTAGACCATGCTCTTACTTTTCTAGGGAATTTATGCAACAGCGGTAAACTTTCTGTTTTCAAACAGCAACATGCAAACTAGCAAAATAAGCATGGCAAAGGCTATCCTTGACTTTTTTATTGAAACTAAAGATGCAAAACATTACTCTAACTAAAATCAAGAAAAAAATAACAAAAGAAAATGACGCTCCAAGCAAAACACATATCATGTGGCGAATAAAAATATAGCTCCAAGTAAAGTTACCAATGAACGAAGACAAAGGAGGGGATGCCTTCCGGGGCATCCCCAAGCTTAGGCTCTTGGTTGTCCTTGAATATTACCTTGTAGTGCCTTGGGCATCCCCAAGCTTAGCCTCTTTCCACTCCTTATTCCATAGTCCATCGAATCTTTACCCAAAACTTGAAAACTTCAACCACACAAAACTCAAATCAAAACTCGTAAGCTCCGTTAGTATAAGAAAATAAAACCACCACTTAGGTACTGTAATGAACTCATTATAAATTCATATTGGTGTAATATCTACTGTACTCCAACTTATCTATGGTTCATACCCTCCGATACTACTCATAGATTCATCAAAATAAGCAAACAACACAATGAAAACAGAATCTGTCAAAAACAGAACAGTCTGTAGTAATCTGTATCAAACGTATACTTCTGGAACCCCAAAAATTATGAAATAAATTTCTGGACCTGAGCAATTTGTCTATTAATCATCTGCAAAAATAATCAACCTAAAATCACTCTCCAGTAAAAAATGGCAGCTAATCTCATGAGCACTAAAGTTTCTGTTTTTCACAGCAAGATCATATAAACTTCACCCAAGTCTTCCCAAAGGTTCTACTTGGCACTTTATTGAAATAAAAGCTATAAAACATGATTACTACAGTAGCATAATCATGTGGACACACAAAAACAGTAAGGATAAATATTGGGTTGTCTCCCAACAAGCGCTTTTCTTTAATGCCTTTCTAGCTAGGCATGATGATGACAATGATGCTCACATAAAAGATAAGAATTGAAACATAACGGGAGCATCATGAAGCATATGACTAGCGCATTTAAGTCTAACCCACTTCCTATGCATAGGGATTTTGTGAGCAAACAACTTATGGGAACAATAGTCAACTAGCATAGGAAGGTACAAGCATAGCTTCAAGAATTTAAGCACATAGGGAGGAAACTTGATATTATTGCAATTCCTACAAGCATATGTTCCTCTCTCATAATAATTTTCAGTAGCATCATGAATGAATTCAACAATATAACCAGCACCTAAAGCATTCTTTTCATGATCTACAAGCATAGAAAATTTACTACTCTCCACATAAGCAAATTTCTTCTCATGAATAGTAGTGGGAGCAAACTCAACAAAATAACTATCATGTGATTGAAAATTAAGATCAAGATGACACGTTTCATGGTTATCATTATTCTTTAAAGCATATGTGTCATCACAATAATCATAATAGATAGGAGGCATGCTTTCATCATAGTAAATTTTCTCATCAAAACTTGGGGGACAAAAAATATCATCTTCATCAAACATAGCTTCCCCAAGCTTGTGGCTTTGCATATCATTAGCATCATGGGTATTCAGGGAATTCATACTAACAACATTGCAATCATGCTCATCATTCACATATTTTGTGCCAAGAATTCTATGTAATTCTTCTTCTAGTACTTGAGCACAATTTTCCTTTCCATCATACTCACGAAAGATATTAAAAAGGTGAAGCATATGAGACAAACTCAATTCCATTTTTTTGGTAGTTTTCTTTTATAAACTAGACTAGTGCTAAAACAAGAAACAAAAAGATTTGATTGCAAGATCTAAAGATATACCTTCAAGCACTCACCTCCCCGGCAACGGCGCCAGAAACTGCTTGATGTCTACTACACAACCTTCTTCTTGTAGACGTTGTTGGGCCTGCAAGTGCACAGGTTTGTAGGATAGTAGCAAATTTCCCTCAAGTGGATGACCTAAGGTTTATCAATCCGTAGGAGGCGTAGGATGAAGATGGTCTCTCTCAAGCAACCCTGCAACCAAATAACAAAAAGTCTCTTGTGTCCCCAACACACCCAATACAATGGTAAATTGTATAGGTGCACTAGTTCGGCGAAGAGATGAAGATACAAGTGCAAAATAGATAATAGATATAGGTTTTTGTAATCTGAAATAATAAAAACAGCAAGGTAGCTAGCGGTAAAAGTGAGCGTAAACGGTATTGCAATGATAGGAAACAAGGCCTAGGGTTCATACTTTCACTAGTGCAAGTTCTCTCAAAATTAATAACATAGATAGATCATATAACAAGCCCTCAACATGCAACAAAGAGTCACTCCAAAGCCACTAATAGCAGAGAACAAACGTAGAGATTATGGTAGGGTACGAAACCACCTCAAAGCTATTCTTTCGGATCGATCTATAAAAGAGTTCGTACTAGAATAACACCTTAAGACACAAATCAACCAAAACCCTAATGTCACCTAGATACTCCATTGTCACCTCAAGTATCCGTGGGCATGATTATACGATATGCATCACACAATCTCAGATTCATCCAACCAACATAAAAGTACTTCAAAGAGTGCCCCAAAGCTACTACCGGAGAGTCAAGAACGTGTGCCAACCCCTATGCATAGGTTCACAATGTCACGAAACCCGCAAGTTGATCAACAAAACATACATCAAGTGGCACATGATATCCCATTGTCACCACAGATAATCACGGCAAGACATACATCAAGTGTTCTCATAAAAGACTCAATCCGATAAGATAACTTCAAAGGGGAAACTCAATTCATCACAAGAGAGTAGAGGGGGAGAAACATCATAAGATCCAACTACAATAGCAAAGCTCAGGATACATCAAGATCGTGCCTTAGAGGGAACACGAGAGAGAACACGAGAGAGAGAGATCAAACACATAGCTACTAGTACATACCCTCAGCCCCGAGGGTGAACTACTCCCTCCTCGTCATGGATAGTGCCGGGATGATGAAGATGGCCTCCGGTGATGGGATCCCCCTCCGCCAGGGTGCCGGAACAGGGTCCCGATTTGTTTTTGGTGGCTACAGAGGCTTGCGGCGGCGGAACTCCCGATCTATCTTCTGTTCTAGAAGTTTTAGGGTACGTAGGTATATATGGGTGCAGGGGGTACGTCGGTGGACCTCCGGGCTAGTCACGAGGTAGGGGGCGCGCCCAGGCGGCGCGCCCCCCACCCTCGTGGGCAGCCCGGGACTCCCCTGACATGCACTCCAAGTCCATCAGGTTGCTTTCCTTCCAAAAATAACTTCTCCAGTTGATTTCGTTCCATTTTGACTCCGTCTGATATTCCTTTTCCTCGAAACACTGAAATAGGCATAAAACAGCAAATCTGGGCTGGCCCTCCGGTTAATAGGTTAGTCCCAAAAATAATATAAAAGTGGATAATAAAGCCCAATATTGCCTAAAACAGTAGATAAAGTAGCATGGAGCAATCAAAAATTATAGATACGTTGGAGACGTATCAATGCACAAACTAACAAACACTTGCACACAATGCAAAAAAGGGGTTGTCAATCCCTTCATAGTCACTTGCAAGAGTGAGATCTAATAGAGATAGATATAAAAGATGAATAAACGGCAAAATAAAGTAAAGGTAAATAAATTGCAACAAGGTATTTTGGGGTTTTTTGGTTTTATAGATCTGAAAATATGATGGAAAATAGACTCGGGGCCATAGGGTTCACTACAGACTTCTCTCTTGAAAGAGAACATACGGTGGGTGAACAAATTATTGTTGAGCAATTGATAGAAAATTGCATAGTTATGACAATACCTATGGCAACGATCATGAATATAGGCATCACGTCCGTGAAAAGTAGACAACTTCTGCCTGCATCTACTACTATTACTCCACACATCAACTGACTCCTGCCTGCATCTAGAGTATTAAGTTCAAGCGAACAAAGTAACTTATCAAGAAAGATGACATGATGTAGAGGGATAAACTCAAGCAATATGATATAAACCCCATCTTTTTATCTTTAATGGCAACAATACAATACGTGCCTCGCTACCCTTGTTGTCACTAGGTGAGGACACCGCAAGATTGAACCCATCACAAAGCACCTCTCCCATTGCAAGATAGATCAATCTAATTGGCAAACCAAATCAATAGATCAGACAGAAATACAAAGATATTTAAACCATGCATAAAAGAGTTCAGAGAGACTCAAATAATATTCATAGATAATCTAATCATAAACCCACAATTCATCGGATCTCAACAAACACACCACAAAAAGAAGATTACATTAGATAGAACTCCAAGAACATTGAGGAGAACATTGTATTGAAGATCAAAGAGGGAGAAGAAGCCATCTAGCTACTAGCTATGGACCCGTAGCTAGGTCTGTGGTAAAATACTCACACATCATCGGAAGGGCAACAAGGTTGGTGTAGAGGCCCTCCGTGATCGAATTCCCCTCCGACAGAGTGCCGGAAAAGGCCCCAAGATGGGATCTCGCGAGAACAGAAGCTTGTGGCAGCGGAAAAGTATTTTTGTGGATGCTTCTGGTATAGGGGGGGATATTTAAGAATATATAGTGCTAGAATTAGGGTTAGGAGGTCTACAAGGGGCCCCCAAGCCATGGGAGCGCCCAGCTTGTGGCCACCTCATAGGTCTTCTAGCCTCCTCTCCAAGTCTTGTAGGTTTCTTCTGGTCCAAGAAAAATCATCGTAAAGTTTTATTCCATTTGGACTCCGTTTGATATTCCTTTCTGTAAAAATCAAAAACAAGGAAAAAATGTCAACTGGTACTAGGCGCTAGATTAGTAGGTTAATCCCAAAAATGACATAAAATAGTACCAAAATGCATATAAAACATTCAAGATGGATAATATAATAGCATGGAACAATAAAAAATTATAGATACGTTGGAGACGTATCAAGCATCCCCAAGCTTAATTCATGCTCCTCCTCGAGTAGGTAAATGATAAAATAGAATTTCTGATGTGGAATGCTACCTAACATGTTTATCAATGTAATTTTCCTTTATGTGGCATGAATATTAAGATCCATAAGATTCAAAACAAAAGTTTAATATTGACATAAAAACAAACAATAATACTTCTAGCATACTAATAAAGCAATCATAGTTTTTCAAAATATCATGGCCAAAGAAAGTTATCCCTAGAAAATCGTATAGTCTAGTCATGCTCTATCTTCATCACACAAAGTATTTATCATGCACAACCCCGATGACAAGCTAAGCAGTTGCTTCATACCTATAATGTTCTAAAGCTTTTTCAACATTCACGCAATACATGAGCGTGAGCCATGGATATAGCACTATAGGTGGAATAGAATATGGTAGAGGTTGTGTGGAGAAGACAAAAAGAGAAAGTCTCACATCAAATAGGCAAATTAACAGGCTATGGAAATGCCCATCAATTGATATCGATGAGAGGGAGTAGGGAATGCCATGCAACGGATGCAGTATAGCTATAAGTGTATGGAAGCTCAAAAGAAAACTAAGTGGGTGTGCATCCAACTTGCTTGCTCATGAAGACCTAGGGAAATTTGAGGAAGCCCATCATTGGAAATACAAGCCAAGTTCTATAACGAAAAATTCCCACTAGTACATGAAAGTGACAAAATAGGAGACTCTCTATCATGAAGAACATGGTGCTACTTTGAAGCACAAGTGTGGAAAAAGGATAGTAACATTGTCCCTTCTCTCTTTTTATCTCATTTCTATATTCTTTTCTTTTGTTTTTTTCTCTTTTTTCTTTTTGGGCTCTTCGGCTTCTTTTTTTTGTCCGGAGCCTCATCTCTACTTGTGGGAGAATCATAGCCTCCATCATCCTTTCCTCACATGGGAAAATGCTCTAATAATGATGATCATCACACTTTTATTTACTTACAACTCAAGAATTACAACTCGATACTAGAACAAAGATATGACTCTATATGAATGCCTCATGCATATGAGAACAATATGACAATGATGGTGTGTGTCATAATTAAACAAAACGGTGGAAGTTGCATGGAAATATATCTCGGAATGGCTATGGAAATGCCATAATAGGTAGGTATGGTGGCTGTTTTGAGGAAGGGTAATGGTGGGTTTAATGCACTGGCGAAAGTTTTGCGGTACTATAGAGGCTAGCAATGGTGGAAGGGTGAGAGTGCGTATAATCCAGGGACTCAACATTAGTCATATGAACTCACATACTTATTGCAAAAATTTATTAGCCCTTGAAACAAAGTAGTAATACGCATGCTCCTAGGGTGATAGATTGGAAGGAAAAGACCATCGCTCGTCCCCAACCACCACTCATAAGGAAGACAATCAAAAATAAATCATGCTCTAACTTCATCACATGACGGTTCACCATACGTGCATGCTTCGGGAATCACAAACTTTAACACAAGTATTATTACTCAACCACAATTACCAAGTAGCATGACTCTAATATCACCATCTTTATATCTCAAAACAAATGCAAGGAATCAAACTTCTCATATATTCAACGATCTTTATGAAAGTTTTTATTATATCCCTCTTGAATGCCCATCATATTATGACTAAATTCATAACCTAAACGAATTGCCGTAATATTTTCAAGACTCTCAAAATAATATAAGTGAATCATGAGATTTCATCAATTTTTATAAAATAAAACCATCGTCGTGCTCTAAAAAGATACAAGTGAAGTACTAGAGCAACTGCCTAGCTCAAAAGATATAAGTGAAGCACATAGAGTATTCTAATAAATTCACGATTAATGTGTGTCCCTCTCAAAAGGTGTGTACAGCAAGGATGATTGTGACAAACTAAAAATAAAATAAAGCAAAGACTCGTATATCACAAGACGCTCCAAGCAAAACACATATCATGTAGTGAATAAAAATATAGCCTCAAGTAATTTTATCGATGGATTAAAGACAAAAGAGGGAATGCCATACGGGGCATCCCCAAGCTTAGATGTTTGGTTCTCCTTGAATTTTATCTTGGGGAGCCTGGGGCATCCCCCAAGCTTAGGCTGTTGCCACTCTTTATTCCATTGTCCATCAAAACTTTACCAAAACTTGAAAACTTCATAACACAAAACCCAACAGAAAACTCATAAGCTCTGTTAGAGTAAGATAAGCAAATCACCACTTAGGTACTATTGTGAACTCATTCTAAATTTATAACGGTGTTATATCTACTGTATTCCAACTTCTCCATGGTTCATGCCCCCCGATACTACCCATAGATTCTTCAAAATAAGCAAACAACACATAAAAAACAGAATCTGTCAAAAACAGAATAGTGTGCGAAGATCTGAATTGTTCTCATACTTCTGTAACTCTAAAAATTCTGAAAAATTACGGCAACATAGGAAATTTATATATCAATCTTGTGTAAAAAATTCAGAACCAGATCACGCTCCTGTGAAGTTTCAAATTCTGCTATTGGACGCAAAAGTTTCTGTTTTTAAGCAAAATCAAATCAAGTATCACCATAGATCATCCCAAAGGTCTTACTTGGCTCAAACACTAACTAAAACACTTAAACACAGTTACTACAGAAGTAATAATGTGTATTATCAGAAAAACAGAAATTAAAAATATTAGGTTGTCTCCCAACAAGCGCTTTTCTTTAAAACCTTTTAGCTAGGCATTGATAATTTTAATGATGCTCACATGGAAAACAAGAATTGAAGCACAAAGAGAGCATCATATAGCATGTGAAAATCACTTTTAAGTCTAACATACTTCCTATGCATAGGCATATTATAAGCAAACCTAAATAAGCAAAAACTGGCACATGCAAGCAACAAGAGTAAAACATTGACAATCTAAACATGAAGAGAGGTAACTTAGTAACATGAAGATTTCTACAACCATTTTTTCCTCTCTGATAATAATTGCATGTGGGATCATATACAAATTCAACAATATAGCTATCACATAACATATTCTCTAATTCTTCCACATGCGTGCAAAGTTGACACTCTTCCAAAATAGTGGGATTATCATCAAATAAAGTCATGACCTTTCTGAACCCACTTTCATCAAAAAAATCATAAGATTGAACACTCTCCAAATATGTGGGATTATTTTTACCTAGAGTTGACACTCTTCTGAACCCACTAAGTATTATTGCAAACATTTTCATCATGAGGCTTAAATAAACTATCAAGATCATAAGAAGCATTATAACCCCAGTCATGATCATTGCAATAAGTAGTGGACATATCAAAATTATGTTGGAAATATGCCCTAGAGGCAATAATAAAAGGATTATTATTATATTTCCTTGTTCATGATAATTGTCTTTATTCATGCTATAATTGTATTATCCGGAAATCGTAATACACGTGTGAATACATAGACCATAATATGTCCCTAGTAAGCCTCTAGTTGAATAGCTCGTTGATCAACAGATAGTCATGGTTTCCTGACTATGGACATTAGATGTCGTTGATAACGGGATCACATCATTAGGAGAATGATGTGATGGACAAGACCCAATCCTAAGCATAGCACAAGATCTTGTGGTTCGTTTTGCTAGAGCTTTTCCAATGTCAAGTATCTTTTCCTTAGACCATGAGATCGTGTAACTCCCGGATACCGTAGGAGTGCTTTGGGTGTACCAAACGTCACAACATAACTGGGTGACTATAAAGGTGCACTACAGGTATCTCCGAAAGTGTCTGTTGGGTTGACACGGATCAATACTGGGATTTGTCACTCCGTATGACGGAGAGGTATCTCTGGGCCCACTCGCTAATGCATCATCATAATGAGCTCAAAGTGACCAAGTGTTTGGTCATGGGATCATGCATTACGATACGACTAAAGTGACTTGCCAGTAACAAGATTGAACAAGGTATTGGGATACCGACGATCGAATCTCGGGCAAGTAACGTACCGATTAACAAAGGGAATTGTATACGGGGTTGCTTAAATCCTCGACATCATGGTTCATCCGATGAGATCATCGTGGAACATGTGGGAGCCAACATGGGTATCCAGATCCCGCTGTTGGTTATTGGCCAGAGAGCTGTCTCGGTCATGTCTGCATGATTCCCGAACCCGTAGGGTCTACACACTTAAGGTTCGGTGACGCTAGGGTTATTAGGAAGACTTGTATGTGATTACCGAATGTTGTTCGGAGTCCCGGATGAGATCTCGGACATCACGAGGAGTTTCGGAATGGTCCGGAGGTGAAGATTTATATATGGGAAGTTGCCATACGGTCACCAGAAAGTCTCGGGGGCATATCAGTATTGTACCGGGGCCACCGGAGGGGTTCCGGGGGTCCACCGGGAGGGGCCACCTCTCTCGGAGGGCCTCATGGGCCGTAGTGGGCAGGGAACTAGCCCCTGGAGGGCTGGGGCCCCGCCTTGGGCCCATGCGCCTAGGGTTGGGAGGGAACCCTAGTGGGGGCGCCCCCCTTGCTTGGGGGGCAAGCCCCCTCCCTTGCCCCCCCCCCCTCTAGATCTCATCTAGAGGGGGCCGGCCCCCTTAGCCCTTCCCCTATAAATAGAGGGGGGAGGGGAGGGCTGCACACAACATCCAAGGCGCAGCCCCTCCCCTCCCCAACACATCTCCTCCTCCGCGTGAGCTTGGCGAAGCCCTGCCGGAGATCTGCCACTCCATCACCACCACGCAGTCGTGCTGCTGTTGGAGCCTTCTTCCTCAACCTCTCCCTCCTCCTTGTTGGATCAAGGTGCGGGAGACGTCATCCGCTCCGTGCGTGTGTTGAACGTGGAGGTGCTGTCCGTTCGGCACTTGGTCATCGGTGATTTGAATCACGATGAGTACGACTCCCTCAACCCCGTTCTCTTGAACGCTTCTGCTTGCGATCTACAAAGGTATGTAGATGCACTCCTATCACTCGTTTCTAGATGAACTCATAGATGGATCTTGGTGAAACCGTAGGAAAAATTTTATTTTCTGCAACGTTCCCCAACAGTGGTATCAGAGCTAGGTCTATGCGTAGTTCTCTATTGCACGAGTAGAACATAATTTTGTTGTGGGCGTAGATGTTGTCAACTTTCTTGCTGCTACTAGTCTTATTTTGCTTCAGTGGTATTGTGGGATGAAGCGGCCCGGACCGATCTTACACGTACGCTTACGTGAGACAGGTTCCACCGACTGACATGCACTAGTTGCATAAGGTGGCTAGCGGGTGTCTGTCTCTCCCACTTTAGTTGGAGCGGATTCGATGAAAAGAGTCCTTATGAAGGGTAAATAGAAGTTGACAAATCACGTTGTGGCTTTTTCGTAGGTAAGAAAACGTTCTTGCTAGAACCCTATTGCAGCCACGTAAAAGATGCAACAACAATTAGAGGACGTCTAACTTGTTTTTGCAGCAATTGCCTTGTGATGTGATATGGCCAAAAGTTGTGATGAATGATGAATGATATATTGTGATGTATGAGATCGTGTTCTTGTAATAGGAATCACGACTTGCATGTCGACGAGTATGACAACTGGCAAGAGCCATAGGAGTTGTCTTAATTATTGTATGACCTACGTGTCAATGATTTAACGCCATGTAATTACTTTACTTTATTGCTAAACCGTTAGCCATAGTAGTAGAAGTAATAGTTGGCGAGCAACTTCATGGAGACACGATGATGGAGATCATGATGATGGAGATCATGGTGTCGTGCCGGTGAAGAAGATGATCATGGAGCCCCGAAGATGGAGATCAAAGGAGCTATATGATATTGGCCATATCATGTCACTACTATATAATTGCATGTGATGTTTATTATGTTTATGCATCTTGTTTACTTAGAACGACGGTAGTAAATAAGATGATCCCTTATAATAATTTCAAGAAAGTGTTCTCCCTAATTGTGCGTCGTTGCTAAAGTTCGTTGTTTCGAAGCACCACGTGATGATCGGGTGTGATAGATTCCTACGTTCACATACAACGGGTATAAGACAGTTTTACACATGCAAAACACTTAGGTTAACTTGACGAGCCTAGCATGTACAGACATGGCCTCGGAACATAGAGACCGAAAGGTCGAACATGAGTCGTATGGAAGATACGATCAACATGGAGATGTTCACCGATGATGACTAGTCCGTCTCACGTGATGATCGGACACGGCCTAGTCCACTCGGATCGTGTAACACTTAGATGACTAGAGGGATGTCTAATCTGAGTGGGAGTTCATTAAATAATTTGATTAGATGAACTTAATTATCATGAACTTAGTCTAAAACCTTTGCAAATATGTCTTGTAGATCAAATGGCCAACGCTCATGTCAACATGAACTTTAACGCGTTCCTAGAGAAAACCAAGCTGAAAGATGATGGCAACAACTATACGGACTGGGTCCGGAACCTGAGGATCATCCTCATAGCTGCCAAGAAAGCATATGTCCTAGAAGGACCGCTAGGTGAAGCACCCATCCCAGAGAACCAAGACATTATGAACGCTTGGCAGTCATGTGCTGATGATTACTCCCTCGTTCAGTGCGGCATGCTTTATAGCTTAGAACCGGGGCTCCAAAAGCGTTTTGAGCAACACGGAGCATATGAGATGTTCGAGGAGCTGAAAATGGTTTTCCAAGCTCATGCCCGGGTCGAGAGATATGAAGTCTCCGACAAGTTCTACAGTTGTAAGATGGAGGAAAATAGTTCTGTCAGTGAGCACATACTCAAAATGTCTGGGTTGCACAACCGCCTGTCCCAGCTGGACATTAACCTCCCGGACGAGGCGGTCATTGACAGAATCCTTCAGTCGCTCCCACCGAGCTACAAGAGCTTTGTGATGAACTATAATATGCAGGGGATGGTGAAAACTATTCCTGAAGTATTTTCAATGCTGAAGTCGGCAGAGGTAGAAATCAAGAAGGAACATCAAGTGTTGATGGTCAATAAAACCACTAAGTTCAAGAAGGGCAAGGGCAAGAAGAACTTCAAGAAGGACGGCAAGGATGTTGCCGCGCCCAGTAAGCCAATTGCCGGGAAGAAGTCAAAGAATGGACCCAAGCCTGAGACTGAGTGCTTTTATTGCAAAGGGAAGGGTCACTGGAAGCGGAACTGCCCCAAATACTTAGCGGACAAGAAGGCCGGCAACACTAAAGGTATATTTGATATACATGTAATTGATGTGTACCTTACCAGTACTCGTAGTAACTCCTGGGTATTTGATACCGGTGCCGTTGCTCATATTTGTAACTCACAGCAGGAGCTGCGGAATAAGTGGAGACTGGCGAAGGACAAGGTGACGATGCGCGTCGGGAATGGTTCCAAGGTCGATGTGATCGCTGTCGGCACGCTGCCTCTACATTTACCCACGGGATTAGTTTTAAACCTCAATAATTGTTATTTAGTGCCAAGTTTGAGCATGAACATTGTATCTGGATCTCGTTTAATACGAGATGGCTACTCATTTAAATCCGAGAATAATGGTTGTTCTATTTATATGAGAGATATGTTTTATGGTCATGCCCCGATGGTCAATGGTTTATTCTTAATAAATCTCGAACGTAATGTTACACATATTCATAGTGTAAATACCAAAAGATGTAAAGTTGATAACAATAGTCCCACATACTTGTGGCACTGCCGCCTTGGTCACATTGGTGTCAAGCGCATGAAGAAGCTCCATGCTGATGGACTTTTAGAGTCTCTCGATTATGAATCATTTGACACATGCGAACCATGCCTCATGGGCAAAATGACCAAGACTCCGTTCTCCAGAACAATGGAGCGAGCAACCAACTTATTGGAAATCATACATACCGATGTGTGCGGTCCAATGAGCGTTGAGGCTCGCGGAGGATATCGTTATGTTCTCACTCTCACTGATGACTTGAGTAGATATGGGTATGTCTACTTGATGAAACACAAGTCTGAGACCTTTGAAAAGTTCAAGGAATTTCAGAATGAGGTAGAGAATCAACGTGACCGAAAGATAAAGTTCCTACGATCAGATCGTGGAGGAGAATACTTAAGTCATGAATTTGGTACACACTTAAGGAAATGTGGAATCGTTTCACAACTCACGCCGCCTGGAACACCTCAGCGTAATGGTGTGTCCGAACGTCGTAATCGCACTCTATTGGATATGGTGTGGTCTATGATGTCTCTTACCGATTTACTGCTATCATTTTGGGGATACGCTCTAGAGACAGCTACATTCACTTTAAATAGGGCTCCGTCTAAATCCGTTGAGACGACACCGTATGAATTATGGTTTGGGAAGAAACCTAAGCTGTCGTTTCTAAAAGTTTGGGGATGCGATGCTTATGTCAAGAAACTTCAACCTGAAAAGCTCGAACCCAAGTCGGAAAAATGTGTCTTCATAGGATACCCTAAGGAAACCATTGGGTATACCTTCTACTTAAGATCCGAGGGCAAGATCTTTGTTGCCAAGAACGGATCCTTTCTGGAAAAAGAGTTTCTCTCGAAAGGAGTAAGTGGGAGGAAAGTAGAACTCGATGAAGTACTACCTCTTGAACCGGAAAGTAGTGCAGCTCAGGAAAATGTTCCCGTGGTGCCTACACCAACTAGAGAGGAAATTAATGATGATGATCAAAGTACTTCGGATCAAGTTGCTACTGAACTTCATAGGTCCACAAGGACACGTTCCATACCAGAGTGGTATGGCAACCCTGTCTTGGAAATCATGTTGCTAGACAACGGTGAACCTTCGAACTATGAAGAAGCGATGGCGGGCCCAGATTCCAACAAATGGCTTGAAGACATGCAATCCGAGATAGAATCCATGTATGAAAACAAAGTATGGACTTTGACAGACTTGCCCGATGATCGGCGAGCGATAGAAAACAAATGGATCTTTAAGAAGAAGACGGACGCAGATGGTAATATTACCATCTATAAAGCTCGACTTGTCGCTAAGGGTTATCGGCAAGTTCAAGGAGTTAACTACGATGAGACTTTCTCTCCCGTAGCGAAGATGAAGTCCGCTTGAATCATGTTAGCAATTGCCGCATACTATGATTATGAGATATGGCAGATGGACGTCAAAACAGCATTCCTTAACGGGCATCTTAAGGAAGAACTGTATATGATGCAGCCGGAGGGTTTTGTCGATCCTAAGAATGCTAACAAAGTATGCAAGCTCCAGCGATCCATTTATGGGCTGGTGCAAGCATCTCAGAGTTGGAACATTCGCTTTGATGAGATGATCAAAGCGTTTGGGTTTATGCAGACTTATGGAGAAGCCTGCGTTTATAAGAAAGTGAGTGGGAGCTCTGTAGCATTTCTCATATTATATGTAGATGACATACTTTTGATGGGAAATGATATAGAACTTTTGGACAGCATTAAGGCCTACTTGAACAAGAGTTTTTCAATGAAGGACCTTGGAGAAGCTGCTTACATATTAGGCATCAAGATCTATAGGGATAGATCGAGACGCCTCATAGGTCTTTCACAAAGCACATACCTTGATAAGATATTGAAGAAGTTCAAAATGGATCAGTCCAAGAAAGGGTTCTTGCCTGTGTTACAAGGTGTGAGATTGAGCTCGGCTCAATGCCCGACCACGGCAAAAGATAAAGAAGAGATGAGTGTCATCCCCTATGCTTCAGCCATAGGATCTATTATGTATGCCATGCTGTGTACCAGACCTGATGTAAACCTTGCCGTAAGTTTGGTAGGAAGGTACCAAAGTAATCCCGGCAAGGAACACTGGACAGCGGTCAAGAATATCCTGAAGTACCTGAAAAGGACAAAGGACATGTTTCTCGTTTATGGAGGTGACGAAGAGCTCGTCGTAAAGGGTTATGTCGACGCTAGCTTCGACACAGATCTGGATGACTCTAAGTCACAAACCGGATATGTGTATATGTTGAATGGTGGAGCAGTAAGCTGGTTAAGCTGCAAGCAGAGCATCGTGGTGGGATCTACATGTGAAGCGGAGTACATGGCAGCCTCGGAGGCAGTGCATGAAGCAATTTGGGTGAAGGAGTTCATCACCGACCTAGGAGTCATACCCAATGTATCGGGGCCGATCAAACTCTTCTGTGACAACACTGGAGCTATTGCCCTTGCCAAGGAGCTCAGGTTTCACAAGAAGACCAGGCACATCAAGTGTC
This sequence comes from Triticum timopheevii, assembly GCA_963921465.1. NCBI lineage: Eukaryota > Viridiplantae > Streptophyta > Magnoliopsida > Poales > Poaceae > Triticum > Triticum timopheevii. Next base: position 121,361,550 of record OY997271.1, read on the forward strand.
GTTTCAACTCCATCCGTGAAAATGTTCAAGATGGAGACATAGATATTTGCAAAGTACATACAGATCTAAATGTCGCAGATCCATTGACTAAACCTCTTTCGCGAGCAAAACATGATCAACACCAGAACTCTATGGGTGTTCGATTCATCACAATGTAACTAGATTATTGACTCTAGTGCAAGTGGGAGACTGTTGGAAATATGCCCTAGAGGCAATAATAAAAGAATTATTATTATATTTCCTTGTTCATGATAATTGTCTTTATTCATGCTATAATTGTATTATCCGGAAATCATAATACACGTGTGAATACATAGACCATAATATGTCCCTAGTAAGCCTCTAGTTGACTAGCTCATTGATCAACAGATAGTCATGGTTTCCTGACTTTGGACATTAGATGTCGTTGATAACGGGATCACATCATTAGGAGAATGATGTGATGGACAAGACCCAATCCTAAGCATAGCACAAGATCGTGTAGTTCGTTTTGCTAGAGCTTTTCCAGTGTCAAGTATCTTTTCCTTAGACCATGAGATCGTGTAACTCCCGGATACCGTAGGAGTGCTTTGGGTGTACCAAACGTCACAACGTAACTGGGTGACTATAAAGATGCACTACAGGTATCTCCGAAAGTGTCTGTTGGGTTGACACGGATCGAGACTAGGATTTGTCACTCTGTATGACGGAGAGGTATCTCTGGGCCCACTCGGTAATGCATCATCATAATGAGCTCAAAGTGACCAAGTGTTTGGTCACGGGATCATGCATTACGGTATGAGTAAAGTGACTTGCCTGTAACGAGATTCAACGAGGTATTGGGATACCAATGATCGAATCTTGGGCAAGTAACGTACCGATTGACAAAAGGAATTGTATACGGGGTTGCCTAAATCCTCGACATCGTGGTTCATCCGATGAGATCATCGTGGAACATGTGGTAGCCAACATGGGTATCAAGATCCCGTTGTTGGTTATTGGCCGGAGAGCTGTCTCGGTCATGTCTGCAAGATTCCCAAACCCGTAGGGTCTACACACTTAAGCTTCGATGACGCTAGGGTTATTAGGAAGACTTGTATGTGATTACCGAATGTTTTTAGGAGTCCCGGATGAGATCCCGGACTTCACGAGGAGTTCCGAAATGGTCCGGAGGTGAAGATTTATATATGGGAAGTTGTCATACGGTCACCGGAAAGTTTCGGGGGCATATCGGTATTGCACCGGGGCCACCGGAGGGGTTCCGGGGGTCCACCGGGAGGGGCCACCTCTCTCGGAGGGCTTCATGGTCCGTACTGGGCAGGGAACCAGCCCCTGGAGGGCTGGGCGCCCCCCCCCCTTGGGCCCATGCGCCTAGGGTTGGGGGGAAACCCTAGTGGGGGCGCCCCCCTTGCTTGGGGGGCAAGCCCCCTCCCTTGCCCCCCCCCTCTAGATCTCATCTAGAGGGGGCCGCCCCCCTTCCCCCTTCCCCTATAAATAGAGGGGTGAGGGGAGGGCTGCACACAACATCCAAGGCGCAGCCCCTCCCCTCCCCAACACATCTCCTCCTCCGCGTGAGCTTGGCGAAGCCCTGCCGGAGATCTGCCACTCCATCACCACCACGCCGTCGTGCTGCTGTTGGAGCGTTCTTCCTCAACCTCTCTCTCCTCCTTGCTGGATCAAGGTGCAGGAGACGTCATCCGCTCCGTACGTGTGTTGAACGCGGAGGTGCTGTCCGTTCGGCACTTGGTCATTTGTGATTTGGATCACGACGAGTACGACTCCCTCAACCCCGTTCTCTTGAATGCTTCCGCTCGCGATCTACAAAGGTATGTAGATGCACTCCTATCACTCGTTGCTAGATGAACTCATAGATGGATCTTGGTGAAACCGTAGGAAAAATTTTATTTTCTGCAACATTCCCCAACAAATTAGCATCCCCAAGCTTAGAGTTTTGCATATTATTAGCACGATTGACATTAATAGAATTTATAATAACATCATTGCAATCATGCTTTTCATTCAAGGATCTCTCATGAATTACTTCCTAAATTTCTTCTGTTAACACTTCATCACAATTTTTAGATTCATGAATCTCAAGCAAAACTTCATAAAGATAATGTAGTGCACTCAACTCACTAGCAATTGGTTCATCATAATTGGATCTTTTGAAAAGATTAACAAGCGGATGAGGATCCATAAGCTTTTTGTTTTCTGATTTTCAATAAACACACAATTATACCAAGCGAACAAGCAAACAAACGAAGTAAGACATAAAGGCAAACGAAAAGAAGGCGAAAAAAGGGCAGATGTTTTTTGTGTTTTTTCTGAAGACATTTTAGAAGTGGGGGGAAGAGGAAAACGAGAGGGAAATGGCAAATAATGTAAATGCCAGAGATGAGATTTTATGATAGGTACTTGGTAGACTTGATGTAGAACCTCCCCGGCAACGGCGCTAGAAATTCTTCCTGCTACTTCATGAGCTTGCGTTGTTATTTCCCTTGAAGAGGAAAGGGTGATGCAGTAAAGTAGAGATAAGTATTTCCCTCAGTTAAGAACCAAGGTATCAATCCAGTAGGAGGAATAACCAAGTCTCCAATAGATGAACCTGCACAAACTAATAAACACTTGCACACAACACAAAAAAGGTTTTGTTAATCCCTTCACGGTCACTTGCAAGAGTGAGATCTAATAGAGATAGATATCAAAGATAAATAAAAGGCAAAATAAAGTAAAGGTAAATAGATTTTAGCAAGGTATTTTTGGGTTTTTTTGGTTTTATAGATCTGAAAATATATGATGGAAAATAGATCCGGGGGGCATAGGGTTCACTGAAGGCTTCTCTCTTGAAAGAAAACACGGTGGGTGAACAAATTACTGTTGAGCAACTGATAGAAAAGTGCATAGTTATGATGATATCTAAGGCAATGCTCATGAATATAGGCATCACGTCAGTGAGAAGTAGATCGACTCCTGCCTGCATCTACTACTATTACTCCACGCATCGACCGACTCTTGCCTGCTTCTAGAGTATTAAGTACAAAAGAACAGAGTAACTCATTAAGCAAGATGAAATGATGTAGAGGGATAAACTCAAGCAATATGATATAAACCCCATCTTTTTATCCTTAATGGCAACAATACAATACATGCCTCGCTACCCCTGTTGTCATTGGGTGAGGACACCACAAGATTGAACCCATCGCAAAGCACCTCTGCCATTGCAAGATAGATCAATCTAGTTGGCCAAACCAAATCAATAGATCGGAGAGAAATACAAAGCTATTTAAATCATGCATAAAAGAGTTCAGAGAAGACTCAAATAACATTCATAGATAATATGATCATAAACCCACAATTCATCGGATCTCAACAAACACACCGCAAAAAGAAGATTACATCGGATAGAACTCCAAGAACATTGACGGGAGAGAGAGAGAGAGAGAGAGAGAGAGAGAAGAAGCCATCTAGCTACTAGCTATGGACCCGTAGGTCTGTGGTAAACTACTCACACATTATCGAAGGGCAGCAAAGTTGGTGTAGAGACCCTTCATGATTGAATCCCCCTCCGGCAGAGTGCTAGAAAAGGCCCCAAGATGGGATCTCACAAGAACGGAACCTTGCAGGGGCGGAAAAGTATTTTTGTGGACACTTCTAGTATAGGGGGAATATTTGAGAATATATAGTGCTAGAATTAGGGTTAGGAGGTCTACGAGGGGCCCACAAGCCCTGAGGGTGCCCCCCTGGGCACGCCCCTATGGATTGAGGCCGCCTCGTAGGTCTTCTGGCCTCCTCTCCAAGTCTCGTAGGTTTCTTCTTGTCTAAAAAAATCACTGTAAAGTTTTATTCCGTTTGGACTCCGTTTGATATTCCTTTCTCTAAAGGTCAAAAATAAGGAAAAAAACAGCAACTGGAACTAGGCACTAGGTTAATAGGTTAGTCCCAAAAAATGGTATAAAATAGTACCAAAATGCATATAAAACATTCAAGATGGATAATATAATAGCATGGAACAATCAAAAATTATAGATACGTTGGAGACGTATCATAATTAACAAGCATGTTGTAGCATTAACGCCTAGAGATCCTTTCTCGACTCCCTGCGAGAAAGCAATCCCGGAGCCACATATCCATCTCATTTCTCAACTTTCCATTTCTAATTATGATAGATCGGGATACAACTCTGAGCGTCCAGTACCATGGACACGGCTATTCAAATAGACAACTTCCCTATAGGGGTGCAGCACATTACTCAACACACTTGATTACTCTGGCCGGACACACTTTCCTGGGTCATGCCCAGCCTCGGAAGATCAACACGTACTACCTAGGCTCTGCAGAGAGGTCCCCGCCGGTCTGCATCCTAAGCGCTCCGGGGTCCTCAACCCGTCGCCCTTTGCACTCCGGGTCGTTATGCGATGAGCCGGGACGAGCACCCCCTCACCGTGGATGGCACTGGGCCGACATGCCAACAATGTTGAACTGGACATCTAACAAAGCTTTCGGAAGAAATGTATGACGCTGAGTGCCCATAACTAATCCCGCGTGGTGGTTAGTGCGTATAGGCATGTGGCCAACTCAGATCAAATACCCTAACCCTTAGTGTACTGGGAGCTCGCGGAGGCGAGCAGAGACTCATGATCATGTGACCCCGTCGCCCCGTCTTGAGGAAATATGGCAAGGGCCAGGCCCAACCCTCTCACTAGGGCAGTCTACCTACCCGGTCATGCCTCGTCTTTATCTCGAAGATACCCTCCAGGTCAACCCGACTAACCAGAGACTGTCGGGAACTCGGGTCCACCTCAACTAGGCTAGTACCGTATGTCCCTTCAGTCCTGCAGTAAAGTAACTCTCGCGGGTACCCCCATGGTCTACCCGACTTCACATCTCGCGGGTACCCCTCGGGGTCGACCCATCTTTAACATGGTCCTAGGGTAAAGCCAAGGTAACCGTGTGTCCATAACATCAAGGGGGAATCCGAGGAATCACCCTTGATGGAATCCACTTGATGTAATCATCAAGGTGAACTTAGGAGGAATCACCCTCGAGGTTCACACTTGAGGTGTTGCACAACAAAGTCGTATCGGGAGTGGTGAAGGAGGAATCACCCTCGACAGACCATGACCGATTAGCTACACTACAGAGTTATCATCAGGAGTGCTTTACGAGGTATCACCCTCGACACTCGATAGTAGCTCTGCAGAGTCATACAACTAAGGGGGTATGCGGTGATGTGTTGGGCCCTGGTCATCGATCACGTTGATCGAGTCATTGGTCATCAAGCCGGGGCAATAGGGACAAGGTGAGGGGTCATTGATGGATCACTAACCAACCTATACTAAGCAGTTTAGGATAAGCAGGTAAGGTACAACAGCAAGTTACAAAAGCAGGCTATGCATCAGATATAGAAGCAATAAAATACAGTAGCAAAATTTAATGCAAGCATGAGAGAGAAGGAACTGAGGGATATTGGAATGATCAACGGGGAGTTTGCTTGCCTGGAAGCTCTGCTAAAAGGGAAGAAGGGTCGTCGATGACGTAGTCGATCACAGGGGCATAAGCTGTGGTCTCCTGGTCTACCGAGAGAAGAGTGGGAGAAACAGTAAATATAAAGCAAACATATGCATGACATGACAACAGGCAGAGCTAGGGGTGTTCTACGCGGTGCTACACGTTGCAGACGGAGGAGTAAAGCATCCGGAGGGGTTTTCCCGGCGTTTGGCATTTTCCAGATAGATGAAAAGAGGGGGACAGTTCCATGTTTGCTATGCTAGGGTCATGTCGCAGACGAACGGAGGGCATATTCGGATTCGTCACATTTTTCTGATCGATTTTCATATATAAATTCTTTTAAGTTACATATTATTTTATATGATTTTTTGAAGTTTAAAACAATTGCTGAAATTTACTGGATCTATTTTAATTCAAAATAGCTTTATGCGTCAATATGACATCAGCATGATGTCATCAGTCTACACAATGTGTTGACCGGTCAAACAGGGCAGCGGGGCCCGTCTGTCATTGACACATTGACCTAGACTATAATCTTAATAGAATAATTAAGGATTGAGGCCCACTGTCATAGTAATTAGATTAGTTACCTCAATTAATTTATTTACATTATTTTATTATTAGTTCTTTCTTATTTATTTTTATCTTTTTATATTCTTTAACAGGGGGTGGGGTTAAGATTTAACTTTTTTTAGGCAGTCACACGAGGCATTTATTAACCCGTCACTAGGGCAGCAAGAAAAACTTGAGACTCGTGAGCTGCTCGAGATCGGCTCGTTTTTGGCTCAATTCGAGATCAACTCGAAGAGAAATGAGCTAAGTTTGAACACTTTATGTAGATCGACCGAGAAACAAGCCGATCTTAAGCCAATATTGGCTCGCTCGATAACTCAACATGATACCATTATGTTAAATGATAATGCCACATATTAAATGGAAATAAGATAATTTCTTACCATATATGATGTTCACGAATTTTCTTCATTTTATTTACTAGAAAACATTGAGGCTTATTTAAGTGCGGAGGAGATTTAGGCCTAATTATGGTACTTGATGGACTATGTGTTAAATATCCTGTTGTTTTTGGAAAAAGTTCCCGGCATATGCACCTTCATTTTCTTGTTTTTCGTCCACGAAGACCACCATTTATTGCTAGTTGGCCCAAGATACCAAGATGAGCCCTCCCGAGAACGACGAGATAGTCATAAATTTATATTATTCACCGTCTGATTTAGCTTGAAGCTAGCTCAAGATCGACTCAAGATCGTTACAAGCAGAGCATGAGTCATGTTTTACAGCTTGATCATGAGCTTCAATCAGTTTGAGCTTGCTTGAATTTTAATATGAGTTGACCTAAGCCAACACCAACTCGCTCGAACTCAACTCGTTTGCAGCCCTACCCGTCACAACGTTTACAGGGACGAATGGAATACCGTGAGGATGCCTAACCAAACATGGCGACCAACCCCAAGTGTTAAAGCTAACTTCGCTAGATTGTGAGCTTCATAGTTTGAGCTCCTAAATTCATGAGCTATAGTACAAGAATTAAAATCATGTTGGTGCAAAATGATAAAGGGCAACCTGGTGCATATAGCTCCCGCTTGCGCAGGGTCCAGGGAAGGGTCCGACCACTTTGGGTCTATAGTACGCAGCCTTTCCCTACATTTCTGTAAGAGGCTGTTTCCAGGACTTGAACCCATGACCTCATGGTCACAAGGCAGCAGCTTTACCACTGTGCAAAATGATCTTCTATATAATTGCACCATGAGATGCTCCACTCCCAGTATGTATCTCCTCCACTACCCCTCGACAATCAAATGCAATATGGATAGTTTGTAGCTGTAGATCGTCGCAGAGGTCCAGTACTTCTCTGACCGCCATCGCCTCAAGAGTTGTTGGGTCTCTTATCGTTCAGAAGACAACTGTCGATGCCCCAAGAAATGCACCGGTGTGATCCCTGCTGATTGCACCCACAGCTCCATACCGTCCCGACCTCCCAACAGTTGCATCTGTATTTACTTTCGCTACCCCCACCGGCGGTTCAATCCACTGACTAGGGCGCAGAGCTGGAACAGAAGGTTTTGCCGTGACTCGCTTTATAACCTGAAGGTCAGCTAGTTGCGAAGATATGAATCCATGAATGGCTTGCGGGCTTTGAAAGATATCTTCATAGATTGCTTTCCTTCTCGCCTTCTAGATGGCCCACAAACTCACTGCTAGACGTACAAACTCTTCCCCACTCAAAGCCTCCTGCATAGTGAACAACCACTTCTTCGCTCCATCCTCCTGAATAATGCTAAGCTGATCAAGAATCACTTCCGAAGATAGAGCCCAGGTGCTTCTAGACATTGGGCAGTGTAATAGGGCATGTTTCCATGTATCCCGTTGTCCACATAAGACACACGCAGTCGAAGTTGACATGTTGCGCCGGCGCAGAACTTCAGCTGGCGGAATAGAGTGTCGTGCCAATCTCCAAAGGGACATACGCACCTTAGGTGGGACTGGTGCTTTCCATATTGAGCTCCACTCCTTGCTCTGCGACATAGTGTTAGAAGAATCCTCCCTCTGATCAATATAGTTTTCCCGGCTTGACTTTGTTCTAACCAGCAATCTGTATGTCGAAGCCACTGTAAATAAACCCCTGGGGTTTTCATGCCATGCCCAGAAGTCGTTGATCCGTCTCAAACAAACAGGGATCTTGAGAATCTCTTCGGCGTCAAAACGTGTGAAGATCGACCTGACCATGTCTTCTCTCCATGCAGCAGTCGTAGTGTCAATTAAGTCAGCCATGAGCTGGTGCAGATTCTGTACTAAGGAGCAAATTGGTCGTTTGAAGCTATCTCTGGGTATCCAATTATGATCCCAAATCCTGGTGGTCTCCCCGTTCCCAATCCTCCTTATAATTCCTTGCAGCAATACCTCCTTCCCATCCAAGATGGCCCTCCATATCTGTGACGGGTGGGATCCAAGCTCCGCCTCGAGAAGGGACCGATCAGGAAAGTGTACAGCTTTCAGGATTCTGGCACTTAGAGATTCTTCATCGTTCAAAATCCTCCATGCTTGCCTAGCCAGAAGTGCTAAGTTAAACAGCTCCAGATCACAGAAACCGAGTCCCCCCAAATGTTTGGGCATAGTCATCACATCCCAGGCCACCCATGCTGGCTTTCTCCTTCCCCTTTTGCTTCCCCACCAAAATTGTCGAATCAGAGAGATGCTCTCGCACAAGCCCCTCGGCAATCTGAAACAAGACATAGAACATACCGGTATAGCGTGAGCCACTGATTTGATACCTCCTTCCCTGCTGACGACAGAAGCTTCTCCATCCATCCTTTAACTTTCTCCCAAACTCTATCATGCAAATATTTGAAGGTGCCATTTTTTGAATGCCCCACATCCGTAGGCATCCCTAGTAGATACCTATCATTGAGTGATTCATTTTGCACTTGGAGCTTGTTTTTCACATTGTTTCTCAGGTTCTGGGGGCACCCTTTGCTGAAAAATATAGAAGACTTTGCATGATTTATCCGCTGTCCAGACGCTTGGCTATAGATATCCAGTAGGTTTGACACATGTTCTGCTCCCTCCACACTTGACTTGAAAAGCAACAGGTTGTCATCTACAAACAAAAGGTGATTCACTGGCGGCGCCGTGGGTGCCACCTTGATACCTGCTAACAGAGACGACTGAGAACTGGATTTCAGGAGGCACGAGAGGCCCTCTGCTACAATCAAGAAAAGGTAAGGGGAGATAGGGTCTCCCTGCCGGATTCCTCTATATGGTTTGAAACTCTCTAGTTTTTCTCCATTAAAAAGCACCGAGAACGAAACCAAAGAGACCATGGACATAACTGTCTCCACCCAGGTCTGTGCAAACCCCAGCTTTAACATGATGGCCCTCAAATATGGCCATTCTAATCGATCACATGCCTTCATCATGTCAACTTTCAACACACAATAACGGTTGCTCTTCGACCTGTTCCTCTTGATAAATGCAAACACTCATAAGCACAAATAATATTGTCAGTGATAAGCCTACCAGGCGCAAATGTTGACTGCTCCGTAGAAATTATGTCTGGTAATATGAGCTTCAGTCTATTGGCCACCACCTTTGAAGCAATTTTATAAAGAACGTTGCACAAACTGATAGGCTGGAACTGAGCAAATGAGGTTGGGTTAGTCACCTTCAGAATCAAGCCCAGGATAGTACTATTAATGCATTGAGGGCTTTCCTCCCCTCTCACAATTCGAAGGACTATATTAGTAACCTCCTCCCCACATACTTCCCAATGTTTTTGATAAAATTGTGCCCGGAAAGCATCTGGTCCTGGAGCCTTAGTCGGGAACATTTGGAAGAGGGCACGCTTCACCTCCTCAGATGTATATTGTGCACATAATTCCGCGTTCATTGCTTCTGTCACCTTGCTCGGCATGTGCTCAAGAACACTCTGTATCCCTTGAACGCTTTCAGATGCATACAACGTTTGGTAGAAATTGTTCGCCATTGCTTTGAGCTCCGCCGGGTCCTGCACCAACACACCAAGAGAGTTTTGTAATGCCTTGATCAACAGGGGCCATTGATTTAACTGATATGGGGGTTTAGACCCCACTAATCAACAGGGGCCGGCCCAGGCAGAGGCCAGCGGCCTCACCGGCTGGGCTCGGCATAGCAGGAGCCGGCGGCCAGGCCGAGGGTCATGGCGCGCGTCCGAGGGCGTAGGCGAGCAGGGCCCCAGCGTGCATACGTGGCTGGGGCAAGCAGTAGCAGGGCGAGCGGGGCACGGCAGCGCGAGAAGGCGAGCGGCGGAGGCGGCCGACAGCAGCGCGCGAGCCGAGCACGGCAGCGGCGTACGGGAGACAGAGGGCACGGCGCGAGCGCGCGCGGGGGGCTCGGCCAGGGTGCGGCGGATGCGAGCCTGCGGGCGCGCTGCGAGGCCAGGGGCGCGACCATGGCCCGCGGTGAGCACGAGCTCACAGAAATCGGCCATGGCGGGGCTGCAGCCCTACAACAACGGTGAGGAGGGGAGGCGAACGGGAGTGGCTCACGCCGGGGATGTCGGGGGCGCGCTCGGCGTGGTCGGGGCGGCGCCGGAGCTTGTGGGAGCGGCGAGGTGGTGGTGGTGGCCGAGGCGGAGGGGCTCGGTGCGGGCGATGTTGGAGGAGCGCCCCGGCTCCATCCCGCGGCGAAGGAGTGCGAGGGTGAGGTACGGCCTGGCGAGGGCGGAAAGGCGCGGGCGGCTGCGACGGCGGTAGGTGACGGCGGCTGCAGTAGCGCACCGGGGCGGCGGGCGAGCGACGGCTTCGGGCGTGTGTGGATCGAGAAGGCGCCAGGCGAGTGGGGAGAGCAGAGTGGTTGAGTGCAGGGGGGAGAACCGTGGGGGCGGGGGGCGACCCTTATCCACTCGCTTTCGACGCCGGCGAGGTGGTTGGGGTGGGGCGCGCCTTGTAGCGGTCTGAGACCGATGAACATTCAGACCGGCGAGGTGGGCTAGGCCTGGGGGTTTTCCATTTCTTTTTTTAGCATTTTCCTTTTCTTTTAAACATTTTATGTTTTCATTTTGTTTTATTTTATTTTAGGTTTTATAAAATATAGCACTAGCCATTAAATTAGTATTTATAAGTTAGCCCACTGCCACAATTAGTTTGGCATTAAAATAAAATATTTTTCCATTTCTATTATTTAAAAAGCATTTAAATAATTGTTTTAGACCGTGTTTTATTCATTTAAGGGTATTTAAATACTTTATAAAATATGGGTTCCAACATGAAAAATATCCAGGGACTATTTGCCACACTTAGAACATTTTAATTTTCCTGTTTGTCAAATTTCAATTTTGACTTTAACTTGAAAATGATATTTGAACGGTGTTTGAAAGCAAACGAGGGTTAGCAACAGTAAGAATGATGACATGGCATCATTAGCAGGGGATTACTGTAACTTAATTATTTTGGCGTTACAACTTGAGCCAGTCTTAGAGGCAAGAACGGGAACCTATTGTTACCGTTTATCATTCCACACGTGCATATGAGTTTTTCACCGAATCGCATATTCTAAGGTCATTGCAGTTATAGCATGGAATATAAACTCTTAACTATGAATATAAAAATATAATAATACAATATTATTGCCTCTAGGGCATATTTCCAACACGCACACCACATCACCACACTCTCTAGAACAGCCACACCACCACCGACCTGGTGCTCCATCACAAGATTTCGCTCTAAGAAAATAGTTCCAACAAAGTAATGACACCATGGGCGCCGCTATTAGACACGATTTTCACCGGGGGACAACATCTTGAGGTTAAGAGAGGTGTCGATTCCCCTCGGTGACGCCTCCAACAAGAATATTCACACCCAAAGGCATCATTCGCCACCCGTCGCGAGCAAAGTCGAGCATGACTTTCGTCGGGAGAATCGAGCACCTATGTCGGGGACGATGTCCCTAACACACCACCACCACACCAAAGCCATCACATGGGTTGTACCACAAAACACTAGCTGGAGCACCATCGAGGGTGCAAGCCTAAGTACAAGGCCTAGATCGGCACCACCGTAGTCCGACATCTGTCGGGAGTCAGCACACATCCGTCAAGCAAACCAGCAGCCAATAATTATTACTACCTCCATCCTGGTTTATTAGTCTCCTTGTATTTTGGGTCAAACTTTGACCTTTGATTTAACTACCAAAAATTAAGTTTTATACCACAAAAATTGTACCACTGAAAATCTCTTTTGAATATGAATCTAACAATGTAAATTTTGTGGCATTAACTTATATTTTGTTAGTCAAATCTAGAGTCAAGATTTGACATAAAATACAAAGGAGGCCAATAAACCTAGAGAGAGGTAGTATATGAAAACTATGGAATAGAGATAGTATTTGTTATATTCTAGATGTTTATTGCTCCTTCCGTGCCAAAATATTTGTGATGGCTAAAACCACAACAACTATTTTGGAATGGAGAGAGTATATGAGAATATATTTATTATATGAAAATATAATGGAACGGATGGACAATATATTTTGACATAATTTGAACCAAGTACTATATGGTATTGTTTCATGATGCATCTAATGGTATTGTTTTGGTGTTCCAGATGTTGATAAATTTTAATGTAATTTGGTCGAAGTTTACAAAATTTAACTTTAAAAGAATGAAACACACACACACACAGACACACACACAGTTGCAACGAAGGAGGAATATCATAATGCAATAAGTATTAGAGATGGCTTTGCTACGACAATCGGAAAAATGCTTTGCCTGAACACCAATATCTCTAAGAGTAATTTCAATTATACTTAGACTAAAAGGGCAAATAAGGAGAAAAGTAATGAAAGATGACTAGCTAGAGTAATTGCGAATGAGGGAAATAAGCTGTAAGAATAATTTTAAATGAAATACTATGACTAACAAAGCAGAGTGAGAAAAACAAAAAAGATGAAAACCTGAATAAAAAAATGAATAACAGATCCAGGACTGGTAGAACGAAAATGCGAATAAATGAACAACGAACAAATAGAGTGGTGACTCAACAAGGAGAACGAAGAAAGAGATGGACTCAAGAAAGATAATGAGTGTTCTTCCCACTTTTGACAGAGAAGTGAAGAGAAGTACCATTTTCAGCCCAAAGAGAAGATATAGATGAACAAAGTGCATACTGCCCTTCCAAAACGATGTACATCGGTATCCACGGACAAGGGATGAGGGAGAGAATGGCTCCTCTCTCCTCTCCCCCTCCCCTCCCTTCCTCCCCTCTTCCTCGCCTCGGTAGATCTGCTCCCCGCCCTTCCCCGGGGCCGGTGTCCGGTCGCCCTCACCTCCGCGTATAGCTGCTCTCCCCCCTCCCCCCCATTGTTTCCCCGCAAGTGGGGCTCTCCCCTTCCCTCTCTACGCTGCCGGTGCTTGGATCTCGTTTTTGGGCCCTGGTGTCGGATGAGGAGGATTCGCGGTCTCTGTCCTCCTCCCTTGGTGGTGCGGTGTCCTGCCCTGGGGGGGGGGGGCGGCCTGCGCCGCCCCTCGCATTCGTAAGTTCGCCCCCGGGGGTCGGGGCCGGCCGGTGGTGGCGTCTCCGTCGGTCGACGGCTGGACCCGGATCTCGCGGCGTCGGCGTAGATCTGGTAAGTTTGCGGTCGCACTCCTGCGCCTGGTGTCTTGGGTTGTGCTCCTGATGGGGAGCTTGGAGGCTCCCCATCCCCCTCTCCGTCTTCGGCTGCTGGGGCTTCGTCGCCGGCGGCGGCGACGGCGGGGCCGGTGGTCGCTCCGTGTATCCTAGATCCAGATCTCTGTGCTGTGGCTGCCGGATCGTGGGCCTGCTGGGCCTGTCGGGGTGGTGTTGGCTAGTGGGCCTCCCCCTCCCCCCTCCCTCTCTTCGGTGGTCGATTTCCCCCCGCTTGTTTCTTTTGGCCCAGTTGGGGCCCCCGCCCGGCTACCGGCTCCCCTTCCCTCTCCGGCCCATTTGGCGAGTCGGGCCCAGGGGGGCACGGCTCACTCGGGCTATATATGGATACCATGCGGCTCGGTTCCCCCCTGCTAGGGTTTCCTACTTCCGCCGCTGACCTGCGCCGCTATCGGCTTCCCATCCGTCGCATCATTAGATCCCCCCCACCTCCACCCCTCCTTCTTCCTTTTGCTGCGGTGATCTCCATGGACAAATCTCGGGGCTCTTCCTGCGAGGCGCTTTCTGGTAGCAAGCGGCACCGCGAGGACTCCCCCGCCTCCGCGGTGGATCTGGAGCTTGAGGCTTCGCTCCGCTCCAAGCTGGAGTCGGAGCAGGCGGCGCGCGAGCAGGTGGCTCGTGCCCGCGAGGCTTGGGCTTCGGGTCCGGAGCGGGTGCAGCGCCCGGAGAAGGAGGGGGTGACTGGATCTGGTCTGCAGGGCTCTGGGTCTGGTCCCTCTCCTTCTCCGGTGCTGGACCCATGGGAGGTGGTGGTGGCCTCCGGCGGTGGGGTGTCTTCGTCCTCGTCTTCCCTCCCTGTCCAGGGTGCGGGGCGTGGCTCGTCTGTCCCGTCTCGGCCCCTGCCTCCCCCACCTCCTCGCTCGTTTGGGGCTGGATCTGGTTTTTGTCCGCCGCCTCGATCCTTCACGGGGCCGGCGCATCGGCCACCTGGTCCGGCCTCGGGGGCGCCCCTTCCTCCGGGCATGGGGGATGGGATTCTTCCTCCTCCCCCGTCGCATCAGCAACCCCGTCCCTCTCCTTCTTCACAAAACAACCCTTCGGTGCTCACCTGCTTCGCTTGCCACAGACCGGGGCACTTCCAGTCTCGCTGCACCAATCCCCCTTTCTGCTTGATATGTCGCTCTGATGGTCACCTCACGGTTAACTGCATGGATAGGCAGAAACCTCCCGCGGTCCTCCAGTTCGGTCTGGGTCTCCCTGGCTGCTCCTTCTTCGCCTTTGATGGTGACTTGCCTGTTCGGGAGGTGGCTCCTGCGCTGTCCAATGCGGCGATTGTTTCTGTCAAGGACCAAAAGATCTCGCCCCAAACTCTTCTGGAAGGGCTTCGCATTTGGGATGTGGCTGGATGGGACTGGCAAGTTGTGCAGTTATCGGATTTTGACTTCTCAGTGGTGTTCCCCTCCAAAGATTGCCTGCGAATGATCGCATCCTGCACCAGCTTTACCTTGCCTCTTAACCAACTGGTGGTTTCTGTTAAAGCGGCTTCCTACAATGGTACTGCAGTTGGCCCTCTTTCTCAAGTGTGGGTGTTGATTGATGATCTGCCTGCTGGTCTGCGCTCGTCTGCTTTCCTCATGTCCTTTGGGGTTTTGATTGGGAAACCCATCGAGGTGGATGAGGAGTCTTTGAACAAGGTTGGCCCTGCTAGGATGAAGGTCTGGTGCGTTGATCCTGATCGGGTGCATGGCCTCATTGATGTTTACCCTTCTCCCAATGGTATTAGGTTGCGGGTGCGGGTGGAGGGGGCGGCGGCGGCTTTCCAAGCTCCACCTCCCCCCCCCCCTCCTCCTGCTAATCCTTCGGATAAACATGACAAGGAAGGGGATGGTTCCTTTGGTGGCCCCAATCAGAGCTTTGGGTCTAATCTCCGCTTCACTCAATCCGAATGGGATGGCCTGGCAGACTCAGAACGTGAGTTGTTTCAATCTCAAGTGCCTGTTGGTGATGCTCCTCGTGATGATTCGGTGATCCCCCCTGCTGCCCAGAATGCTCCTTCTGCTGTCGCTGAGCTGCCAAAGGCTCCGCCTTGCTCGGCTACTCCTGTGTCTGCTGCTTGTTCTAACCTTCCAGCTCGCCCTCTCTTCCCCACCCGTTCGGGAATTGAAGATCTCCCTGTTTCTCCTGCTCGTGATATGGTGGAATCCCAGCCCCCCTCGAAGAAGAAATCCTCTGTTCGCAAGTACTCGGCTAAGAGCCAGAACTCTTCGGGCTCGAAGCAATCCATGACGGGTATCTGTCGGCGTCTTGATCAAGATCTGGGCTCCATGTCCCGCTCGGGCCCCCATGCTGGCTCTCCTGCTACGCGGTCGCCTGCTATCCGTTCCCCGGTGTCCACGGCCCGCAAAGGTAGGCGGGTGGCGCATTCTGGTGGTTCTATTCTGGAAAGGGCTGAGAAGCGGGCTGCGGCGAAGGACCTCCCTCCCCCAGGTACCTCCCATCCTCATATGTCGCCGTTTCTCCGGTTCGGGTGGTTTTACCTTCGATGTCTGATGATCATCTTTTAAACATTATGTCGGATGTGGGTGTGGTGGTTGATTCTTCTGTTGGTTCTCCCAGTTCGCTTCTTGCCATTATTCGGGCTAATGAATTGGCCCAAGCTGCCATTGCGAAAGCCAAAGAGGTTGTTGCCTCGCGGGTCGCGGCTGCTGGCTGTGATGCGGGGGAGGCTTCGGGTGCTGGTAGTGGTCAGCCCCCTTCCTGCCTGGCTAAGAGGGGCACTAATAAACGTTCTAAATCCTGCGTGGCCCCCTGCAGGTCGAGCCTCCGTATCAAGAACCTTTCGTATAAATGAGGGCCTTATTCTGGAATATTAGGGGGTTCGGTGCTAGGGGGCGCCGTGACCAACTGAAAGACTTGGTTCGTTCTAACTCTATTGACTTTGTGGGGCTGGTTGAAACTTTTAAGGATTCCTTCTCCCCTAGTGAGCTCTCTGCTATCGTGGGTATGGATAGATTTCATTGGCAATTTTTACCTGCTTCGGGCCACTCTGGTGGGATTCTGATCGGTTCTAATAAGGATATTTTTGACTTTGTTGCTTTTGATCATGGGTTTTTTTGGGACAGTGTTGTTCTTTCTCACAAATCTATGAATACCCTCTATGAGTATATAGTTGTTTATGGGCCCGCGGATCACTCTCTATCGAACCTTTTCCTTAATGAACTTTCGATCAAGATTGAGTCCTGTAACCTACCGATGGTTATTGGGGGAGACTTTAATCTTCTGCGATGCCCTCTTGACAAGAATAATGATAATTTTTCATGGTCTTTAGCCAATGCTTTTTAACGACTTCATTAGTGCTAACGCCATCCGTGAGCTTCCTCGGGAGGGAGCTCGCTTTACTTGGTCTAATCATCAGGTGAACCCTATCAGATCCGTGCTTGATCGTGTCTTCCTATGTCCCAGGTGGGATTCCTTGTTCCCTAGGTCCTCTCTTTTCGCAAAATGTATTGTCGGGTCTGACCATACCCCCTTGATTCTTGATGATGGTTCCATCTGCAATAGACCTCCGGCTAGATTTCAGTTTGATGCTTCATGGCTGTCTGTGGAGGGCTTTGTTGATATGGTCGCGGTGAAGATTTCCCAATCCCTTTCTTCCAACCTCCGCTCGTTTGGCCCTCTGGATGACTGGCAGTCGTGCGCTTATGCTTTACGTAAATTTCTTAGAGGCTGGTCGCGTAACCGTGCGGCGGAGGATCGCCGCACCAAAGCCTTCCTTGAAAATCAGATCCTGGAGCTGGATCGTACTGCTGACTCTATTGGGCTCTCTGATGATGGCTGGGCTGTTCGTTATAATCTGGAGGCTGCTCTATTGCAGCTGCACCATCAGGCTGAGATTTACTGGCGCCAGAGGGGCACTCTCAATTGGACTCTCAAAGGGGACGCTCCTACTGCCTATTTTTTTGCGATTGCGAATGGTAGGCGTAGGCGTTGTGAGATTAACAGCCTGATGATTAATGGTATGCGCTCTTCTAATCAGTCTGTGATTATGGCTCACGTGGTGGATTTCTTTTCGTCTCTGTTAGGGGCTAAACCTCAATCGGGCATGTCCATTTCCCCCCACCTTTGGAGTGCTGGTCTTAAAATTACCCCCGAGGAGAATGCTTCCTTGATGATTCCGCTCTCTGATCAGGAAATTTGGGATGTGGTTAACTCCGCTAATCCCAATGCTGCTTTTGGGCCAGATGGCTTTTCCATCCCTTTCTTTCGGAAATTTTGGCCCCAGTTGAAACAGTTGGTGTGTAACGTTATCCAGGGTTTCTGTCTTGGTACTGTCGATATCTCTCGCCTGAATTACGCTGTTATATCCCTGATTCCTAAGGTCAAGGGTGCTGATGTCATTTCCCAATTCCAGCCTATAGCGTTGATTAACAACTTTGCCAAATTCCCTTCCAAAGTCTTTGCGAACCGTTTGTCTCCGGTAGCTCACAGAGTTATTAGCCCCTTCCAATCTGCTTTTATCAAAGGGCGTTTCATTTTAGACGGTATTCTTTCCCTTCATGAGATTGTTCATGACCTTCATGTGCGGAAAGCTAAAGCGATTATTCTCAAACTAGACTTTGAAAAAGCGTATGACTCGGTTAGCTGGCCTTTCCTCAAGCAGGTCCTTCTTGCTAAAGGGTTCGACGGTGCTTATGTTCATCGTATCATGCAGTTGGTCTCGGGTGGCCATACTGCTGTTGCTGTGAATGGCGCCATTAGCAACTTCTTCGCGAATGGTAGGGGCCTTCGCCAAGGGGATCCAGCCTCCCCTGTTCTTTTCACTTTGTGGCTGACGCCTTCCCTTGCATGCTCTCTAAGGCGGCCCGATGTGGACACATTACTCCTGTGGTCTCCCTCCTACTACCGGAAGGTGTCTCCCATCTGCAATACACGAATGACACAATCATCTTGGTGGAGTTGGACAACGCCTGTATTGCCAATCTGAAATTCATTTTGTTGTGTTTCGAAGCCGTATCTGGTCTTAAGATCAATTTCGCCAAGAGTGAGGTTCTGGTGACGGGGGTGGACCGGGCGGAGGCCTTGCGTGTTGCCAGGCTCCTTAACTGCTCTTTAGGCTCTTTCCCTTTCAAATATTTAGGTCTTCCAATCTCTCCTGGTATGCTTCATGCGAAGGACTTTGCTCCGGTGGTTGCTAAAGTGGGGAATAAGGTGCTGCCTTGGAGGGGTAGATATAATACCAATGCCGGCAAAGTGGCTCTAATCAATTCTTGCTTATCCTCTCTCCCGATGTTCCTAATGGGCTTCTATCTTCTCACGAATGGCGTGCATTCTGGCCTTGACAAACATAGGGGTGGCTTCTATTGGAATTCTGTTGATAACAAAAGAAAATATAGGCTGGTTAAGTGGCAGCTTATGTGTAAGCCTAAAAACCTTGGGGGGTTAGGCATTATTAACACTCGGGTGATGAATATTTGTTTGCTCGTCAAGTGGTGGTGGAAAATTATGACGGTGGGGGCCGATCCGCTGTGGTTTTCGATTCTTAAGGCCAAATATTTTCCTCACTCCAATCCTATGTTTGCTCCCGCGCGGCGTGGTTCACAGTTTTGGAAAGCCCTTGTTAAAGTTCGGCCGATTTTTTTGGAGCACGTCAAGTTTTGTGTGGGTAATGGGTCTGTTGTTCGTTTTTGGTTGGATTGGTGGTCTGGGGCTGCCCCCCTGGCTGTTAGCTTTCCGGTTCTGTTTTCTTACTGTCCCAATCCGCAGATCTCCATCGCGGAGGTGGCTGCTGATAATTGGGATTTGGCTTTTCGTCGGGCTCTGTCTCCTGAAGAGTTGGAAGATTGGCAAAGTCTTTCTGCCCTCTTCCCTGTGCTCTCGGAGGCGGCCGATTCC
Organism: Triticum timopheevii; assembly: GCA_963921465.1. Taxonomy (NCBI): domain Eukaryota; kingdom Viridiplantae; phylum Streptophyta; class Magnoliopsida; order Poales; family Poaceae; genus Triticum; species Triticum timopheevii. The sequence continues at coordinate 121,381,052 of OY997271.1, forward strand.
GTGGTTTGGCCACATGCGGCTTCTGGTAAATTTTTGGTCAAGTCGTTGTATTCTAGACTCATTGGTGGTACTCCTTCGGCTAGATTCTCTTGTGTTTGGAAATCCAAGGTTCCTCCTAAGATTAAGATTTTCCTCTAGCAAGCCTTCCGTGGTCGCCTCCCTACTGCTGATCAGATCAAAAAACGCAATGGGTCGGGCTCGGAATTCTGTAACTTGTGTGGGGCATTGGAAAACTCTGATCACATCTTTTTCAACTGTGTTCTTGCCAAATTAGTTTGGTCTTGCGTCAGATCTTGGCTTCGGGTTTCCTGGAATCCCTCCTCTTTCTCTGATATTAGAACCCTAGCCAAAACCTTGGTCGAGGTCACCAAGAGGGTATTTTGGGTTGGCTTGGGAGCCTTATGTTGGGCTCTTTGGACCATCAAAAACAAATTTACTATTGAGCTTACCTTCCCATCTAAGCCTGCTGATGTCCTTTTCAAAACATGTATATTCTTGCAGCAGTGGAGATTATTGACTAAGGAGCCAGATCGGGACGCCCTGGACCTGCTCATCGACAAAATTCGGGCTTCGGCTTCTCAGATTTCCGGGACGAATCCTGTCGTATAATTCTGGTGCTGTAGTTTGCGGAGATTAGGTCTTTCTCACTCCCAGGCCTGCGTGCCGTGTTTGGCAGTTGCATGTATCATGCGTGCTTTGGTTTCTCTTAAACTTCACTATGTGGCTCTGTTATCCTGTGAACCTGTGGTATCCGTGACGCTGCCGTGTGGATTTATTTATAAAGTCGGGTCTTGGCCTTTTCTCTAAAAAAACGATGTACATCAAGTAAAAAAACGATGTACCAAATAACGTGATCCTAATAATCAAATAACACCACATACGTAAAACACGGAGGGGCGATTCGAGGCGATCGCGAGGCGATTGACTCGAGCGCTAGGGTTAGGGTTTTGCGAGCGGTGGTGGTGTGGATCACGGCGATACGGGAGGGGACGACGGCGTCTCTGAACGTGTTTGCGCCGGGGTGCGGATCTCTCTCCGGGGAGGAAGACATGGAGGAGAGGCAGGAAGATGGTGGACCGACGGCACGGAACGCGTCGGTGGCGGCAAGGCAGGGAGCGGTGGCGGCAACAGGGATGACCTCGGGGAGGACGGCAACAACGCCAAAACAGTCGGCACAGAAGGAGACACCGGACAAAGATATGAGGACGCCACTGGGCTCCCATAGCAGATCTGCCTCTGTGTCCCCGGGGTTGATGGCGAGACTGGGGAGCTTGGCGCTGACGGAGAAAGAGGCGCAAGGCTTCGTCTTCAAGGAGCCTGGGCAGGAGCAGGTCAAAGCAGCGAAGTGGTCGGCGATTGGTAAAGCATTCACCCCCAGGCCAATGAATAAGAGTGCCCTGGAGAAATCCATGTCCAGGGCTTGGGGGTTACATAAGGAGGTGCAGTTCAAGATCATTGGAAGGAACCTGTTTGCAGTATCGTTTGGTAGCGAGGGAGATTGGAGACATGCCCTAAATAATGGTCCATGGCAATTTGATTTCAATACTCTGGCTCTCAAGGACTACGATGGAGAAACGAGACCATCGGAGATGAAGTTTGACAGTATTGATGTGTGGGTTCGTGTAGAGGATCTGCCCTTGGACAAAAGATCGAAGGCGTTTGGGGAAGCACTTGGAAACTGGCTGGGAAAGATTATTAGGGTCGATGTGGAGAAAGATGGGTTCGCAAAAGGCTCGGAGCTGAGATTTAGAGTTAAATTACCAATCTTTGAGCCTCTAGTGAGAGGATTCCTGCTAAAGAAATCGGAGGATGATCTGGAAAAAACTTGGTATGATTTCAAGTATGAGAAAATCCCACACTTTTGTTTCGAATGTGGACGGCTAGTTCATGGTGAGACTGGATGTGTTCCGGCGGTGGATCCTGATCAACAGTGGGGGGAGTGGCTCCGAGCGTCCCCAGGGCGTTCATGGGGGCCGAAAGAAGGGGCTCACCGCGGCCCTTCGGGCAGTGCAAACAGCTTTGGCAGTGTGAGGTCCAGTGAAGGGGAGAGACATCAAAGGAAGCCTGGAACGGTCCGGGATCTTCCAACCAAGCGTAATCTGCATAATGAATTTACAACTCCAGCAGGCTCCCGCACTGGCGGGGAGACAATGGGGAGTTCTGAGCATGATGCTAGAACCAATGAGCAGCGACACGGGAAAGATGCAGTGAGGGAAAGGGACTTGCAGGAAGATCTGGAGCAAAAGAGAGAGAGAGTCCTGCGATCCGAGCTGCGACAGAGGCAGCATGAGAGGCAGACTGAACTAAGGTTCAGGTATAAGCAGACCATGGTGAGGCTGGTACGTCGAACTCTTGTAGTCGAAGGGATCGGAAACAAGGGTACTATGTGAGAAAGCCTAGACCGGAGCATATTGGGGAGGAGCGGACTACTAGCAGCCCTAGACATGAAGGCCCAAGGGATAGGAAGAGGAGGCCGAGGCAGTATTGGGTAGCAAAGGGCGATCTGGACAGACAAGTAGGAAATGACACCTTTGTTAGAGATACAAGGCAGAAAACGTCCTCGGTGTTTGAGCGCATCAGGGAGAACAATGATTCAGCGGCGGACCCTGCTAGGAGGCAGGGCCACCGGGAGCAATGAATATTCTAGCCTGGAACTGTCGGGGATTGGGGTTGGACCCGACAGTTGGCGAGCTTCGGGACCTGGTTAGGTCACACAACCCAGCGGTGGTTTTTTTATCCGAAACAAAAAAAATCTTCAGGTTCAATGGATAGACTGAAATGGAGCCTAGGCTTCAAGCATGGTGTAGCTGTGAACTGCCATGGGAAGAGTGGGGGTCTTGCTTTGTGGTGGAGAGATCATGTGGAGGTGACAGTAAGGCCTTGGTGCCAGTATTACATTGATGCTCAGATGGTGGTGGACAATGTTACATTTAGATTCACTGGAATCTATGGGGAGCCGAGTGTTGATAAGAGAAAGAAAACGTGGGAAGTGCTTCGTTACCTCCGATCACAAGATAATCTCCCATGGCTCTGTGCAAGGGATTTTAACGAAGCCCTAGTTCAAAATGAGCAGCTTGGAGGCAACCCGAGAAATTTGGACCAAATGGCGCAATTTGCTGACTACTTGTCCGACTGCGGACTCGCAGACCTTGGGTTCTTGGGGTACAAATTCACATGGGATAACAAAAGAGATGGCTGCGAGAACATTCAAGTTAGATTGGATCGAGCCACGTGCGATGCGGAGTTCGCGCAGTTATTCCCGGCAACTGATGTGACGCATATTATGACAGAGGAGTCGGACCATCAGGCACTAGTTGTCAGAGTGCAGGCGGCACAGGTCGCAGCGCACTCTGGAGGCCAGCGGCCTTTTATCTATGAAGCCGCTTGGGCAAGACACGAGGGATATGAGGCCATGGTGGCCAGTGCATGGGCCGAAGCCCATGTAGCCAATCAGGAGGCTGGCGCACTCGGCGCGGCATGCAGTCGCCTCCTGTTCACGTCGAGAGCCATGCACAGATGGAGTCGCCAAGTCTTTGGCTCAATTAAAAAACAGATCGCTCACCTCAAGGTTCAGTTAGTGGATGCTAAAGAACGGGGCGCTCGGACGGGATACAGACAGGAAGTAAAAGATATAGAGGATCAGTTACATGAATTATATGAAAGAGAAGAAGTGTATTACAAGCAAAGATCCCGGATTGATTGGTTAACAGAGGGGGATCAGAACACGAAGTACTTCCAGAATCGCGCCTCACACCGTAAGAGAAAAAACACTATCAAGGCTTTGAGGAGAGATGATGGATCTAAGTGCACGGATGATGAAGGTATGAGGAAGATGGCTGCTGAGTTCTATGCCAGGCTGTTCGCATCAGAGGGTTCTCGTGATGCCGATACAATTTTGCAGCATATTATTGGGTGCGTCACAGAGGAGATGAATGCAAAGTTGGGGGCACCGTTCACGGATGATGAAATTGAGAAGGCGCTTTTCCAGATGGGCCCCACGAAGGCGCCGGGGCCAGATGGGCTGCCGGCCATGTTCTTTCAGAAGCATTGGGCGTTAGTAAAAAATGATGTGTGCAACGCTGTTCGCGAGTTCCTTGCCGGGGGTGCAACCCCAGATGGATTTAATGACACAACTCTTGTGCTGATTCCGAAGGTAAGCTCACCGGAGCTGCTTTCACAATTCCGCCCAATTAGTCTCTGTAATGTCCTATACAAGATTGCCGCGAAAGCACTGGCTAACCGGCTAAAGGAGGTGCTACCTTTTATGATATTGGAGGAACAAAGTGCCTTCGTCCCAGGAAGGCTACTAACGGATAATGTCTTGGTGGCATATGAGTGTGTACATGCGATAAGAAAGCGGAAACGCAGGAAATCTTTATGTGCAGTAAAGCTGGATATGATGAAGGCGTACGACAGAGTGGAATGGGATTTCCTAGAGAAAATGTTACTCAAATTTGGTTTCTCCTGTCACTGGACGGAGATGATTATGAGGTGTGTGAAATCAGCTACCTTTGCGGTCAAGTTGAATGGTGGGCTATCTCACAGGTTTTGGCCGTCGCGTGGACTTAGACAGGGAGATCCCCTTTCCCCCTACCTCTTCCTTTTTTGTGTAGAGGGGTTCTCAGCTTTGCTGAAGAATGCACAGAGTAAGAAGGAAATCAAAGGAGTGTCGTTTGGATGCACCGGGCCGACTGTTACTCACCTCCTATTTGCAGATGACAGTGCGGTGTTCTTAGAGGGATCCCGGGATAATTTTGAGGCTCTTCGTGTCATTTTGCAGGGGTATGAAGTGGCGTCGGGACAGAAAGTTAATCTTCAAAAATCTGCTATTTTCTTCGGGAAAGGTCGCCCGGATGCATTGAAACAGGAGGTGAAGCAGATTATTGGCATTTCCGAGGAGGCCCTAAGTGAACGGTATCTAGGGCTCCCCACTGTCGTTGGGAAGTCAAAGGAGGGTACGTTCAAGTATGTTAAGGAGAGTGCAAGAGGGAAAGTAGGCGGATGGAAGGGGCAAGGTCTATCCAAGATGGCGAGAGAGGTGCTTGTCAAGTCGGGTCTCCAATCAACACCAACTTTTACCATGAGCTGTTTTCAACTCACACAGAAAATGTGCGGGAATCTGTCATCTATCGCTGCGAACTTCTGGTGGGGTGAAGCTAATGGGAAAAAGAAGGTACATTGGATAGCTTGGGATAAAATGTGTGTTAGAAAGCATGAGGGCGGGCTCGGGTTTCGTGACCCAGAAGCGTTTAACCAAGCGATGCTTGCCAAACAAGCCTGGAGAATACTTCAGGTGCCAAACTCGCTGTGTGCACGAGTCTTAAAAGCTAGATACTTTGGGGATGGGTCGATCCTTAATGCAACGTGCCCGGATGGAGGTTCCTTCACTTTCAGAAGCATTATTCATGGGAGGAATCTCCTCTTGGATGGGCTCATTTGGAGGATTGGAGATGGGACGAGAGTAAAAATACATCATGACAATTGGATACCATGGAAGGGATGTTTAAGGCCACTGGGCCAGAACTATATACATGGGATCACGAGGGTATGCGATCTACTCAATGATCAAGGCAATGCTTGGGACCACAATAAGGTGCAGTCCATGTTTGCCCCGGACGAGGTGGAAGAGATACTGCAGATTCCGATTGGGGGGCCAGCCATGGAGGACTACTTAGCTTGGAACTTCACCAAAAACGGGGTGTTCACGGTGAGGTCAGCCTACCACTTGAGAATGGCACAGAAACGTCTAAAAGCATGTAGGCCGGAAACTTCATCTCATGTGGCGGAGCATAAATCTTGGCTGAGTCTATGGGATACTGTAGCGCCGGGCAAGGTTAAAATACATATGTGGCGTCTCATCCGGAATGGGTTGGCTGTGGGCACAGAGTTACAGAGGAGGAAGATCAAGGAGGGAGTTGTTTGTGTTGCTTGTGGGAGGGAGGAGACTAACTATCATAGATTTTGGGGTTGCTTTCACTCAGCAAAATTCTGGAAGATCATGCAGTCGGAATTGGGGGTACCGGTAGCGATCCCACCGGAGTCAGCATGCCCTCAGAGTGCATTATCTAGGTGGCTCATGGAGTGGCTCCCGACAGCGTCCGATGATGAGAAAGCCGTCTTGGTTCAAGGTGTGTATGCACTCTGATTAGCCAGGAATAATGCAAGAGAAGGACGGAGGATCGAGGATGCTGCAGCTATTGCGAGAAGAGTTTTCCAGTTAATGGAGGAGTGGCAGTCCATACATGGTCGAAAATGCAAGCAAGACAACCCTGCTCCGAAGGAAAAATGGCAACCACCTGATCAAGGGTGGGTGAAGGCAAACGTGGACGGAGCTACATCCAAGGGAGGGGAGCTGGGAGGCGTAGGAGTGGTCATCAGGAACCAGGAGGGCGCGTTCATGGCCGGGGCGTGCCAGGCCTATCCTGGATGCAAGGATGCGGCGATGGTGGAGATACAGGCATGCAAAAGGGCAGCACAACTAGCTCAGGAGCTCAATTTTGGACGCCTGCATGGGGAGATGGACTCCCTTGAGATAGTCAGCAAGCTGAATAACAAGGAGAGGGATTTATCTATGCTGGGACCGGTCATAGAAGAGGTTAAGCAACTTCTGGCGGTGAGGGACGGCTGGAAAGTCACTTGGGTTAGACGTTCTGCTAATAATACAGCTCATTTGTTAGCTATACATAGTGTGGCAAATAATCTGTGTAAGGTTTGGCTAGCCGAACCCCCGGACTGTATTTTGCAGGCTGTTTCGGACGAGATCCCTGCTTGGGACGTTTAAATAAAGAGTATGCGAGCTTAAAAAAATCAAATAACAAGAGAAGTACCAACTGACATTTCTAAACAATCCACTCCGAGTCCCATGCTAGTCGAGAGTGCCCCGAGAAAACAAATCCACTTAAAATCCTGATTACGATTAATTAGCGGTTTGTGTGTCAGTGCAATTATGCGATCCATATAAGCAGAGGAGGAGCACGGTTTTGCTTAACGCGAGATTATTAGCAGCTAATTCGATTCCCTCCGAGCATGGACCTCCGCTGGTCCGTCGAGGTCAAGGGCGGCGAGACCCTGGGATCCGCGCGCGTGCTGGACGGCCGCCGCGGCGTCGTCACCCACGTGTCCCTCGTCCACCCACCGCCGAGCGCGGTTGGCGGCCAGCGCGTCGTCGTGGAAGCCTACGTCAAGACCGTCGACGGGACCCTCGCGCTCGCGTCGCTGTCGTCCGAGAGTCCGCGCGCGGAGCTGCCGCGCCCGGTGCTGGTGATGGGCCTCGATCTCTTTTGCTCTCGTGTGAGGCTGCAGGGCGGCGACCCCGCTGGTGATGAGGCGGTCGCCGTTCGGTTTGAGGGTCGCTTCAACGACGGTTACGTTCTTCCTCCGCCGTCGCCGCCGCCGTTGGAGGACGAAGAGGATCATCCGCTGTGGTCGTCGGAAGATGACGACGATGACAGCAGCGGGGCCGAGGACGACGAGTCGGTGGATTCGGATTCGGAAGACTGCGACGACGATGACAGCAGCAGCGAGGAGGAGGAGAGCGACGAGGAGGTTGACGGACAAGCGGCCATGGAGAGCAGCGCCGACAACGACGTGCTGCTACAGATGGTATACCCCAGCAAGTTCGTCCCCGAGTGGCAGTTTCTTGGAGGTTCGGCGCCGCGGTTCGCCGCCGCCGGGAAGACGGCCGGCTTCATGCGAGTCGCCGTCAGGGAGAGGCAAGAAGAAGCAGACGACATGCAGATCCTGGTGCTCTACCGCTACACCCACTTCTCGGCATCATCGTCCGGCGTGGAAGCGCGCAGGAGCACGAAGGAGCACCAGCTCCGGTTCATAGCCACCGGCGACCACACGGCGAGGTCACTGGCGTGGGCCGGATCGTCTCTGGGCTTGCTGATATACCCCCATGGCTTCAGGAAGAAGCTCCAGCAGCTATGGTCCAGCTTGGCGTCGAAGGTGAGCGTCCCGCCGGGAGCAAGACGCGTCGAGGTGCTCGTCGACGTCGACGTTGGCCTCCTCCCGCGGGTGGACTACACGCTAGCGAGCATGCGGCACATGTGCGCCGCGCTGGAGGGCATGGTGGCCAAGCCGTGGCCCGGGCGCTTCACCGGCATGGAGCTGCACTTGCCGGAGCCGGTACGATGCAGCAGGGACGCCGACGAGCGGCCGACAAACCGGAGAAAGGTCGTTGCAGCCGGGCAGGAGTGCGGCACTGACGTCAGTGAAGAGCCGGCGAAGCGAAGGAGGGTTGTCGCCGCCGGGGAGGATTGCCCCGTCTGCTGGCAGCTGCTGGAGGGCGACGACCTCGCCGCATGGCCGGGGTGCGGCCAGTGGCGGAGCCAGGAAATTGCTCCCGGGTATTCTTGTTATTATTTTTTTGCCAAAGCAATATAATCCTCAAGCCACTTATGATCCTTAAACCAAGTAGGGCAAAAGCGACGAGGATGTCCACTAAATCTCTGATCTCAAACTTATGATCCTTTGGTTGACAAGCACCCAAGTCAATGTATCTTCTTCAAACTCTATCCTGGTCATTGGCATGATACGAATATATGGGAAGTCGCTTGCCAGGATCACGTTCCAGAGCTGCCAAATCTTCTTCAAATTGGGGCATTGATTCATCATCTTCATCAACCGCTTCATCATCTTCTACAATTGGGGTCGGGGTGTTTGCACTAGTGCTAGCTGCAGATTGCTCTCAACCTCAATGGAAAGGGGAGTAGGTGTGGATGTAGAAGTTACTTTCCTTGTCTTTCAAGATCTGTCCCACATTTCAAATATGCTAACATCCTTCTTCTTCATCTACATCACAATCGCATAAACAAAGTAGAAACCAATGGCAGTGGCAATTTGGCATGGACTGATGTACATTGGACAAACATCTTCATCATAAGCAGCAAATGAATCAAGTTCAATTTCAGTTTACAAGAAATCACTGAATAATCTTCAGATTTGTTTAGAAACAGAGGGAAAGAATAGATGCAGTACCGTGTGGATGGATGCAGATTGCAGAATGGAGGGAGGCCGGACTGCTCGTCTGCTGCCTGCTGAAGTCGCTGCCGCCACGCCGGGGAGCCGCCGAGCCAGGGAGGCTCGAGGACGATGTCCGGAGGGAGTTGCCGACTGCCGCCGCACTGGGGAGTAGGGGAAGTCGTAGGCGGATTGGCGGCCCGGCGCCTGACGGAACCGCGGAGGAGAGGGCTGGACGCCGGACGGGAGGGAGACGGCTGACTGGAGGGAAGGGGCCGAGGAAGAGGTAGGAGAGGTCGGCCGCCGGAGCCAGCCCTAGCGCTAGGTTGGGAAAGGGGATCGATTCAATTGGGAATCGAGGGACGGAGACGAGGTGCTCGGGCGCTCGGCTGGTCGCGCGCCTAACCAGACACCCGTCTGGCACGGTGTGTGGCTGTCGTGGTGCGTTTGGTCTAATGGGCCAACTCCAGTCAACTCGTTTTATACTGTAAAATACATGTAGTAAATTTTTTTTGCACGAAAATCTTTGGTATTCCAGGAAATTCCCAGGAAGACCCCTGGCTCCGCCATTGGGTGCGGCAAGCCCCACGTCTTCCATGGCGCGTGCCTCGAGCAAGTCCTCAAGATGAGCGAGACGTGCCCGCTTTGCAGGCGCAACCTGTACATCGAGCCCAAGATGATAGCCGCCAGCTACAACTAGTATGGGCGTCGCATGCTCGCATGGTTGTACTGAAAAGTTTGTACAGTGTATCAATCTCTTGTAACTATAGTTTGCTTGAATGTTCTTCAGGTTTGTTTTTGTTTCTCCGAAGGATAGCATTCATTCACCTAAAATGACGATGTATTCATGAGATCATCTATACATGAACTGCGCCAGCTGTATTTGGTATGAGCATATCATTAGGACGCCGATAAGTGCCACACGTGTAAGTGTTAGGGAGTTCGTCCACATATTTTGTGTGGTGTATAAGAGGAACAGCTCACACACCTACGTGTGGGCAAAACAAGTAATTCCCACACACCTCTTTTTTCCCTCCCGATCCCTCTCACACGCGTGCGTGTGGGCGAAGTTGATAACGCCCACACGCCCGTATGTCAGGCCTCGTATCTTCTGGTCCCGCACGTCACGCGTGACGGTCACCGCGCGCCCGCGGTTGCCATGGTCCAGACCCTCGTCCATGTTCGTTTAACTGCAGTTGCCATGTCGCTGAACTACGGTTGCCATGTCGGACAACTGCAGTTGCCATGGTTGCTCAACTGCAGTTGCCATGTATGGTCTGATCTAATGTAGTTGCCATGATTTCATAACTTTAGGAGTTGCCACGTACTAACACTAGGCAGTTGAGAGAGTTGACATATGCTCACAAGCATGCTAGGGCAGTTGCCATGTAAAAAGGAAGAGTTGTCATCTGCTTACGTGTACGTTAGGGCAGTTGCCATGTACGTGCACGTTAGGGCAGTTGCCATGTACCATGCAAAAACACATGACAACTCGGTAAAAAAAAGTTGTCATCTGCTTACGTGCACACTAGGCAGTTGCCGTGTACCATGCAAAACACATGGCAACTCGGGTAAAAAAGAGAGTTGCCACCTGCTTATAAAGCACACTAGGGGCAGTTGCCATGTGCACTGCAAAACACATGGCAACTAGCAGGTTGGGTGTGGGAGAGGAGACGGACGTGTGGGCGAGATGGCAAATGCACATACACTAGTCCTTCTGTGTGCGTGCAAAGTGGCATGTGGGCGAACTGTTGAACGCACACACATCAGCCCCTCCTGTGTGGTGAAACGGCCGTGTGGGCGACTGGGTGAACGCCCGCACATCAGACCAGTCCTACGTGGCACTAGAATCATGCCAAGATTCGTGCGCTCACGAACAGACGTGGAACCACGCGTGTAGGCGAGATGCAAACGCCCATACGTGTGGGCGTTAACATTTTCGTATCATTATAAATATATAAGATACCCGACACATTGCTGCGAAAAATCGTTTCTAACTATTTGAATTTATATTGACCATGCCATAGGAGCTCAATTTTATCCAAGAGAAAGAGATTTAAAGCTTTTGGACAAGCTAACGCCCACACGTGTGGTGGGAATCAAACCCGCCTACACGCCCTATAACATACAGGCTACGCCATGTCACCGCATGCATGCATGTGGAAAAAATTTGGATTTTCAGTTTTTAAAATGTTTTATCTCTTGAATGAAAAATCCGATTGAAGATCCGTTTTCACCATTAAATCCCTCGCGACGAGATCTTCAAAACTAGATCTCATATCAATATATTTCGAGAATTTTTTTTTGTTAAAAGTTGCCATGTCTATTGCACATGAATTGCCATGATGTTTACACTAAAGTTGCCATGTTATGTTTCAGCTATTTTCTTCTATATTAAAAAGTAAATTTTGACATATTATAAAATGGAGAATTAAGAAACTAGACTTGCCATGCACCATAAACTAAAATTGCCATTATACATACACTTAAAATTGTCATGGTTCATGCAAAAAAATATTTTCATGGTCAAAGTACTGGAATTGCCATCATCAAAACCTAAAATTGTCATGATCTACAAACTAAAATTGCCACATGGAAACTTTAGTTTAAGCACCATGGCAACTACAGTGTAAACATCATGGTAACTTTTGGGCAAAAAAAATTTTCATCGAAACATATCAACATGGGGTCTAGTTTTGAAGATCTCGTCGAGACGGATTTAATGGTGAAAACGGACTTTTAATTCGCTTTTTAAATTAGGAGATAAAACGTTTTTAAGCCAAAAACCAAAAAAAATTCTGCTGATGTCATCTGTTCATACGTGGCACAAGTGGTGATGGAGGCGTGTGGGCGATGTGTTTTGGAAATATGCCCTAGAGGCAATAATAAAATGGTTATTATTATATTTCCTTTTTCATGATAATTGTCTATTGTTCATGCTATAATTGTATTAACTTGAAACCGTAATACATGTGTGAATACATAGACCACAACATGTCCCTAGTGAGCCTCTAGTTGACTAGCTCGTTGATCAATAGATGGTTATGGTTTCCTGACCATGAACATCGGATGTCATTGATAACGGGATCACATCATTAGGAGAATGATGTGATGGACAAGACCCAATCCTAAGCATAGCACAAGATCGTGTAGTTCGTTTGCTAAAAGCTTTTCTAATGTCAAGTATCATTTCCTTAGACCATGAGATTGTGCAACTCCCGGATACCGTAGGAATGCTTTGGGTGTGCCAAACGTCACAACTTAACTGGGTGGCTATAAAGGTGCACTACGGGTATCTCTGAAAGTGTCTGTTGGGTTGGCACGAATCGAGACTGGGATTTGTCACTCCGTGTGACGGAGAGGTATCTCTGGGCTCACTCGGTAATGCATCATCATAATGAGCTCAATGTGACTAAGTAGTTAGTCACGGGATCATGCATTATGGAATGAGTAAAGTGACTTGCCGGTAACGAGATTGAACGAGGTATTGGGATACTGACGATCGAATCTCGGGCAAGTAACGTACCGATTGACAAAGGGAATTGTATACGGGATTGCTTGAATCCTTGACATCGTGGTTCATCCGATGAGATCATCGTGGAACATGTGGGAGCCAACATGGGTATCCAGATCCCGCTGTTGGTTATTAGCCAAAGAGCTGTCTCGGTCATGTCTGCATGATTCCCGAACCCGTAGGGTCTACACACTTAAGGTTCGGTGATGCTAGAGTTGTTATGGGAATTAGTGTGCAGTTACCGAATGTTGTTCGGAGTCCCGGATGAGATCCCGGACGTCACGAGGAGTTCCGGAATGGTCCGGAGGTAAAGATTTATATATGGGAAGTCCTATTTTGGCCACCGGAAAATGTTCGAGATTTTTAGGTATTGTACCGGGAAGGTTTTAGAAGGTTCCGGAGTGGGGCCCACCTGCATGGGGGACCCACATGAACGTGGGTAGTGGGGGCAAGGCCCCACACCCCTGGTCAAGGCGCGCCAAGATCCCCCCATAGAAGGAATAAGATCATATCCCAAAGGGATAAGATCAAGATCCCTAAAAAAGGGGGATAACAATCGGTGGGGAAGGAAATGATGGGATTTCTTCCCTCCCACCTTTGCCAATGCCCCAATGGACTTGGAGGGCAAGAAACCAGCCCCCTCCACCCCTATATATAGTGGGGAGGCGCATGGGAGCTTCACCCTTCCCCTGGCGCAGCCCTCTCCCTCCCCAACACCTCCTCCTCCGTAGTAGTGCTTGGCGAAGCTCTGCCGGAGAACTACAAGCTCCACCACCACGCCGTCGTGTTGCCGGAGCTCTCCCTCAACTTCTCCTCTCCCCTTGCTGGATCAAGAAGGAGGAGACATCCCCGGGCTGTACGTGTGTTGAACGCGGAGGCACCGTTGTTCGGTGCTTAGATCGGATTCGGCCGTGATCTGAATCGCTTAGTGAACGACTCCACCGACCGCGTTCTTGCAACGCTTCCGCATCGCGATCTTCAAGGGTATGAAGATGCACTCCCCTCTCTCTCTTTGCTAGTTACTCCATAGATTGATCTTGGTGATGCGTAGAAAATTTTGAATTTCTGCTACGTTCCCCAACAATGTGCATGTGTGGGCGTTAGTTTTTCCGAAGCTTTTTGGTGATAATCACTTGTCAAAGAAAAACAATTTCAACCTTCTTTGGCGATCTGTATGATTAAATAGATTTTGACTTCTTTATGATCCTACGATGATCAAACGATGATAACTAATGACATTTGATGGTTTGTTATGACGTCAAATATGACATTTCTTACACTAGTGCATATCCAAATAGCACTCACCGCCCTGTTACCACGCGTCAGTGATGGGCCATATCACTGACCGGCTACATCGAAAGCGTCAGTGATAAGGTTTTTGGGCTTTCGTTGGATGTTTATCACAGACAGTCCTAAACTAGTCGGTTTGTGATTAGATGTTCCGATGACCAAAAATTAGCGCAAGTTATCACTAACCGTCTACTATATTTGACCCATCAAGGTAGCCTATTCAAGTCTAGCACTTTGGTTTTCCTGTTGGTCAGTGTTGGTTTCTATGCGACCTATTACAATCGATCGTCCATTGCCCGTCCCCAATCAAACCCACACAGGCACCACTCTCTAGCCGCCTTCACCCTTCCTCTGTTCTGGCGCCGATCCATCTCTTGGAGAGAGACCATCGCTCCATCCGACTCCATGCGTCACGAATACATAGATCAACCATCGTCGTGCTTTGCTACCACCGGGCACCGTCGCGCTTCACTACCTTCGTGCACGCCGTTGTTTTAACACATGGTCAGTGGCGATGTATGGACTTGTCAGATCCTACCTTTGCATTCGGCCAGGCAGCGATGCCGGGTCTCCCGTGCATGTGTGCACGATCGTAGACCGGGCATGTGCTTCCTAATTCTTCGGCCGCGGCGGTGGTCATGATGGTGAGTTCTTCCTTTCTATTCGTGTTGAAATTTTTAAAGTTTGCTATGCATCTTATTGAAGAGTCATTACTATTGTGACATAAATTGTATGTTATTTTACTATGCATGTTAGAATTCTATTTATGCACATTAAGACTAGGTTTATAACCTTAAGGCCCGACTATGTAGAATTTATACATATCACCGATGATGATAAAACTAAAAACGCATGTCTTAGTAATTTTGTGTGGGTAATGCATACTTTGTATTGTATTTATTTTCCATCCTCACATTAATACTACACATTGTAGACTTGTCCGATGATGAAATTTGTGATCTTAGCAACTAAGTATGTGTGTAGCTTTCGAGGCAAGTGTTCGGTATTCACTTCAATTCTTTAGCAATACATAGGCACAAGTTCTTACTATCACTTTCTGTTACTACTATATGTATGACTATTAAGGATAGCAAATGAGCCTTCTCTTTATTTTGTGCAAAAAGGGTTACGGACAAACATCGTAGATTGTTGTGATCTTTTAGTGTACTGCACAATCACTTTTTTCGTAAGAGTATTTTGTGTGGTGCAACCAAAATATCACATAATGGACGCTACTCTATTTTGGGTGCACTACAAAAAAAAAAATTAAACCAAATTGCATTACAACCGTGGCTTGAGTTAGGCCTTGTTGGCGATTTTCGAAGCAATTCTGAGTTTGCCACTTACTCTAGTTTATTTACACTCCCTCCATTTCTAAATATTTGTCATTTTAGATATTCCAGATGGACTACCACATACAGATGTATATAGACATATTTTAGAGTGTAGATTCGCTCATTTTGCTCCGTATCTAATCACTTATTGGAATCTTTAGAAAGACAAATATTTAGAAACAGAGAAAGTATTTATTAATTCGTCACTTATTATGCATTGCCTCATCCTATACAAATCATATGTGTGTTACAGTTTTGGAAAAGTCACTGTCCTTCCCTTCTCCGTTGATTCGTTGACACAACTAACCGCTTTGTCAACCTCAAATGAGAGAAGTGAAAGGTCGGCTATTGGATTCCTTAGAATGAAATTTGCTCACTCTGGTATGAATCCTATTAGCATCAATTCCAAGATTTATTTGTTATTGACCCATTTTGTTAGAAATCAAGGTAATTTTGTGTTTCATCGCTTTGAGCTTGTGCTATCTCTAAAGGACTCAAATATGTATGAAATGCAACACTTTTATAAGATGAATGTGGATGTGATTGTGTATTGTGCATGTGTATATAAGTGTCTTGTGCTTTGCAACTTGTGGTTGCACTCCTATCCCAATACTAGTTGTCGATCCCCAAGCTACAAAAGCAATTATATGTCATCACTGCTCAGCCTGCTTGCACAGTTCATGCATCACTGACCAGACAACTAGCCCACCAGTGATGAAGATGTCATCAGTGACAATGAGACATTTACGGGTTGCAAGCGCGTCAATGATGACCTTTTTGTACCGGTAGGCGCTATTCATGCTTGTAGTAGTGTTATATATATTAAATATAAAACAAAAATAACCTAGAAATTTTAATAAAAAGATCTGCTACCTTAATTTCTAAATATAAATCTTTTTAGATATTTCAAAATGGACTACATACGGATGAATATGGACGTACTTTAGAGTGTAGATTCACTCATTTTGCTTCATATGTTGTCCATATTGAAATCCCTAGACTTATATTTAGGAACGGAGGGAGTAACACTCAATTTAATACTCACTCTGTAAAGAAATGTAAGAGTTTTTAGCACATTACTTAGTGTGCTAAAAAGTAATGCGCTGAATAGTCTTACAATTCTTTGCGGAGGGAGTATATCATAAAATCAAGGTAGATTTATATTGATAATATATTTCCAGTATTGCCCAGCTATGCCATCGCCAAAATGTAGAAAATACATAGACAACGTCTAGGTCTGAGATAGGATGCCGTGGCATCCCCGGCGAGGCCTCGCTAGGAACGAGCCAAAGCCGGCAATGATGAGACTTACTTTGGCATCGCGAGTGAAGGCAAGTTGGAGATTTTGACTAGTTCGGATGTTTGGGAAGCCTATGGAGGTGCCTGTCAGCAACGGAGTTGTTGTCGGTTTACGGTCAGAGAAGGCAACGACGTTGGCAGCGGCTTGTGCAGGGTAGGGCGGTGAGGCGGGCAGAGGATGATGGCGACTGGCGGTTCGACTTGACAGGTAGGCAGCTCACATTAGGCAAGAGGAAGAAGATAAATAGTAATTGCAAGTGAGTTAAATAAAGTAATAGTCATTGTACTTGTCTCACAAACTCACTTACGGTCTCATGCTCAAAAAATGCAGAATTTATGTGGTGTGCCCTTGTACTTAGAATTGGCTCGTTTTAGTCCGGAATCACACGAGCCCGAACGTCATGGGAGCGATCAGGAGTGGTAACGCCATCTCAGAGAACAGCAATTCGGAGCTCGGGGTCATCTACACATGTCCATGAACAATAAATCCGAAAAAGCATCAAACAAATTCAGCATTGGGAATGTGCAAAATTTGATGATCAAATAACATTCCAAGAGCTCAGTGCAAAAAAGAAAAGAAAAAATAGTTGTCAAATAAACTCTTAAAAAATGCACGGTATAGATCTGATTTATTGCGAATCAACCTGTGGTTGAGTTGGTTAGGTGGATAGTGGTATCCCCAACCCACCAGGGTTCAAATCCTGGTGCTCGCATTATTCCTGAATTTATTTCAGGATTTCCGGCGATGCGCTTTCAGCGGGAGGAGACGTTCCCGTCGACGACGAGGCGCCTACGGTGACTTCGTAAATCTCAAGATGATATGTCGGCTCAGTCTCTCGGAGGTGCTCATAGGGGTAGGGTGTGCGTGTGTGCGTTCATAGGGGTGAGTGTATGCGCGTGTATATGAGCGCTTGTGTCTGTACTGATGCTCAAAAAAAAAGATCTGATTTATTTATTTATTTTGTCATGAGCTACTCAGATGTCATTTGGCCACCAAAACTTGCATGCTCCTAGCGCACCAGAGCATCTTGAATGCCTAAAATTTTCAGATTTCTTTGAATTTGGGGCTGTACTTTTTTTTCATTTTTGCTGTTCACCGAGACCAGCTGAGCCTGGGCTCACCTCACGCGCTTACTTAACTAGGAGTAGAGGTCATTTGCTCCCCATGACAATGCATTAATTCTACATTGTTCTGACATGACCAACACAAACTACTCTCTCTGTTAGCAATCTGTAAATTTAACGCGCCTGCCAGTGTTGCACCGGGCGCCCGCCGTGGCGATGGACGGACACGCGAGCATTTCGTGTCCTGCCAACCTCATGCCCTCCTAAACCCACGCTAACCATTACCAGACCCCCAGCCCGCACCACAAATACACGGACAAGCACGAGCAGAGCAGAGCAGAGACGAGCACGCGAGCTCTCACCAGCACGGCACGACAGGCGCTCCGTCCTCCCTGCCCATGGCTCGCGCGCACGGCGCCTTCCTGCTGCAGCTGCTGGCCACGGGCCTGCAGGTCGTCGCGCTCGCTGCGACCGTCACAGTCACGCAGACGGACGACCCGCGGTGCCGGCCGAGCCTGCCGCGGCGGGGCGCCGTCGCGGTGTACCCGAGCGACATGGAGCAGCTGCAGTTCCTGCTCAACCCCAAGTTCGTGGAGGCGGAGTGGTTCCTCCACGCCGCGCTGGGGCGCGGCATCGACTACCTCGACCGCAACCTCTCGGCGGGCGGCCCGGCCCCCGTCGGCGCGCGCAAGGCCAGCCTCGACTTCCGCACCACCGAGATCGCCGCCGAGCTCGGGTACCAAGAGGTGGGCCACATCAGGGCCATCACGCAGGCCAACGGCGGGTTCCCGCGCCCGGCCATCGACCTCAGCGCCGACCGCTTCGCCGCCATCATGGACGACGCCCTCGGGGTGCGCCTCGACCCGCCCTTCGACGCCTACAACAGCACCGTCAACTTCCTCCTCGCCTCCTACATCCTGCCTCACGTCACCGCCTCCGCCGCCGTCGGCATCAGCCCCAACCTCATGGGCTACGCCTCCAAGCGCCTCCACGCCAGCGTCCTGGCCGTGGAGGCCGGGCAGGACGCGGTGATCAGGATGCTGCTGTACCAGCGCGCCGACGAGACGGTGGCGCCGTACAAGGGGCGCACGGTCGCCGAGTTCACGCGCCGGATCTCCGACTGGCGCAACGACCTGTCCGGCTGCGGCGCCAAGGACGAGGGGGTCAAGGTGCTGGACCGGCATCAGGGCGCCGAGCGGCGCACCATCAGCAACATCCTCGGCGCCGGCGTGGACTCGCTCGGGTACCAGCGCACCCTGGCGGAGGCGCTGCGCATCCTCTACGGCTCACGCAACGAGCAGGTCCCCGGCGGGTTCCTGCCCCGGGGCGCCAACGGCACCATCGCCAGAGGGTTTGTCCAGCTCGCATAGATATCGCTGCAGCTCGAGGAATCACCCGGTGCTTCCATTCCACCTCTTTCGTGCTACCCATGGACTGAGACGCAATAAAAACATTGCGATCTACTACTATATTGAGAAAAAGAAATTGTTTCGAGACCAAATTCAGCTTACAGCTACAGAAACAAAATGCCAAGTGTGTGTAGGAACCGTACAAAACTAAACTACTGCCTCCGTTTCAGTTTACAAGTCCTACGCGTATATCTAGGTTGTCAATTTGATCACCTTAATATAAACTATATAACACGAAAATTATACCTTTTGAAAATAGAACATCTAAAGTTTATATTGGTATATTTTTTGTAATATATGACTTGTATTAGGTTGGTTAAGTTGACGACCTAGGGATACGCGCACGCCCTGTAAACTGATAGAGAGGTAGTATATCTGTGGATCGAGTTTCAAATAAAATGCTGGGCCATTTAAAGACATCTGGTAACAGTATTGTCAAACTAAATCTGTTTTTTTCTGCAAGTTTCTTGTTTTAGTATTAATCTAGCAAGAAGCGTCATAACAGCAACTTTAGCCGATCTCTAAAAAATAAAGGAGTAAACGGTTGAGTAAAACTTAGTGGAGTATTTTTACTTCACTAAGTTTTGGTTGGTTCTAGTCTATCCTAAAACATAGAGGAGTAAACGAGTAAAGCTTAGAGGAGTGTTTTTACTCCACTAAGCTCAAGCCTTTGATGGATGGAACTAAAAGCGCACGAAGCGGACGGCCGTTGTATGATGAGTGATGCCGATTTGCGGCCGGCATGCACGTTTGCGCCGCATGCACCGGACGGTGAGGCGAGGGACAGGGAGCCAAGATAGGATTGTAGCCGTCACCGGGGGTGCCGCCGCTTGGGCCACTTCATCCTAGGCTCCATCTACCAGTTGTTGCCGCTCCTTGGTCAGGCCCGCCCACAACGAGGTCACCGGTGAGGTCGCCGTTGACAAGGAGGCTTCAGGTGAGTCGCCGGCTGGCCACAAGGGGGCCTTCACGCGAAGAAAACTTTTACTCCAGCAGCAGCGGTGGAATAAATTTAGGAGTCAGATAGACGTCCCTCCTCTAACCAGTTTGGGAGACCGGCTAGGTGTGGTTAAAGGAGTAAAACCGAAATTTTACTTCTCTATGAACTTTTAAGGGATCAGCTAGAGTTGCTCTAAGATAGTTGTGCCCTGCCAAGAGCATCGTAATTGCCATGGTCAGAACCGAATTGATGCGGAGCATCCTACGGACATCATCATGTCAAGAGCCCATTTGGCAAGTGACACGTGCGACATCTATTTCACACACACAAAGGTGAATCATCTCCTTTACACGTGCTCACTTGACCCCTTCGAGGATGGCATACTACTTGACACTTCTCCCGTGTGCATGCATAGGTATTGTCGGAACTTCACGGACGACGAGGAGGAGTGCAAGCGCCAAGGAACGACTACACCATCCGCGAGGGAAGCGTGGAAGAGAAGACGGGAGAAAGGAGAAGAAGACGGAGCAGCGGTTGAAGCTAGCCCGGACATCCGGACCGCCATCCGGATCATCCGGACCCAGCCGGATCATCCGGGTCCCCCTCCGGATCATCCGGATAATTGCGTCCGAAGACACCCGAAGGCCTCATGTGAAGCCGGATCATCCGGGCCCCCTCCCGGATCATCCGGACGATGGTCGGATCATCCGGACCCCCATCCGGATCATTCGGGCCTTGCCTGCGTGCAATGTTTCGGGCCGAGGCCCATGTACCCATTCGCCCCCTCACTTACCCCTTCGCCCACTAGACTATAAATAGACCTCCTCCTCCTCATTTTTAGGGTTAGCAAATATGATAGCTCATTCTTAGGTGAGCTTTGCTCCTACCTCTACTCTTGAGAGAGCGAGACTACCACTCCCATGGAGTTCAAGACCTCCATGTGAGAAGATCCTGCGGGATATCATCAAGACCCCCTTGTGGGAAGATCCATCTAGGATATCATCAAGACCTCCTCTTGGAGATGAACCTTACCTTGTATTTTTCCCTTTGTTGTTCATGTACCTTGTGATCTTGTGTGTTTGATTGTCTAGTGGATGTGTGATTTGGACTTGTTCTTGAGTGTTTCCCCTTGTGATTTCTCCCCGTTCTTTCCCGTGTTCATCGTGTTCTTCGAGGGAACCCACTCCAAACGTGAAAGATCGACGCTATAGGGTTCCACCCTACATCATATGGTATCATGAGCCACGTTGATCACGTTTTTGGAGCCCCTACCCCTCTTTTTCTAGCTTGATTTTGTTGTTTTCGTTCTAAATCCGAAAATCCCCACCAAAAATAGCCCCCAAATTTTTTTGTGATTTGTTAGTTTGATGATGTTTTGTTGATTTTGATCCGTGGATTTGCTTGGTTTCAAGTGGATCTAGCATTTCCCCAAGTTTCCCCACCTTCCATCCACGAAATCTCGTCAATTTTGACCCCAAAATCCCCAAATTCCGCCCAAACATTCGTCCCCGAGAGGAAATCCCGAGCAGTTTGACCTGCCCGGATCATCCGGACCTTCTCCCGGATCATCCGGACACCTCCCGGATCAGCTGGACCCTCTCCCGGACGTCCGGATAACTCACGCGCCCAAAAAACAGAACCGGAGCTGACGAACCCGGATCATCCGGATGTACACCCGGATCATCCGGACCTAGCCCGGATCATCCGGACCTCCTTCCGGATGTCCGGTTAACCCTGACACTGACTCGGCTGAAATTTTGTTTTGGTCATAACTAATTCATCCGAACTCCGTTTTTGACGTTCTTTAGCTCGTTTTGAAGCTATTGACATCCCCTATCCCACAAAAATACCACCAACATCATTTGACTCCATCATATTTTCTGAAATTTGGCAAGATTGCCTAGGCCCTCCACCATATCATCCGCATTACCACCACCGACTTCCGCAACCTAACCCATTTTGTTCCCCATTGCATATGTGGTTGTTTGAGTTGTGACTAGAGTCTCCTAAGGTGTTTCGGCTACTTAGGGACAATTGCTTCTTCATCAACCACCACCACCACTTCCGCATAGACGTGCCCATCATACATTTCCACCCCAACTTAACCCAATTTTGTTTGAGTTGTGGCTTGTGTCTTCTAAGGTGTTTCGGCTACTTAGGGACGGCAAATTCAACTCCGACTCGTGTATAGCCCATCATTCCACTTCCGCATTGCCTAGTGCAACACCACCACCGCTTTCCGCTACCACCATTTGACATTTGTCATTTGAGATTTTGAGTTTGCGGTTTTTCCGTTTCCTAAGGTGTTTCGGCTACTTAGGGACGAGTCTCCATCATCTTGGTATCTACACCAAGAACACCGCCACTCATCATCGCAAAGGATGGTAACCTTGACGACACCTTTGTATATTCCCTTGCAATTGCATTGTTAACCCCTAGCCCATTTTGCATTACTTGCCTATCGAGACTAGCCATTTGAGTATTGCCGGCAACGTGACTTGTGCACATTAGTGGTCTACACCATCCATTGCATACATACCATATCATCTTGGTATCATATCATCCATTGTGCCTCAAGTTTGTTCCCGCATATACACAATTGCTATCTTGGTTTGTGCATTGTGCAAAAGTGGCCATAGAAAAAAAAGAGAATAAAGCTTTTAAGCAAAAGAAAGAGAGCAAAGAGCTTGTAAGCAATAGCCATAGCATCACAATATATCATACGGTATCATATTTGATCATCTTGGATCATTGTGTGAGAAACACCGGGAACCATACATATATAGCATACTTGGGATAGAAAGTTTATCCATTTTGCATCTTATAGGTTGTGCACAAGTGTCGTATCCGCCTATTGAGCAATCGTGCTAGCGTCTCTCTTGAGTTGTGCAACATGAGTGTTTTCCGTGGATTCCACATTTTGTGCTCATTCCTTGGTTGCACGACCCCATTTATCTATCCGTGTGTGTGTTTCCGTGAGCCACTTATTGCTATTGGTCTACTTGTTTCACTTGCGAATTTGTGAATCTCTTTCAACATTATTGACTCTTGCTAACATTTTGCATCAAATTTTTGTGCCACTATCCTCACCGAGCTCTACCATAAGCTTTACTTGATAGGTGTGAGTGAACAAGTCCGGTACCAATTCCACTATTCTTTCATCTCACATTGAGTGACACGGGATACATCCTCAACTTTGGGAAAAGGTAACTTGGTATTGTTTATCTCATTTCCTACTCACCTCTACTCGAGTCTTGTGATGGATAGGCAAGGCATTTCATCTTCGATCTACAACAACAACGACGAGTTCGATGCCATGAACAACAACTCCGACGCCAAGATGCAAGCTAAAATGGAGGAGATCAAAGCCCTCATCAAGTCCTACAAGCGATCTTCCTCATCTTCGAGAAGACGCTCAAGAGCACATGCTTCCGAGCTACCATCTCCGGCAAGATCACATCGGCATCAACACCATCACCAACAAGAACGTGAAGGTCAAGAGCTCTACATCAACAACCGCTCAATGACTTCACCTTCTCCCTTGGCATCTTCGCCAAGCGACTTCAAGGCATCTTCGCCTACGGACATACGGCATCTTCGCCAACAAGAACCCCAAGACTACGCTCAAGAGAAGCTCCCCAAGCTCAAGTCCGCGACTTCCACGAGCTACTACGACCTCGACATCGACCACGCGATTCCTTTCTATGGGACTCAAGAACCCGAGGAGTACCTCGAGTGGGAGCGTTTGATGGACGACTACCTCAAGCTACATCAAGTTCGTCCCGAAGATCAAGTGAAGTGCGCCACAAGAAACTTCCACGACTACGCCTCGATATGGTGGCTTCACACACCTTCGGAGAGCTACGAGATGAGTTGGCCCAAGACGAAGAGAGCTTTACGGCGAGAGTTTGTGCCTCCAACCTACACGGAACAACTTCGACGCCAATTGGAGAACACCACCCAAGGATCCAAGTCCATCGACAAGTACTTCAAGGAGATGATGATTGCCTTGCGACGAGCCGGCGTGGACGACCCCATTTCGATGAAGTTCCACTTCATGATGGGATTGCACAACGGCATCTCCAAGACCATCTTCCTCGAGAACTACAAGTCCATCAACGACTACTACATTGGTGCTCTCAAGGCGGAACAAGAACTCATGAAGGCCAAGGCTTCTCCACCCCAAGCAAACTTCGCGGCGACCAAGCTCTACGACAAGCATGAGGCTAGTACCACCAAGATGTCCAAGCCCGACGAGCTCCAAGATGATGCTCCCAAGTTTGACTTCACCGCCATCCCTCTTTGTGGTATTGATGGTGCCGAGTCTACTTCGACTCTTTTTCAAGACGTTGCGGCGACGAGTACGACTACGGAGACCCTCAAGGACCAAGCTTTGGAGGCGAGCGACAAGGTGGCGAGCAAGGATGATGCTTCCATCTTTGGAGGCGAGAGTGATGATGTGCCATCTTCGGCCTTCATCTACGACGACGACGATGAGATGATTGAGCATGGGATCTTCCCTTCGACCACGGCGACGTATGATGACTTGAGTGACTTGTGCCACCATATTGAGAGTGAGAGTGACTTCACCACTAGCCCCATATATGATGAGTTGCCACAATTCCCATGTGAGGAGAGCCACAACCCCAACCACTTGAGTGAGATGAGTGACTCCACCATACGTGAGTTTGAGTGCACCTATTTTGAGGGAGTGAGTGAACCACCACATAGAGAGAGTGAGATAGTTGATAGGTCTCGTGAGGCCATTTGCATTTCTAACAACTTGACCTCTACCTCTATTGTGTCTTCTCGTTTGGTGCTAGGTCCCATTTATGATGACGAGCCGATCCTCGACGACTTCGTCCTCCCTTTGGACAAGACGATGGCCATGGTGGATTATGATGCACCGCCCACATGGTTCCATCAAGATGATGATGATGACCACCATTTGGTCTTTCCCACCTCACCTACACCACTTGAGTGGAATGACAAAGGTAACATAGGTGAAGGTGATGCTCTAGTCTCACTAGTGGACATTCTTGACATTGATTGCTTGCATGATGTTGATCCACCTATTGCCATGCTTCATGCTAGTATGATTTCCCCATGCGATGATTTTCCCATTTATGATGAGTATGATGATTCTATTGTGGAGTCTATTAGTTGTGATGCCATGTTACATAGGATTTCTTGTGACAATTCTTTAGGTCACATCATGTTTGATAATCCGCTTGACTTGTCATATGCTATGCATGAGATCAACCATATGTCTTATTTGCAATCTCTTCATAGTGACTATGCATATGCCATTAAAATAAACCCAATTTGCACATATGGCATAGATGAAAAGCCCATGGTTATTGGCATTTGTTTCTCTTGTGATGATATTGATATGCTCCCTTTGCATCATTTATCTCATATGCCATGCCATGACCACCTAGCTTCGGATATGCATTGTTTTGGATGTTGTCCATTTTCTCCATATGATGTTTCCGATATTGCTCATGAGGAGGCCCCCATAGTTTCCTCATACATGTTAGGGGAATTTGATCCATCCCGTTCATTGCATGATCCCCATACTTGTGTGCACCATATGCTACCCACGAATAAACATACTATTGATGTGTCATATACTTGCATTCTCAATTTGTGTCCCCATCGTGTCATACACAATAACTATTCTTTCATGATGGATGACATGTTCTTATACCATGCATCAAATTTCTTTGAGCGATGCTTATCTTGTGCTAACTCACACATGCACATACGCATCATGATGGATGATGTGTACATTTACCACGCGCACAATTTCTTTGGATTGTGTCTCTTTTGTGTAGGTACCCATGAATACTTGTCAACCTCGCAATCCCACGAGTTGACAAAACGAGCTCTAGAGAGCAACGATGAATTGGGATCACGTGGATTGTCTTTACCACCGTCCCCTTCGCGCAAGGACTACGCGCAACTCCTCTACTTGGCTCTCACACGGCTATGGGCCATTTACCACTTCTCACATTATGCTCATTTTATCGTGTTCACTTTGCATGCTATGCTTGCTTCTATGCCTTTGCCATGCAATTGTGACCCTTGTTTGCATCTACCCATGATTCTCCATTATGATATTCCTATGTGTATTTGCATGCTTGGTGGAGATCCTTGTTGCTTTTGCCATGTTTATCATGTGCCCCATTCTATTGATAATTGTTGTGTTGGGAGAGTCATGATGACCCATTGCTATTCACATATGGCCTCTCGCCAATACATTCATGATATCGTACTCATATCTTGCTTTCATGCTTGTGCTATGACTTGTGAATTATTCATGCCCACTATTTGCACCAATGACATGTTTTCCATGATTCCTCCTAGTATGTTGCATCTTCGCACTACTAGCTTGCTTGATTTGATAGCTATGAATGCTCGCTATGTTGCATCACCCATGTTCCACTACTTGCTTTCTTGGGTTGATGACATATATGCTCATGCCTCTCACATGATATATCTTGATCATTGTCTCTTGTGTTATAAGTGCTCATCTCATGCGGTTGATGACAACCATATATATGCTTTGCACATGATTCATATTGCTTTGTGTCATATATCTCCATGTGTCGCCTCTCTCATGCTAGATGATTTGACATCTACTGAGTGCAACAATGATTCTCTTCTTGCTCATGAGATTGCCCCCATAGCATTCTCGCATATATTTGGAGATTTTGACATAATTCTTGTGAAGCATGCTTGTCTTACTTCTTTGCACCATATACCTAGTGCCGTGAATATAGCCATTGTTGCATCATATTATTCATGCACTTGTGCTTCTAATGGTTATGTGCATGAGAAGTACCATGTGCATACGTTCTTTGTTTTGTTGTGTGCATGTGTAGGATACTTGGACTTTGTTTCGACTTCCACTTCACGTGAGTTGACCATTCGAGCTCTTGAGAGCGAGCCTCATACATTCTACCACGACTCGCTTCTACACCGTGCTTGCTTGCGCTTCGGCATTGTGAAGAATGCACAAGGACATGCCTTCAAGGTGACATCTTTCTTGAGCATGGATATTGCGGATAATACTACTTGTGTTGCTTGCACCGTGAGACTTATTGGTCATCTTGGACCACTTGATTGCGCACTTGCTAGAGATCTTGCTTTGACTTGCCATTATCACATTCCCATGCATCATGACATATATGCCTTGTGTGTTGCATCTAGTTCTTCACATATGCCATGTCCCTTTGCTTGTCACATGTTTGACTTGATTGCCTCACACATGATGAACAATTGCTATTTCCATTGTGTTGAGTGCCACGATATCTTCACTACACCCTATGCACGTTATGCTTGGATTGTCTTGCGCTTGCCCCATGTGTTTAGACATTTCACTATATTTGGTGTTGTGAATGACTCTTATGCCTACCATAGACCGTTCATTGAGCTCTTTATGCATGCTTGCTATGACCTTGAGGTAGATGCTTGTTCACTTATCACATATATTTGCATCTTGACCTCCCATTTACATGCTTGTTCCCATGATGTACTTGATTGTGCTCAATTTATATGTCCAAATGTCATGACACACTTCTTTGTCAAACCATATGCTATGCTTGATGACAACACTTGTTGGGTGAATCACCTCTTGAATGCTTGGTTTTGCTCTTACGACAACCACATTTGTTTTTCCAAGTGCTTGTTATCTTTGCTACTTTTGAAGGAATTACAAGACGGTGCGACATTGGAGAGTGCCCATTTGGAACTTCAAGATGACAAGAACTTGGTGATCGACCACTTCTACACGGCAACGCCATCTCTTTCCCATGGTGATTTGGTTTTCGATCCGAGGTCGGATCTTTCCCAAGGGGGAGGGGATGATGCGGAGCATCCTACGGACATCACCATGTCAAGAGCCCATTTGGCAAGTGACACGTGCCACATCTACTTCACACACACAAAGGTGAATCATCTCCTTTACACGTGCTCACTTGACCCCTTCGAGGATGGCATACTACTTGACACTTCTCCCGTGTGCATGCATAGGTATTGTCGGAACTTCACGGACGACGAGGAGGAGTGCAAGCGCCAAGGAACGACTACACCATCCGCGAGGGAAGCGTGGAAGAGAAGACGGAAGAAAGGAGAAGAAGACGGAGCAGCGGCTGAAGCTAGCCCGGACATCCGGACCGCCGTCCGGATCATCCGGACCCAGCCGGATCATCCGGGTCCCCCTCCGGATCATCCGGATAATTGCGTCCGAAGACACCCGAAGGCCTCATGTGAAGCCGGATCATCCGGGCCCCCTCCCGGATCATCCGGACGATGGCCGGATCATCCGGACCCCCATCCGGATCATCCGGGCCTTGCCTGCGTGCAATGTTTTGGACCGAGGCCCATGTACCCATTCGCCCCCTCACTTACCCCTTCGCCCACTAGACTATAAATAGACCTCCTCCTCCCCATTTTTAGGGTTAGCAAATATGATAGCTCATTCTTAGGTGAGCTTTGCTCCTACCTCTACTCTTGAGAGAGAGAGACTACCACTCCCATGGAGTTCAAGACCTCCATGTGAGAAGATCCTGCGGGATATCATCAAGACCCCCTTGTGGGAAGATCCATCTAGGATATCATCAAGACCTCCTCTTGGAGATGAACCTTACCTTGTATCTTTCCCTTTGTTGTTCATGTACCTTGTGATCTTGTGTGTTTGATTGTCTAGTGGATGTATGATTTGGACTTGTTCTTGAGTGTTTCCCCTTGTGATTTCTCCCCGTTCTTCCCCGTGTTCATCGTGTTCTTCGAGGGAACCCACTCCAAACGTGAAAGATCGACGCTATAGGGTTCCACCCTACATCACGAATCCAGCCAGATTTGTGTTTCACTTTCAGTTCATGTAAGATCTTATGAAGATCCACCACGCCATCTAAGCAGGGTTGGCTTCACTAACAATATCAGTGGCGGAGACAGGCCTGGGGCGGCTAGGGCTATAGCCCCAGGCCTAGAAACAACTTCCCTTATAATCTATTTATATAAAGTATAGAAAATTATAGAAGTTATCACTCAACATAGCCTCGACACTGACCAACATCATCAGGTACCTCGGTCAATCTATAGTGGCCTTCATATAGGCGAAAAAATAAAGCTCTATCGTCGCACCAACAGGATTGGGCTGCCTAAAGCTATTAGCACCCATATTCTTTGGAATAAGCAAGAACACCACATAACTAAGTGTACTATACCGTAAAAAACATAAGTAACTGTACTATACCGTATAAAACATAACTAAGCGTACTAATGGAGTACGCGAGGGTTTCTTCAAGGGCTGCAGTAGCAGCAGGCCCTGCGAGGGAAATTTTGGTCCCTTCACCTCCGGCTACCAACTTGCGCTGAGAGGGGGGGCTCTGATCTTCAAGAGTTCTATGTTCTTCGTGCGTCTAGTGATCATCGTAGTTTTGTGAGAATAAAAGTACTCTTGTTATTTGTCGGTGTCAGGAAATTAGAGAGTTTTGTGTTCTCGTGGATCTGATTATTCGGAGCTGATGGGTTTATGTTACTGTGTCAAGCATTTTTTGTTGGTTTGAATATTTGTGGAAATGAAATATTTCATCGACACCATGATGAAGATATTATGATTCAACAACATGCACTTCTACGGGATTATCCATGGTGCTAGTAAGTTCATCGATCAAGACTTCCCGTCTTTTTGGATGGGCGACTGAAGGTGCTTTGAAAAACCTTTATTAGTAATGTTCTCTGTGAATAGAAGAGGGTCGTCGTTGGTCCAATCCAATTGCAACCCCTTTACCAAAGTCTTGAGAGCATTTCTTTTAACAGAGATTGATACCACAAAGAATGTGTCTCCAAGAGAGCTCATTGTAATTCTTAGTTATAGGAGTTACTTTGTATTTTCTTTGATCTTAGATCCAAACTATGCCTATTATTATGAGTATGAATAAAATTATAAATGTTTTTAAAAGTAACAAGTGTGGTATTTAAGGGTAATCTCACCCTCGCATTTGAATATTACTAACTTTCTATATGAAGGGAGATTTTTTTGGGGGGACACGCAAAAGCATTGTGTAGCAATGCATTAGAAGGGAAAACAATGTACACGACGGCCTAGGATGAGGGATTGACCAGTTCTACGCCCTTTGCAATACAATGCCCATAAGAACACACCCATGCTATCTCACAGCCCTTTGCCCCCCGCCTTCTCCATAGATCGCCCTCGATCATGATAGTAGTGTTTACGAGGCATGGAAGACTCTGTTGTTGCGCTCGAGCCATAGCATCGAGACGACTGGAATCGCAAGTGTGTCAAAGCCCCGCCGTGGTTGCTTCGGTAGCTGTCGGCGTGCAGCAGACCACCCCGCCGTTCGCCATCCGCTGCCCAAGACAGCATCGTCCGAGGGTCGAGGTCGTGCACCCCACCACGAGGTGATCATAAGTCTTCAGCTCCATGCCACAGAGAGCACACATCCTGTGATTGGCGAGGCCCATGGCGATCGGCGGTCCAGAAGAGGTTGTGGATCACGAGACCAGTCCTTCGTATGAGCTTGCCGCACCAAGGCGGTCGAGACCGTGGAAAAAGGCGTACAAAGAAGACCGTATATTTGCCCGAGGACGTCCACTTCCACATGTGCCGGTATTCCTCCCCGTCCATTAGAACAATGCCATGCAAGCGGTACCACGAGAACAAATGCCACGCAAGCGCTAAGATGGGGCTAAAATGTTCACTAGTATAAGCACATGAACTATGCTGGCATATGAATATAGTTGTCTCATGAAAAAAAGTAGCTTAATACATCTACATTAATTTTTTCTCCCCAATGTAATCACTAGTGGGTCAAAAATAAAAAAAATAAAGACTCCCACTACATCTCTACTCTTCACTCTTCACTCCGCTTCTTCATCTGAACTACTCCTGACATGACACAACGAATTGGCCACGACCTAATTCTATCTCCGGAGGCTGATCAATCATGCAATCCGACGGAGTGGGCAAACTTTTGCACGGAAGCCATAGGATTGAAGGAGAGTCGATTTTCTATACTTTGCCTAGCGCCGACTCGAACCCTAACAAACCATAATCCTCTGTTGAAAAATACAAAAGAAATTAAAGAAGAGCCCTCTTAGCTGACCACTATCAAAAGGCATTTCGCACACTGCATAAATCAAAACAAACAAGAAGCAAAACCGGAGGTTGCAAACTTATATTTTAAGAGAGCATTTTATCAGATAATGATCTTAAACATTTAAGATAACCGGATGAGGTCTCGAAATAGCGCTTAATAAGGTAAACATCCACATTACATCTAGCAGCAACCACGAGTTCGCAAATCAACAAACATCAGGCAAAATTTAAAAACGATGGTTCCAGGAACATAGGTCTATATCCTTGCAGATAACTGGCTATAGCAAAACGACTCAACGCCTCAGAATCAGGCCTTGGCAGCAGCCTGGGCAGCGGCATCCCGCTTCCTCTGCTCCTCAATGATGGTGAGCTTGATACCCTTGCCCTTGGGGAGGCTCACCCACGGCTTGGTGCCCTTGCCGATGGTGAACACATTGCCCAGACGGGTGGCAAACTGGTGGCCCTGAGCATCCTCAACGTGGATGGTCTCAAAGGTTCCCTTATGCTTCTCCCTGTTCTTGATCACACCAACACGCCCAGTGTTGCGTCCACCAGTCACCATGACCACATTGCCGACATCAAACTTGATGAAGTCAACAATCTTGTTGGTCTCCAGGTCGAGCTTGATGGTGTCATTGGCCTTGATGAGTGGGTCTGGGTAGCGGATGGTGCGGCCATCATAGGTGTTGAGGTATGGGATGCCCTTCTGACCGAACTGGACAGACCTGACCTTGCAGAGCTTGAACTGCACATTAAGAAAAGAAAATCAGTAGATGGATAGATGATGGTATATATTACATTGAAGGATAAAACAGATACACATAGAACCAATCTAAGACACAATCTGAAAACAAAATGGCAGCTTCAGAAAAGGTAAGACAGGATTGAAACAGTTAAGCATGGTGAGCAAATAGAAAGGCAAATATGCAACAGAGTGATACAATGCTACGTAACAGCAAGGTTCTTCATTGCATGAGGATATCAATGCCTACCCATATACAAGTAGGTTCTACAAGTAGAATATAAAGCAGTTCCAGATATTAGAAGGCATTAGCATAATGGAAGAACAGCATGGCATTACATAAACAGGATAGACCTAACCTTAGCATCCTCGTCCCTAACAGAGTGAAGGCGGAAGCGACCCTTGGTGTCATACAGAAGCCTGTAGTTCTCACCAGTCTTGGGAATGGAAATGATGTCTAGCAGACAAAATGAAGGAAGATATAAGCAACCAAGTGATGTTAACAATCTATGCAGAATGTCAATTCACATAAGATCAAACAAATCCTGTTACAAAAAGATTTAGAGCATACCCATGAAACCAGCAGGGTAGGTCTTGTCAGTGCGGACCTTTCCATCAACCATGATATGACGCTGCATAAGGATAGATTGCACTTCACGGTAGGTGAGAGCATATTTCAGTCTGTTCCTCAGGATGAGGATCAGAGGCAGGCACTCCCTGGCCTTGTGAGGACCAGATGATGGCTTGGGGGCCTGAAATCAATAGACAAATCAAGTATAAGATCACTAAACAAAAACATCTCAAATGCCTGAAGAAGCACATGCTAGAAGAACTGATTCACTTACAAAAGCTCCACCAAGCTTGTCAAGCATCCAATGAGATGGGGCATTGAGCCTCTTCAGATGCTTCTTCAAACCCCTAGCCTGTTGACAGATAAACAAGGATAACAATTATTTTCATATCAAAACAAGAACAGAAAATGGGCACAGTATGCAACTTTAGATCATATACCTCATAGAAATGGTTGGGTTACAAGAGATTGCTGAAAGTATGGAATATGTGTTCTACTTGAGTAGTTATCAAACTTAGGGGGGTACTACTTTAGCATGAAAATTGCTGGCTACATGTGTAAGCATTAGGCAGGATATCTCAAAACAAATTGTACCCGGAAAATATTTTGGAACACATAGACAACAAAAGAAACTGATCTACAATCTACAACAAGATATACAAGCTCGTCAATTCAGGCAGCTAAATCTTCCAAAGCCACACCGGTAACAGCCTCTAGATCATGAATCAACGCAACGCTACATGCCTCGAGAGTTGATCTATCTGAGGACAGGCACGGAACCCACTAGCAGTACACGCTACAACCCATCGACCACAGGAATCCCTAGGCAAAACTCGAGCAAATCTACCGAACCAAGTAAGAGCACAAGCCACCGAATGACCTCAACCCTAACCCAAGGATCTCTACAACAGAGAGCCGGCAGCGCTACCGCATTCGAACGGAGGCGGCTACGGATCGGATCTACAAACGAGAGGCAAGGAAGCACGCGGAGGGATGGAGATGGGTAAAGGGGCGGCGCTAACCATGGTTGCGAGCTCGGGCTAGGTCGCCGTGCTTCTCCTCTTCGGGCACCGCCGCCGCCTGCTCCTTCTCCTGTGCTACGCGCCGCCGCCGGGATGACAAAGAATGAGGGGGAAGCGAGGGGGCGAGAGAGCTTATATATATACTGCGAGGGGTAGGGTTTTAGTCCCCCGTTCGGCTGTGTGGGCTTTCGGCCTGGACTTGGGTTTGACACGGTTGTGGGCAGCCCAAATCCTTCCTGTAGAGACGGCCTAGTGGCTCTGGGCCATATCTCAAGAAGAAAGGGTGGGCTCGGGACCAGTTTTTCTTTTCCTCCTCTTTTTGAGTGTAGTAGCTCTGGACCATAGCTAACAGCGACTATTCTCAAAACCAAAAAAAAAAAAAAAACAGCGACTAATATTTCTTTTTTTTAACACCATCTTATATTCATTAATCAAACAGTATACTTACAATCATTCGATACAAAATTCACCACACAAGGCAGAACCTCATTAACAAGAATACCATCGGATCTATTGTCAAAACTAAACTTTGTTATGAAATGAGCCACCTCATTTGCCGACCGACTAACCTTAGCCAATTGAAAGTTATTTATCAGCTTAGATAAGCTGAGAGCTTCCTTCTTCAGATCAACCAACGCTGCCTGTCAAGGCTTTTTGTTGCAAGAGTCGCCAGTACAAAGGCACAATCAGTCTCTAAAATAATAGGATTGTGAAGAGAAATATCTACATAAAGTCCAGCAATGCACGCCCTTAGCTCCGCTTCCTCCACGCTCTGACACGACTCAATGAAGTCCCACGACAATGACATTCACAGTCGCGTCCCTAACCACCACCCCCACACTTGCTGCTCTAACACTCTCCACAAATCTGGCATCCACATTAATCTTGAAGTAACCAGCACGTGGGGGAATCCAAACCATCTTATGTGTCATATTATTAGATACCCCTCTTAATCCATGGAATGGCCCTTTGCCTTTATATTTTGAGTCCACCGGAGGCACAATGTGATAGGCGACAAAAGACGACCAATAATTCTCCACAAAGCCAGCAGAAGCTGAGACTGACTCTTTTCCCTTACCAAATATCAAGTCATTTCTCAAATGCCAAGCTCTCCAAAAAATGAATATGATTTGGTCACGCATAACAGGCTTCAGTTGACTTAGAAGAACAATAAACCAATCATATGCAGTATATCTGAAGACGTCCTTCGCAGGCAACTTCCATATGCCCCTCATGGCCATACGCAGCGCAACCGCCTTCAAGCACATGACAAGTGCATGAAAAGTGCTTTCATCCTCCATTCCACAAATAGTGCATATACTAACAGACTCTTGGTGGTGCACTACTCTATTAACCTGGACAACCAAGCTATTGGATGCAACCCTCCATGCAAAAATCCGAACCTTCTAAGAGACATTAGCCTTCCAAATTACATCCCAAATTTTCCTCTCCCCAACACAGCATCACTACATTGCCCCTCGTCCTCTCTTTTATCCTTCAAGGTAAGCGCAAGCTTGTACGCACTTTTAACCGAGAATATCGCAGTATTTCAAAGTGCCATGCAACAAAATCGTCATCCCCATTAGATTGAATACGCAGCCTAAAAATCTCCTCCGCATCATAAGGATAAAACATATGCCTAACCAAATTTTCATCCCACCTCCTAGGACCGCTCAGCATCAAGTCTGATACCCATTTGACTCTTGTCCTATTCTTTCTGGTAGTAATTTTAAGTCTAGCCGGTCCAGGGAGCCAGTTAACTCTTCAGATATTAATATTAGACTCATCACACACTCTCCAAATAACTCCGGATTTAAGCAGATCCAAACCATGTAAAATACCTTGCCACGTAAGTGAAGCTGATTGTGAAAAACCGTATCAAGGATATGTCCCTGGGGGTAATATTTTGCCTTAATCACTTTGGCGCACAATGAATCGAGATTAATCGCCAACCGCCAAGCCTGTTTAGCTAAGAGTGCCTGGTTAAATAATCCGAGGTCTCGGAATCCCATACCACTCTCACCTTTAGGCCGAGTCAACTTATCCCAAGCCAGCCAATGAGTCTTCCTCCTATTCTCCTCATCACCCCACCAGAAATTCCTTATGATCTGTGACAGCTCCTCGCAAAGTGATGCCGGGAATTTAAAAATACCCATTGCATACACCTGAAGTGCCTGCAAGGCAAATTTAATCAAAGCGACTAATATTTCTATCCAAATTAAAAACAGCAACTAATATATGAAATTAAATTCCCTAAAAAGGATCTATTGAAAAGCACTTTCTCACCACGATAAAAAATACTGACAATGACTTGCCCAAGCGGACTCACTGATGGTCCATAATATATATCATTTTCAACTCTAAATTGTAATTATGATGATTAGTGTAAGATGAAGCATGGACTTCCCAAAACTTAGACTGGGCCTTAAAACGTATAATATGAATTAATCACGAGTGATTTCAACACCGAGCTTTTTGGTACTGCCAGGGATGGTATAAATCTGAATCTCGTATTCCCACATTTTTTGTGCTCTCCGAACACCGTAATTTAACCTAATATATATTGTTTTGTCCATTCATCATTGACTTCCAATCAACCATAGGCATACGCCATCGGTTCCAGTATCGACGAGTTTTAGGCATATGTCTTGTCGAGCACTTAACTGTTGGGGAATGTAGTAATTCAAAAAAAATTCCTACGATCATGCAAGATCTATCTAGGAGATGCATAGCAACGAGACGGGAGAGTGTGTCCACGTACCCTCATAGACCGAAAGCGAAAGTGTTTAATAACGCGGATGATGTAGTCGAACGTCTTCATGATCCAACCGATCCAAGTACCGAACGTACGGCACCTCCGTGTTCAGCACACGTTCAGCACGATGACGTCCCTTGTGTTCTTAATCCTGTTGAGGACGAAGGAGAGTTCCATCAGCACGATGGCATGGCGACGGTGATGATGAAGTCACCGGCGCAGGGCTTCGCCTAAGCACTATGACAATATGACTGAGGTGTTAAACTATGGAGGGGGGCACCGCACACGGCTAAGAGATTATCTGTTGTGCTTTGGGGTGCCCCTGGCCACGTATATAAAGGAGGGAGAGGAGGAGGCCGACGGCCAGGAGGGGCACGCCATAGGGGGAGTCCAACTAGGATTCCCAATCCTAGTTGGACTCCCCTTCCTTTTCCAAGAGGGGGAGAGAGGGAAGGAGGAGGAGAGGGAGAAGAAAAGAGGGGGTGCTGCCCCCTCCCTAGTCCAATTCGGACTTGCCATAGGGGGGCACCCTTGCGGCCCTCCTATCCTTTCCACTAAGTCCCATGAAGGCCCACTACTTCCCCGGGGGGTTCCGGTAACCTCCTAGTACTCCGAAAAATAACCGAATCACTCCGGAACCATTCCGGTGTCCGAATATAACCTTCCAATATATCAATCTTTACCTCTCGACCATCTAGAGACTCCTCATCATGTCCGTGATCTCATTCGAGACTCCGAACAAACGTCGGTCATCAAATCACATAACTCATAATACAAATCGTCATCGAACGTTAAGCGTGCGGACCCTACAGGTTCGAGAACTATGTAGACATGACCGAGACATATCTCCGTTCAATAACCAATAGCGGAACCTAGATGGTCTTATTGGTTCCTACATATTCTACGAAGATCTTTATCGGTCAAACCGCATAACAACATACGTCATTCCCTTTGTCATCAGTATGTTACTTGCCCGATATTCGATCGTCGGTATCATCGTACCTAGTTCAATCTCGTTACCGGCAAGTCTCTTTACTCGTTTCATAATGCTTCATCCCGTAACTAACTCATTAGTTACATTGCTTGCAAGGCTTATAGTGATGAGCATTACCGAGAGGGCCCAGAGTTACCTCTGTGATACACGGTGTTACAAATCCTAATCTTGATCTATGCCAACCCAATAAACACCTTCGGAGACACCTGAGCATATTTATAATCACCCAGTTATGTTGTGACATTTGATAGCACACAAGGTGTTCCTCGGGTATTCGGGAGTTACATAATCTCATAGTTAGAGGAACATGTATAAGTCATGAAGAAAGCAGTAGCAATAAAACTGTAACGATCATAATGCTAAGCTAACGGATGGGTCTTGTCCATCACATCGTTCTCTAATGATGTGATCCCGTTCATCAAATGACAACACATGTCTATGGCTAGGAAACATAACCATCTTTGATTAACGAGCTAGTCAAGTAGAGGCATACTAGGGACACTATATTTTTGTCTATGTATTCACATGTGTACGTACTAAGTTTCCGGTTAATACAATTCTAGCATGAATAATAAACATTTATCATGTATAAGGAAATATAAATAACAACTTTATTATTACCTCTAGGGCATATTTCCTTCATTGACTTCATCTCAACTTGTCGTATCGAGCTCTAAGATGAGCAACAACAACAGACCAGGGAGAACGACAATGAGTGATAGGAAGAAAAGTCATGGAAATGAGGTCCAATTTGGTCTAGGGTCCGGATGTGTTGCCAGTCACCTTTTTCCAAAAGTTTTGGGAGGATATCAAGACGGTGATCATATCCATGTTTCAAGAATTCTATGTTGGCATCCTTGATTTTTCTCACCTTAACTTCAATGTGATAACCTTTATCCCTAAGATTGGGGGCCACACTCATCAAGCAACTTTATGCCGATCACGGTGATTAACGCTATCC
This sequence comes from Triticum timopheevii, assembly GCA_963921465.1. Classification (NCBI taxonomy): domain Eukaryota; kingdom Viridiplantae; phylum Streptophyta; class Magnoliopsida; order Poales; family Poaceae; genus Triticum; species Triticum timopheevii. Next base: position 121,419,040 of record OY997271.1, read on the forward strand.
GGTGAATCATTGTGAAGGTGTGTGCGTCTAGATTTGTCATGCTTGCTCACAAATTGACACACCTGAGCCAGTACGCTTTCGTTAAGGGGAGCTACATCGATGGAAGGATATTAGTACTTCATGAAGTTATCCATGACGTTATGGTTAAACACCAAAGAGGTGTCTTCCTTAAGGTGGAATTCCAAAAGGCATATGATTGCCTAGATTGATCATTTCTTCGTTGGGTGATGGAAAGGAGGAGCTTCGTGGACCGCTTGATCTGTGGGATAATGCAAAATGTCGTCCAACCTCTATTAATAGTAATGATGAAGTGGGTCCCTACATGAGATCTTCTCGTGCTGTGAGATAAGGTGACCCCACCAACCTAGGAGATGACGACTTGGTGATTATCCTCGAGAAAGCTAAGGCCGACGACCATATTGATGGTATGGTTGGACACAATATTTGATGTGAGGGCATTTCCTGCTTGAAATATGCCGATGATACCATGATTATGATGAATGGTTCAAATCTTGATATCATCTACCTCAAGCTCCTCTTTTTATGCTTTGAGTCCATGTCTAGCCGCAAAATCAAACTTTGCTAAAAGCGAAGTCATGGCCATAGATTGCTCACCTGCGCGGGACAAGAACATATTATGATAGGCTCAACTATAAGTTCATGCTTGTCGATCACCTATTGGGGATCCCCGTGAGTGACACCTGGATTCAAATTAAGGACATGGACCTGCTAGTAGAGTGGTACAAATCTACCACTGAGCCTTGGAGACGGAGCTTTTGCCTCCAAAGGGAGTAAAATGGTCCTTGTTGACTCATGTGTGTCCAGCATACCCATGTATATTACAAGGATGTGCATCCTCCTTGATGGTGTTCATGGGGCCTTTGACACGATTTGTTGCATTTCTTTTGGCATACAAAATGGTGAAGTGGGTGTATATTTACAAGTCCATAGATCAGGGTAACCTTGTCATTCTTGATTCTAGAAGAACAATGTGGCGCCCAGGCTGAAATTGGTGTGGATGATTCTTAGGAACAAGGGTGCCTTTGGTTGTAGTCGATCAAATCCAAATATCTTCATGGCCGCCCCTCCTAGCCTGTAACCGTATGGAGGGATTTCAGTTTTGGAAGTCCCTTTGGTGGATTAAGCATGAGAACCATCAAGGCCCACATGCCTTCATAGGGGGTTGAGAGAGTACCTCCTTCTTACATGACCCATGGTTCGGTGGGCAGCCGCTCAAAGACGAGTTCCCACCTTTCTTCGCGATATATCTAATTCATTGCTTTTTAGTGGCCTATGTCATCCGAAATGTACATCGAAACATCTCGTTTCAAAGAGCATTCTGAACCGAGGAAATTGTTGCATGGTTTGCATTACACATGGGGTTATTGGACTCTTTTCAAGGTATGCGGCTATGTGTTCTGGTACTTTCTCCTACGGGCCATTTCCCTTCGAGTTGGCCAATCCAAGTCTTTGTCGATCACTGACCTTGGATTGGCACTCCTCAACCTCGGCAGCTGATGGAGTCCTGGATTAGGGGGTCCTCGGACAGCCGGACTATGTACTGTGGCCGGACTGTTGGACTATGAAGACACAAGTTAGAAGACTTTGTCCCGTGTCCGGATGGGACTCTCCTTTGCATGGAAGGCAAGCTTGGCGATGCGGATATGAAGATTCCTTTCTCTGTAACCGACTTTGTGTAACCCTAGCTCCCTCCGGTGTCTATATAAACCAGAGGGTTTAGTCCGTAGGACAACAATCATAATCTCATAGGATAGACTTCTAGGGTTTAGCCATTACGATCTCGTAGTAGACCAACTCTTGTAATACTCATATTCATCAAGATCAATTAAGCAGGAAGTAGGGTATTACCTCCATAGAGAGGGCCCGAACCTGGGTAAACATCGTGTCCCCCGCCTCCTGTTACCATTAGCCTTAGACGCACAGTTCGGGACCCCCTACCCGAGATCCGCCGGTTTTGACACTGACATTGGTGCTTTCATTGAGAGGTCCGTTGTGACGTTGAAGATAGGCTTGATGGCTCACCTTGTTACCAAGGACAACCTCACCTCCGGGGGAGCCCTGGCCTCAGGCCAAACCCTCCGGCTGGGCGGCTTTACCATGGTCGCCCGCTCGGCCGTCGGGCCGATGATGACTTCTCGTGTCATCGAAAATCGCCTCCGCGTCAGCTCAGAATACTCCGAACAGATGGATCCGACAAAGTTTCATCTTTAAACGAACTCCTGGATCGCATCACTACCTTGGGAGTCACTACGGACTACGATCGGATTGGGCTTAAACCCGATCATAGAGAAATTGAATCTCCACCGATCACCCATCAGATAGCGGTACTGGAGGAGTAGTGCAACGACTCTTCCCTTATGTTGAGGGCGAACTATGTTTGGATCTCCGAGCTCACAGAGCCGGATACTCACTCGAGGGAATACCTACCCCGTACTCCAAACTTAGAATCGGACTGTGGGCCTGAGAAATTGGTTGATATCCCGGAGCCCGAACTGTTAAGCTCAGAAGTTTCTCAAGCTCTGGATCCCAGATTGGGTCAGGGTTCGGACTTAAATCCACCCACCCACCCAGATATAAGCGATCTTACCCACATCAAATAGCAGTCCCCAGAAACGGTCCATAACTTTTGGGCTAGATTCCTCCTTGTCAAGAACAAGATCAAAGACTGCCGCGATGAAGACGCAATCTCATTATTCTGCAAAAACTGCACGAACGAGGGAATCCTCAATGCACAATCGCCATCACGTACCACACTTCGCTGACCTGGCAACCATAGTACAGAAGTACTGCGCAATGGAGAGCGCCTGGATAACTCAGGCAACCTCGTGGGAGCCACCGGTTTCCACTAAACCCCTCATCCGGACAAAAAGGATGCACCCCTGTCGGTCGCCCGATCCAGTAACCAAAAAATCAAAGCCCATTACGGGGCACGGAACCGTCCTAGAGGGATGGCTCGATAGGCCATGCAAGATGCACGCAACACCGGATAACATACCAACCCACAGCCTTAGAGCATGTTGGATACTCCGGCAGGTGGCCAAGAGCGGCGAGGATCTCCTCATCAAAAATACCGCAGAGCAGCATCCCATGGAAGATAGCAACCATACAGTGTTGATAGTCTTCGAGACTTTTGCCTCAAAGAATAGGCGCAAAAGGGCGCTCTGCGGCCTCGCCGAAGTCTGCCAAGTTGCAGCAATAAACCCCTGGAACGACACGACCATAACTTTCAATGCCAGTGACGAACCAAAATTCAGAACAGTCCGGGCACCCGCCGCACTGGTCCTCAGTCCAATTGTGGACGGTTTTCGGCTTACCAAAGTTCTCATGGACGGCGGCAATGGACTAAACCTCATTTATGAGGAAACTCTCAACAAAATGGAAATAGACCGGAGCCGCATTGAGCAAAGCAGCATGACCTTCCAAGGAATTATTCCCAGTCGGGAGGCATGGTGCGCGGGAAAAATCACACTCGATGTGGTATTCGGCACGCCGGAGAACTATCGGTCCGAAGAGATAACCTTTCACGTGGCCCCTTTTAATAGTGGATATCACACCCTTTTAGGGCGAGATGCATTTGCAAGCTTCCAAGCTATACCTTACGGGTACATGAAGCTCAAGATGCCCGGGCCCAATGGAATCATCACTCTCGCCAGCGATCCAGACATAGCACTCCGTGCCGAAAACAAAATCGCCGCCCTAGCCGTTGAGGCATTGTCTGAAGCCCTCGCGGCCGAAGAATTAACTGCATTGCGCTCCACGGTGGATAGGGACAACGTGATACTCGACAAGCGATCCAAATCCACCTCCTTCAAACCAACAGACGAAATAGTCAAATTCCAGGTCCATTGAATGCACTCTACGAAGACAGCATCCATCAGGGCACAGCTGGACCCCATGGTTGACGCTGCACTGCGGGCATTCCTACGTGAAAACTGGGACATATTCGCCTGGCACCCTTCTGATATGCCAGGGATCCCACGTAGGCTGGCTGAACACAGCCTAAACATCCTAAAGGGATATAAACCGGTCAAGCAAACATTACGGCGCTTCTCCGAACCAAAACGACCAAGCTATGGGAGAGGAGCTAGCCAAGTTACTCGAAGCCGGATTCATCAGAGAGATAAAACACCCGGTCTGGCTAGCAAACTTGGTGATGGTACCAAAGAAGGATAAATCCTGGCGCCTATGCGTCGATTTCAAAGACCTCAACAAGGCTTACCCTAAGGATCCCTTTCCCCTCCCCCGTATTGATCAGATCATTGATGCTACCGCAGGACACGACTCATTGTGTTTCCTCGACGCATACTCCGGATACCATAAAATCAAGATGAAGGAGTCTAATCAGGCCGCAATGGCATTTATTACCCCATACGGGCCTTTCTGCTTCAACACCATGCCTTTCGGGCTCAAAAATGCCGGTGCCACCTATCAACGCATGATTCAAACATGCTTGGAGAAACAAATCGGCAAGACAGTTGAAGCATACGTGGATGATGTAGTAATCAAAACTAGGCACGTCGAAACCTTGATAGATGATCTGCATCTCACATTCGACAACCTCCGAACATATGACATCAAGCTCAATCCAGAAAAGTGTGTTTTCGGCGTTCACGCTGGAAAACTTCTGGGCTTCATCGTTTCCAATAAAGGAATTGAGGCAAACCCTGCTAAAATACGAGCTTTGTCACAGTTGGCTACCCCAACAGACCTTAAACAGGTCCAAAAATTATCCGGATGTGTAGCAGCTTTAAGCCGCTTTATCTCCAGACTAGGAGAAAAGGCATTGCCGTTGTATCGCCTTCTCCGGCGCACCGAACACTTCGAGTGGACGGACGCGGCAACGGCCGGATTGGAAGAAATAAAGGCTCTTCTAGCAAGCAACCCAATCCTCGCCGCACCAAACGTCGGTGAACCAATGTTATTATACATATCGGCCACACACCAAGTCATGAGCGCGGTGCTCGTCGTCGAACGAGAGGCGGACGGACAAAAATTCCCGCTCTAGAAGCCGGTATACTACGTATCCACCATCCTCACACCATGAAAATCCCGATACCCTCATTACCAAAAGATAGCATATGCGGTTTTTATGGCATCCCGGAAGCTACGCCACTACTTATGGCATCCCGGTACCTCTCAATGACAAAATAAACAACCGCGGCGCTACGGGCCGGATTGCCAAGTGGGCCATTGAGCTCCTTCCATTCGACATATCATACAAACCGCGCAGGGCCATTAAATCTCAAGTATTGGCTGACTTCATCGCTGAATGGACAGAAGCCGAACTCCCTAAAGAGTACGGCACATACTCTAACTGGATCATGCACTTCGACGGCTCTAAAATGTTGGCAGGCCTAGGGGCAAGCGTTGTCCTACCATCCCCTACCGGAGATACTGTTCAGTACGTCCTACAAATATTGTTCACAGACTCCAACAATGCAGCCGAATACGAAGCCTTATTGCATGGTCTTCAGATGGCCATCTCCATGGACATACAATGCCTGGAAGTGCGCGGCGACTCAAACCTCGCAATATCTCAAATAAATGGAGATTTCGATGCCAAAGATCCGAAGATGGTGGCTTATCATAACGCTGTTCTCAAAATGTTGGCTCGGTTCGAGGGGCTCGAGTTTCACCATGTGGCTCGAGAAAGCAACCAAGCAGCGGATGTCCTTGCTCGCATTGGCGCTAAGCGCGACCCCGTCCCACCTAACATCTTTCTGGAAAGGCTTTTTAATCCATCCGTGGTGTGGCAAGGGGAGAGCGGTAACACCAATCCGGACCCAAATACAACCCCAGATTCCGAACACACCGACATTGTTGGGGGCTCAGCCACCGAAATTACACCATCGGCCCATCTCATCATGGCAGTCATCGCCCCATGGACTGAACCCTTCTTATCCTACCTTAATAGGCGAGAACATCCTAAGGATCAGAATAAAGCACGCTGCATTGTGCGGCGCTCTAAAGCCTACAAGGTCCACGAGGGAGAACTCTATAAGAACAGCGCTACCGGAGTACTTCAGATGTATCTCCAAGGAAGAAGGGCAGCAACTCTTGGCTAAAATTCATGCTGGTCTCGGCGGTCACCACACCGCAGCTCGGGCTCTTGTAAGCAAGGCCTTCCGCACAGGTTTTTACTGGCCAACGGCCCAAGCAGACGCACATGACCTTGTCCAACATTGCGTCGGATGCCAGCTTTTCACTAATCAAAGCCACATGCCACCCACTGCTCTACAAACAATCCCCATTACTTGGCCTTTTGCGGTGTGGGGACTAGATGTGGTTGGACCCCTTAAAGGAGGGAGCAATAAGAAAAAATATCTGCTGGTCATGGTGGATAAATTCACTAAGTGGATAGAGGCCAAACCAGTCAAAACAGCCGAAGTCGGGACAGTGATAGATTTTATATCCGGTGTTGTGCACCGTTATGGTGTCCCACACAACATTATCACTGACAACGGCTCCAATTTCACAGCCGATGTGGTGAAAGCGTGGTGTGCTAATCTGGGCATCAAGCTTGATTATGCCTCCGTATACCACCCACAAACCAATGGTCAAGTCGAACGAGCTAACGGTCTTATTATGAGCGGCATCAAAACCAGATTAGTGCGGTCTTTGAAAGAATCAGACAAGCACTGGGTGGAGGAGCTCGACTCCGTACTATGGGGGCTGCAGAACACGCCCAATCGTTCTACTGGATATACATCTTTCTTCATGGTGTACGACGCAGAGGTTGTGTTACCCTGCGACATTATTCATGACTCACCTCGAGTGCGCATGTATGAAGAGAGAGAGGCCAAGCTGGATCGGTAGGACAACTTAGATGTCCTGGAGGAGGAGCGCGACGTTGCTAAGGCCCGTTCCGCATTTTATCAATAACAGGCTCGCAAATATCAAAGCAGAGAAGTACGGGCCAAGACTTATAACATTGGCGAACTCGTTCTACGCTTGCCGGAGAAGAAAAATGACAAACTCAAGCCCAAGTGGGAGGGTCCCTTCATCATCGACGAAGTTCTCACCGGAGGAGCGTACCGCCTACGTGATGCATCAGATAACCGCCTGGAGCCGAACCCATGGAACGCGGCCAGACTCCGAAGATTCTATGCCTAGCGCCGGACTCTTCGCTCGTCTCCTTTTTCCCTTCCTTTTTTTTCTTTTATTTACTTTTCCTCTCTTTTCATTTTTATATACTAAGCTGTAAAGCTCTTGTGCGGCTCGACCGTACACCTACAAATGTATACAATCCTTAATATGTATGTCAATTATACCTGGGGGCTTCTCATACAGAAGCTTATTCTTATTATTTTCCGAGCATCAAGCTCACCACATATGTGCCTTTTCTTCGCCATTACATGCATCGATATGACTTAAGTTTTGGCCAAGCTAGGTTGCCTGGCTCCTGTGCTTATGCCCTACGTTCCCATTAGTTCGGCTAGGGCATAAAGGGAGCACCTCTGTGATTGTTACTGCCGGGTCATCCGGATGTGTACCTCAGACTAGGTGAAGCCAAAAGCTAGCGTTCTTAAGGAAATATTCGGTCGGCGGACTAAAGATGTTTTTACTTGTCATTTTATGAACCCCCAGATGTTATGTACGTTGTGGTTTTTCAAACATAGTTCGGACATGCACATTAATGCATGCTTACCTAGGGAAAGGAACCCTTAACGGAACTATTCTCTCTGGAAGATGTTTCTTATGATCAAAATGTAATATAACATAACTAGCCGGATACTTGTTTGTCCAAGCAACTATGACCCCTACGCTTGGCTTCTACGTGTACCCCGGTTTACATTACCGAGCGGGTATTTGGAAGCACTCCGCACCTCCGGGCCCAGAGGTTGAAGCGAAAAGGTCTACCATGACAAGCGTTTTTACAATTCAGCTAGAGACATTAAATTGTCAAATGAAGTACATAGTCACTTAAACTCAAACACTTCTTCTTCTATGCCATCTAACAAGCTATCTAGCCTACAATCCTGTTGGGAATACTTGGCAGCTACTTGGACCTGGTCATATACCAAGCTAACGGGAATTTCTTCTCCATTTAACCCTACAGGTCTGACCCGGGCCATGTGATTCGGGTCGAGCTTGGTATAGCGGGTCCTCACCATTGCCTAGGCTTCTCGCGCACCTTCATGACAGGCTGATATCTTCCATAATCGGAAGCGCCGCCGCGCTCCCTGGAGTAGCTGTACAAGCCCCTCATACTTCCTGGAGGGGAGTTGGATGGCCATAAAGCCTTAGCAACACTTTGCATCGCTTGCCGAGCTCGCTCGTGCACTTGCGACAGCTCTTGTAGCAGATCACTCGACGATCCGGACACCTCCCCTTCGGGACGGCCCGTCAATATGCCTACAGACATAATTCTGTCAGTTCCTTCACTTACCAAACTGTATAAAAGTAAGTCCGAACACATACCAAATATGCTGCCTCGCAGCTTCTTGTTTTCCTTCACGGAGTCAGCTAGCTGGGCTTGCACATCTTTAAGCTCTTCACCTAGCTTGGTGTTGGCATCTTGGAGTTTGTTCTTATCTGCCCTGACCTGTGTCAGGATTCGTTCGCCCGCGACCAGTTGCCTTTGAGCTCTTGAACCTCCCGCTTGTGCGACATCCAGTGCTTCTGTTATAAGAGTTGCGCTCGTATTAATAAAACTGGTATGTGATTATGTTTTCTCGATAGAGGGGAACATTACCATATGTTGCCTCCTTGGATTTCTCTAGTTCGGCGGTAGCTTTAGTCAGCTGGGCCTGACACTTTTCCAGCTCTTGAGACAACAGGTTGTTCTTCTCTATGAGCACCTGCACATATAACGATCCTTAAATCAGTTGTACCAACTGTTTCAAGTCTCGGGGGCTACTGGTATATGATTATCATTTCTACACGAATGTGTACTTACCCGCATATCTTTCAAATACTAATTTGTGGCTCTGGAAAGCCCATCTCGAGCAGCTCGGATGTATGCATCACTCGAGTTGAAGGCATTGAAAGCTTCTTCTGAAAAACCAGGGTCGCGAAGGGCGGCCCGCCGGTGCCGATGATTCATGGCGCTTTCCACTTCGGAGTTTGTGGCGGATATTTTATCCGAATCCTCCACATAAGGACAATCCGGTGTTGCCTCCGCGTTAGCCTCTGTCCTAGTGGCAGAGTCCGAAATCCGGCTAGTGGAGGCTTGGCTGGCAGGATCCCCGGACACAGTCCGGCGAATGTTCTTCCTGATAAGACGCAATGGGTAGTGTCATACTTTAAGATGAAGGCCATGGGGCATATTTGAAATCATACCTCTTCAATGAAGGCTCGGCCATATTTCTATTTGCCTTCCTCTTTGGAAGCCTGCCTGTCGTAGGCGTCGCCTTCTTGCACGCCGATCGCCTCCCCTTTAGAGCATAATATAGTGTGGTGGGTAAGGCAGGGAAAGGGAATTCCATCAAAGGACAAGCCTCCTGATCACTTACATGCGTCACAAGGAGAAGGCCGGGATAGTCGGCAATGATGGCCACTTCGATGCCATCGCAGCTCGCCTGGGGAAACCCCCCTTCCCTGAGCTCTACGAATATATCCGGGTCCTCTTCGAATCCAGGGTTGAGGGCCTGATTGTGGTCCTCTGGCTGTGGCACAGGGCTGTGGATCTCCCTGATGACTTTCCACCATTCCTGTTATGAAGGACGGATTAATATTTATGAAACAGAATTCAGGGAGTTGATGGAATAGACGGAAGCTCACCCAGCTGGGAGGGTTATACATAGAAAATCCATCCCTAGGCTTAATATTGATGAACTCCTCCTCCTCCCCTTTGTATAATCCGGACAGTATTTTTGCTAAAGCAGCGAAAGTGTCCGGACCCTCCCGACCATAGCGGGTGGCATCGTCTTCTCCATTCCATTGAAGTGCCACATGGGGCGCCCTCGGTATTGGAGTGGCTGAACCCCTCACATTATGGATATCGCCATAACCTCGGCTATTGACAATCCGGATTGAGCAAGTGTTTTTATCTTGCTCATCAGTTGGTAGACTTCTGTGCTATCTACCTCATCAGCTGAACCCCTAGGGCTCCGAGGACGCCAGTTGAGGCGCTTCTTTAATGGAGTATATGAATATTTGGGAAGACCTCTCCGGATTGGGTCAGGAAGGGATACGTCTTCAATATAAAACCATTCGGATGCCTTCTTCGGTGTGCCGGATAGGTATCCGGTCCCGGCGATGCGCCATATCTCGGCTCCACCCACTTGGAATATTGACCCCTCTTGATTGCGAGGGACGAGGCAAAACAGCTTCTTCCATAACACGAAATGAGCCTCGCAGCCCAGAAATAGCTTGCAAAGAGCTACATAACCCGCGATATGCAGGATGGATGCAGGTGTAAAGTCGTGCAGTTGGAGGCCATAGTGCTCTAGAAGCCCCCGGAGGAACGGATGGATTGGAAATCCGACACCTCTCAACAAATAAGGAACAAAGCATACTCGTTCCCCCCTGGATGGGTTGGGGAACTTCTTCGCCTACTCCCACCGTCGAAGGAAGCTAGTCCGGCTCGAACGGGGACTAGATCTACGGGGGGAAGGAATCCTTGGGTCTGTAGCTTCACCAGTTGGTCGTGGGATACATAACACTTCTCCCAATCACCCTGTTTGGGGCTGCAAGGGCGGGAGGAAGAGCTGGGAGCGCTAGCCATGTTCGGGTGGTTTTCTGCAAGCAAGCTCCGAGGATTTGTCGTTTGGGAAGATGGGGTGGATTAGATCTGAAGATCTCGTCCCTTTAATAGACAATTTTCTTATCTGGTCAGGGTGGTAAATACAAAAATGCCCCGACCTCTCATATTCGTTCAACACGTGGAAGCCAAAATCATGAAGGTGCAGAAGCCGAGGAGCGCGTCATTAAATGAAGGGCCGGACACTGCTATTTAATCCAGGTACTTTGAAGTATTCAGAGAAGGAACCCACCTTGCAATGCTGAAGACAATCTGCACGCCGGACTCGTCGTCATTGAAGCCTGGTTTGGGGGCTACTGAGGGAGTGCTGGATTAGGGGGTCCTCAGACAACCGGACTATGTACTATGGCCGGACTGTTGGACTATGAAGACACAAGTTAGAAGACTTCGTCCCGTGTCCGGATGGGACTCTCCTTTGCATGGAAGGCAAGCTTGACGATGCGGATATGAAGATTCCTTTCTCTGTAACCGACTTTGTGTAACCCTAGCTCCCTCCGGTGTCTATATAAACCGGAGGGTTTAGTCCGTAGGACAACAATCATAATCTCATAGGCTAGACTTCTAGGGTTTAGCCATTACGATCTCGTGGTAGATCAACTCGTGTAATACTCATATTCATCAAGATCAATCAAGCAGGAAGTAGGGTATTACCTCCATAGAGAGGGACCGAACCTGGGTAAACATCGTGTCCCCCGCCTCCTATTACCATTAGCCTTAGACGCACAGTTCAGGACCCCCTACCCGAGATCCGCCGGTTTTGACACCGACAGCAGCTGAATCACTACTTAGGATCAAAATATTTGTTTCATAGCTTACCTAACTTCGCCTTCCGTTGGTGTAGAGGTGGCAAAATAATATGACCCTAGGAGATGGTTTTGCCCTCTTTGTGATGTGCCATATTCTGGGACACACGTAGATGATTACAGGGCCAAGAAGCTCATGAAACAACCTCTCCCTCATCGTTGCGCAAAACAACTCCCACACCTCCTATGTCATCACCCATGAAAGCAGCATCTACATTGAGCTTGTAGCTATCCTTCGGAGTTCTAATCCATGACATTGCATGTGCCTCTGCATTCACCAGTGCCCCTCTAAAATTGCTCGCTAGAATTGTATTCAAAAGGCCGCTCATGGTAGTGGTGCAATAAATTCTCCTTTGATGAACTCTCTTCACTACCAATAAACTAGGCTCCAACATTGATTAAATATTTAGATCATGCATGAACAAGAACAGGTGACTTGTTGTTCAGTTGTGGAGGTCATTGACAGCGGGGGGGGGGGGGGGTATACTTGGGTACAAACAGCTCCAGGGTGGACAGCGCCATAGCAAAAGGCGAGCGGGCGCGTCGGTGCTGGTTGCGAACGTTTGGCAATGCCTGTGTGGCAACTGGAGAGGTACAACGGTGCCGGCAAAGGTGGAGGCTGCAGTTGCAAAGTAAGGGGAGAAGTGGCAGAGTGAGAGAAAATGGGACCGTGAGGGCGGATTTAGTAGGCCTGTGGTGTCGGAGTCCAACGTGGCTACTGTCCGGACTTCCGCACCCCTCCACTTTGTCTCCACTTTGCGAGAGAAAGTGCATTCGGACCACCAGTTGGACTGATGCATGCCTGTGTTGGATGGCTTCTGTGATCCTGACTGCGCAATCCGAAAGGTTTGAGGGTCGGTGTTGGAGATGTCCTAAGTTGCGTAAATTATTTTTCCAGTGTATTCAGGTAATCGGGAATTTATATGTGCAAATTTGTATGAATAGACATATTTACACCTTTTTGAGCTGCAAGTTGATACGTCCATTTTGCATCATGTTTTCCTACTATTATTTATGTTGTTTTATGGTATAATAATGCTTTTTGGAGTAATTATAATGCCTTTTTCCCTCACAATATGCAAGGTATGCACCAAGGGGGGGAATTCTGGCAGCTGGAAATCTGGACCTGAAAAAGCTACGTCAAGCTACCTATTCTGCACAACTCCAAATGAGCTAAAACTCCCCGACGATTTTTTTATGGAATATTTAATAAATATTGGAGCAAATAAGTACCAGAGGAGGGCCACCAGGTGGGCACAACCCACCTGGGCGCGCTAGGAGGCCCAGGCGCGCCCTGGTGGGTGCTGCCCTCCTCGGCCCACCTCCGGTGCCCATCTTCTGGTATATCAGTCATTTTGACCTAGAAAAAATAGGAGGACATTCGGGACGAAGCGCCGCCGCCTCGAGGCGAAACTTGGGCAGGAGCATGATACCCACAAGTATAGGGGATCGCAACAGCTTTCGAGGGTAGAGTATTCAACCCAAATTTATTGATTCAACACAAGGGGAGCCAAAGAATATTCTTGAGTATTAGCAGTTGAGTTGTCAATTCAACCACACCTGGATAACTTAGTATCTGCAGCAAAGTGTTTAGTAGCAAAAGTGGTATGATAATAATAGTAATGGTAGCAAAAGTAAAGATAAATGTTTTTGGGTTTTTGTAGTAGTTGTAACAGTAGCAACGGAAAAGTAAATAAGCGAAGAACAATATGTGAAAAGCTCATAGGCAACGGATCAGTGATGGATAATTATGCTAGATGCGATTCCTCATGCAATAGTTATAACATAGGGTGATATAGAACTAGCTCCAATTCATCAATGTAATGTAGGCATGTATTTCGTAAATAGTCATATGTGCTTATGGAAAAGAACTTGCATGACATCTTTTGTCCTACCCTCCCATTGAAGCGGGGTCCTTACAGAAACTAAGGGATATTAAGGCCTCCTTTTAATAGAGAATCGGAGCAAAGCATTAGCACATAGTGAATAGATGAACTCCTCAAACTACGGTCATCACCGAGAAGTATCCCGATTATTGTCACTTCGGGGTTGTCGGAGTGACTATAGACTTGCAAGATAGGATCAAGAACACACATATATTCATGAAAACATAATAGGTTAAGATCTGAAATCATGGCACTCGGGCCCTAGTGACAAGCACTAAGCATAGAAAAGTCATAGCAACATCAATCTCAGAACATAGTGGATACTAGGGATCAAACCCTAACAAAACTAACTTGATTACATGGTAAATCTCATCCAACCATCACCGTCCAGCAAGCCTACGATGGAATTACTCACGCACGGCGGTGAGCATCATGAAATTGGTGATGGAGGATGGTTGATGATGACGACTGAGGGAGTCCTGGACTAGGGGGTGTCTAGACAGCCGGACTATCATCGTCCGCCGGACTCCAAGACTACGAAGATACAAGATTGAAGACTCCGTCCCGTGTCCGGATGGGACTTTCCTTGGCGTGGAAGGCAAGCTTGGCGATACGGATATGTAGATCTCCTACCATTGTAACCGACTCTGTGTAACCCTAGCCTTCTCCGGTGTCTATATAAACCGGAGGGCTTTAGTCCGTAGGACATAACATACATTACAACCATCATACCATAGGCTAGCTTTAGGGTTTAGCCACATTGATCTCATGGTAGATCCACTCTTGTACTACCCATATCATCAATATTAATCAAGCAGGACGTAGGGGTTTACCTCCATCAAGAGGGCCCGAACCTGGGTAAAACATCGTGTCCCTTGTCTCCTGTTACCATCCGCCTAGACGCACAGTTCGGGACCCCCTACCCGAGATCCGCCAGTTTGGACACCGACATTGGTGCTTTCATTGAGAGTTCCTCTGTGTCGTCACCGATAGGCTCGATGGCATCTTCAATCAACAACGCTGTCCAGGGTGAGACTTTTCTCCCCGAACAGATCTTCGTATTCGGCGGCTTCGCACTGCGGGCTAATTCACTTGGCCATCTGGAGCAGATCAAAAGCTACGCCCCTGGCCGTCAGGTCAGATTCGGAAGCCTAAACTTCACGGCCGACATCCGCGGGGACTTGATCTTCGACGGGCTCGAGCCATGGCCAAGCGCGCCACACTGTTACGATGGGCATGATCTAGCTCTGCCGCCGAACAGTGCCTTGGTGGCCGCACAAGAATCCGCTCCGGCCCTTAGTCCGGAGCCGATCGCCCGGATCGAGGACCGGTGGTTGGACACCGCCTCGGGGGCTGCAACTTCTACGGCAATGGAGCCGAACACTAACCTTGTCCCTCGCGAAGCTCATGACTCCGAGGTGCCGGACTCCTTACCGGACTCCTTGCCGGACTCCGGACCTCCCACGCCCCTGCCAATCGAATCTGATTGGGCGCCGGTTATGGAATTCACCGCCGCGGACATCTTCCAACACCCGCCCTTTGGCGACATCCTAAATTCATTAAAACACCTCTCGCTATCCGGAGAGACCTGGCCGGACTACGGCCAGGACGGTTGGGATTCGGACGACGAAGAAATTCAAAGCCCACCCACCACCCACTTTGTAGCCACTGTCGACGATCTAACCGGCAGGCTAAACTATGACTCCGAAGACATCGACGGTATGGACGACGATGCCGGAGACGAACAAGAACCAGCGCCTACAGGGCACGGGAAGACCACCTCGTCATACGACGTATACATGGTGGATACCCCAAAAGGAAGCGATAACGAGGACCAACGGGGCGCGGCAGAAGATAATCCCGCCGACAAACAACCAAAACGGTGACACAGACGCCGCCCTAAGTCCCGCCTCGACAACAACAGCGCTCCTAATGACCCAGCAATACAGCAGGGCAAACCGGTGGACGACGAACACGCAGACAAGCAACCGTCCGAACAGGACGAGTCAGATAATCAGTCCAGGCCCGGCGAAAACAACAGTCTAGACGACCTCACGCTGGACACACCGCCGGAGAATAAAAACCTTCGGAAAAGACTCGTCGCCACCGCAAGAAGTTTGAAAAAGGAAAAACAGAAGCTCAAAACAGCGGAAGATACACTCAGAATGAGGTGGAGCAAAGTGCTCAAAACCGCAAACAAATACGGCAATGGCCATCAATCAAAGAGCTACCCGAAGCGCAAGCTGCTGCCAGAATTTGACGAGGAGGCCATTGAGCCCCCACAGTCAAAAAACAAAGAGGCTGCATGGTTGGATAGACGGCCAAATGATAGGCCAAAATCTGAAAGCGGCGCCGCACATAAGCCGACTAATGACCCTGGAAAGACAGATGGCCCAGCCAGGTCCATTTACGGGCCAAAGAAGAGGGCCCCAGGAAGCAATGCAACACGCCAAGTGTCCGAAGATAGCAGTACACCCAAATACAGGGGCGCCGCACACCCACTATGTTTCACCAACGAGGTGCTGGATCATGAATTCCCAGCAGGATTTAAACCCATAAACATAGAGGCCTACGACGGAACAACAGACCCTAGAGTCTGGATAGAAGATTATATACTACACATACACATGGCTAGAGGAGATGATCTCCACGCCATAAAATACCTACCCCTCAAGCTCAAAGGGCCAGCCCGTCATTGGCTCAAAATCCTCCCAGAAAACACTGTTGGAAGTTGGGAAGAGCTCGAGGACGCGTTTAGAGCAAATTTTCAAGGAACTTATGTCCGCCCTCCGGATGCAGATGATCTAAGTCATATAACTCAACAACCCGGAGAGTCAGCGTGCAAATTCTGGAACAGGTTCCTCACCAAAAAGAACCAAATAGTCGACTGTCCGGACGCCGAAGCCTTAGCAGCTTTTAAACACAACGTCCGAGACGAATGGCTCACCAGACACCTCGGCCAAGAGAAGTCGAGGACAATGTCCGTGCTAACAAGCCTCATGACCCGCTTTTGTGCGGGAGAGGATAGCTGGCTAGCAAGATGCAGCACCAGTGACCCAAGTACATCCGAGATCAGAGATGGAAACGGAAAATCACGGCGCAGAAAAGACCAGCGCCGGAATAAAGAGAAAAGCCCAAAGAGCACGGCGGTCAACGCCGGATTCAAAAGCTCGCGGCCAAACAACAAAACACCGCCTCTTAAGGATAACAGCGATGAGCTATCCAACTTAAACAAGATTTTGGGTCGGATATGTCAAATCCACAGTACCCCCGGAAGGCCTGCAAACCACACCCACCGAGATTGTTGGGTTTTCAAACAGTCCGACCGATTAAACGCCGAACACAAGGGGCTCGACGCATCAAGCGAAGATGATGATAAACCCCACCAGCAGAGCACTGGAAAACAAAAGACTTTTCCACAAGAGGTCAAAGCAGTAAATTCACTTCATGTGATAATACGGAAAAACAGTGCGGCACCCGTTAAAATGGGTCTCACACGGTCTAACCCAGCGGAACATAGAGATTGGACATCAAAACCAATCACTTTCGACCACCTGGATTATTCCAGAAGCGTTCGAAATGCAGGATGGACTGCCCTGATATTGGATCCTATAATCGACGGACTGCAATTTACACAAGTCCTGATGGACGGAGGCAGTGACTTAAACCTGCTGTATCCAAACACAATCCGCAAGTTGGGGATAGACCTTACTAAAATTCGACACAGCCGCACTTCCTTTAAAGGAGTGACGCCAGGCCCTTACGCCAAGTGCACAGGCTCCTTATTACTAGAAGTTGTGTTCGGATCACCGAACAACTTTCGACGCGAAAAACTAATCTTTCATATCGTCCCATTTAAAAGTAGCTATCAAGCACTCTTGGGACGAGAAGCTTTTGTCCGCTTTAACGCCATACCACATTACGCGTCTCTTACACTTAAGATGCCCGGTCCACGTGGCATCATTTCAATGCGAGGGTCATTTAAAGACCCCGGACACGGTTAGACGAGTCCGGCATAAACAAGCTAGGGGATCCCTAGCCGCACATCCCTTCACAAGGGCCTGCGCGCACAAGCAACAACGAGCTCATATAGACTCTGCTTTACTTATTTATTTATATTTTTTCCTTCGTATATATTTTTTCGCACGATTTCTTTCCAAACTAAGTTCGCCTCTTTTTACAGATGAACAACGTGTACACCCGTCCAGGATAACGGCACAACGGAGACACAGGCGCAGACGTGCAGTAGGGACCCGTCGCAAGGATTCTTTTCAGATTAAGACCCTGCGTAAACCTTTTTTACTGTCTCTTGTTGTTATAATCCCTTGGTTTCTCATTATAACCAAAGTGGAGCCTGACGTTTTGGCATCGGCCGCGTCAGAGGACCTTGCCCGTACCTGGACACTAGGGGCTTAGGGCATGGTACTGCCCATTATTATAAAGACCGAACACCTTAGGCGGAGTGTTCGGCGTCTCGAGTTAGGCCTTATATGCATCAGCTCCGAATCATGTCTTTGGTCAAATGTTGGGTTTGCCCGGCTCCTGTGTTTTGCTGCCTTACGTTCCGTATCATCGGCTAACGCGGCACCAGGAGAACTACTGCGATTGTGCCCCAGTTCGGCTGGGCGAGCACCTCAGTAGAGAAAGCCGAAAACTAACTGTCATGATATAGCGAGAGACTGGTCAACCACTCGATCGACTACCGGAATGTTTAGAATTCCCCGCTTTGATGAAGGACCGTTTCCCAGTCAGGCACACACGCGCCCTGAATCCGGAGAAGCGCGGTGCCCCAAGGGGCTATATCGTAGCCCCACCCTCGAACTCCAATGGCTAAGTGAAAGTGGTAAAGCATCATAGTCCGGATTGCCTCGTTTGCTACGCTACCACCTCCTTAACAGGACCGAGACGTCGGATTAAGTGTGAAAACGCCCTATTCTTTGCGAACACCCCCGCACCTTGTGCGTGGGGACTGAAGCCGAAGACTGCCATCTTTCAGGTTATACAAACGTATACATAAACGGCCGCATAGGAGATATTTTAATACTTGGAACGCACAAGTATAAAAAGCGGTTACATCATAATCATTGTTTTACAAGATAAAACGTTCATTTGAACGTGACATTTTTCGAGCACTACAACTCTATTACACGAGCGCCACGCATAACTTCTCCAAAATAGTGCTCGGCAGGTAACCGGCTTTCGTCCGAACCCTGGGCTGCAATAGCGGTGGCATCCATCTCTGTCCAATGTGTCTTCACACGGGCAAGGGCCATCCGCGCACCTTCTACGCAGGCCGACCGCTTCATCTCCTTGATATGCGGCACCGCTCCAAGAAATTGCTGCAATAAGCCAAAATAGCTCATCGCCTTGGGCCTCTCTGGCCAGACATGAGCCACGATATCAGTCATGGCAAGTCCGGACAACCTGTTCAGCTCAGCCCATTCGGCCAACCGATTGGTCAACGGAAGTGAACGATCCGGACTATGGAATTGAGACCAAAATAGCTCTTCCGTCTTGTGATCCTTCTGACTCCGGAAGTGCACAACGGCATCCGCCACACTTGCCGCTAAGTCCATATATGGATCCTCCGGACCCCACAGCTGGCCAAGTTGGGCATACTTTGGATCCGTAAACCGGCGACGCAGCAGAAAAGGCCTGCCAGCCACAATATCTCTGGCCTGGCGCAGCTCCTCCTTCATAGCCCGCATTGCAGAACGGGCATCCTTGGCCTCGGCGGTGGCCTTCCCCAGGTCTTCTCGCTCCGATAGGCGCTCCTTTTCAAGAGCCTCATTGCGGTCGGTAGTATCCTTCAATTTCACGGCCAATTCGGCCATCTTTTCCCTGCTTAGGCAGTGTGCAGCCTTTTCGGCTTTCAACTCCTCGGCCGCCCTCGAGGTAGCCGCATCACTCCTTCGGGCTTGCTCCTTGGCTTGAGCAAGCTCGGCCCGAAGGCTCTCCACAGCAGCAGCACCGTCTGTATCACAACATATATATTGTCAGAGGCGGGCTTTGGCTCCCTTAAATAAGTGACTGCAGAGAATTCATTTACCTTGCGACTCGTCAAGTCGCCGGTTGACAAGCGCGATGTCCGCATCTGCCACATCAAGTTGCCGCATTAACTCGACAACTCCACTAGTCCGGCTAGCCCCCGGACTATCCGCCACCTGCATAGGAAGGGCGACATTCAATACCTGCGATTTTGATCCTCGGCACGCTGTCGCTTTCGACAACCTACCGAGTCTCAGGGGCTACTATCTATACAGGGCGCACTTCTATGTGCAAAACTGTCATAAAGGTGCGTCATTCTTGCGTACCTCAAATCCCGCCAGCAAACTCCTGACGACATTATGCAATCCGCTTTCGGCGGACGAAATCCTTCCAATCACCATACTCATCAAAGCACGGTGATCTTCTGAGATAGACGCCCTCTCAAGCAGATCCTTCAGCTCCCCCGGCCGGACACTAGTCGGCACCGAACTCTCCGGCTCCACCGGGCTCTGGGATACCCTCCGTGACGATACTTCAGGCTCGTCTGCCCTGTCCGACGGCGCAGCAGACGGAGGCGTTTCGCTCTCCATCATCTCCGGACGAAGATCCCCCGAAGACGAACTCATCTGAGAAGGCCGCAGATCCAAACTGTAAGGTAAAAATTTCGGTTATCCACAGAAGCACAAACAGGGGTATTTTCTTATTGATGAACTCCCCTTTTCCTACTCACGGCTCGCTGGAGGGCTGATCCTTTAGAGACGGTTGTACGTCCGGGTTCTCCCTGGACGCAGGACCCTCCGGTGAAGATTTCTTCCCCCGCTTAGGGGCTTTGGCCTCTGGGTCTTTAGAGGCGGTCCTCTTCTCCCCCTGGAAGGAGGGATTTTCGATCCCCCCCTCTTCAGGCGCCCCCTTGGGCGAGGTGATAGCTCTTCTATTTTCCCCATCGCCCCCTTCTACGGGCGCGACCTCCAACATTCTGACCAGCACGGGCTTCGGTGCGGTCTCTGGGAGGGGGGCCGGACACCTTATCAGCTTCGATCGCGCTACCCACTCCTGATGAAGAATAATGGGTTAGAAGGCGAATTTCAGAAAAGCAAACAAACAGAACGTCCGGACTCTGAGCTACTTACCTGAGTATCCGGGCAATTGCAGCTTAGGCCTGCGTCCTCGGTCAATTCCGGACACGCCACCTGCGGTCCGAAGAACAACTTGTACATCTCCACGGGCGTCATACCCATGAAGTGTTGGAGAATTCGTGGTCCCTCCGGATTGAACTCCCGTAACCGGAGAGGACAGCGTTTGCAGGGTAGAAGACGCCTGATTAGCATGACCTGCATCACCACAACCAGATTGATCCCCCTCGCTTGGAGGTCTCGAATCCGGCCCTGCAATAAGGACACGTCTTCGGACGGCCCCCAATTGAGCCCTTGGTTGACCCACGACATCAACCGGCGTGGAGGTCCCGGGTGGAATGAAGGCGGCGGCTTTTGCTTGCTGCCCTTCGGAGCAGTGATATAGAACCACTCCTGCTGCCACAAGCCGAGCTCCTCTTGGAAGGAGCCCTCGGGCCACGGGGCATCGGCCCTCCTGCTTATGGCCGCCCCGCCGCACTCCGCTTGACGCCCCTCGATCATCTTCGGCTCCACATTGAAGGTCCTCAGCCACAGGCCGAAGTGGGGGGTGACGCGGAGGAAGGCTTCGCAGACGATAATGAATGCGGAAATATGGAGGATGGACTCCGGAGCCAAGTCGTGAAAATCCAGCCCGTAGTAGAACATGAGCCCTCTCACGAAGGGGTCCGTCGAGAAGCCTAAACCCCGACGGAGGTGGGATACGAAGACGACGTACTCACCGGGCTCGGGAGTGGGTACGGCCTGCCCTTGGGCGGGCAACCTGTGCGAAATCTCATAGGACAGGTACTTGGCCTCACGCAGCTTTAGCACGTCCTCCTCCGTGACGGAGGAGGGCATCCACCGACCCTGAAGGTCAGAGCCGGACATCGTTGAAGGTCCAAAGCGCTCAAATCTGGGGCTCTGGGTGTTGGAACTTGGAGCAAGGAGAAGATTCGATGGAAGATTGAAGAAAAGGAATGAGCCTTGGTCCTCTTATAAAGAGGGAAAATACCAAGAGCCGTCTCCGTGACCGTTCGGGATTCACCTTCGATAGAGGAGGCGTGGCGACGGGCACGGTTGGGTTACCCACGCTCGTATTGATGAGAATCCCGGAATAAGGGGAGCACGATCTCTGCTTCGACAAGACGTGCCAAGGAAACCGCTTCGCTAAACGTGCTGAGGTGGTGTAATAAAAAACGATTCAAGTAAAGGCTTGGTAGTGGTGTGACGTCATACCGCAAAATACGTCAGCAGATTGAACTTGTGTACATTCTATTCTCTCTATGATGGAATGTGGAATTTATTTTGCAGAGCCGGACACTGTCCTGGTGTTCCTGATCTTCTTTGGATTATTCAAAGGAGGAACCCGCCTTGCAATGCCGAACATTATGCGTGCCGGACTTATCGTCATTGAAGCCTGGTTCAGGGGCTACTGAGGGAGTCCTGGACTAGGGGGTGTCCGGACAGCCGGACTATCATCGTCCGACGGACTCCAAGACTACGAAGATACAAGATTGAAGACTCCGTCCCGTGTCCGGATGGGACTTTCCTTGGCGTGGAAGGCAAGCTTGGCGATACGGATATGTAGATCTCCTACCATTGTAACCGACTCTGTGTAACCCTAGCCTTCTCCGGTGTCTATATAAACCGGAGGGCTTTAGTCCGTAGGACATAACATACATTACAACCATCATACCATAGGCTAGCTTTAGGGTTTAGCCTCATTGATCTCGTGGTAGATCCACTCTTGTACTACCCATATCATCAATATTAATCAAGCAGGACGTAGGGTTTTACCTCCATCAAGAGGGCCCGAACCTGGGTAAAACATCATGTCCCTTGTCTCCTGTTACCATCCGCCTAGACGCACAGTTCGGGACCCCCTACCCGAGATCCGCTGGTTTTGACACCGACAACGACGGTGATGAATCCCCCTCTCCAGAGCCCCGAACGGACTCCAGATCAGCCCTCCCGAGAGAGATTAGGGCTTGGCGGCGGCTCCGTGTCGTAAAATGCGATGAAACTTTCTCTCTAATTTTTTTCTCCCCGAGATGGAATATATGGAGTTGGAGTTGAGGTCGGAGGAGGTCCAGGGGGGCCCACGAGATAGGAGGTTGCGCCCTAGGGGGGGGGGCGCCCCTGGTCTCGTGGACAGGCCGTGGCCCCCCTGGCATTGATTCTTTCGCCAAAAATTCTTATTAATTCCAAAAAGTGCCTCCGTGGATTTCCAGGACATTCCGAGAACTTTTCTTTTCTACACATAAAACAACATCATGGTAGTTTTGCTGAAAACAACGTCAGTCCGGGTTAGTTTCATTCAAATCATGCAAGTTAGAGTCCAAAACAAGGGCAAAAGTGTTTGGAAAAGTAGATACGTTGGAGACGTATCAACTCCCCCAAGCTTAAACCTTTGCTGGTCCTCAAGCAATTCAGTTGATAAACCGAAAGTGATAACGAAAAACTCTTACAAACTCTGTTTGCTCTTGTTGTTGTAAACATGAAAAGCCAGCATTCAAGTTTCAACAAATATTATGAACTAACCATACTCACAATAACACATAGGTCTCACAATTGCTCATGTCAATAGCATAATCAGCTAGCGAGCCATAATAATAAAACTCGGATGACAACACTTTCTCAAAATAATTATAACATGATATAACAAAATGGTATCTCGCTAGCCCTTTCTGAGACCGCAAAACATAAATGCAGAGCACCTTTAAAGATAAAGGACTGACTAAACATTGTAATTCATGGTAAAAGAGATCCAGTCAAGTCATACCCAATATAAACCAATAATAATGAATGCAAATGACAGTGTGCTCTCCAGCGGGTGCTTTTAATAAGAAGGGTGGTGACTCAACATAAAAGTAAATAGATAGGCCCTTCACTGAGGGAAGCAAGGATTTGTAGAGGTGCCAGAGCTCGATTTTAAAATAGAGATTGAGTAACATTTTGAGCGGCATACTTTCACTGTCAATGCAACAACTATGAGATGGCTGTATCTTCCATACTACATGCATTTTAGGCAGTTCCCAAACAGAATGGTAAAGGTTTATACTCCCCCAACCACCAACAAGCATCAATCCATGGCTTGCTCGAAACAACGAGTGCCTCCAACATACAACAGCCTTGGGGGAGTTTTGTTTAATTATTTTGATTTGCTTTGATCTTTTTGGATCATGGGACTGGGCATCCCGGTTACCGGCCCTTTCTCGTGAATGAGGAGCAGAGTCCACTCCTCATGAGAATAACCCACCTAGCATGGAAGATATAGGCAGCCCTAGTTGTAACATGAGCTGCTCGAGCATACAAAACAGAATTTCATTTGAAGGTTTGGAGTTTGGCACATACAAATTTACTTGGAACGGCAGATAAGTACCGCATATAGGTAGGTATAGTGGACTCATATGGAACAACTTTGGGGTTTAAGGAGTTTGGATGCACAAGCAGTATTCCCGCTTAGTACAGGTGAAGGCTAGCAAAAGACTGGGAAGCGACCAACTGAGAGAGCGACAACAGTCGTAAGCATGCATTAAAATTAATTCACACCGAATACAAGCATGAGTAGGATATAATCCACCATGAACATAAATATCGTGAAGGCTATGTTGATTTGATTCAACTACATGCGTGAACATGTGCCAAGTCGAGTCACTTAATACATTCAAAGGAGGATACCATCCCATCATACCACATCATAATCATTCTAATAGCATGTTGGCACGCAAGGTAAACCATTATAACTCATAGCTAATCAAGCATGGCACAAGCAAGTATAATCTCTAAATGTCATTGCAAATACATTTACTTCATAATAGCTGACTCAGGAACGATGAACTCATCATATTTACAAAAACAAGAGAGGTCGAGTTCGTACCAGCTTTTCTCATCCCAATAAGTCCATCATATATCATCATTATTGCCTTTCACTTGCATGACCGAACGATGTGTATAATAATAAGAGTGCACGTGCATTGGACTAAGCTGGAATCTGCAAGCATTCAACTCAAGAGAGAAGACAGGGTAATATGGGCTCTAAATTAAATAAACAATCATGCATATAAGAGCCACTAAGCATTTTCAATATGGTCTTCTCGACCCCCAAAAGAAAGAAAAGAAAATAAAACTATTTACACGGGAAAGCTCCCAACAAGTAAGAAGAAGAACTAGAAACCTTTTTGGGTTTTCATTTTAATTTCTACTACGAACACGGAAATTAAACTAACTATTTTTTTGGTTTTTTCTTAAAGTTTATCAAACACACAAGAAGAAAACTAGAAAAAGAAATTTAAACTAGCATGGATAATACAATGAAAGAGTATGAGCACCGACGAATAATGTGTGAACATGAAGGTAAAGTCGGTGAGAAATACGTACTCCCCCAAGCTTAGGCTTTTGTCCTAAGTTAGTCTAATACCAAGGACCACCGCTACTCTCACCGGTGTAGTGGGAGGTGTAATCAGGATACCACTGGCTGGTCATCTCTGGATCCCACTGGACAGATGATGCACGATTGGGGTCCAGCTCAAGTTTCGGCTCAGGTTCAGGTTCTGGAGTAAAAGCTTGAGCTCGGTGACTGTTCACCGCTTCCGGCATGACAAGACGATTTTCTGCAAGCAAATCAAACAACAGAGGCACAGGCAAAATAATAAACTCAAAGTGTTTCTTATTGAATCTAAGTCTATACAAGAGCATCTTCTCTTCATTGTCAACAATAAACTTGTGTGCTACCATGCTCTTGTAATCTAAAATGTGAGGATGCAATTTTATCTCATCCTCCTCATGGTGCCTAATGGGTATCTGAAAATATTCAGCAAGACGTGCAGCATAGATACCTCCAAATATGGGACCTTTGGTACGATTCAGGGCTAGCCGTTTAGCAATGACGACACCCATACTAAAAGTATTGTCCCCAAGCAAAGCATGTTGAAGAATGATAATATCAGGAACGCTCAAATTCCCACTATTTCCACGACCAATCAAGCATCTACTAGCAAATATAGCAAAATAGCGTAACACAGGAAAGTGTATGCTAGATACCTTCGCCTCGGAGCCCTTCTTTGGCTCCTCTATAGCAATAGTATTAACAAAGCCACCCACATCATCATGATGGGGTTCATCTAATTCTCCCTCATAAGGTATCCTACATACCGCGCAAAAATGACGTAAAGACATTTCTTTGAATTCATCATATAAATGAAATGATACTGCAGGCGGTGACTTCTTAGGATAATAATAAAAGTTTTGCACGAAAGTATTGGTAAGTAAGAGATACTGATCGATTCGGTCGTTGATGAAACCGGTGAAGCCTGCAGTCTCGATTAAAGCATAAAAGTCTTCATGAATTCCAGCCTCTTTCAAGAAATCCTCGCATGGCCATTCACACGACCGTACTTCCCCTAAGCGAGGAAGATTATACTTGGCTTTTTCCTTCTCTTTTGCTTGTTTTTCCTCAGAGCTTTGGCTAGAAGAGCCTTTAAAGAGCCTCCTTAACATTTTCTGAAAATTTCTAAAATTTTAGTAACTTCAAAATAAAAGTGAATAAAACTAAACAAGATTGATAGCAACTACTCCTACAAGTGCCTATAGCCTATATCATGCATTGGAATTGCTTGGGACCTCAAAAATTTAACATGCAAGCTCAAGAACATGGTCACCTATGCAGCAAAAAATTGCAATGAATAAAGCACTAGAACAGAAACTAATTAGACCAATGGAGGAGTCACATACCAAGCAACAATCTCCCAAAGTAGTTTTGTGAATGGAGCTTTGGGCTAAGAGATCAAAAATCGCTGCAAAACGAGCTAGAACTCGTGCTTGAGCTGGATGGGGATTTTTTTGGGTAGAAGATGAAGTGTGTGGGTGCTGGCATAAGTGGAGGGTGGCCACCAGGGGCCCACGAGACAGGGGGCGCGCCCTACAGGGGGGTGCACTCTCCTCTCTTGTGGCCTGGTGCTTGCCCCTCCTGCAGTGTTTTCAGTGCCTAAAATCCTCAAATATTCCAGAAAAAATCATACTAAATTTGCAAGGCATTTGGAGGACTTTTATTTTTGGACTATTTTTTAATGCACGGATAATTCAGAAAACAGACGGATAATACTATTTTTGCTTTATTTAATCTAAATAATAGAAAAGTAAAAAGAGGGTACAAAAGGTTGTGCCTTCTAGTTTCATCCATCTCGTGATCATCAAAATGAACCCACTAACAAGGTTGATCAAGTCTTGTTAACAAACTCATTCCGAATAACACAGAACCGGAGAAATTTTGAATAACTAAGTTACCTCAACGGGGATATGAAAAGTCCCCAACAATAAGAATATCATACTTTTTCTTGACAGTAGAAAGAGGAAATTCAAAACCTCCAAAAATGATAGTTGGAACTTTTTCAATAGAATTGATGCTATGAACTTGAGATTGTTTCCTTGGAAAGTGTACCGTATGCTCATTACCATTAACATGAAAAGTGATATTGCCTTTGTTTCAATCAATAACAGCCCCTGCAGTATTAAGAAAAGGTCTACCAAGGATAATAGACAATCTATCATCCTCGGGAATATCAAGAATAACAAAGTCTATTAAGATAGTGACATTTGCAACCACAACAGGCACATCCTCACAAACACCGACATGTATAGCAGTTGATTTATCAGCCATTTGCAAAGATATTTCAGTAGGTGTCAACTTATTCAATTCAAGTCTACGATATAAAGAGAGAGGCATAACACTAACACCGGCTCCAAGATCACATAAAGCAGTTCTAACATAATTTCTTTTAATAGAGCATGGTATAGTTGGCACACCGGGATCTCCAAGTTTCTTTGGTATTCCACCCTTAAAAGTGTAATTAGCAAGCATGGTGGAAATTTCAGCTTCCGGTATCTTTCTTTTATTTGTGATGATATCCTTCATATACTTAGCATAAGGATTTACTTTAAGCATATCAGTTAAGCGCATACGTAAGAAAATAGGTCTAATCATTTCAGCAAAGTGCTCAAAATCCTCATCATCCTTTGACTTGGATGGTTTAGGAGGAAAGGGCATGGGTTTCTGAACCCATGGTTCTCTTTCTTTACCATGCTTCCTAGCAACAAAATCTCTCTTATCATAACGTTGATTCTTTGATTGTGGGTTATCAAGATCAATAGCAGGTTCAATCTCTATATCATTGTTTTTGCTACGTTGAGCATCAACATGAACATTATCATTAACATTATCATTAACATTATCACTAGGTTCATGTTCATCACCTGATTGTGTTTCAGCATCAGAAATAGAAATATCATTGGGATTCTCAGGCGTGTCTACAGTAGGTTCATTAGAAGCATGCAAAGTTTTGTCGCCTCTCTTTTTCTTCTTTTTAGAAGAACTAGGTGCCTCTAAATTATTTCTCTGAGAATCTTGCTCGATTCTCTTAGGGTGGCCTTCAGGATACAAAGGTTCCTGAGTCATTCTACCAGTTCTAGTAGCCACTCTAACCGCAAAGTCATTTTTATTATTCAATTCCTCAAGCAAATCATTTTGAGCTTTAAGTACTTGCTCAGCTTGAGTAGCAACCATAGAAGCATATTTGCTAACGCGGTGAAGTTCATCTTTAACTCTAGCCAGATTATCACCTATGCGTCCTATCTCGAAAGCATTATTCTTTAACTCTCTACCAACATAAGCATTAAAACTCTCTTGTCTAGCCATAAAGTCATCAAATTCATCTAAGCATGGGCTATGAAATTTAGTAGAGGGTATTTCAACTTTATCATATCTATAGAGAGAATCTACCTTTACTACCTGTGTCGGGTTATCAAGACAATGTGGTTCTTCAACGGTAAATTAAGACCATGTATTTCTTCAATAGGTGGTAAATTATTAACATCTTCAGCTTTAATACCTTTTTCTTTCATTGATTTCTTTGACTCTTGCATATCTTCAGGACTGAGAAATAAAACACCTCTCTTCTTCGGAGTGGGTTTAGGAATAGGCTCAGGAGTTGGCTCAATTGGTTCAGGAGTTACTTCAGGAACTGGCTCGGGAAGAGTCCAATTATTTTCATTAGTCAACATATTATTCAGTAATATTTCAGCTTTGTCGACTGTTCTTTCCCTGAAAACACAACCAGCACAACTATCCAAGTAGTCCTTGGAAACATCGGTTAGTCCATTATAAAAGATATCAAGTATTTCATTTTTCTTAAGAGGATGATCAGGCAAAGCATTAAGTAACCGGAGAAGCCTCCCCCAAGCTTGTGGGAGACTCTCTTCTTTGATTTGCACAAAATTATATATTTCCCGCAAGGCAGCTTGTTTCTTATGAGCAAAGAAATATGTAGCAGAGAAGTAATAAATCATATCCTGGGGACTATGCACACAACCATGAGCAAGAGAATTATACCAAGTCTTAGTATCACCCTTTAATGAGAACGGAAATATCTTAAGGATATATAAATAGAGAGACTTCTCATCATGAGTAAACAGGGTGGCTATATCATTCAACTTGGTAAGATGTGCCACAACAGTTTCAGATTCAAGGCCATAAAAAGGATCAGATTCAACTAAAGTAATAATATCAGGATCAACAGAGAATTCATAGGAACACAGATAGGTGAAGTAGCAAAAGCTGGATCGGGTTTTATTCTAGCATTAAGAGACTACTGCTTCCATTTAGCTAATAATTTCTTGAGATCATTTCTATCATTGCAAGCAAAAATTTCCCTAGCAGCTTCTTCATTCATAACATAACCCTTAGGAACAACAGGTAATACATAATCATTGGGGTAACCTTCATCATCACTATCAGCAATAATAGGTGATACGTCTTTGTCGTATATATAATTTTTGATTGTTCCATGCCAATATTATTCACTTTCATATACTTTTTGGCAACTTTTTATATTATTTTTGGGACTAACTTATTGATCCAGTGCCCAGTGCCAGTTCCTGTCTGTTGCATGTTTTTTGTTTCGCAGAAACCCAATATCAAACGGAGTCCAAACGGGATAAAAATGGATGGAAATTTTTTTGGAACATTTATGATTTTTGGGAAGTAAAATCGACGCGAAACGGTGTCCGAAGTGGTCACGAGGTAGGGGGGCACGCCCTACCCCCCCAGGCACGCCCCTGACCCTCGTGGTCCACCCGTAAGGCGGTTGACGCTCTTCTTCTGGTGCAAGAAAGATAATTTTATGAGAAAGATCTGGGCGAAAGATTCACCCCAATCGGAGTTACGGATCTCCAGATATAAAGGAAACGGTAAAGGGGTAGAATCAGAGAACGCAGAAATAGAGAGATAGATCCAATCTCGGAGGGGATCTCGCCCCTCCCAAGCCATGGGAGCCAAGGACTAGAGGGGAAATCCTTCTCCCATCTAGGGAGAAGGCCAAGGAAGAAGAAGAAGAAGGGGGGCTCCCTCCCCCTTGCTTCTGGTGGCGCCGGAACGCCGCCGGGGGCCATCATCATCACCGCGATCTTCACCAACACCGCCGTCATCTTCACCAACATCTCCATCACCTTCCCCCATCTCTATGCAGCGGTGTAACCTCTCTCTTACCCGCTGTAATCTCTACTTAAACATGGTGCTCAACGCTATATATTATTTCCCAATGATGTATGGCTATCCTATGATGTTTGAGTATATCTGTTTTGTCCTAATGGCTATTTGATGACCGTGATTGGTTTGAGTTGTATGTTTTATTATTGGTGCTGTCCTATGGTGCCCTCCGTGTCGTGCAAGCGTGAGGGATTCCCGCTGTAGGGTGTTGCAATACGTTCATGATTCGCTTATAGTGTGTTGGTGAGTGACTGAAACACAAACCTAAGTAAGAGTGATTGTTGCGTATGGGATAAAGGGGACTTGATGCTTTAATGCTATGGTTGGGTTTTACCTTAATGAATCTTTAATAGTTGCGGATGCTTGCTAGAGTTCCAATCATAAGTGCATATGATCCAAGTAGAGAAAGTATGTTAGCTTATGCCTCTCCCTCAAATAAAATTGCAATAATGATTACCGGTCTAGTTATCGATTACCTAGGGACAAATAACTTTCTCGTGACAACAAGCTCTTTACTTTTACTAATTTAGTTGTGTCTTTATCTAAACAGCCCCTAGTTTATATTTACGTGTTCTTTACTATCTTGCAAGCCTATCCAACAACACCTACAAAGTACTTTTAGTTTCATACTTGTTCTAGGTAAAGCGAATGTCAAGCATGCGTAGAGTTGTATTGGTGGTCGATAGAACTTGAGGGAATATTTATTCTACCTTCAGCTCCTCGTTGGGTTCGACACTCTTACTTATCGGAAACTGTTGTGATCCCCTATACTTGTGGCTTATCAAGACCTTTTTCTGGCGCCGTTGCCGGGGAGTCATAGTGTGGGGTGAATATTCTCGTGTGTGCTTGTTTGCTTTATCACTAAGTAATTTTTATTTGCTGTTCTTAGTTGTTCTTTATCTTTAGTTATGGATATGGAACGCGAAATACCAAAAAAATTAGCTGTACTTGCTACTCATGAGGATGGGGTAACTCCTAAAACCCTCGATTCTCATTATGCGAGAGATATTATATACTAATTTGATAAGCCTGAGAAAACCCCATTCAACTTTATAATGGGAGACACGTTGGATCAACGTGAATACTTTAGGGATTATCGCTCGACACAAAAAGGGAAACTATTATGGGATCAATTTATTATGTTGCATTGGTATGCCCGGGATCTATGCTTGAGATATGATATTACTTGTTGCTCTGGGATGAAGGCTCCACACCTTCCCTTTTCATGCGAATTTAATGATAATGAAACCTTAGCTTCTTATGCTAACGGTATATATGATTACTATGATGTGGAACAAATAGAAGAATTTGTTGCTTTTAAGGCTACTTATGAAATTGAAGCTTTGTTTGAAAAGTATGAAGCTTTAGATGATGATGTTTATAGGCCTGAAAATCTTGCTATACTTAGATATTGCTATGCAAATTATGAATACAATTACTATATTAATGCATTTATTGAGAAAGTCTCCATTGTCCAAGAAGAGAATAATATTTTGCAGGAAGCTATGGAAGAAGAAATTGATGAAACTGTGAGCTCATTGGATGAAAAAGATAATGAGGAGAGCGAAGAACAAAAGGAGGAAGAGCGGATTAGCTACCCGTGCCCACCTTCTAATGAGAGTAACCCTCCAACTCATACATTGTTTAATTCTCCTTCATGCTTACCGAAGGATGACTGCTATGATGATTGCTATGATCCCATTGATTCTCTTGAAATATCCCTTTTTGATGATGCTTGCTATGCTTGTGGCCAAGATGCCAATATGAATGATGCTTATGGAGATGAACTTGCTATAGTTCCTTATGTTAAAATGAAATTGTTGCTATTGCACCCACGCATGATAGTCCTATTATCTTTTTGAATTCTCCCGACTACACTATATCGGAGAAGTTTGTGCTTATTAAGGATTATATTAATGGGTTGCCTTTTACTACTACACATGATGATTTTGATGAATATAATATGCATGTGCTTGCTGCTCCTACTTGCAATTATTATGAGAGAGGAACTATGTCTCCACCTCTCTATGTTTCCAACACGATAGAATTGCAAGAAACTGCTTATACTATGCATTGGCCTTTACTATGTGTGCATGAATTGTTCTCTTATGACATGCCGATGCATAGGAAGAGAGTTAGACTTCGTTGTTGCATGATATATGTTACTTTGTGCTCACTACTAAATTACAAATTATTGTTAATTAAAATTGGCTTTGATATACCTTGGGATCCGGGTGGATTCATTACTTGAGCACTATATGCCTAGCTTAACGGCTTTAAAGAAAGCGCTACCAGGGAGACAACCCGGAAGTTTTAGAGAGTCATTTATCTCTGTTGAGTGCTTTCTTATAGTTTAAAAAAACAAAAAAAATAAAGAGGGGAACCTAAAAACTTTTCAAAAAGGAAAGTGAAAGTAAGAAAGACAAGCATTGTTGAAGTGGGAGAGCTCCTTGAACTTTGTTCATGCTCACGGAAACTTTGTGAATCTTGATTACAGAAAATTTTCAACAAAAATAATTATCCCCTTGTACAATTCCATTGTATTATAAAATAATGTGCCAAGGTTTGCCTTTAGGATGTTTACAATGCTTGTTGGTTTGTACGGTGCAGGACAGAAACTTTGGCTGTAGTGCGCGATTTTACATTTTTAACTGGAACGTCAATTGGTTCTGATTCCTTTTGCACTGTCTTGCTATACAACTTTTTTATTTTTTCTGATTTTGGTAGAATTTTTGGGGTACCAGAATTATGGTGGATGTTCATATTACTACAGACTGTTCTGTTTTTGACAGATTCTGTTTTTGATGCATAGTTTGCTTGTTTTGATGAATCTATCAATTTATATCAGTGGATTAAGCCATGGAAAAGTTATATTACAGTAGACACAATGCAAAAAAATATGAATTGGTTTGCAAAAGTTCTTAGAGTGGTGATTTGCTTTATTATACTAACGGATCTTACCGAGTTTTCTGTTGAAGTTTTGTGTGGATGTAGTGTCTAATCGAGGATGTCTCGATATGAGGAATAGGAAGAGAGGCAAGAGCTCAAGCTTGGGGATGCCTGAGGCACCCCAACTAAATATTCAAGGAGACTCGAGCGTCTAAGCTTGGGGATGCTGGGGAGGCATCCCCTCTTTCTTCAACAAGTATCGGTATGTTTCGGATTCGTTTCGTTCATGCATTATGTGCAAGTCTTGGAGCGTCTTTTGCAATTAGGTTTTTATTTTTATTTTATGCACCATGCTGGTATGAGATAGGCCTTGGTTGATTTATAGAATGTTCATTGCACTTCACTTAAATCTTTTGAGTATGGCTTTATAGAATGCTTCATGTGCTTCACTTATATCTTTTGAAGTTTGGACTGCCTGTTTCTCTTCACATAGAAAACCGCCATTTGTAGAATGCTCTCTTGCTTCACTTATATTTGTTAGAGCGTGGGCATATCTTTTGTAGAAAGAATTAAACTCTCTTGCTTCACTTATATCTATTTAGAGAGATGACAGGAATTGGTCATTCACATGGTTAGTCATAAAATCCTACATAAACTTGTAGATCGCTGAATATGATATGTTTGATTCCTTGCAATAGTTTTGCGATATAAAGATGGTGATATTAGAGTTATGCTAGTGGGTGGTTGTGGATTTTAGAGACACTTGTGTTGAGGTTTGCAAGTCCCGTAGCATGCACGTATGGTAACCGTTGTGTGACAAGTTTGAAGCATGGGGTGTTTCTTTGATTGTCTTCCTTATGAGTGGCGGTCGGGGACGAGCGATGGTATTTTCCTACCAATCTATCCCCCTAGGGGCATGCGTAGTAGTACTTTGCTTTGAGGGCTAATAAATTCTTGCAATAAGTATATGAGTTCTTTATGACTAATGTGAGTCCATGGATTATACGCACTTCTACCTTTCCATCATTGCTAGCCACTTTAGTACCGTGCATTGCCCTTTCTCACCTCGAGAGTTGGTGCAAACTTTACCGGTGCATCCAAACCCCGTGATACGATACGCTCTATCACACATAAGCCTCATTATATCTTCCTCAAAACAGCCACCATACCTACTTATCATGGCATTTCCATAGCCATTCCGAGATATATTGCCATGCAACTTCCATCATCATCATATTCATGACTTGAGCATTCATTGTCATATTGCTTCGCATGATCGTAAGATAGCTAGCATGATGTTTTCATGGCTTGTCCGTTTTTTGATGTCATTGCTACGCTAGATCATTGCACATCCTGGTACACCGCCAGAAGCATTCATATAGAGTCATATCTTTGTTCCAGTATCGAGTTGTAATATTGAGTTGTAAGTAAATAAAAGTGTGATGATCATCATTAGAACATTGCCCCACAAAAAAAGGAAAGGCCAAAGAAGCCTAAATAAAAAAGGGGGCCAAAGAAGCCCACCAAAAAAAAGAAAGAAAAGGGGCAATGTTACTATCTCTTTTTCCACACTTGTGCTTCAAAGTAGCACCATGTTCTTCATGTAGCGAGTCTCATATCTTGTGCTTCAAAGTAGCACCATGTTCTTCATATAGATTGTCTCCTATGTTGTCACTTTCATATATTAGTGGGAATTTTCATTATAGAACTTGGCTTGTATATTCCGACGATGGGCTTCCTGAAATGCCCTAGGTCTTCATGAGCAAGCAAGTTGGATGCACACCCACTTAGTTTCTTTTGTTGAGCTTTCATACACTTATAGCTCTTAGTGCATCCGTTGCATGGCAATCCCTACTCCTCGCATTGACGTCAATTGATGGGCATCTCCATAGCCCGTTGATTAGCCGCGTCGATGTGAGACTTTCTCCCTTTTTGTCTTCTCCACATAACCTCCATCATTATATTCTATATCCATGGCTTGCGCTCATGTATTGCATGAGGGTTGAAAAATCTGAAGCGCGTTAAAAAGTATGAACCAATTGCTCGGCTTGTCATCGGGGTTGTGCATGATGGGGGCATTTTGTGTGACGAAAATGAAGCATGGCCAAACTATATGATTTTGTAGGGATAAGCTTGCTTTGGCCTTGTTGTTTTGAAAAGACATGATTGCTTTATTAATACGCTCGAAGTATTATTGTTTTTATGTCAAATGATAGACTATTGCTTTGAATCACTCGTGTCTTAATATTCATGCCATGATTAGACATATGATCAAGATTATGCTAGGTAGCATTCCAAATTAAAAAATATTCTTTTTTTATCATTTACCTACTCAGGGACGAGCAGGAATTAAGCTTGGGGATGCTGATACATCTCCGTCATATCTATAATTTTTGATTGTTCCATGCCAATATTATTCACTTTCATATACTTTTTGGCAACTTTTTATATTATTTTTGGGACTAACTTATTGATCCAGTGCCCAGTGCCAGTTCCTGTCTGTTGCATGTTTTTTGTTTTGCAGAAACCCAATATCAAACGGAGTCCAAACGGGATAAAAATGGATCGAATTTTTTTTTGGAATATTTATGATTTTTGGGAAGTAAAATCAACGCGAAACGGTGTCCGAGGTGGTCACGAGGTAGGGGAGCGTGCCCTACCCCCCAGGCACGCCCCTGACCCTCGTGGTCCACCCGTAAGGCGGTTGACGCTCTTCTTCTGGTGCAAGAAAGATAACTTTATGATAAAGATTTGGGCGAAAGATTCATCCCAATCGGAGTTACGGATCTCCAGATATAATGGAAACAGTGAAGGGGTAGAATCAGAGAACGCAGAAACAGAGAGATAGATCCAATCTCGGAGGGGCTCTCGCCCCTCCCAAGCCATGGGAGCCAAGGACCAGAGGGTAAACCCTTCTCCCATCTAGGGAGAAGGCCAAGGAAGAAGAAGAAGAAGGGGGGCTCCCTCCCCCTTGCTTCCGGTGGCGCCGGAACGCCGCCGGGGGCCATCATCATCACCGCGATCTTCACCAACACTGCCGTCATCTTCACCAACATCTCCATCACCTTCCCCCATCTCTATGCAGTGGTGTAACCTCTCTCTTACCCACTGTAATCTCTACTTAAACATGGTGCTCAACGCTATATATTATTTCCCAATGATGTATGGCTATCCTATGATGTTTGAGTAGATCTGTTTTGTCCTAATGGCTATTTGATGATCGTGATTGGTTTGAGTTGTATGTTTTATTATTGGTGCTGTCCTATGGTGCCCTCCGTGTCGCGCGAGCGTGAGGGATTCCCCCTGTAGGGTGTTGCAATACGTTCATGATTCGCTTATAGTGGGTTGGTGAGTGACTGAAACACAAACCCGAGTAAGGCCTTGTTCGGTTCCATGAAAAATGAAAGGGATTGACAGAGATTGGCAGGGATTAAATCTCATCTAGTTCAAATTCCCACCAAATCCCCTCCATTCCGCTCCAATCCACTTGAGGAGTGGCTTAACCGAACAAGGCCTAAGAGGGATTGTTGCGTATGGGATAAAGGGGAGTTGATTCTTTAGTGCTATGGTTGGGGTTTACCTTAATGAATCTTTAGTAGTTGCGGATGCTTGCTAGAGTTCCAATCATAAGTGAATATGATCCAAGTAGAGAAAGTATGTTAGCTTATGCCTCTCCCTTAAATAAAAATTGCAATAATGATTACCGGTCTAGTTATCTATTGCCTAGGGACAAATAACTTTCTCGTGACAACAAGCTCTTTACTTTTACTAATTTAGTTGTGTCTTTATCTAAACAGCCCCTAGTTTATATTTACGTGTTCTTTAATATCTTGCAAGCCTATCCAACAACACCTACAAAGTACTTTTAGTTTCATACTTGTTCTAGGTAAAGCGAACGTCAAGCGTGCATAGAGTTGTATCGGTGGTCGATAGAACTTGAGGGAATATTTATTCTACCTTTAGCTCCTCGTTGGGTTCGACACTCTTACTTATCGAAAACTATTGCGATCCCCTATACTTGTGGCTTATCAATAGGTTCTTCAATTTTTTTAGTCCCCCTAACTCTAGCAAGTTGTTCATCTAGAAATTCACCTAATGGCAAAGTAGTATCAAGCACAGAAGTAGTTTCATCATGCATAGCAGAAGTGGCATCATCAATAACATGCGACGTATCAGAATTCATAGCAGTAGTAGGTTTAGGTGTCGCAAGCCTACTAATTACGGAAGGAGAATCTAGTGCAGAGCTAGATGGCAGTTCCTTACCTCCCCTCGTAGTTGAGGGCGAAATAGTAGTTCGATCGTCTTTCAAGTTCTTCATAGTGATCAACAGATATAAATCCCAAGTGACTCAGAGAATAGAGCTATGCTCCCCGGCAACAGCACCAGAAATTAGTCTTGATACCCACAAGTATAGGGGATCGCAACAGCTTTCGAGGGTAGAGTATTCAACCCAAATTTATTGATTCGACATAAGGGGAGCCAAAGAATATTCTTGAGTATTAGCAGTTGAGTTGTCAATTCAACCACACCTGGATAACTTAGTATCCGCAGCAAAGTGTTTAGTAGCAAAAGTGGTATGATAATAATAGTAATGGTAGCAAAAGTAAAGATAAATGTTTTTGGGTTTTTGTAGTAGTTGTAACAGTAGCAATGGAAAAGTAAATAAGCGAAGAACAATATGTGAAAAGCTCGTAGGCAACGGATCAGTGATGGATAATTATGCCGGATGCGATTCCTCGTGCAATAGTTATAACATAGGGTGATATAGAACTAGCTCCAATTCATCAGTGTAATGTAGGCATGTATTCCATAAATAGTCATACGTGCTTATGGAAAAGAACTTGCATGACATCTTTTGTCCTACCCTCCCGTTGAAGCGGGGTCCTTACGGAAACTAAGGGATATTAAGGCCTCCTTCTAATAGAGAACCGGAGCAAAGCATTAGCACATAGTGAATACATGAACTCCTCAAACTACGGTCATCACCGAGAAGTATCCCGATTATTGTCACTTTAGGGTTGTCGGATCATAACACATAATAGGTGACTATAGACTTGCAAGATAGGATCAAGAACACACATATATTCATGAAAACATAATAGGTTCATATCTGAAATCATGGCACTCAGCCCCTAGTGACAAGCATTAAGCATAGCAAAGTCATAGCAACATCAATCTCAGAACATAGTGGATACTAGGGATCAAACCCTAACAAAACTAACTTGATTACATTGTAAATCTCATCCAACCCATCACCGTCCTACAAGCCTATGATGGAATTACTCACGCACGGCGGTGAGCATCATGAAATTGGTGATGGAGGATGGTTGATGATGACGACGGTGACGAATCCCCCTCTCCGGAGCCCCGAACGGACTCCAGATCAGCCCTCCCGAGAGAGATTAGGGCTTGGCGGTGGCTCCGTTTCGTGAAACGCGATGAAACTTTCTCTCTGATTTTTTTTCTCCCCGAGACGGAATATATGGAGTTGGAGTTGAGGTCGGAGGAGGTCCAGGGGGCCCATGAGATAGGAGGCCGCGCCCTAGGGGGGGCGCCCGCTGTCTCGTGGACATGCCGTGGGCCCCCTGGCATTGATTATTTCGCCAAAAATTCTTATTAATTCCAAAAAGTGCCTCCGTGGATTTCCAGGACATTCCGAGAACTTTTCTTTTCTGCACATAAAACAACATCATGGTAGTTCTGCTAAAAACAACGTCAGTCCGGGTTATTTCATTCAAATCATGCAAGTTAGAGTCCAAAACAAGGGCAAAAGTGTTTGGAAAAGTAGATACATTGGAGACATATCATAGCACTTTTGCCCTCCAGCGGAGCGATTACGCTGGGGGAACTTCCCTTCCGGTGGGGGAAATCATCATCATCATCACCAACAACTCTCCCATCTTGGGGAGGGCTATCTTCATCAACAGCTTCACAACACCAACTCGTCTCAAACCCTAGTTCATCTCTTGTGTTCAATCTCTGTATCAAAACTATAGATTGGTGCTCATGGGTGACTGGTAGTGTTGATTACATCTTGTAGTTGATTACTATATGGTTTATTTGGTGGAAGATTGTATGTTCAGATCCATTATGCTATTTAAGACCCATCTAATCTTGAGCATGTTTATCATTTGTGAGTAGTTACTTTCATTCTTGAGGTCAAGGGAGAAATCATGTTGCAAGTAATCATGTGAACTTGATATGTGTTTGATATTTTGATGCTATGTATGTTTCCATTCTCTTGGTGGTGTCATGTGAACGTCGACTACATGACACTTCACCATACTTGGGCCTAAGGGAATGCATTGTGGAGTAGTTATTACATGGTGGGTTGCGAGAGTGATAGAAGCTTAAACCCCAGTTTATGCGCTATTCTGTAAGGGACCGACTGGATCCAAAAGTTTAATGCTATGGTTAGAATTTATTCTTAATACTTTTCTCGTAGTTGCGGATGCTTGCGAGAGGGTTAATCATAAGTAGGAGGTTTGTTCAAGTAAGAACAACACGTAAGCACCAGTCCACCTACGTATCAAATTATCAAAGTACCGAACATGAATTAAGCCAACAGGATGAAAGTGACTAGATGAAATTCCCGTGTACCCTCAAGAACACTTTTCTTATCATAAGAAACCGTTTTGGCCTGTGATGAGGATACAGACTTGGGGTAGGGTCATAGGCCTGACCTATACGTCCTACCCAAGGACACTACCCTGGAAGATAAGAAGTCCAAGAGGCAACAAGGGACGCCCAGCCAAAGATGTCAAGTGCAATTCACTCGACAGTCATATCACTCGGGCGACCCCTACCTATTGCCACTCGACCACTCAAGGAGTCACTCGACCTACCGAAGATCAGGAGCCACTCAGCATTGCAACGGTCAGGCGTTCACTCCGTAGTCTTTAAGGTCATAAATACCACTTAAGTCTGGCATTACCAGTAACGCCCCTACTTTATGTACATTAAGCCCCTTGTAATGGAGGACGGCTGGGGTCCTGGCGCACTCTATATAAGCCACCCTGTCGGTGTCAAAACCGGCGGATCTCGGGTAGGGGGTCCCGAACTGTGCTTCTAGGCGGATGGTAACAGGAGACAAGGGACACGATGTTTTTACCCAGGTTCGGGCCCTCTCGATGGAGGTAAAACCCTACTCCTGCTTGATTAATATTGATGATATGGGTAGTACAAGAGTAGATCTACCACGAGATCAAGGAGGCTAAACCCTAGAAGCTAGCCTATGGTATGATTGTTCTTCGTCCTACGGACTAAAACCCTTTGGTTTATATAGACACCGGAGAGGGCTAGGGTTACACAGAGTCGGTTACAATGGTAGGAGATCTACATATCTGTATCGCCAAGCTTGCCTTCTACACCAAGGAAAGTCCCATCCGGACACAGGACGAAGTCTTCAATCTTGTATCTTCATAGTCTTGGAGTCCGGCCGACGGTGATAGTTCGGCTATCCGGACACCCCCTAGTCCAAGACTCCCTCAGTAGTCCCTGAACCAGGCTTCAATGACGACAAGTCCGGCGCGCATATTGTCTTCGACATTGCAAGGCGGGTTCCTCCTCCGAATAATTCATAGAAGATTTTGAACATCAAGATAGTGTCCGGCTCTGCAAAATAAATTCCACATACCACCGTAGAGAGAATAATATTTACACAAGTTCAATCTGCTGACGTATCTCGTGGCATGACGTCACACCACGGCCAAGCCTTTATTCGAATTGTTTTAACTATTCCACCTCAGCGCATTTAGCGAAGTGGTTTCCTTGGCACGTCTTGTCAAGGCAGAGATCGTGTCCCCTTATTCCGGGATTCTCATCAATACGGGCATGGGTAACCCAACCGCGCCATTGATTGCGGCGCTTGGGAGATAAGCGAGTTTTACCGAGCTGGTGGGGACGCATGGTTTCGTCCGCTCATATATAAGGGGATAAGGATCCACCTTTTCACCTACGCCTTCTTCCTGCTTTGCTTATCCATCTCCGCGCACTCGAGCTCCAGCGCCCAAGTCCGCACATCTCACCTCAACCTTCTCCAACCATGTCCGAAGCGGGAGGCAAGTGGATGGCCTCCTCTGTCACGGAGGGGCACATCAAAAGGCTACGCAAGGCCGGATATTTGTCCAGCAATATTGCGCACCGGCTCCCTGACGAAGGGGAGCTCATCCCCACCCACAGGCCCCATGAGAGGGTGGTGTTCCTTCCCCATTTCCTCCGCGGACTGGGCTTCCCCCTCCATCCATTTGTCCGGGGGCTCATGTTCTACTACGACCTGGATTTCCATGATCTGGCCCCGAATTTCATCCTCAACATCTCGGTGTTCATCGTCATGTGCGAGGCCTTCCTCTGCGTCCAGCCCCACTTCGGCTTATGGCTGAAGACCTTTAACGTCAAGCCGAAGGTAGTGGGTGGCCGCCAAGCGGAGTGCGGAGGCGCCATGGTGGGCAAGATGCCCAACATTACATGGCTCGAGGGCGCCTTCGTGGAAACCATCAAAGGGTGGCAATCGGGGTGGTTCTACATCACCGAGCCGCGTGACCCTGAATGGGCAGCGGCCCCCGAATTCAGATCTGGCATCCCCACACGGCTCACCTCCTGGAAAGAGAAGGGCCTGACATGAGGCGATTCGGAGGAGCTGACCGGACTTCAATCCTGCGTCCAAACACTGGTGAACAAGAAGCTCAAGCTTGTCAACGTAATCCAGGTCATGCTCATCCGCCGGATCCTCCCGTGCCAACAGCGGGCTTTCAATTTGTGGGAGTTTGACCCGGCACAACACCCAACCTTGAGCAGGCTCTTCGACACTACGTATGAAGACGCCTGGAGGGTGCTGTTCAAGGGCACCGAGGCTCCCTCATCCGCTACCGAAGATCGTGGATTCAGCTCGCAGCGTCAAGCCAGCGAGGTAAGCTATTTTATCCTTTACGGGACACTTGCTTTCCATAGTTTGACTCTATGTGGGATCTAAACTCCCATTACCTTTAACAGGCCTGGCAGAAGACGTCCGGACATGTTAACTGTCCGGCTCCCCTTCCAGAAGACCCAGCGGATGCCCGTTTGACGGGGCTGCTGGTCCCG
This sequence comes from Triticum timopheevii, assembly GCA_963921465.1. NCBI lineage: Eukaryota > Viridiplantae > Streptophyta > Magnoliopsida > Poales > Poaceae > Triticum > Triticum timopheevii. Next base: position 121,461,066 of record OY997271.1, read on the forward strand.
GCGCCGTACGTGGTGCCGGAGAAGAAGGCCAAGAAGAAGGCCACGGGAACCCGGAGGAGTTCCCGGTGCCAGGTGTTATCGGACTCATCGTCCGATGACTCCAAGGCGGACTCCTCCCACGAAGACGAGGAGGAGAAGAAAGAGGCCTCTCCCCCAACGGGGGGAGAGAAGAACAGGAAGGCTTCCCCAGCGGGGGAGGCCGAAGGGTCCAAGAAGGGAAGGACCCTTCCTCCGGACTGTTCCACCAATGCCGACGACGGCGAAGAGGAGTGGCCCTCGAGGGCCAAGCCCCTGGCGAGATCGTAAGTGTCCGGATTCCAGAATAGCTTGTGATTTTCCTTTCATCGCACAGTGTCTTCTAACGCCGAACACAACCATGTAGCCCGCCCAAGGATGACCTTCCCGCTTCGTCGAGCGGGTCCCTGGGTTCGTCGGATGTGAATAGCGCTTCACTTCCAACCGCCTCCTCCCCCCGTGACGCAGACGAGCCGAGGCGGGGTCCCAGAAAGGGACCAGCCAGGAGGAGGAGGAGGCCCCGGAGGTGCCGCAGGGCAACCTCCCGGACTTTGGGCCGGACTCCGCACCGGAACCTTTAGTGGTTCCGGAGTCCGGCGGGCGGCCCCTTCGTAAGAAGGGCGATACAGCGACGCCGGTGGCCTCCGTCCAACCGGAGGCGCCGGATAATTTTCTGGAGGCGCTTAACGGCGCTTCCATCGATGAGGAGCACCGCACTGTTATGAGTGCGGTGATTCAGAAAGTTCAGTCCGCCAAGAGCGGGCTGACCGAAGCCTGCACCAGCCTTCTAACAGGCTTTGAGGTAAGGATTTTAAGAAATGTAAAATAGTACTGCATAGACAGTAGCCCCTGATGCTTAGTTCGGTGTTCGGAAAGAAAAGCCGAACTCAGGATCTAAAAAGATATTCGTAGGAGTCTAACACAAATATGTCAATATGGGAATGCAGGCTGCGCTGCTGACCTCTGCCGCACTGACTGCGGAGGTCAATGCCTTGAAGCAGAGCCTCGAGCGGTCCGAGAGCGAGCTCGGCCGTGCCAAGAAGCAGCTCGAGGACAAGGAAGGTAAGTAACACCTTATTAAAGTTGTACCTTATAGTAAAGGATTTGGTTGCAAAAAACGACAGGAATAACATGGGTATTCCAGGGGCTACGAACAAGGTGGCGACCCTGAAGGAGGCTGTGTCCGCGGCCGAACACAATGCGGCCGTGGAACGCACCGAGCGAGAGAAGCAGGAGGCGCGGGTGGCAGAGGTGCGGCAAGAGCTCCAGGCTCTCGTGAAAAAACACAAGAGTTTGGAGCGTGACTCGAAGACTCGAGAGTCCGAGCTCGCGTCGGCTCTTGAGAGTGCCAAAGCCGCTGAGGCCGAAGCCCAAAAGGCCCTCCAGGAAATCGAGGCAGTAAAGAAGATAGCGGCGGGTAAGGCATTCTTCATGCAAAGCAAGCATGTAAAAGTGAATTACTTGTTACTTACCCGAATTCGGAGCTCTCCAGGAGCGTTCACAGATCTGCCCCGTAGCGTGTCCGATGCTGCCGCGTTCTACAGAGCCAAGGAGGGGAGCTCGACGGAAAAGGTGTTCTGGTCTCAGTATGCTGAGGCCGGACATCCGGTGCCCCTGAGTGACCAGCTGAAGCAGCTGGTCGAGCTCCACAAGGTGGTCGAACAGGCCATGAAGGGCCTCATAGTTCGGCTGTGGCCCAGAGAAGCCATGCCTGGGAGCTACTTTGGTCTGGTGCGGCGGCTGGTGGACGCCTGTCCATGGGTTAAAGTCATCAAGCACTCCGCCTGCGTTGAAGGTGCCCGTCGGGCCCTTTCCCGTGCTAAAGTGCACTGGGGCAGGATGGATGCCGAGAAGCTTGTGACGGACGCGCCACCGCCAGGCAAGTAGTATTGCATGCCCGAGATGTATTATAAGGGTGTCCTGAAGGGTGCCCGCCTTATTGCGGGTGAATGCTCCAAAGATGTAATTTTTGAGTAGACTCGCATTTATCCTGTGCGCTGAAAACTTTGTTCATATGCGCTAAGCAACTTTTGTTAATTTAAAATATTACCTTCTGTGCGGCCGTTTGTCAAATCTAAGAGATGGCAAGTCGTTGGCTTCGGCCCCCATGCCACGAGTGCTGGGGTGTTCGGGATAAACTTGAGCGCTCTTGTTCCCATTTTTGGGTCCTTCTAGGGAGGCGCTCAACACAACGAACGAGGCAACCGGACTTATAATGCTTGAACACTCTCACTTAGCCATAGAATTCTATAATTTTAAATTTCGGCGAAGCCCCTAATGTTCAGAAGGCCGAATTCGGGGCGCTATCCACGCCTGGGCCGGACAAAGCCGGTTCCTCGCTCTAAGCGACATAAGTCTTTAGGGACTCGAAAAGACCTCTCGAACAGCGGCCAGCTCTCGCCTTATCATGACGGTCAGTTTTAGCTTTCTCCACTGAGGTGCTCGACCCAGCTCAACTGGGGCACAATCGCAGTGGTTCTCCCAGCGCTACCTTAGCCGATATAGCGGAACGTAAGGTACCAAAACATGGGAGCTGGGCAAACCCAACTATTGACCCAAGACATGATTCGGAGCCGATGCATATATTGCTATAAGTTCGGGGTGCCGCACTTGTGAAAGTGTTCGGACTTATCACACCATAATTTGGGGAACTTAAGCCCCTGGTGTATTTGGCCGTACCAAAGCGTACGGGTGCAACATGTCATAAGTGAACATATATAAAAGGGAATGCAATGATAGGCGAAAAGCGATGCATTGTTTATTCAAAAAATACTGCAATGAAGGCAGAACGATACAAATAGTGTGATAAGCAAGGGGTGGGATTATTTAACGTGTCCCCCTCCAGGGGTAGGCTGCGGAAATGGCATGTAAAATAGGTATAATGCTCATAATGAAGACCACCTGGATGCTCGTCGTAGCCTTTCTGCTTCCCTGGCTGTTGCATCGTGAGTGCGGCAGATCTACTGCCGGACAGGGCTTCTGGAAAACGGAGTCCTGAGAATAAGAAAAAAAGATGACAAATTTGGGAGCCCCTGGTGTGGTTTATCCGCACTCTGGGCATGCCGTGGTCGTGCCCCTCCCCCTATGCCCATGGTATCTCCAGAGCGTAGTGATGTACGCGTGGTACTAGTCTCGCGATTTCGCGAGGGCTGGGGTTGGGGCCGTATTGCTACGCGTGCTCGGAACGTGCCAAGTGGTCTTGTTGTAGGTTACTCCGGGCGCGCTTGACGGTGTCCGGTCGCTTAACAGCCGGACTCGAGAATTGCCTTAAGAGGCTACTCGGCACTTCCGCCGCGAGAGCCGCTGTATGCTCCTCCGTTCGGAGAGAGCGTTCGGTGTTTCCGTTGACCGTGATGACTCCTCGAGGGCCTGGCATCTTGAGCTTGAGGTATGCGTAGTGCGGCACCGCATTGAACTTTGCAAATGCGGTTTGTCTGAGCAGTGCATGATAGCCGCTGCGGAACGGGACTATGTCGAAGATTAACTCCTCGCTTCGGAAGTTATCCGGGGATCCGAAGACCACTTCAAGTGTAACTGAGCCAGTACAATTGGCCTCTACACCTGGTATGACGCCTTTGAAGGTCGTCTTTGTGGGTTTAATCCTTGAGGGGTCTATACCCATCTTGTGCACTGTATCCTGGTAAAGCAGGTTCAGGCTGCTGCCGCCGTCCATCAGGACTCTAGTGAGGTGAAATCCATCGATGATTGGGTCTAACACCAATGCGGCGAATGCGCCGAATCTGCCATTGCGGATGCTGGTGGGGTGGTCCCTTCGATCAAAGGTGATCGGGCAGGAGGACCACGGATTGAACTTTGGGGCGACTGGCTCCATCGCGTATACGTCCCTGAGCGCACGCTTCCGCTCCCTTTTGGGTATGTGGGTTGCGTATATCATGTTCACCATCCGCACTTGTGGGGGGAAACCCTTCTGTCCTCTATTGTTCGGCGTCTGTGTCTCCTCCTTGTCATCACTATGCGGCCCATTGTCGTTGCCTTCGGCGATTAACTTGCCTGCCTGCTTGAACACCCAACAATCTCTGTTGGTGTGATTAGCTGGCTTTTTGAGGGTGCCGTGTATCTGGCACGAGCGATCGAGTATCCAGTCCAAATTGGATGGGCCCGGAGTAGTTCTTTTGAATGGATTTTTCCACTGACCGGGTTTAGAGCCTCTGAATCCGGTGTTGACTGTCGTATCTTCAGTATTATCACTGTTAATGCGGCGCTTGTGCTTATTTCGACGCGACCTGCCATTGCTGTCTTTGGTATCCGAACTACCAGAGTTTTTGGTTAGGTTGTTACTGCGGGCTAGCCAGCTGTCTTCTCCCGCACAGAAGCGGGTCATGAGTGATGTGAGGGCTGCCATTGATTTCGGCTTTTCCTATCCTAGGTGCCGAGCAAGCCATTCGTCGCGGATGTTGTGTTTGAAGGCTGCAAGGGCCTCTGCATCCGGACAGTCGACGATTTGATTTTTCTTGGTTAAGAACCATGTCCAGAATTGTCTGGCCGATTCGTTTGGCTGCTGAATTATGTGGCTTAGGTCATCAGCGTCTGGTGGTCGCACATATGTGCCCTGGAAGTTATCGAGGAATGCGGCTTCCAGGTCCTCCCAGCACCCAATTGATTCTGCTGGCATGCTGTTGAGCCAATGCCGAGCTGGTCCTTTAAGCTTGAGTGGGAGGTATTTGATGGCGTGAAGATCATCACCGCGGGCCATGTGGATATGAAGGAGATAGTCTTCGATCCAAACCGCATGATCTGTTGTGCCATCATAGGATTCAATGTTCACGGGTTTGAATCCTTCAGGGATTTGATGATCCATTACTTCATCTGTGAAGCATAGTGGGTGTGCGGCGCCTCTATATTGGGCTATATCGCGACGCAACTCAAACGAGCTTTGTCTACTGTGTTTGGCCAAGCCGGGATTGCTATATCCGGCGTGACGGTTGTCGTCATGTGTCGTGGGGCACCCACGCGATCCGTAGATCGATCTTGTTTGTCTTGCCCTATCCTCCAATATGTCTCGCAAGTCCGGCGCGTTCCCCCGTGACTTTGTACTTTTCGAGCGACGCTGGGGTATGGCTTTAGTGGAGGGCCTAGAGGCCTTTCTGTCGCGGCCACGAGGTGGCCAGTCGGCCGTATTGTGCGCTTCCTCCTCTAATCGGGGCAGCAGCTTGCGTTTGGGGTAGCTTTTGGAGGGGCGTTCGAGTTCATACTCTTTGGCCGCAGGGACTTCAGTCCATCTGTCAGCTAACAAATCTTGGTCAGCTCTAAGCTGTTGCTGCTTTTTCTTGAGGCTGCTTGATGTGGCCATAAGCCTGCGTTTAAAACGCTCTTGTTCGACGGGATCCTCAGGCACGACAAATTCGTCGTGGTCGAGGCTTGCCTCGTCTCCGGAGGGAGGCATGTAATTATCGTCCTCTACCTCTTTGTCTGCCGCTCTCTCGCGAGGGCTGGCTTCTCCATCCTTCTGTGCTAAATCTTGCTGGAGGGGGTTGTCTTCGGCACTGTCCAGGGTGTTATTATCTCCGGTGCCGGAATCTCCATTCTTGCCGTGGCGGGATTTGGAGCGGCGCCGCTGACGCCGGCGCTTAGGCTGTTTTTTGGAGGGGTCGTCCTCCGCTGTTCCATTGCCATTCCCATCCTTTGGGATGTCCACCATGTATATGTCATATGACGAGGTGGCTTTCCAGTGCCCTGTAGGCGCTGGTTCTTGGTCGTCTCCGGCATCGTCGTCCATACCGTCGATGTCTTCGGAGTCGAAATCTAGCATGTCGGTTAAGTCATTGACAGTGGCTACAAAGTGGGTGGTGGGTGGGCTTTGAATTTCTTCGTCGTCCGCATCCCAACCGTCCTGACCATAATCCGGCCAGGGCTCTCCTGATAAAGAGAGACACTTTAACGAATTCAGGATGTCGCCGAAAGGCGAGTGCTGAAAGATGTCCGCAGTGGTGAACTCCATGATCGGCGCCCAATCGGGTTCGACTGGCAGGGGCGCGGAAGGTTCGGGGTCCGGAGAGGAGTCCGGCACCTTGGAGTCACGAGCTTCACAAGGGATAGGGTCGGTATTCGGCTCTATCGCCGTAGAGGTAGCAGCCCCCGAGGCAGTGTCCAGCCACCCATCCTCGATCGGCGCAGTCAGTTCCGAGCTAAGGGTCGGAGCGGACTCTTGTGCGGCCTCCAGGGCACTGTCCGGCAGCAGAGCTAAAGCATGCCCATCGTGACAGTGCGGCACGCTTGGCTGTGGCTCGAATCCGTCGAAGATCAAGTCTCCGCGGATGTCAGCCGTATAGTTCAAACTTCCAAATCTGACCTGATGGCCAGGGGCGTAGCTTTCGATCTGCTCCAGATGGCCAAGTGAATTGGCCCGCAGTGCGAAGCCGCCGAATATGAAGATCTGTCCGAGGAGAAAAGTCTCACCCTGGACTGCGTTGTTGTTGATGATCGAAGGAGCCATCGGACCTATAGGTGACGACACAGAGGAACTCTCAATGAAAGCACCAATGTCGGTGTCAAAACCGGCGGATCTCGGATAGGGGGTCCCGAACTGTGCGTCTAGGCGGATGGTAACAGGAGACAATGGACACGATGTTTTTACCCAGGTTCGGGCCCTCTCGATGGAGGTAAAACCCTACTCCTGCTTGATTAATATTGATGATATGGGTAGTACAAGAGTAGATCTACCAAGAGATCAAGGAGGCTAAACCCTAGAAGCTAGCCTATGGTATGATTGTTCTTCGTCCTACGGACTAAAACCCTCCGGTTTATATAGACACCGGAGAGGGCTAGGGTTACACAGAGTCGGTTACAATGGTAGGAGATCTACATATCCGTATCGCCAAGCTTGCCTTCTATGCCAAGGAAAGTCCCATCCGGACACGGGACGAAGTCTTCAATCTTGTATCTTCATAGTCTTGGAGTCCGGCCGACGGTGATAGTTAGGCTATCCGGACACCCCCTAGTCCAGGACTCCCTTACACCCCCTCCTCTGGGACAAGGGTTGGCACCCCCTGTAACATCACACACATATAATCCAGTCGACCGCCTCCGGGCACCAAGACGTAGGGCTATTAGTTCCACCGAGAAGGGCCTGAACTCATAAATCTTGTGTGTACACCTTCACTATAGCTGAGATCTTGCCTCTCCATACCTACCCGCTTTCTATTGTCAGTCTTAGAACCACGACAGTCGGCGCCCACCGTGGGGAAGGTGTCTTAGCGACTTGTTCGTGAAGTTGCAGATTTTTCCGATCGTCATCATCATGGTTTCCGGCAGCGGATTGGCTGAGGGCCGCGAGATCCGTCTCGACGCGCTCATTTTCATCGCCGACGACTACGCTTGGCTCCATGAAGCTCCCCTTGACGTTGAGGCACTCCCCGTCCTAGGGGTGACGCACTTTTGTGCGTGCGTTCGCGGCGTCCTTCTCCGACAACTGTCGACGCAGTATCGGTCGGCTCCGATGGTGTCTTCCCCCCCACTGTTTGCCGCCGCAAGCGATCCGGTCGGTCGCGGCTTCAGCGGTGGGTGAAACACACGGTGGCTCGGCAATCGGCCACCTATCAAGTCGCGGTAATCGAGCCCGACGAAACTCTCCACGGCCTGTTTGATCTGTCGACTGGCTCCACGGAGACCGCATCCGAGTGCGATAGTAGCGACCCTGCGGCTGAAGTCTTGATGGCCAATGGACCACGTATTCCGCCTGGTTTCCGCCGCGCTGACGGCGAGGATGGTGTCGGCGATCCGTTGCGCGTCCACGAGGAGTACCATCCCGAACCCCTCTCTTCGCAGCAGTGGGGGGAACTTCGTCGCCGCAACATGGATGCACTCCACACACCCATTGTTGGAGAAACACCCGAGGCTCGGGCCTTAGAAGAGGTGCGCTTGGCTAATTTGGCCGAGCACACTCGACTGGAGAACCTTCAGCGCGCTCTTGACGAGCGTGCTCGGGAGCGGATTCCTGATTCCAGTCGATGACAGCTTTTCCCACCTCTACCTAAGGTATACCAAACTCCGATTCAGAATCTCACAGCTGCGGCCCGAATAGCAGAGTCGATTCAACCTTCCCAATTGGAGGCTGGCAGAGGTTTGATGCAGATCCGGGCCTTGCTCCGGGCAGCAGGAGAACATAACTCAGCAGTGTCTTAGTCGCGGAATAGGATTCACAGCAGATCCATAGTAGCAGATACAGTTCAGTCGGCTCACAGCCCAAGATCGCCCCTACGGCGTGAAGGACTTGGGAAGTATGATCATCGGCTCGACCGCGACAATCGTCATCGAGTCCCCACACCCCTTCCGAGGAGTGCGTCATATGTGCCTCGGCAGTACGATGATAGACGCTGTCATAGTGGTGAGCGCAGAGCACCAGTCGACCCGAGTGAGGCAAGCTTCGATGCAAGATCTATCCTTGTTCAAGGTCTAGTCGACCGGAATAGAGCGCATAGAGAAGACCCTGGCAGAGATCGTCCGACCGGCAGCAGAGTGCATGTTTCGGGTCCAGAATGTTTCAGCAGAGCCATTAGGGCTGCAATGATTCCACCCAACTTCAGGTTGGCGACTGGAGTCAGTAAGCTCACTGGAGAGTCCAAGCTTAAAACTTGGCATGAGGATTACCGACTGGATGTGCAGATCGGTGGCAGGAATGATGAAGTGGCAATGAAACATCTTCCTCTGATGTTAGAATGGTCGGCCCGAGCGTGGTTGACTCAGTTAGCCCCAAACAATATATACAGTTGGGAAGAGCTGGCTCGGGTGTTCGTCGGAACTTTTGAGGGCACTTGCAAGCGACCAGCAGGATTGACCGAGTTACAGCATTGTGTGTAGAAAACGAGTGAGACTCTAAGGGATTTCATTCAGAGGTGGACCACTTTGCATCACACCATTGAAAATGTATCAGAGCATCAAGCAGTACGTGCCTTCAGGGAAGGCATCAAATACCGAGAGTTGGTCCTGAAGTTCGGTCGGACTGGAGATATGACTCTGACTCGGATGATGGAAATAGCCACCCGGTACGCTAACGGAGAAGAAGAGGATCAACTCGGTAGCAGAAAGGGTTAACCAGTCGGCCAAGAGGCCGGTGGGGGCAATTCCAATCGAAAACAGAAGAGTAAGGCCGAGCCTGCAGCACCCGGTGAGATTGCAGCAGTAACTTAAGGGAAGTTTAAGGGAAAACCTAAAGGGCCCTGGCCCCCTAAGAAAGTGAAGGATCAAGCAGGAAATGATGTGTTGGATTTACCATGTCACATCCACACGAAGAAAGACGAAGAGGGTAATCTGATTTACCCTAAGCATACCACTCGACAATGTCGACTCCTAATCCAGCAGTTCTGAGAGAAACAACCTAGTGGGAAGGAAAAAGAGTCGGACAAAGACGAGGACGAAGAGGAAGATAACGGTTATCCCAAAGTCAATTCCACCCTCATGATTTTTGCTGATGTTGAGAGCAAGAGTCGGTTGAAAGTTATCAACAGAGAAGTGAATATGGTCGCTCCGGCGACGACGACCACATACCTGAAATGGTCTCAGACAGCCATCACATTCGACCAGTCTGATCACCCTGCTCGCATAGCCACCCCTGGGAGGCAAGCATTGGTGGTCGACCCAGTGGTCGAAGGCACTAGACTGACCAAAGTGCTAATGGATGGTGGAAGCGGTCTGAACATCCTTTATGCTGAAACTTTGAAGGGGATGGGCATTCCGATGTCCAAACTTAGCAAGAGCAATATGAGTTTCCATGGCGTTATCCCCGGAAAGAAAGCCGAGTCACTCGGTCAGATCGCCCTTGACGTGGTTTTCGGTGATTACAAGAATTACCGTAAGGATAAATTTACATTTGAAGTTGTGGATTTCCAGAGTGCTTACCATACCATTCTGGGTAGGCCTGCCTACGCACGTTTTATGGCTCGACCACGTTACGTGTATCTCAAGTTGAAGATGCCTGGCCCCAGAGGTGTGATAACAGTTACTGGCAATCGGTAGAAGGCAGAGGAATGCTTCTAGAAGGGTTCCAAAATTGCCGATGCGCAAATGGCAGCAGTTGAATTTCAAGAATATCAGAAGAATGCAGATCCGAGTGATTTGCTCCGAGCTAAGAAGCCAGCCACAGATTCTGCATTTTAGTCATCTGGTGAAACAAAGCCGATTCATATTCACCCGACCGATCCCAATACCGCACCGACTCATATATCAACGACACTAGACAACAAATAGGAAGAAGTTCTCATCCAGTTCCTCCGTGAGAACTGGGACATCTTTGCATGGAAACCTTCTGACATGCCGGGTGTACCCAGAGGACTGGCTGAGCACCGTTTGCGTGTCGACCCCAAGGTAAAACCCGTCAAAGAACATCTTCGACGGTCCGCCGTACAGAAGAGACGAGGAAGTGGCTCGGCTCCTAGCAGCAGAGTTCATCCATGAGATCTACCACTCCGAGTGGCTTGCCAATGTAGTCATGGTCCTCAAGAAGGATGATTCACTTCATATGTGCATTGATTTCAAGCATATCAATCGGGCCTGCCCGAAAGATCATTTCCCTCTCCCCCGCATTGATCAGATTGTTGACTCGACAGTGGGGTGTGAGCGCTTGTCTTTTTTAGATGCATATTTCGGGTATCATCAGATCCGACTGTCCGGTCCCGATGAAATAAAAATAGCCTTCATCACCCCATTCGGGTGCTTTTTCCATGTCACCATGCCATTTGGTCTTAAAAATGCCGGAGCCACATTCATGAGAATGATTCAGAAGTGCCTGCTCATTCAAATCAGTCGGAATGTGGAAGCATACATGGATGACATTGTGGTCAAGTCTCGCAAACGTTCTGACCTACTGACTGACCTCGCAGAAACCTTTACCAACTTGAGAAGATATGATATCAAGCTTAATCCGTCAAAGTGCATATTCGGAGTTCCAGGTGGAAAGTTGCTCGGTTTTCTCGTTTCTGAACAAGGGATTGATGCCAATTCGAAAAAGGTTGATACCATCCTCAGAATGAAACACCCTGTGCGTGTGCATGACGTTTAGAAGCTTACGGGTTGTTTGGCTGCCTTGAGTCGAATCATTTCTTGTCTCAGTGAAAAGGCCTTACCTCTTTACCGATTGGTGAAGGAATCTGATAAGTTCGAGTGGACTGATGAAGCAGATGCAAGGTTTGCAGAGCTCAAAACCCTGCTTTCCACCCAGCCGGTGCTTGCTGCGCCAATCAACAAAGAACCTTTACTGCTTTATATTGCAGCCACTGGACAAGTCGTCAGTACAGTACTCACGGTCGAGTGAGAAGAAGAAGGAGAGGCTTACAAGGTTCAGCGCCCAGTGTATTATCTCTCTGAAGTTTTGACTCCATCCAAGCAACGATATCCACATTATCAAAAGCTTGTCTATGGAATCTACATGACCATGAAGAAAGTTGCACATTATTTCTCCGATCACTCCATTACAATCGTTAGCAACGCATCATTATCTGAAATTCTAAACAACAGAGATGCAACTGGTCGAGTGGCAAAATGGGCGATTGAACTCCTTCCATTGGATATCAAGTTTGAGGCAAAGAAAGCTATCAAGTCCCAAGCAATCGCAAATTTTCTTGCCGAGTGGATTGAGTAGCAACTGCTGACTCAAGTTCACTTGGAGCATTGGACTATGTTCTTCGATGGCTCCAAGATGCTGAATGGTTCAGGTGCTGGGGTAGTATTGGTATCCCCCGTGGAGACAAGCTTAGCTATGTTCTCTAGATTCATTTTGATTCTTCCAATAACGAAGCTGAATATGAAGAACTTTTATACGGGTTGCGTATGGCCATTTCACTTGGCGTCCGTCGCCTTATGGTCTACGGCGAGTCGGATTTGGTGGTTAATCAAGTGATGAAGGAGTGGGATGTCAGGAGCCTATCCATGACTGGTTATTGTAGTGCGGTAAGAAAGGTGGAAAAGAAGTTTGAAGGGTTGGAACTTCACCATATACCCCGACTGAAAAATCAAGCTGCAGATGAATTGGCAAAGATAGGTTCTAAGAGAGAGGCCATTCCTAGCAATGTGTTTTTGGAGCACATTCATTCACCTTCAGTTCAGGAAGATCCTTTCACTGAAGAGCCCCCACAGCCTAAGAGCGCCACAGATCCGACTGAAGTCGAAATCCCAGCCGTGGTCGACTTAGTCATGGAGGTTTTGGTCATCACTCCCGACTGGATAGTGCCGTACATCACATACATTCTTAGGAAAGAACTTCCAGAGGAGGATGAAGAGGCTCGATAGATCGTCCGACGATCTAAAGCCTTTACTGTGATAAAAGGTCAGTTGTTTAGAGAAAGCGTAACTGGAGTCTGCCAGAAATGCATCACGCCAGAAGAAGGCTGAATGATCCTCAATGACATTCACTCGGGGACCTGTGGTCACCATGCGTCCTCTCAGAACATCGTGGCCAAAGCATACCGAGCCGGATTTTACTGGCCACGTGCCAACGAGATGGCAAAAGAAATAGTGGACAAATGTGAGGGCTATCAGTTTTACTCCAACATGTCCCATAAGCCTGCGTCAGCCCTGAAGACTATTCAACTCGTCTGGCCTTTCGCTGTCTGGGGATTGGACATGGTTGGACCTCTGAGGACTGGCAGGAGTGGATTTACCCATGTGCTGGTGGCAGTCGACAAGTTTACCAAAGGGATCGAAGCCAAGCCCATTAAAAGCCTTGAAGCAAGTACAACTGTAAGTTTCATCAGAGAATTGATATTCAGATATGGTGTTCCTCATAGTATCATCACAGATAATGGGTCAAACTTCAACTCTGATGAGTTCAGAGCCTTTTGTGCTTCCCAAGGCACGAGGGTCGATTACGCTTCGGTCGCCCATCCTTAGTCGAATGGACAGGCTGAAAGAGCGAATGGATTGATTCTCAAAGGGCTGAAACCCCGGCTGATGCGTGACCTCAAGCATGCAACAGGGGCCTGGGTCGATGAACTTCCATTAGTACTTTGGGGATTGAGACAACTCCCAATCGGTCGACTGGTCGAACTCCATTCTTCTTAGTCTATGGAGCCGAAGCCGTACTCCCGAGCAATCTGGTCCACAATGCGCCTCGAGTCGAGCTCTTATCATAAGAGGAAGCAGAACAGGCTCGGCAAGATTCAGTCGATCTCCTGGAAGAAGAAAGAGAGATGATCTTGATCAGGTCGACCATTTATCAGCAAGACCTGCGTTGATTCCATGCCAGAAATGTAAGGGGTCGAGCATTTCAGGAAGGAGACTTGGTTCTTCGAGTAGACCAGCAGAAACCACATAGTCTCGCTCCTGCTTGGGAAGGCCCTTTCGTCATCACCAAAGTGCTCCACAACGGAGCGTATCGTCTTTTCAACGTCGAGCACAATAAAGATGATCCACGCGCTTGGAATGCGGAACTACTCCACCCCTTTTATTCTTAAAGTATTCAGACTGTTGAGATGTAATAAGAAGTACCTTTTAGTTTGATTATCAAAAGACATAATTTTACAGTCTTCCGAATGATTGTTGTTCATTTTTTACATGTTCTAAAATCCCCCAGTGGGTGCCTTAGTTGCGAATCCGTTTCACCTAAGTGTTAAAAAATCCTACCAAGTGGTGAGCCAGCCTCACACTCGGAGGCTTAGCAGCAGTCCAGTACTTGCCTAAGTGTTAAAAAATCCTACCGAGTGGTGAGCCAGCCTCCCACTCGGAGGCTTAGCTGCAGTCCAGTACTCGCCTAAGTGTTAAAAAATCCTACCGAGTGGTGAGCCAGCCTCCCACTCGGGGGCTTAGCTGCAGTCCAGTACTCGCCTAAGTTTAAAAGGTCCTACCAAACGGTACGGGTCGACCACGACCTCCCACCGGGGCTGCACCGTCAAGAAGAAGGACGAGATTGTGAGAGCAATCCTCCCACTCGGGGGCTTAGCTGCAGTCCAGTACTCGCCTAAGTTTGAAAAATCCTACTGAGTGATGAGCAATCCTCCCACTCGGGAGCTTAGCTGTAGTCCAGTACTCGCCTAAGTTTGGAAAATCCTACCGAGTGATGAGCAATCCTCCCACTCGGAGGCTTAGTGGCAGTCTAGTACTTGCCTAAGTTTGAAAAATCCTACCGAGTGGTGAGCAATCCTCCCACTTGGGGGCTTAGCTATAGTGCAGTACTCGCCTAAGTTTGAAAAATCCTACCGAGTGGTGAGCAATCCTCCCACTCGGGGGCTTAGCTGCAGACCAGTACTCGCCTAAGTTTGAAAAATCATTCCGAGTGAAAACTGATCTTCTCGCTGGGGGGCTTAGCCATACGCTCCATCCTGATCCACAAGGACAGCGAGGTGCGGGTCGACCATGATCCCCTCCTCAGAGTTGCACCATCAAGAAGAAGGACGAGATTGAGCGTGTAGCCAAGACGAGCCACTTTCAGGAACGTTAAGGCAATTGTTGAATGCCTCGCTGATGAGCTGATCAATGCTGCCAAAGGCTCATCCAACAGCTAGCACCAAGACGAGCTGCTTTCATGAGCTGACCAGTCCCGCCGATTGGTGCGGGTCGACCACGACCCCCCCTCCGGGGCTGCACCATCAAGAAGAAGGACGAGATTGTGCGCATTGTCAAAGGCCCATCCAACAGCTAGTGCCAAGGAAAACTGCTGACAGGAACGTCAAGACCATTGCTGAGTGCCTTGCTGATGAGCTGATCAATGCTGCTCAAGGCTCATCCAACAGGTCGACTACGGATTCTTCTTGAGAAGCTGCATCGAACGTACAAAAACCAATCCGAGAGAAGAACGAGTTTCACTCAGAGATAAACGCAACATATTCAAAGATAAGTCCAAAGGTTCCTAACCGCAGATTAAAGTACTCGAGCATCAGGCCTGAAGGAGTTTTAACGATTATAAAATCACTCGGCATTCCGAGGCAAATGAGGGTGAAGCATAATGTTTTTTAGTCACTCGGCGGGAGAAGGACTGGCTGGATCGCAGAAGCTATCAAAGGTCGATGCTGTCGGCAATACGAGTGGCTGCCTCAAGGAAGGTGTCCATGAAGGACTGGAAGGAGTGCTTCTTAGTATTCACTACCTTGAGGGCTGCCATCTTGTCTTCTTTAGCCTCTTTGCAGTGCACTTGAACCAATGACAAGGTGACATCAACACCACAACAAGCAGATGACTTCTTCCACTCTTGCACTCGGCTAGGAATCTGATTGAGTCGAGTCATCAGCGACTTGAGGTCTTGAGAAAGTTTCGCCTGAGGCCAGAGTTCGGCATCCACTTGGGTCATCACAGCCTTTAGTCGAGCCAGATAGTCAACAACGCCGTCCAAGCGTGTTTCCAGTCGAAGCAAGTTCATCGCAACTTCATCTTTCACGGGACAATTGATGGGGTCGAGACCTGTCTCGACCCGCCCGGTTTCAGATTCAAAGTCCTGAAAAAGTTACGTTCCATCGTGAAAAACAATGAGTCGACAATATTACAACATGCTTCAATCGATGCAATAAACCAGTCGAGTGACCATACCTTCAAGCTTCAGAACTAGTTTCGCGGCAAGTTGTCCCAGATAGGACTCTAACTTGCCTGTCTTGGCTCTGAGGCCTCCAACTTCAGTGGTCAGGTTCTCCTTGTCCTTCTACAGTTGCTCTACTTCTCGATTGGCTTCTGATATGGCGGTCTTCAACTTCGTGTTCTCCTCTTCCAACTTGCCTACTGAAGCCAGCTTCTGTTCCGCAAGCGTTGTCTTCTCACATGCTTCCTTCTGAGCAGCAGCAAGGTCTTGGTCCTTCTTCTCCAAAGCTTCCTTCATTCTCTCTAAAGAAACAACACTCTTCAGACGAGCCTGAAGTTGATGATTTTCACTATGCACATCTGCTTGTGTGAAGTCACTTGGTTCAAAGAGACTGAAAGAAAAAGCAGTGAAAGATGCGAGCTTCTAAGTAGGCAAGACAGTCGAATGGTTACCTCCCATGATGGCCGTCTCTTGTTGAGCAGTCTTGAGGTTCTTCTTTGTGAGTTCAAGATCAAGTTCAACGCTGATATGCTTCTTCTTTAATTCGGAAAGTCGAGCTCCAAGATCACAAGACCTCTGCAGTCAGCGAGAGAGATATGTCAGTCGACAGAAATAAGAGACAATGACAGTGAAAAGTTACTCTAAGACTATTGCCGAATCAAATATTCAACAGTAGTCTCGGGGACTACACCCAGTGGGTGCACTTAGCGTGCCCCCACTAGTTCAGATCAATACTCAGCAGGGTCTGCTCAGCGTGAGTCAAAAAAAAGAGAGATGAGGTTCTAAGACCTCAGCTGACTGCCAGCAGTCGACCGTGGTCTCGGGGACTACACCCAGTGGGTGCACTCAGCATGCCCCCACTGATCCAGACAGTTTACTAAAACTCAGCTCGAGTCGAGTGGAGTGAAATATTTCCTAAACTCTAAACAAAGGCACACCCTAGTGGGTGATCGGATATAAAACAACATTCAAAAGTTCAGTCAGAGTTCGCTGACCTGAACATTGGTCGGCAGGGCAGTGCTGGCGTTGTAAGCCACCTGACTAGCCTCGTGCATCACCTTCACCTGCTCCATGACAAGGTTCACCTGGCGAAGAGCCTCCCTGGCGGCACTCGGCGAGTGGGTCTGATATGTGGCAAAGAGTGATGGCTCCAAGGCGGTCGAAGCAGTTACTGAGTCAGACGCGTGGAGTTGCACTGGAGCGGCAGGAGTCTGAGCAGTCAATCCCGACGGATGATCAGTCGTCAGTGGGTTGGCGAATGTGACGTTGGTCCGAACTGGTTCTCCGGAATGTTCGACCACCACCTCAAGCGCCGACGTCGACTGAGGGACTTTAACTTCAAGCCTCCTCCTGCTTGAGCCCCCACTCCTCTTCCTCCTCTCCTGTAGAGGCGCTTCTTCTTCTTCTTCATCAGGGAGCACAACGATCTCTTGCGGAACTACAGAAATATCATAAATTCAGCCGATTGACGGTCCACTCAACTAAATGAAGCCCGGTCGAACGGACTTACCAGCCCGAGAGGTGGCCTCCTCGTCTCCTGGTGCCTTGTCGATGTCCATGTCAGTAGCAGCAGAGGTGGGGCTAGAAAGATACATGATCCAGTTGGTCAGAACAAAAACTTCAGTCGGTCTGTATAAACACAAGTGAGATACTCACCCCGAAGCGACAGGGACGTCCATCTTGATCCGCGGCAAAGTCTTCCGAGCCTTGGGAGGAGCAACCTTGGGCTGCTTGGCAACCTTTTCCGTCAGCTCCAGAGTCGATGTCCGAGTGCGTTTCTGAGTGTGGGTACTCAAAGCCACGTTCTTCCCGCGCCCGCCCGTAGGGTCATGGTGTTGCTTGGATCGGCGTTCGGAGCGCGGCGGCGAGTCGACCTCTTCTTCGTTGTCTGACTCCTCGCTCTCCTCCTCCTCCTCTTCATCCGAAGACTCCCAGTCACCACTCTCCTCTGCGCTGGCCTCACCCTCCTGGCCCTGCTCCAGAGCTTGTTTGCCATTGGGCATCGAATACATCTCAGTGAAAACCTACAAGACAAAATGTCGAGTAAAAGTCAGTCGACATCAAGTACAGTCGGAACATATATGCAAGGCAGTCGAAATAAAGAGCATACCTTGTCGAGCTGATTGTCGTCTCTGTAGGGGATGACTCGCCTGAATCCTTTGGGGTTGTCCTGATTGCCTGTGATACTCTTCATCCACATAGCCACGGTGTTGGGTGGCACTTCCTCTGGATGGACCCGAGCGGTGTCTTCAGTTCTGGAGTACAACCACATAGGATGGTCACGAGCCTGAAGAGGCTGGATGCATCGACTGAGGAACACTTCCAGCAGGTCCAGGCTGGTGACATCCTCATTAATAAGTTGGACCACTTTCTCCACCAACATCTTTGTCTCCACATTCTCAGCAGCAGTCACTTTCAGTGGAGAAGGAGTTTGAACACGGTCGAATGTGAAGTGGGGAAGGCCGGTCGACTGACCTGGAGTTGCGACGTCCTGGCAGTAGAACCAGGTCGATTGCCAGCCGCTAACCGATTCAGGGAGGGTCATAGTAGGGAAAGAACTTCTATGCCTCTTCTGAATACCCAAACCCCCACACATCTGGATGACATGTCTCTTTTTGAGTCACTCGTTTTTGCTTTCTTGACCGACTGGGATTGGATGGTGAAGATATGTATGAAAAGACCCCAGTGCGGTCGACACCCCAAGAAGCTTTCACACATTGACACGAACGCGACCAGATACGTGATGGTGTTGGGAGAAAAATGGTGGAGTTGAGCACCGAAGAAATTCAGGAATCCCCGGAAGGAGGGGTACAGAGGGAGCGAAAAACCTCGGTCGACGTGAGTGGCGAGCAGTACACACTCACCCAGTTGAGGTTGCGGCTCCATCTCCCCCTCTGGCAGCCTTGTCGCCCCCTTGGTGATCAGTCCGGACTCCGTCAGCTCGTCCATATCTTCTTGCCGGAGCGAAGACCGGATCCAATCGCCCTGGATCCAGCCCGGCGGCAGCCCCGCGCGCGATGACGACCCGCAGTTCTGCTTCTTGCCTTTCCCGCCCCCGTTGCCTTCTTTGCACGCTCTAGCGCCGCCGTCTTGTCTTTCACCATGGTTGCAGAGCGGCAGAATTGAGGGCAGAAGAGCCAGGAGCGGTGGAGAAGCGGAGGAAGAAGAAAGAGAAACAGGGGTGCAGAGTGCAGACGCCTCGGCCCCGTCGCCTTATAAAGGGTTGCTTCCGAGTGACTGATGCGTGGGACCAGGCGATCCTATCAAATCCCGCAACAGTCGCGCGCAACATACATGGTGAAAAAGGCGGTGCAGAAATCAAGGCATCACAGTTTATCCGCTCCGCCTACTTCAGCGCTCCCCATCCCGCGTGCTTCCCGGAAATTTTGTATCCCGTGAAATCCGGGATACGCTGCAACCAATCGTGCCAAAGATCTCGCACTCTAATACAACACTTGGCAGACGATGCTATAAGTTCAGTTGACAACTCTCTGAATGGATCAAGGCGACTGAACCGACGCTGAAGTACCAACGTGAGTTTTCCATCTTGCAGAAAACACTCGCGAGGTGCAAAGCTCAGAACAAGTCCAACTTCAACCTACTTTCCATTTGAACCTTAATCCATTCGGGGGCTACTAATGAGGATACAGACCTGGGGTAGGGTCATAGGCCTGACCTATACGTCCTACCCAAGGACACTACCCTGGAAGATAAGAAGTCCAACAGGCAACAAGGGACGCCCAGCCAAAGATGTCGAGTGCAATTCACTCAACAGTCATATCACTCGGGCGACCCCTACCTATTTCCACTCGACCACTCAAGGAGTCACTCGACCTACCGAAGATCAGGAGCCACTCAGCATTGCAATGGCCAGGCGTTCACTCCTTAGTCTTTAAGGTCATAAATACCACTTAAGTCTGGCGTTACCAGTAACGCCCCTACTTTATGTACATTAAACCCCTTGTAATGGAGGACGGCTGGGGTCCTGGCACACTCTATATAAGCCACCCCCTCCTCTGGGACAAGGGTTGGCACCCCTTGTAACATCACACACATATAATCCAGTCGACCGCCTCCGGGCACCGAGACGTAGGGCTATTACTTCCACCGAGAAGGGCCTGAACTCGTAAATCTTGTGTGTACACCTTCACCATAGCTGAGATCTCGCCTCTCCATACCTACCCCCTTTCTACTGTCAGTCTTAGAACCACGACAGCCTGTCCTTTGCGTCAAAAGGATTGGGCTACCTTGCTGCTCTTTTGTTACTACTATTGTTACTTGCTCGTTACAAATTATCTTGCTACCAAACTACTCCGCTACTTACAATTTTTGCACTTGCAGACATTACCTTGTTGAAAACCACTTGTCATTTCCTTCTGCTCCTCGTTGGGTTCGACACTCTTACTTATCGAAAAGAGCTACAATTGACCTCATATACTTGTGGGTCATCAAGGCAATTTTCTAGCGCCGTTGCCGGGGAGTGAAGCGCTCTTGGTAAGTGGAAGTTGGTAAGGAAACATTATTACTACGTGCTGAAATTTATTGTCACTTGCTACTATGGAAAACAATCCTTTGAGGGGTTTGTTTGGAGTATCTTCACCTCGACTGGAACCACAATTAGTTACCCCTCAACCTACTGCACCTACTGAATTATTGAATATGAAATTCCTTCGGGTATGTAAGAACAACTGCTAGCTAATCCTTATGCAGGAGATGGAACCGAACATCCTGATATGCACTTGATATATGTGGATGAAATTTGCG
The DNA here is from genome assembly GCA_963921465.1 of Triticum timopheevii. Classification (NCBI taxonomy): domain Eukaryota; kingdom Viridiplantae; phylum Streptophyta; class Magnoliopsida; order Poales; family Poaceae; genus Triticum; species Triticum timopheevii. Next base: position 121,481,299 of record OY997271.1, read on the forward strand.
GATTGTTTAAGCTTGCATGTCTGCCCGGAGATGAAGCTAAGAAGAAGGTTTCCCCTTTATCTTTGAAGGGAAAAGCATTGACATAGTATAGGCTATGCGATGATATTGGATCTTGGAACTGGAACCGTTTGAAATTGGAATTTCATCAGAAATTTTATCCTATGCATCTAGTTCATCGTGATCGGAATTATATATATAATTTTTGGCCTCATGAAGGAGAAAGTATCGCTATAGCTTGGGGGAGGCTTAAGTCAATGTTATATTCATACCCCAATCATGAGCTCTCGAGAGAAATTACTATTCAGAATTTTTATGCTCGGCTTTCTCGTAATGATCAATCCATGCTCAATACTTCTTGTACTCGTTCTTTTATGAAGAAGACTATTGAATTCCGGTGGGATCTTTTAGAAAGAATTAAACGCAACTCTGAACATTGGGAACTCGACGAAGGTAAAGAGTCAGGTATTGAACCTAAGTTTGATTGTGTTAATCTTTTATGAATACCGATGCTTTTCAAAAATTTAGCACTAAATATGGACTTGACTCTGAGATAGTAGCTTCCTTTGTGATTTATGCATTTGTTGCTTTGTTTTAGTTGCTTTTTGATCCAAGAGACCTTAAGAAACTCAAGTACCAATTTGAGAGAGTTGGAGGTTTCACAAAAATCCAATTTTGAATTATCAAAATTTGGTAAATGGATCAAAATTGTTTTCAAAATTCTTTTCCAATTATTTTAAAATAAAGAGAGAATATAAAAGGACTTCTTCAAAATCAGCAAAGAAATATTGGAAAATGAATTTTGAATTTTTGGAGAGTTTATTTGATTTTATCCGCTAGTTTATTTATTTGTTAGCGGAGTAATTAGTACTATAATGTTTGTTTTTAGTTTAGGCATTTAGGCCCAGAAATTTTTTCACTAGTCAATAATAAGGCCATATTATTACATGAATTTTTCTGGTATTTTTAGGATTTTATTTATATTTTATTTGTGTGTTTTTGTCTCTGGAAAAATTGTTTTAAAAAAATGTTCGTGGCCGAACTAGGCCGGCCTAGCTAGCGCCAGGCCGCGACCGAGCCGCCACCGCCTTGCCCGTCCGCTCCGAGACAGAGTCCCGAGCAACGCCGCCGCCCGCCGGAGTCCGACCCGGATTCCAGTCCGCCGCCGCCTCCGCTGCCCCCTCCCGCAAGCTGCAAGCCCCCCGCCCCCCTTTAAATACCGCCCTACCCCCACCTCCACCTTGAGCCATGCCGCTGCCGCACCTCCCGAGCGTCGTCGCCGTCGCCTTAGCCCGCATCGCCGCCGAAGCCATCTGCCACCTCGCCGCCCTTACCTGCAAGCCGCCGCAGCCGTCGACTTGGCCGCCGCCGCTGTCGAAACCGCCATGGACCGGTAAAAACCGCCACCTGGTCTGATCCAGTTTCTTTAGTTTCAGTTTTCCTATAAAATCTGATTTATATTTTAGTTCGGTTATTTAGCGAACGTTTGTTCGTTTAGGTTCTGTAGCGAACAAATTCATTAGATTAGTTTCGGTAGAGAAAGTTCGTTCGGTAGATTTTCCTTTTTATTTTAGTTTTCTGCCAGGGACCTATCCGTAGTTTTATTTTTTACATATTAGCCCCTACGCTTCAAACTAGCATAACTTTTTGCTCGTTTGTCCAAATTTGATGAAACCAATGCCAAATCTTCAGGGCAATCTCATCTATCCAATAAACCAACTTGAACATGTTTTTGACAATTTAAAATTTGAGTTTAGTTCAGATTTGAATTTGAATTTGATCTTGTTTTGTTCGTATCTTAAGTTCCGTAGCTCCGTTTGAGTTGATTATTTTTGCAAATTGTAGGTAATCACATGTACCTTCTGTTAGGATCTAATCGACATAAATATAATGCTATTAAAATTTGTTTTCTGTTTAGATTTTTTATTTGCTTGTTTTTGAGTTCTTTGGATCTTTTCTTCGTTTTCTCTTTGCATCGTTTGCTTGAGTGCTTATGTATGCTATTGTTTGTCTATGCTAGATTTTCTGGAGTGCGAAGCTTGTTACTACAAATCCTTAGAGTTTTCCGATCGTTAGCAAGGCAAGTTATATTTTGATCATACTTTTCATACCCAGTTTTTACTATGCATTAGTTTTACCCCTCAAAGATTTGCATGAGTAGGATTGGGAACATGTGGTTTGGATTGTAGTACTTGAGGTAGGAACCTATTACCTTTGATCACCCCGGGAATATACGTTATGCTCTTATATTGCTTAGCCCTACTCATAGACGGGGATTGGTTTGTGATTCATGAAAGTTGTGAGAGATAATAATTTTGGACAACTTTAAGGTGGCAACTTTAATACACATCTGGGTGGATTGGTTGGGGCACCTAGAGAAACCAGTGCTTGCCCATGGGAATCCTGGAGTACCCGTGTGATTTTCCCTCGGTTTGCCACCCAGGCTCAAAGGGATCATATGATATTTCATGCCTAGAAACTTCCATGTGCAGCCACAAGCCATTATGGGCTCTGGCATAATTGAGTAAGTTTGCGTGAGCTGTTGAAGAGGTGGACTAGCAGATGTAGGGGAAAGTAGGTGTACCGGTCTACCCAGAGTAGAGAGTTAATCCTTCAGAAAGACTATGTCTCGATCTTCCGATCATGGATGCGGTCGAGTCTTGTGGGGAAAAGTGCGCAAACCTTTGCAGAGTGTATAAACTAATCATGGTTAGCCGTGTCCCCGGCTATGGACAATTTGAGTATCTAGAAGTGGATATTTATGTTGATCTCATCACTCTTTAATTAACGAATTGGGTTTAATGATGATACTTAGTTTTAATGGTGGGATTGAGTTGGAGGAACCTTCTCAATATTGGTATAAACTTTGTAGTAAATAAATTTTATTCCTTTGTTGTAGGGAAAAATTAGCTTTATGCAAAATTAAACTTAGAGCCTCCACTAGCCAAATTTGCATGTAGATATAGTTTCATTAATTTGCTCTACAATGTAACTCTTCCAGCATATTCCATGTGCTGACCTACACGGCTGCAACTTCTCATGTTGCAGACTTTACCGACGAAGAATAAGGTGCGCTAGGTCGTTGTCATGCACTCAGCTATGCCGTTGTAGTTTGATGGACTCATTTGTCTTCAAAGCTTCCGTAGTTACTTTATTTAGATGGCCTTCAGCCATATTATTTTTGTAATAAATACTCTTTATGAGGATCTCGATGTAATAAGTGTGTGATTGAACTATGCTATAATTCCTCGACTAGTGTGCGTGTCAGCATATCGATCCAGATGACACTTAAGCACAAAGATTTCGGTCCATTGGGATTGTGGTCGCTACAAGATGGTATCAAAGCACACACTGACTGTAGGACGCGACCACTAGGAAAAGCCACATGATACTCTTTTCTACTCATTTCTAATCCTCCTCTATTTCTACTCTATAGATGTCTGACCCCAGGAACAAGTTCACTCAGCCAGATGGTGACACCCCTTTCGGACGCCACTTGAAGGAAGTCACAAAGTACCTGAACATCAGACTACCAAGCTTCACTAGAACCTTCACTGTAACTTTACTGAAAGAGGAGCGGTGGAGGATCAAAGTTCGTGTACCTGGAAGGACATTTACACCAATAACCGAGCCCATCAAGTTTACCTTGGATGCACCAACTTGGAACTTGGGAAAGAGCATGGCAGCCCACATCACTTTTGGATGCATTTGTGAGGTGTACCACAAGGATCTTGAAGACACCTCTACCAGATATGTGGATGCCGGGATGAGCAATGGGAGATGATTCACACCAGGAAGGATGGATCAATTGCAGCGTACATTCAGGAGATGGACCAACACATTCGTCGATATGAGAACCAGATGTGCGCTATCATGAAGAAGACCAAGAAGGTGATAAAGAGGAATATCGAGCTAGAAGAGGAACTAAAGTCAACCCACGATGGATATGAAGAGAAAATTGCTGTGCTAGTGGAGAAGAATGAAGACCTGAAGAAGAAGCTAGGAATACCCGTGGTGAAACCAAAACCAGAACCTGAAGTGGATATTCGTTCGGAGGACTACATCATATTACATGACACTGACACAGTCAGTGATGATGATGATAGTGATGATTATGAAGATGAAGCGGGAGCTAATATTATGGAGTCTTCCACCGATCAAAATTTATAGACGACCACCCTGTTACTAGTAGTGTTCTTCCAAGTAGTTAGAATCGATCATTTTGTAATACTAGTGAGGGAGTCCTGGACTAGGGGGTGTCCGGACAGCCGGACTATCATCGTCCGCTGGACTCCAAGACTACGAAGATACAAGATTGAAGACTCCGTCCCGTGTCCGGATGGGACTTTCCTTGGCGTGGAAGGCAAGCTTGGCAATACAGATATGTAGATCTCCTACCATTGTAACCGACTCTGTGTAACCCTAGCCTCCTCCGGTGTCTATATAAACCGGAGGGCTTTAGTCCATAGGACACAACATACATTACAACAATCATACCATAGGCTAGCTTTAGGGTTTAGCCTCCTTGATCTCGTGGTAGATCCACTCTTGTACTACCCATATCATCAATATTAATCAAGCAAGACGTAGGGTTTTACCTCCATCGAGAGGGCCCGAACCTGGGTAAAACATCGTGTCCCTTGTCTCCTGTTACCATCCGCCTAGACGCACAGTTCGGGACCCCCTACCCGAGATCCGCCGGTTTTGACACCGACATTGGTGCTTTCATTGAGAGTTCCTCTATGTCGTCACTAATAGGCTCGATGGCATCTTCAATCGACAACGCTGTCCAGGGTGAGACTTTTCTCCCCGGACAGATCTTCGTATTCGGCGGCTTCGCACTGCGAGCTAATTCCCTTGGCCATCTGGAGCAGATCGAAAGCTACGCCCCTGGCCATCAGGTCAGATTCAGAAGCCTAAACTTCACGGCCGACATCCGCGGGGACTTGATCTTCGACGGGCTCGAGCCAAAGCCAAGCGCGCCGCACTGTTGCGATGGGCATGATCTAGCTCTGCCGCCGAACAGTGCCTTGGTGGCCACACACGAATCCGCTTCGGCCCTTAGTCCGGAGCCAATCGCCCAGATCGAGGATCGGTGGATGGACACCACCTCGGGGGCTTCAACTTCCACGGCGATGGAGCCGAACACTAATCTTGTCCCTCGCGAAACTCATGATTCCGAGGTGCCGGACCCCTTGCCGGACTCCAGACCTCCCACGCCCCTACCAATCGAATCGGATTGGGCGCCGGTTATGGAATTCACCGCCGCGGACATCTTCCAATACTCGCCCTTTGGCGACATCCTAAATTCGCTAAAGCATCTCTCATTATCGGGAGAGTCCTGGCCGGACTATGGCCAGGATGGTTGGGATACGGACGACGAAGAAATTCAGAGCCCACCCACCACCCACTTTGTAGCCACTGTCGATGATCTAACCGACATGCTAGACTACGACTCCGAAGACATCAATGCTATGGACGACGATGCCGGAGACGAACAGGAACCAGCGCCTACAGGGCACTGGAAGACCACCTCGTCATACGACATATACATGGTGGACACCCCAAAAGACGGGGACGACGAAGAAGCAGCGGAGGCAGATTCTCTAAAGAAGCAGCCCAAGCGCCGGCGTCAGCGGCGCCGCTCTAAATCCCACCACAGCAAGAATGGAGATTCCGGCACAGGAGATAATAATAGCCCAGAGAGTGTTGAAGATAATCCCCTCCAGCAAGACTCAGCGCAGGAGGATGCAGAAGCAAGCCCTCACGAGAGGGCGGCAGACGAAGAGGTCGAGGATTATAACTATACACCTCCCTCCGAAGACGAGGCAAGCCTCAACGACGACGAATTCATCGTGCCCGAGGATCCCGTCGAAGAAGAGCGTTTCAAACGCAGGCTTATCGCCACGACAAATAGCCTAAAGAAAAAGCAGCAGCAGCTTCAAGCTGATCAGGATCTGCTGGCCGATCGATGGACCGAGGTCCTCGCGGCCGAAGAGTTTAAACTCGAACGCCCCTCCAAAAGCTACCCCAGACGCAAGTTGCTCCCCCGATTAGAGGAGGAAGCATACATACCTTCATCACCAGCGCATGATACGGCTGACCGACCATCCCGGGTCGCGACAGAGAGGCATCCTGGCCCCCAACCAAGACCGTACCCCGGCATCGCTCCAAAAGTACGAAGCCAAGAGGGAATGCGCCGGACTTGCGAGATACATTGGAGGACAAAGCAAGGCAATCCATATCCATCTACGGATCACGTGGGCGCCCCACGACCCATGACGAATACCGTCACGCCGGATACAATAACCCCGGCCAGGCCGAACACAGCAGACAACGCTCTCTCGAGCTGCGTCGTGATATTGCTCAATATAGAGGTGCCGCACACCCGCTATGCTTCACTGACGAAGTAATGGATCATCAAATCCCTGAAGGGTTTAAACCCGTAAACATCGAATCCTACGACGGCACAACAGATCCCGCGGTTTGGATTGAAGATTACCTCCTTCACATCCATATGACCCGCGGCGACGATCTCCATGTCATCAAGTACCTCCAACTCAAGCTTAAAGGACCAGCTCGGCATTGGCTTAACAGCTTGCCCGCAGAGTCAATTGGGTGTTGGGAGGACCTGGAAGCCGCATTCCTCGACAATTTCCAGGGCACCTATGTGCGGCCACCAGATGCCGATGACCTCAGCCACATAATTCAGCAGCCAGACGAATCGGCCAGACAATTCTGGACACGGTTCTTGACAAAGAAAAACCAAATCGTCAATTGTCCGGATGCAGAGGCCCTTGCAGCCTTCAAACATAACATCTGCGACGAGTGGCTAGCCCGGCACCTGGGACAGGAAAAGCCGAAATCCATGGCAGCCCTCACATCATTAATGACCCGCTTCTGCGCGGGAGAGGATAGCTGGCTAGCTCGCAGCAACAACCTCAATAAAAATTCTAGCAGTCCGGATACTAAGGACCACAACGGCAGGTCACGTCAAAACAAAAACAAACGCCGCATTAACGGCGACGATAAGGAGGATACAACAGTCAACGCCGGATTCCGAGGCTCTAAACCCGGTCAGCGGAAGAAGCCATTCAAAAGAACCACTCCGGGTCCATCCAACTTGGACCGAATACTCGACCGCTTATGCCAGATACATGGCACCCCCGAAAAGCCGGCCAATCACACCAACAGAGATTGCTGGGTGTTCAAGCAGGCAGGCAAGTTAATTGCCGAAAACAATGACAAGGGGCTAAACAGCGACGACGAGGAGGAGACCCGACCGCCAAACAATAGAGGACAGAAGGGCTTCCCCCCACAAGTGCGGACGGTGAACATGATTTATGCAACCCATATACCCAAGAGGGAGAGGAAGCGCGCACTAAGGGACGTCTATGCGATGGAGCCAGTCGCCCCGAAGTTCAATCCATGGTCCTCTTGTCCGATCACTTTCGATCGAAGAGACCATCCGACCAGCATACGCCATGGCGGATTCACCGCATTGGTTCTAGACCCAATCGTCGATGGATTTCACCTCACGAGAGTCCTGATGGACGGCGGTAGTAGCCTGAACCTGCTTTATCAGGATACAGTGCGCAAGATGGGCATAGACCCCTCAAGGATTAAACCTACAAAGACAACCTTTAAAGGTGTCATACCAGGTGTGGAAGCCAATTGCACGGGCTCAGTCACACTGGAAGTGGTCTTCGGATCCCCGGACAATTTCCGGAGCGAAGAGTTAATCTTCGACATAGTCCCATTTCTCAGCGGCTATCATGCTCTGCTCGGACGAACCGCGTTTGCAAAGTTCAACGCGGTGCCGCATTATGCATACCTCAAGCTCAAGATGCCAGGCCCCCGTGGAGTCATCACGGTCAACGGAAATACGGAACGCTCCCTCCGAACGGAGGAACATACAGCGGCTCTCGCGGCAGAAGTACAGAGCAGCCTTTTAAGGCAATTCTCGAGTCCGGCCATCAAACGGCCGGATACAGCAAAACGCGCCCGATGCAATACCAACCAAGACAACCTGGCACGATCAGAGCACGCGTAGCAATGCGGCCCTAACCCCCGCCCTCGCATGATTGCAAGGACAACTCTCCGTGTACATCATTACGCTTTGGAGATACCATGGGCGCAGGGGAAGGGGCACGATCACAATGGGCCCAGAGTGCGGCTCGACCACACCAGGGGCTCGACCACACCAGGGGCTCGCAAGCGCGCCCCCTTCCTTTTTTTATTTTATTATTATTTTCCTTCTTTGTATACACAGGACTCCGCTAACCAGAGGCCCTGTCCGGCGGTGAACCTGCCGAACTCACGATGCAATAGCCAGGGAAGAAAGAAGGCTGCGACGAATACTCAGGTGGTCTCAATTACGAGCATTAAATTTGATTATATACACCAAGTCCGCAGCTCATCCCTGGAGGGGGACCTGTTTAATTAGTCCAAATCCCTTGCTTACCGCACTATTTGTATCAGTCCGCACTCATAGCAGACTTCCTTTAATAAATAATGCAGCACTTTTCGACTGCAATTACATTCCTTTATATATATATGTTCATTACAGGACATCTTGCACCCGTATATTTTGGTACGGTCTAATACACCAGGGGCATATGTTCCCCACATTATGGTGTTATAAGTCCGAACACTTTCATAAGTGCGGCACCCCGAACTTATAGCATTATATGAATCGGCTCCGAATCATGTCTTGGGTCAATAGTTGGGTTTGCCCGGCTCCCACGTTTTGGTGCCTTACGTTCCGTTCTGTCGGCTAAGGTGGCACTGGGAGAACCACTGCGATTGCGCCCCGGTTGAGCTGGGCGAGCGCCTCAGTGGAGAAAGCTAAAACTGACCGGCATGATAAGGCGAGAGACTGGTCGCTGTTCGAGAGGTCCTTTCAAGTCCTTAAAGACTCACGCCGCTTCGAGCGAATTTCCGGATAAATGTTCGACGAAGGCGTGGATAGCGCCCCGGATTCGGTCTTCCGAATACCAGGGGCTTCGCCGAAATTTAAAATTATAGAATTCCATGGCTAAGTGAGAGTGTTCAAGCATTATAAGTCCGGTTGCCTTGTTCGTTGTGTTGAGCGCCTCCCTAGATGGACCCAAAAATGGGAACAAGAGTGCTCAAGTTTATCCCGAACACCCCAGCACTCGTGGCTCGGGGGCTGAAGCCAACGACTTGCCATCTCTCAGATTTTACAAACGGCCGCACAGAAGGTAATATTTTAAATTAAACAAGCGTTGCTTAATGCGCACATGAACAAAGTTTTCAGCGCACAGGATAATACATAGCAAGTTTACTCAAAAATTACATCTCTGGGGCATTCATCCGCAATATCGTGGGCTCCCTTCAGGATAGTTTTATAATACATTTCGGGCGTACGATACTCCTTGCCTGGTAGCGGCGGGTCAGTGAGAAGCTTCTCCGCATCCAGCCTGCCCCAGTGCACCTTTGTGCGGGCAAGGGCCCGACGAGCACCTTCAATACAGGCGGAGCGCTTGATGACCTCCACCCAGGGGCACGCATCCACCAGCCGCCGCACAAGGCCGAAGTAGCTCCCAGGCATGGCCTGTCCAGGCCACAACCGGACTATAAGGCCCTTCATGGCCTCCTCAGCTACCTTGTGGAGTTCGACCAGCTGCTTCAGCTGGTCGCTTGGGGGCACCGGATGGCCGGCCTCAGCGTACTGAGACCAGAAGACCTTCTCTGTCGAGCTCCCCTCCTCGCCACGATAGAATGCGGCGGCATCGGACGCACTACGCGGCAGATCTGCAAACGCCCCTAGAGAGCTCCGAATGCGGGTAAGTGTCAGGTAGTTTACATTAACATGCTTGCTTTGCATGAAAAATGCCTTACCCGCCGCTATCTTCCTTACATCTTCAACCTCCTGAAGGGCCTTACGGGCCTCGGCCTTGGCGGACTTGGCACTTTCGAGAGCCGAGGCAAGCTCAGACTCTCGAGTCTTGGAGTCACGCTCCAAGCTCTCATGCTTCTCCATGAGAGCCTGGAGCTCTTGCTGTACTTCCGCCACCTGTGCCTCCTGCTTTTCTCGCTCGGCCCGTTCCGCGGCCGCACTACGTTCGGCCGCGGACACAGCCTCCTTCAGGGCTGCCACCTCATTTGTGGCCCCTGTAATACCCATATTATCCTTGTTAATTTTATTGCAACCAAAATCCTTTTCTGTAAGGTAACTATTCAAAGTGGTGTTACTCACCTTCTTTGTCCTCGAGCTGCTTCTTGGCATGGCTGAGCTCTTGCTCGGACCGCTCGAGATCCTGCTTCAACGCACCGACCTCCGCAGTCAATGCAGCAGAGGTCAGCAGCGCAGCCTGCAAACCCTATTGACATATTTTAAGCAACCCTGCGTATATCTTCTTAGATCCTCAGTTCGGCTTCTCTTTCCGAACACCGAACCGAGCATCAGGGGCTACTGTCTATGCGGTATTACATTACATAATTATAAATTCTTACCTCAAAGCCTGTTAGAAGGCTGCTGCAGGCTTCGGTCAGCCCGCTTTTGGCAGGCTGAACCTTCTGAATCACCGCACTCATGATAGTGCGGTGTTCTTCCTCGATGGAAGCGCCTTTAAGTGCCTCCAACAAGTTGTCCGGCGCCTCCGGTTGGACGGAGGCTGCCGGTGTCACAGTCTTGCCCTTCTTTCGAAGGGGCCACCTGCTGGACTCTAGGACCACTGCGGGTTCTGATGTAGAGTCCCGCGCAAAGTCCGGGAGGCTGCCTGGCGGCACCTCCGGAGCCTCCTCCTGATGGGTCCCTCTCTGGGATCCCACCTCGGCGTCCTCGTCGGCGCGGGGGGTAGAGGCAGTCGGAAGTGAATCCACATCCGACGGGGCCAACGACCCGCTCGATGAAGTGGGGAGATCATCATCGACCGGACTACGGACAGAATGCGGCATTAGTAGGACACTAGGTGACACGAAAGAAATTGCATATCAGGGATCCGGATACTTACGATCTCGCCGGGCGCCTGGCCCTTGAAGGCCACTCCTCCTCGCCAACGATGGTGTTGGCGAAACTGTCCAGGGGAATAGTTCTCCCCCTCTTAGACCCTTCGGCCTCCCCTATTGGGGAAGCCTTCCTCTTCTTCTCTCCCTCCTCCGGGAGAGAGTCTTCTTCCTCCTCCTCGTCTTCGGGGGAGGAGTCCGCCTCGTCGTCGGACGCCTGATTGCGGGAACTCTTTCGAGTCCCCGCGGCCACCTTCTTGGCCTTCTTCTCCGGCACCACGTGCGGTGCCGGAACCAGCAGCCCTGCTAGACGGGCGTTCACTGGGTCTTCTGGCATGGGAGCCGGGCTGATGAGCTGCTTGGCCTTCTCCATCCATTCCTGCCAAAAGAAAAGAGAGATTGAAACCCTCTTAGAATCAATTTGATTACCACAAGTGTCCCGTAAAGGGGTCGAATCACTTACCTCGTCAGCCGGATGCTGCGAGCGAAATCCGCGATCTTCCATCGCGGATGCGGGGGCTTCAGCGCCCTTAAACAGCACCCTCCAGGCGCCTTCATACATCGTGTCGAAGAGCCCGCATAGCGCCTGGTGCTGTTCCGGATTAAACTCCCACAGATTGAATGCCCGTTCTTGGCATGGGAGAATCCGGCGGATGAGCATGACTTGGATCACGTCGACGAGCCTGAGCTTATTGCTCACCAGCTTCTGGATACAGGCTCGGAGTCCCGTCAGCTCCTTCGGATTGCCCCACAACAAGCCCTTCTCTTTCCAGGAGGTGAGCTGCGTGGGGATGCCAGATCTGAACTCGGGGGCCGCCGCCCACGTGGGTTCGCGCGGCTCGGTGATGTAGAACCACCCCGATTGCCACCCCTTAACGGAGTCCACGAAGGCCCCTTCGAGCCAAAGGACATTGGGCAACTTACCCAACATGGCGCCTCCGCATTCCGCTTGCGTGCCCTTCACAACCTTCGGCTTGACGTTGAAGGTCTTGAGCCACAGGCCGAAGTGGGGCCGGATGCAGAGGAAGGCCTCGCACACGACGATAAACACCGAGATATTGAGGATGAAGTTTGGCGCCAGATCGTGGAAATCCAGGCCATAATAGAACATGAGCCCCAGGACGAAAGGGTGCAGTGGAAAGCCCAGTCCGCGGAGGAAGTGGGGAAGAAAGACGACCCTCTCATGGGGCCCGGGGGTTGGGATGAGCTGCCCCTCGTCGGGCAGCCGATGCGCGATATCGCCGGAAAGGTATCCGGCGCTGCGCAGCTTGGTGATGTGCTCCTCCTTAACGGTGGAGGCCAACCATTTGCCTCCCGCTCTGGACATGATCGGAGAAGGTCGAGGCGAGATGCGCGAGCTTGGGCGTTGGAGCTTGAGTGCGCGGAGATGGATAAGCAAAGGAGGAAGAAGGCGTAGGTGAGAAGGTAAATCCTTATCCCTTATATGCAGGCGGACGAAGACTATGCGTGCCCCGCCGGCCTGGTAAAACTCACTTATCTCCCAAGTGCCACCATCAATGGCGCGGTTGGGTTACCCACGTCCGTATTGATGAAAATCCCGGAATAAGGGGAACACAATCTCTGCTTCGACAAGACGTGCCAAGGAAACCGCTTCGCTAAACGTGCTGAGGTGGTATAATAAAAAACGATTCAAGTAAAAACCTGGTAGCGGTGTGATGTCATGCCGCATAATACGTCAGCAGATTGGGCTTGTGTACATTTTATTCTCTCTACGGTAGAATGTGGAATTTATTTTGCAGAGCTGGACACTATCCTGGTGTTCATGATCTTCTCTGGATTGTTCAAGGGAGGAACCCGCCTTGCAATGCCGAACATTATGCGCGCCGGACTTATCGTCATTGAAGCCTGGTTCAGGGGCTACTGAGGGAGTCCTGGACTAGGAGGTGTCCGGACAGCCGGGCTATCATCGTTCGCCGGACTCCAAGACTATGAAGATACAAGATTGAAGACTCCGTCCCGTGTCTGGATGGGACTTTCCTTGGCATGGAAGGCAAGCTTGGCAATACGGATATGTAGATCTCCTACCATTGTAACCGACTCTGTGTAACCCTAGCCTCCTCCGGTGTCTATATAAACCGGAGGGCTTTAGTCCGTAGGACACAACATACATTACAACAATCATACCATAGGCTAGCTTTAGGGTTTAGCCTCCTTGATCTCGTGGTAGATCCACTCTTGTACTACCCATATCATCAATATTAATCAAGCAGGACGTAGGGTTTTACCTCCATCGAGAGGGCCTGAACCTGGGTAAAACATCGTGTCCCTTGTCTCCTGTTACCATCCGCCTAGACGCACAGTTCGGGACCCCCTACCCGAGATCCGCCGGTTTTGACACCGACAACTAGTTTGGATCTTTTGTGTGAATCTTGTTTGATATTGAGTGGTGTGAATTGAATGTATTTGCCTCATATGCGTATGGGTAGTGAAATTTCTCATAGGCCTTATTCTATTCTATCTTATCACCCCTCTAACCCATCAGATGCCTCTGAGATGTGACCCTGGATTCACTTTTCCACCTAAGCTTACCCAGTTGATCCAGCAACATAATGCCTTGATGCAGATGATGATCTAGAACCAAGGCAACAACAACAACAACAACAACAACAACAATAACAACAACCACAACCCACCGCCTCCACCCCCTGTTGACAACCTAGCCTGTTTTCTGAGGTTGAATCCGCCGGTGTTTTCTAGAAGCACTGAGCCGATTGTTGCAGATGATTGGCTCCACAGGATTGGGAGGGAGCTCATGACTACAGGATGCACAGATGCGGAGAGAGTGCGCTTTGCTGCACACCAGCTTGATGGACCCGCAGCCTCTTGGTGGCAGAATTTCACCACCACTTACCCCATTGCCACAGTTACATGGGATCAGTTTTAGCAGGCCTTCCACACCACACACGTTTCATCTGGAGCCATGAGTTTGAAGAAGTGTGAGTTCTGCAACTTACGCCAGGGGAGTCGTACAGTGGGACAATATGTAGATGAGTTCAGCAAGCTAGCACGTTATGCCCCAGATGATGTGGCCACAGATGCCGCGAAGCAGGAGAAATTTCTTGAGGGACTCAATGATGAGCTGAGTATGCAGTTGATGGTGGCAACCTTCAACAACTACCAGGATTTGGTAGACAGGGCCCTCATGATTGAAGGCAAGCAGCAACAGATTGATAACCACAAGAGTAAGTATGGACAGGGGAAGTATAATTCTAGAGCTCAGTAGAAGCCTTGCTATTCCCCGTACTCGGGAGGACATACTCATAATAACCATGGAGGACATTTGCACAATGGAGGCAGTTCACACAACCATAGTGGCTTTAAGAATGGTAATGGGAAGGAGGAAGCAATAGTCAGAGCCGTTCCAACCCCGCGACACCCGCCAAGAAAGATCTGAGTCACATTACCTGTTTCAAGTGCGGGAAGACCGGACACTACGCCACTGAATGTTCTGAAGTAAAGAATGGAAATGGCAATGGAAGTTCTGGAAAGAGGCACAACCCTTTCACCAGAGGTCAGGTGAATAATGTCAGTACGGAGGAGATTGAGGAGCAGCCTGACGCAGTTGTCGGTAAGTTTTTGATTAATGCATTTACATCCCTTGTTCTTTTTTAAACTGGTGCATCTCATTCATGAAGGAAATATGCCCTAGAGGCAATACTGACGTTATTATTTATTTCCTTAATTCATGATAAATGTTTATTATTCATGCTAGAATTGTATTAAACGAAAACTTAGTACATGTGTGAATACATAGACAAAACTTATAGTCCCTAGTATGCCTCTACTTGACTAGCTCGTTAATCAAAGATGGTTACATTTCCTAACCATAGACATGTGTTGTCATTTGATGAACGGGATCACATCATTAGGAGAATGATGTGATGGACATGACCCATACATTAGCTTAGCATTATGATCGTGTCAGTTTCATTGCTACTGCTTTCTTCATGACTTATACAAGTTCCTCATACTATGAGATTATGCAACTCCCGAATACTAGAGGAACACTCTATGTGCTACCAAACATCACAACGTAAAAGGGTGATTATAAAGTGCTCTACAGGTGTCTCCGAGGGTGTTCTTTGGGTTGGCATATATCGAGATTAGGATTTGTCACTCTGTGTTTCGAAGAGGTATCTCTGGGCCCTCTTGGTAATATTCATCACTATAAGCCTGGCAAGCATTGTAACTAATGAGTTAGTTGCAGGATGAAGTATTACGGAATGAGTAAAGAGACTTGCCGGTAATGAGATTGAACTAGGTATAATGATACCGACGATCGAGTCTCGGGCAAGTAACATACCGATGACAAAGGGAACAACGTATGTTGTTATGTGGTTTGACCAATAAAGATCTTCGTAGAGTATGTAGGAACCAATATGAGCATCTAGGTTCCGCTATTGGTCATTGACCAGAGACGTGTCTCGGTCATGTCTGCATAGTTGTAGAACCCGTAGGGTCCACACGCTTAGCGTTCGATGATGATTGGTATTATGAGTTTATGTGATATGATGTACGGAAGTTTGCTCGAAGTCCCGGATGAGATCACGGACGTGATGAGGAGTCTAATATGGTCGAGACATAAAGATTCATATATTGGAAGGTTGCATTTGGACATCAGAATGGTTCCGAGTGGTTCGGGCATTTTTCTGGAGTACCGGGAGGTTACCGGACCCCCCCGGGAGAAGTTATGGGCCTTATGGGCCATAAGAGGGAAGCACACCAGCCCACAAGGGGCTGGTGCGCCCCCCTTTGGGCAGGAGGCTGAATTGGACTTGGGAAGGGGGCGCCACCCTGATAACCCACAAGTGTAGGGGATAATTGTAGCCTCTTTCGATAAGTAAGAGTGTCGAACCCAACGAGGAGCTAAAGGTAGAACAAATATTCTCTCAAGTCCTATTTGCCACTGATAAGACTCTACGCATGCCTAGTGTTCGCTTTACCTAGAACTAGTATGAAACTAGAAGTACTTTGTAGGTGTGATAGGATAGGTTTGCAAGATAATAAAGAACACGTAAATAAAAGCTAGGGCCTGTTTAGATAAAACATCAATAAAGTAAATATAGCGAGTGTGGAAAAGTGGTGGTAGGAGTTGTGAAATTGTCCCTAAGCAATTGACTACGTTACTAGACCGGTAATCACTATTGCAATTTTATTTGAGGGAGAGGCATAAGCTAACATACTTTCTCTTCTTGGATAATATGCACTTATGATTGGAACTCTAGCAAGCATCCACAACTACTAAAGATCATTAAGGTAAAACCCAACCATAGCATTAAAGTACCAAGTCCCCTTTATCCCATACACAAACAACCTACTTACTCGGGTCTGTGCTTCTGTCACTCACGCCACCCACCATAAGCAAATCATGAACATATTGCAAACCCTACAGTGGGAATCCCTCACGCTTGCGCAACACGGAGGGCACAATAGGACAACACCAATAATAAAACATGCAATTCAAACCAATCATAACAATTCATCAATCACCGGTAGGACAACGAAAATCTACTCAGACACCATAGGATGGCAACACATCATTGGATAATAATATGAAGCATAAAGCACCATGTTCAAGTAGAGGGTACAATGGGTTGCGGGAGAGTGGACCGCTGGATATAGATGGGGGAAGGTGATGGAGATGTTGGTGAAGATGGCGGAGGTGTTGGTGTAGATCGCGGTGATGATGATGGCCCCCGACAGCGTTCCGGCGCCACCGGAAGCAAGGGGGAGAGAGCCCCCCTTTTCCTTCTTCTTCCTTGACCTTCTCCCTAGATGGCAGAAGGGTTTCCCCTCTGGTCCTTGGCTCCCATGGCATGGGAGGGCGAGAGCCCCTCCGAGATTGGATATGTCTCGCTGTGTCTCTCTGTTTCTGCGCTCCCAGATTCTGGCTTTCACCATTTCTTTTATATTCGGAGATCCGTAACTCCGATTGAGGCGAATCTTTCGCCCAGATTTTTCTCATAAAATTAGCTTTCTTGCGGCAAAAGAAGAGCGTCAACCTCCTTACGGGGTGCCCACGAGGGTCTAGGGCGTGCCTGCCTCCCTGGGGCGCGCCCCCTGCCTCGTGGCCCCCTCGGGCACCGTCTCGCGTTGATTCTTCCTCCCAAAAATCACAAATATTCCAAAATAATTCGCTGTCTGTTTTTATACTTTTGGACTCCGTTTGATATTGGGTTTCTGCGAAACATAAAACATGCAACAAACAGGAACTGACACTGGGCACTGGATCAATATGTTAGTCCCAAAAATAGTATAAAAAGTTGCCAAAAGCATATGAAAGTTGAATAATATTGGCATGGAACAATCAAAAATTATAGATACAACGGAGACGTATCAGCATCCCCAAGCTTAATTCCTGCTCATCCTCGAGTAGGTAAATGATAAAAAAGATAATTTTTGATGTGGAATGCTACCTAGCATAATCTTGATCATATGTCTAATCATGGTATGAATATTAAGACACGAGTGATTCAAGGCAATAGTCTATCATTTGACATAAAAACAATAATACTTAGGGCATCCCAACAAACAATCATGTCGTTTAAAATATCAATGCTTCAGAACGTTATCCTTACAAAATCATATAGTCTTGTATGCTCCCTTTTCTTAACACAAGGTACCCCTCATGCCTATCCCGGTGTCATCCAAGCAATTGTTTCATACTTTAGTATTCTCAAACTTTTTCAACTCTCACGCAATACATGAGCGTGAGCCATGGATATAGCACTATGGGTGGAATAGAATATGATGGTGGAGGTTATGTGGAGAACACAAAAAGGGAGAAATTCTCACATCGACGCGGCTAATCAACGGGCTATGGAGGTGCCCATCAATTGATGTCAATGCGAGGAGTAGGGATTGCCATGCAACGGATGCACTAGAGCTATAAGTGTATGAAAGCCAAACTGAAACTAAGTGGGTGTGCATCCAACTTGCTTGCTCATGAAGACCTAGGGAATTTGAGGAAGCCCATTGTTGGAATATACAAGCCAAGTTCTATAATGAAAATTCCCACTAGTATATGAAAGTCATAACATAGGAGACTCTCTATATGAAGAACATGGTGCTACTCTGAAGCACAAGTGTGGTAAAAGGATAGTAACATTGCCCCTTTTCTTTTTCTTTTTTTTCTTTTTTCCTTTTTTTGGGTGGGCTTCTTTGGCCCCCTTTTTATTTAGGCTTCTTTGGCCTCTCCTTTTTTTCCTTTTTTTCATGGGGAAATTCTCTATAATGATGATCATCACACTTTTTATTTACTTACAACTCAATATTACAACTCGATAATAGAACAAAGATATGACTCTATATGAATGATTCCGGCGGTGTACCGGGATGTGCAATGATCTAGCGTATCAATGACATCAAAAAACGGACAAGCCATGAAAACATCATGCTAGCTATCTTATGATCATGTAAAACAGTATGACAATGAATTCTCAAGTCATGTATATGATGATGATGGAAGTTGCATGGCAATATATCTCGGAATGGTTATGGAAATGCCATGATAGGTAGGTATGGTGGCTGTTTTGAGGAAGATATAAGGAGGTTTATGCGTGATAGAGCGTATTGTGTCACGGGGTTTGGATGCACCGGTGAAGTTTGCACCAACTCTCGAGGTGAGAAAGGGCAATGCACGGTACCGAAGAGGCTAGCAATGATGGAAGGGTGAGAGTGCGTATAATCCATGGACTTAACATTAGTCATAAAGAACTCATATACTTATTGCAAAAATTTATTAGCCCTTGAAACAAAGTACTACACGCATACTCCTAGGGGGGAGGTTGGTAGGAGTTAACCATCGCGCGCCCCCGACCTTCACGCAAAGATAAACAATCAAAATACAATGCGCGCCAATTTGGTTACATAGTTAGTAGACCATACGTGCATGCTTCGGGAATCACCAACCTTAACACCAACATCCTTACTAAACACAACCATCTACTAGTACCTCCCACATATTATCATCTCTATATCGCAAAACTATTGCAAGGAATCAAACATATCATATTCAGTGATCCACAAGTTTATGTAGGATTTATGATTAACCATGTGAATGACCAATTCCTGTCATCTCTCTAAATAGATATAAGTGAAGCAAGAGAGCTTAATCTTTCTACAAAAGATATGCCCTAACAAATATAAGTGAAGCAAAAGAGCATTCTACAAATGGCGGTTTTCTATGTGAAGAGAAATAGGCAACCCAAACTTCAAATGATATAAGTGAAGCACATGAAGCATTCTATAAAGCCATACAAAAAGATATAAGTGAAGTGCAATGAGCATTCTATAAATCAACCAAGGACTATCTCATACCAGCATGGTGCATAAAAGAAAAGTGAAAACTAAATGCAAAAGATGCTCCAAGACTTGCACATATCGCATGAACGAAACGAATCCGAAAACATACCGATACTTGTTGAAGAAAGAGGGGATGCCTTACGGGGCATCCCCAAGCTTAGACGCTTGAGTCTCCTTGAATATTTAATTGGGGTGCCTTGGGCATCCCCAAGCTTGAGCTCTTGCCTCTCTTCCTTTTCCTCATATCGAGACCTCCTCGATCAAACACTTCATCCACACAAAACTTCAACAGAAAACTCGGTAAGATCCATTAGTACAATAAAGCAAATCACTACTCTAAGTACTGTAGCAAACCAATTCATATTTTTTTGCATTGTGTCTACTGTAATATAGCTTTTCCATGGCTTAATCCACTAATAGAAATTGATAGTTTCATCAAAACAAGCAAACTATGCATCAAAAACAGAATCTGTCAAAAATAGAACAGTCTGTAGCAATCTGAACATTCACCACACTTATGGTACCCCAAATATTCTACCAAAATTAGGAAAAATAAAAAATTTGTACATAAATTCAGTGCAGAAAGAATCAGAACCGTTTGACGTTCCAGTAAAAACGTAAAATCACGCACTACAGCCAAAGTTTCTGGCCTGCAGCGTACAAACCAACAAGCATTGTGAACATCCTAAAGGCAAACCTTAGCACACTATTTTTATGATACAATGGAATTGTACAAGGGGATAATTATTTTTGATGAAAAGTTTCTGTAATTAAGATTCACAAAGTTTCCGTGAGCATGAACAAAGTTCAAGCAGCTCTCCCACTTCAACAATGCTTGTCTCTCTCACTTTCACTTTCCTTTTTGAAAAGTTTTTGGTTTCCCCTATTTATTTTTTTGTTTTTAAACTAAATAGAAGCACTCAACAGAAATAAATGACTCTGTAAAACTTCCGGGTTGTCTCCCTGACAGCACTTTCTTTAAAGCCATTAAGCTAGGCATATAGTGCTCAAGTAATGAATCCACCCGGATCCCAAGGTATATCAAAGCCAATTTTAATTAACAATGATTTGTGATTTAGTAGTGAGCACAAAGTAACATATATCATGTAATGACGAAGTCTAACTCTCTTCCTATGCATCGGCATGTCATAAAAGAACAATTCATGCACACCAAGTAAAGGCCAATGCATAATATAAACAGTTTCTTGCAATTTTATCGTGTTGGAAACATAAAGAGGCGGAGATGTAGTTCCCCTTTTATAATAATTGCAAGTAGGAGCAGCAAGCACATGCATATTCTATCTATCAAAATCATCATGAGTAGTAGTAAAAGGCAACCCATCAATATAATCCTTAATAAGCACAAACTTCTCCGCTATAGTGTAGTTTGGAGAATTCAAAAAGATAATAGGACTATCATGCATGGGTGCAATAGCACCAATTTCATGTTTAACATAAGGAACTATAGCAAGTT
Source organism: Triticum timopheevii (assembly GCA_963921465.1). Lineage (NCBI taxonomy): Eukaryota > Viridiplantae > Streptophyta > Magnoliopsida > Poales > Poaceae > Triticum > Triticum timopheevii. Next base: position 121,502,066 of record OY997271.1, read on the forward strand.
CATCTCCATAAGCATAATTCATATTGGCATCTTGGCCACAAGCATAGCAAGCATCATCAAAAAGGGATATTTCAAGAGAATCAACGGGATCATAACAATCATCCTTCGGTAAGCACGAAGGGGAGTTAAACAATGTATGAGTTGAAGAGTTACTCTCATTAGAAGGTGGACACAGGTAGCTAATCCGCTCTTTCTCCTTTTGTTCTTCGCTCTCCTCATCATCTTTTTCATCCAATGAGCTCACAGTTTCATCAATTTCTTCCTCCATAGACTCCTGCAAAATATTAATCTCTTCTTGGACAGCTGAGGAGTCCTCAATATATGGTTTAACATAAGGATTAGAAGCATAATTATCATAACAATATTCAAGTATGGCAAAATTTTCAGATTTGTAGAGAGTAGCATCATACTTTTCAATCAAAGAAGCAATTTCATAAGCACCCTTAAAAGCAACAAATTCTTCAATTTGTTGAACATCATAGTAATTATAAACACCCTTAGCATACGAAGATACGGTTCCATTATCACTAAACTCACATTGGTAGGGAAGGTGTTTCTTAGGTTCCAGAACAACAAGTAACATCATATATTTCACATAAATTCCAAGCATAGCATTGCAAATGATGAATTAGATCCAGTAAAAGTTTCCCTTTTTCAGATATATGGTGTCGCACATAACAAGCATGCTCATCTAAAGATTTGCCCTCAACTAAGCTAGTGGGGGTTTCAGCACGAGCACAAAGGGATTGAAGATGATCCAAGTAAAAAGCTTCAGGAGTGTGATAGATTTTGAGTCGTTCTTCAACCATTGGTTCAGTAGGTACAACTAATTTTTTTGGTATTTTGCGTTTCCTACCCATAACTAAAGATAGAAAACAACTAAGAACAACAAATAAAAATTACTTAGTGATAAAGCAAACAAGCGCACACGAGAATATTCACCCCACGCTATGACTCCCCGACAACGGCGCCAGAAAAAGGTCTTGATAACCCACAAGTGTAGGGGATAATTGTAGCCTCTTTCGATAAGTAAGAGTGTCGAACCCAACGAGGAGCTAAAGGTAAACAAATATTCTCTCAAGTCCTATCTGCCACTGATATGACTCTACGCACGCCTAGTGTTCGCTTTACCTAGAACAAGTATGAAACTATAAGTACTTTGTAGGTGTGATAGGATAGGTTTGCAAGATAATAAAGAACACGTAAATAAAAGCTAGGTGCTGTTTAGATAAAAAGCAATAAAGTAAATATAGCGAGTGTGCAAAAGTGGTGGTAGGAGTTGTGAAATTGCCCCTAAGCAATTGACTACGTTACTAGACTGGTAATCACTATTGCAATTTTATTTGAGGGAGAGGCATAAGCTAACATACTTTCTCTTCTTGGATCATATGCACTTATGATTGGAACTCTAGCAAGCATCCGCAACTACTAAAGATCATTAAGGTAAAACCCAACCATAGCATTAAAGTATCAAGTCCCCTTTATCCCATACGCAAACAACCTACTTACTCGGGTCTGTGCTTCTGTCACTCACGCCACCCACCATAAGCAAATCATGAACATATTGCAAACCCTACAGCGGGAATCCCTCACGCTTGCGCGACACGGAGGGCACAATAGGACAACACCAATAATAAAACATGCAATTCATACCAATCATAGCAATTCATCAATCACCGGTAGGACAACGAAAATCTACTCAGACATCATAGGATGGCAACACATCATTGGATAATAATATGAAGCATAAAGCACCATGTTCAAGTATAGGTACATCGGGTTGCGGGAGAGTGGACCGCTGGATATAGATGGGGGAAGGTGATGGAGATGTTGGTGAAGATGGCAGAGGTGTTGGTGTAGATCGCGGTGATGATGATGGCCCCCGGCAGCGTTCCGACGCCACCAGAAGCAAGGGGGAGAGAGCCCCCCTTCTTCTTCTTCTTCTTCTTCTTCCTTGACCTTCTACCTAGATGGGAGAAGGGTTTCCCCTCTGGTCCTTGGCTCCCATGGCATGGGAGGGGCGAGAGCCCCTCCGAGATTGGATCTGTCTCTCTGTGTCTCTCTGTTTCTGGGCTCGCAAATTCTGCCCTTTCACCGTTTCTTTTATGTCCGGAGATCTGTAACTCCGATTGGGGTGAATCTTTCGCCCAGATTTTTCTCATAAAATTAGCTTTATTGCGGCAAAAGAAGAGCGTCAACCGCCTTATGGGGTGCCCACGAGGGTCCAGGGTGCACCTGCCTCCCTGGGGTGCGCCCCCTGCCTCATGGCCCCCTCGGGCACCGTCTCGCGTTGATTCTTCCTCCCAAAAATCACAAATATTCCAAAATAATTCTCCGTCCATTTTTATCCCGTTTGTACTCCGTTTGATATTGGGTTTTTGCGAAACATAAAACATGCAACAAACAGGAAATGGCACTCGGCACTAGATCACTATGTTAGTCCCAAAAATAGTATAAAAAGTTGCCAAAACTATATGAAAGTTGAATAATATTGGCATGGAACAATCAAAAATTATAGATACGACGGAGACGTATCACACCCCCTTTCCTTCTCCTACTCCCTCTCCTTCCCCTTTTCCCGCTCCGGTAGAAGGAAAAAAGGGTGGGGCCGAATCCTACTAGGACTGGAGTCCTAGTAGGACTCCCCTCTCCTTGGCGCGCCCCTTGTTGGAGGGCCTCCTCCTCCCCTCCTTTATATACGGGGGCAGGGGGGTACCCCAAAGGCACAACAGACAATCTCTTCACCATGTGTGGTGCCCCCTCCACAGTTTTACACCTCGGTCATATCGTCGTAGTGCTTAGGCGAAGCCCTGCACTGGTAACTTCATCATCACCATCACCACGTCGTCATCCTGACGGAACTCTCCCTCGACCTCAGCTAGATCTAGAGTTCGAGGGACGTCACCGATCTGAACGTGTGCAGATCGTGGAGGTGTCATGTGTTCGGTACTTGATCGGTCGGATCATGAAGACGTACGACTACATCAACCGCATTGTCATAACGCTTCCGCTCTCGGTCTACGAGGGTACGTGGAAACACTCTCCCCTCTCGTTGCTATGCATCACCTAGATAGATGTTGCGTGATCGTAGGTAATTTTTTGAAATTACCGTGTTCCCAACATTGGCATCCGAGCCAGGTCTATGCATAGATGTTATATGCACGAGTAGAACACAAGAGTTGTGGGCGATAATAGTCATACTTTGATTCGGTGGTATTGTTGGATGAAGCGGCTCAGACCGACATTACGCGTACGCTTACGCGAGAATGGTTCTACCGACGTGCTTTGCACATAGGTGGTTGGTGAGTGTCTGTTTCTCCAACTTTAGTTGAATCGAGTGTGGATACGCTCGGTCCTTGTTGAAGGTTAAAACAACACACTTGACGAAAAATCGTTGTGGTTTTGATGCGTAGGTAAGAATGGTTCTTGCTAGAAGCCCGTAGAAGCCACGTAAAACTTGCAACAACAAAGTAGAGGATGTCTAACTTGTTTTTGCAGGGCTTGCTGTGATGTGATATGGTCAAGCATGATGTGATATAAATTTTTGTATGAGATGATCATGTTTTGTAACAAAGTTATCGGCAACTGGCAAGAGCCATATGGTTGTCGCTTTATTGTATGCAATGCAATCTCCATGTAATTGTTTTACTTTATCACTAAGTGGTAGCGATAGTTGTAGTAACAATAGGTGGAGAAACGACAATGATGCTACGATGGAGATCAAGGTGTCGCGTCGGTGATGAGATCATGACGATGCTTCGGTGATGGAGATCATGAGCACAAGATGATGATGGCCATATCATGTCACATATTTTGATTGCATGTGATGTTTATCCTTTATGCATCTTATTTTGCTTAGTATGGCGGTAGCATTATAAGATGATCCCTTACTAAATTTCAAGGTATAAGTGTTCTCCCTGAGTATGCACCGTTGCGATAGTTCTTCGTGCTGAGACACCACGTGATGATCAGGTGTGATAGGCTCTACGTTCACATACAACGGGTGCAAGCCAGTTTTGCACACGCAGAATACTCGGGTTAAACTTGACAAGCGTAGCATATGCAGATATGGCCTCGGAACACTGAGACCGAAAGGTCAAGCGTGAATCATATAGTAGATATGATCAACATAGTGATGTTCACCATTGAAAACTACTCCACCTCACTTGATGATCGGACATGGTTTAGTTGATTTGGATCACGTGATCACTTAGATGATTAGAGGGATGTCTATCTAAGTGGGAGTTCTTAAGTAATATGATTAATTGAACTTTAATTTATCATGAACTTAGATAGTATTTGGCAAATTATGTTGTAGATCAATAGCTTGCATTATAGCTTCCCTATGTTTTTATATGTTCCTAGAGAAAACTAAGTTGAAAGATGATAGTAGCAATGATGCGGATTAGGTCCGTGATCTGAGGTGTATCCTCATTGCTGCACAGAAGAATTATGTCCTTGATGCACTGCTAGGTGACAGACCTATTGGAGGAGCACATGCAGATGTTACGAACGTTTAGCTAGCTCAATATGATGACTACTTGATAGTTTTGTGCACCATGCTTTACGACTTAGAACCGGGACTTCAAAAACGTTTTTGAAACATCACGGAGCATATGAGATGTTCCAAGAGCTGAAATTGGTATTTCAGACTCATGCCCGTGTCAAGAGGTATGAGACCTCTGACAAGTACTTTGCCTAAAAGATGGAGGAGAATTGCTCAGCTAGTGAGCATGTTCTCAGAATGTCTGGGTACTACAATTGCTTGAATCAAGTGGGAGTTAATCTTCCAGATAAGATAGTGATTGACATAGTTCTCTAGTCACCATATACTAGAACTTCGTGGTGAACTATAGTATGCAAGGGATGACGAAAACGATTCCCGAGCTCTTCGTGATGCTGTAATTGACGAAGGTAGAAATCAAGAAAGAGCATCAAGTGTTGTTGATTAAACAAGACCACTAGTTTCAAATAAAGGGCAAAGGGAAAGAAACGAAACTTCAAGAAGAATGGCAAGCAAGTTGTCACTCCCGTGAAGAAGCCCAAAGCTGGACCTAAGCCTGAAACTAAGTGCTTCTACTGCAAAGGAAATGGTCACTGGAAGCGGAGTTACCCCAAATATTTGGTGGATAAGAAGGATGGCAAAGAGAACAAGGGTATATTTGATATACAGGTTATTGATGTGTACCTTACTAGTGTTTATAGTAGCCCCTGGGCATTTGATACTTGTTCGGCCGCTAAGATTAGTAACTCAAAACAGGAGTTACAGAATAAAACTAGCTGAGGGTGAAGTGACGATGTGTGTTGGAATTGGTTCCAAGATTGATAGGATCATCATCGCACACTCCCTATACTTTTAGGATTAGTGTTGAACCTAAATAAATTTTATTTGGTGTTTGCGTTAAAGCATGAATATGATTAGATCATGTTTATTGCAACACGGTTATTCATTTAAGACAGAGGATAATTGTTATTATATTTACATGAATAAAACCTTCTATGGTCATACACCCAATTTTGATGGTTTATTGAATCTCGATCATGGTAATACACATATTTATAATATTGATGCCAAAACATACAAAGTTGATAATGATAGTGCAACTTATTTGTGGCACTGCCGTTTGGGTCATATTGGTGTAAAGCGCATGAAGAAACTCCATAAAGATGGGCTTTTGGAATCACTTGATTATGAATCGTTTGATACTTGTGAACCGTGCCTTATGGGCAAGATGACTAAAACCCGTTCTTCGAAACAATGGAACGAGCTACTGACTTATTAGAAATAATACATACCGATGTATGCGGTCCAATGAGTGTTGAGGCTCGTGGCGGGTATCGTTATTTTCTGACCTTCACAAATGATTTGAGCAGATATGGGTATATCTACTTAATGAAACACAAGTCTGAAACATTTGAAAATTTCACAGAGTTTCAGAGTGAAGTGGAGAATCATCGTAACAAGCAAATAAAGTTTCTACGATCTGATTGTAGAGCTAAATATTTGAGTTATGAGTTTGGCCTTCATTTAAAACAATGTGGAATAGTTTCACAACTCACGCCACCTGGAACACCATGGCATAAAGGTGTGTCCGGACGTCATAACCGCACTTTATTAGATATGGTACAATCTATGATGTCTCTTACCGATTTACCACTATTGTTTTGGGCTTATGCATTAAAGACAGTTGCATTCACTTTAAATAGGGCACCATCAAAATCCGTTGAGACGACGCCTTATGAACTGTGGTTTGGCAAGAAACCAAAGTTGTCGTTTCTTAAAGTTTGGGGTTGCGATGCTTATGTGAAAAAGTTTCAACCTGATAAGCTCGAACCCAAATCAGAGAAATGCGTCTTCATAGGATACACAAAGGAAACTATTGGGTACACCTTCTATCACAAGATCTGAAGGCAAGATATTCGTTTCTAAGAATGGATCCTTTCTAGAGAAGGAGTTTCTCTGGAAAGAAGTGAGTGGGAGGAAAGTAGAACTTGATGAGATAATTGTACCTTCTCCCTTATTTGAAAGTAGTTCATAACAGAAATTAGTTCCCGTGATTCCTACACCAATTAGTGAGGGAGCTAATGATGATGATCATGAAGCTTGAGATCAAGTTATTACAGAACCTCGTAGGTTTTCCAGAATACGGTCCGCACCAGAGTGGTACAGTAATCCTATTCTGGAAGTCATGTTACTAGACCATGATGAACCTACGAACTATGAGGAAGCGATGATGAGCCCAGATTCCGCGAAGTGGCTAATATGAGATGGGATCCATGTATGAGAACAAAGTGTGAACTTTGGTGGACTTGCCCAATGATCGACAAGCCATATTAAATAAATGGATCTTCAAGAGGAAGACGGACACTGATAGTAGTGTTACTATCTACAAAGCTCGCATTGTCGCAAAAGTTTTTCGACAAGTTCAAGGAGTTGACTACGATGAGACTTTCTCACCCGTAGCGATGCTTAAGTCTGTTTGAATCATGTTAGCAATTGCTGCATTTTATGATTATGAAATTTGGCAAATGGATGTCAAAACTGCATTCCTGAATGGATTTCTAGAAGAAGAGTTGTATATGATGCAACCAGAATGTTTTGTCAATCCAAAGGATGCTAACAAAGTGTGCAAGCTCCAGCGATCCATCTATGGAATGGTGCAAGCATCTCAGAGTTGGAATATACGCTTTGATAAGTTGATCAAGCATATAGTTTTTACAGGCTTGGGGTGAAGCCTGTATTTACAAGAAAGTGAGTGGGAGCACTACAGCCTTTCTGATAAGTATATGTGATTGGCACATTGTTGATCAGAAATAATGTAGAATTTTCTAGAAAGCATAAAGGAGAGTTTGAAAGGAGATTTTTCAAAGAAACACCTCAGTGAAGCTACTTATATATTGGGCATCAAGATCTATAGAGATAGATCAAGACGCTTGATACGATTTTTCAATGAATACATACCTTGATAAGTTTTTTTGAAAGAGTTCAGAATGAATTAGTCAAAGAAGAAGTTCTTGCCTATATTACAAGGTGTAAAGTTGAGTAAGACTCAAGACCCGACCACAGCAGAAAATAGAAAGAGAATGAAAGTCATTCCCTATGCCTCAGCCATAGGTTCTATAAAGTATGTTGTGCTGTGTACCAGACTTATTGTGTACCTTGCCATGAGCTTGGCAAGGGGGTACAATAGTGATCTAAGAGTAGATCACTAGACAACGGTCAAAATTATCCTCAGTGGGGACTAAGGAAATGTTTCTTGGTGATGGGGGTGATTAAGAGTTTGTCATAAAGAGTTACATCGATGCAAGCTTTTACACCGATCCAGATGACTCTAAGTCTCAATCTGGATACATATTGAAAGTGGGAGCAATTAGCTAGAGCATCTCCATGCAGAGCATTGTAGACATAGAATATTTGCAAAATACATACGGCTCTGAATGTGACAAACACGTTGACTAAACTTCTCTCAAGAGCAAAACATGATCACACCTTAGTACTCTTTGGGTGTTAATCACATAACAATGTGAACTAGATGATTGATTCTAGTAAACCCTTTGGGTGTTGGTCACATGGCAATGTGAACTATGGGTATTAATCACATACATATGTGAACTATTGGTGTTAAATCACATGGTGATGTGAACTAGATTATTGACTCTAGTGCAAGTGGGAGACTGAAGGAAATATGCCATAGAGGCAATAATAAAGTTATTATTTATTTCCTTAATTCATGATAAATGTTTATTATTCATGCTAGAATTGTATTAACCAGAAACTTAGTACATGTGTGAATACATAGACAAAACTTATAGTCCCTAGTATGCCTCTACTTGACTAGCTCGTTAACCAAAGATGGTTATGTTTCCTAACCATAGAAATGTGTTGTCATTTGACGAATGGGATCACATCATTAGGAGAATGATGTGATGGATATGACCCATCCGTTAGCTTAGCATTATGATCGTGTCAGTTTCATTGCTACTGCTTTCTTCATGACTTATACAAGTTCCTCATACTATGAGATTATGCAACTCCCGAATACCGAAGGAACACTTTGTGTGCTACCAAACATCACAACGTAAAAGGGTGATTATAAAGGTGCTCCACAGGTGTCTTCGAAGGTGTTTGTTGGGTTGGCATATATCGAGATTAGGATTTGTCACTCCATGTTTTGGAGAGGTATCTCTGGGCCCTCTCGGTAATACTCATCACTATAAGCCTTGCAAGCATTGTAACTAATGAGTTAGTTGCCGGATGAAGTATTACGAACGAGTAAAGAGACTTGCCGGTAACGAGATTGAACTAGGTATAATGATACCGACGATCGAATCTCGTGCAAGTAACATACCGATGACAAAGGAAACAATGTATGTTGTTATGCAATTTGATCGATAAAGATCTTCGTAGAATTTGTAGGAACCAATATGAGCAGCCAGGTTCCTTTATTGGTTATTGATCGGAGACGTGTCTCGGTCATGTCTACATAGTTCTCGAATCCGTAGGGTCTGCACGCTTAATGTTCGATGACGATTGGTATTATGAGTTTATGTGATATGATGTACCAAAGTTTGTTCGGAGTCCCGGATGAGATCATGGACATGACGAGGAGTCTCGAAATGGTGGAGACATAAAGATTCATATATTGGAAGGTTGCATTTGGACATCGAAATGGTCCCGAGTGGTTCACGCATTTTTCTGGAGTACCGGGAGGTTACCGGAACCCCCTGGGAGAAGTTATGGGCCTTATGGGCCATAAGAGGGAAGCACACCAGCCCACAAGGGGCTGGTGCGCCCCTCTTTGGGCAGGAGGCCGAATTAGACGTGGGAAGGGGGCGCTACCCCCCTTTCCTTCTCCTACTCCCTCTCCTTCCCCCTTTCCCCCTCCTGTAGAAGGAAAAAAAGGGTGGGGCCGAATCCTACTAGGACTGGAGTCCTAGTAGGATCCCCTCTCCGTGGCGCGCCCCTTGTTGGGCGGCCTCCTCTCCTCCTTTAAATACGGGGTAGGGGGGCACCCCAAAGGCACAATAGACAATCTCTTAGCCGTGTGCGGTGCCCCCCTCCACAGTTTTACACCTCGGTCATATCATTGTAGTGCTTAGGCGATGCCCTGCACCGGTAACTTCATCATCACCGTCACCACGCCGTCGTCCTGATGGAACTCTCCCTCGGCCTCAGCTGGATCTAGAGTTCGAGGGACGTCACCGAGCTGAACGTGTGCAGATCGTGGAGGTGTCTGATACGTCTCCAATGTATCTACTTTTCCAAACACTTTTGCCCTTGTTTTGGACTCTAACTTGCATGATTTGAATGAAACTAACCCGGACTAATGTTGTTTTCAGTAGAACTGCCATGGTGTTGTTTATTGTGCAGAAAACAAAAGTTCTCAGAATGACCTCAAAAACCACGGAGATAACTTTTGGAAAATATAAAAATACTGTCGAAAGAATCAAGGCCAAGGGGCCCACACCCAGTCCATGAGGGTGGGGGGCGCGCCCCCTCCCCCTGGGCGCGCCCCCTGTCTCGTGGGCCCCCTGCTGCTCCACCGACCTCAACTCCAACTCTATATATTCTGTTTCGCGGAGAAAAAAATCAGAGAGAAAGTTTCATCCTGTTTTACGATACAGAGCCGCCACCAAGCCCTAATTTATCTCGGGAGGGCTTATCTAGAGTCCGTTCGGGGCTCCGGAAAGGGGGATTCAACGCCGTCGTCATAATCAACCATCCTCCATCACCAATTTCATGATGCTCACTGCCGTGCATGAGTAATTCCATCGTAGGCTTGCTAGACGGTGATGGGTTGGATGAGATTTACCATGTAATCAAGTTAGTTTGTTAGGGTTTGATCCCTAGTATCCACTATGTTCTGAGATTGATGTTGCTATGACTTTGCTATGCTTAATGCTTGTCACTAGTGCCCGAGTGCCATGATTTCAGATCTGAACCTATTATGTTTTCATGAATATATGTGAGTTCTTGATCCTATCTTGCAAGTCTATAGTCACCTATTATGTGTTATGATCCGACAACCCCGAAGTGACAATAATCGGGATACTTCTCGGTGATGACCGTAGTTTGAGGAGTTCATGTATTCACTATGTGTTAATGCTTTGGTCCGGTACTCTATTAAAAGGAGGCCTTAATATCCCTTAGTTTCCACTAGGACCCCGCTGCCACGGGAGAGTAGGACAAAAGATGTCATGCAAGTTCTTTTCCATAAGCACGTATGACTATATTCGGAATACATGCCAGCATTACACTGATGAACTGGAGCTAGTTCTGTGTCACCCTATGTTATAACTATTACATGAGGAATCGCATCCGACATAATTATCCATCACTGATCCAATGCCTACGAGCTTTTCACATTTGTGCTTCGCTTATTTACTTTTCCGTTGCTACTGTTATAACCACTACAAAACTACTATCTTTACTTTTGCCACTGTTACCATTACTATCATACTACTTTGCTACTAAATACTTTGCTGTAGATACTCAGTTATCCAGGTGTGGTTGAATTGACAACTCAACTGCTAATACTTGAGAATATTCTTTGGCTCCCCTTGTGTCGAATCAATAAATTTGGGTTGAATAATCTACCCTCGAAAGCTGTTGCGATCCCCTATACTTGTGGGTTATCAAGACTAATTTCTGGCGCCGTTGCCGGGGATCATAGCTCTATTCTTTGAGTCACTTGGGATTTATATCTGCTGATCACTATGAAGAACTTGAAAGACGCAAGAACTAAGATTTTTCCATCAACTACGAGGGGAGGTAAGTGAGGGAGTCCTGGATTAGGGGGTATCCGAACAGCCGGACTATACTTTGGCCGGACTATTGGACCACGAAGATACAAGACTCAAGACTTCGTCCCGTGTCCGGATGGGACTCTCCTTTGCATGGAATACAAGCTTGGAGAACCTTATAGTAGATTTCCTTCTTTGTAACCGACTCTGTGTAAACCCTAGCCCCCTCCGGTGTCTATATAAACCGGAGGGTTTGGTCCGTATAGGGACGATCAAGACAATCATAATCATCATAGGCTAGCTCCTAGGGTTTAGCCTCTACGATCTCGTGGTAGATCAACTCTTGTAATACTCATATCATCAAGATCAATCAAGCAGGAAGTAGGGTTTTACCTCCATCAAGAGGGCCCGAACCTGGGTAAAACATTGTGTCCCTTGCCACCTGTTACCATTAGCCTTAGACGCACACATCGGGACCCCCTACCCGAGATCCACCGGTTTTGACACTGACATTGGTGCTTTCATTGAGAGTTCCTCTGTGTCGTCGCTGCAAGGCTCGATGGCTCCTTCAATCATCAACAATGCGGTCCAAGGTGAGACCTTTCTCCCCAGACAGATTTTCGAGTTCAGCGGCTTCGCACTGCGGGCCAATTCGCTCGGCCATCTGGAGCAGATTGACAACTACGCCCCTGGCCATCAGGTCAGGTTCGGGAACTTGAACTACACGACCGATGTCCGCAAGACTTGATCTTCAACGGATTCGGGCCTGCGCTAGGAGCGCCGAACAGTCACGACGAGCATGGCTTAGACCTGCTGTCGGACAACACTCGGGATATTGCACCTGCAGAAGCCCCGGACCTAAATCCAGGGCAGATTGCGTCGTCCGAGGACGGGTGGATGGACCCCGCCCCAGAGGCTGCACACTCATCGGCGGTGGAGCCGAACACAGACTTCACCCCCAAGGAAGCCTGTGACACCGGACCCCCGGACTCGTGTCCTGCTGTAGGTTCTAGTCCGTGCACCCCCGAGCCCACCGAATCTGGTTGGGCTCTGGTAATGGAGTCCACCATTGTGGATATCTTCCAGCACTCGCCCTTTGGCGACATGCTAAACTCGTTAAAGTCTCTCTCTTTGTCAGGAGACTCTTGGCCGAACTATGTCCGGCTCGAGTGGAAAGCAGGCGACGAGGGAATTCGTTGCCCACCAACCACCCACTTCATAGCCACGGTCGATCATTTGACCGATGTGCTTGATTTCGACTTTGAAGACATCGACGGTGTGGACGACGATGTAGGAGAAGATCAGGAACCACCGCCCACGGGGCGTTGGACAGCCACCTCCTCATATGATATATATATGGTTGACACTCCGAAACAAACCAATGGCGATGAGGCAATGGAGGATAACCCCTCAAGGAAGAAAGCAAAGCATGGGCGTCATCGGCGCCGCTCCAAGCCCCTCCACAGCAATACCGGCACAGGAGACGGAAACAATCTGGATGGTGCCGAAGACGAATACAACCCCGATTAGCCTGCCTTCGAGCAGGCCGAACAGGAGGACAGGCAGGTTAGTCCGTACGAACAGGCAACAGATGGATACCCGGAGGAGGAAAACTACATGCCCCCCTCCGAAGACGAGATTAGCCTCGGCGATGACGAGTTCGGCGTGCCTTAGGACCCCGTAGAGCAGGAGCGCTTCAAGCGCCGACTTATGGCAACTGTGAGGAGCCTGAAAAAGAAGCAGCATCAGCTCCAAGCTGATCAAGACCTACTCACAGATAGATGGACTGAAGTCCTGGCAGCCGAGGAATATGGACTCGAGCGCCACACGGCTGACCGGCCACCTCGTGGCTAGGATAAAATGGCGTATCAGCCTGAATACTAGCCCGCAACCCTACGCCAATACACTACGGCCCGGGACAATAGGTAGGACCTGCAAGATATACTGGAAAACAAGGCAGGATAGCCAAGATCGATCTACGGATCGAGGGGGCGCGCCCCAACACGTGACGATGATCATCACGCTGGATACCCTATCAACAAGTCCAGTCGGGCCAAATACAGCCAACTAGACTCATTCGAACTGCGTAGCCACATAGCTCGGCATAGAGGCACCACACACCCCCTCTGCTTCACTGACGAAGTGATGGATCATGAATTCACAAAAGGGTTTAAACCCATAAACATTGAATCATACGATGGCACAACAGACCCCACAGTATGGATTGAAGATTTCCTTCTCCACATTCACATGGCCCGCGGTGACGATCTACACGCCATCAAGTATCTTCCCCTTAAGCTCAAAGGACCGGCCCAGCACTGGCTAAATAGCCTACCGGTAAACTCCATCGGCAGTTGGGAAAACCTGGAGGACGCATTCCTCGACAACTTCCAGGGCACGTACGTATGACCACCGGACGCTGATGACTTGAGTCACATTACCCAACAGCCCGGAGAGTCAGCCAGGAAATTCTGGACTCGGTTCCTAACCAAAAAGAACCAAATTGTTGACTATCCGGACGCCGAAGCTCTGGCAGCCTTTAAGCATAATATCCGTGATGAGTGGATCGCCGACACCTCGGCCAGGAAAAACCAAAGTCCGTGGCGGCCCTCACGACACTCATGACCCGCTTTTGCGCGGGCGAGGACAACTGGTTGGCTCGCAGTAGCACCACGCCAATAAATTCCGGCACCTCAGATGTCCGCGACAATACCGGCAAGCCACGGCGCAACCGACATAAGTGACAGAACAACAACGACAACACTGAAGACACGGCAGTCAACGCCGGATTCAGCGGCTCAAAATCCGGTCAGCGGAAAAAGCTGTTCAAAAGAAACAATCGGGGACCATCCAGCCTGGACCGCATACTTGATTGCTTGTGCCAAATTCATGGCACCCCGGATAAGCCAGCAAACCACACTAATAGAGACTGATGGGTGTTCAAACAAGCCAATAAAATAAACACCGAGAACAAGGACAAGGGGCTGCACAGCGACGATGATGAGGAGCCCCGGCATCCGAACACGAGGGTACAGAAGAAATTTCCTCCCCAGGTGAAAACGGTCAATATGATCTACGCCACCCACATCCCCAAACGGGAATGGAAGCGAGCACTATGGGACGTCTATGCGATGGAGCCAGTCGCCCCAAAATTCAACCCATGGTCAGTCTGTCTGATCACCTTTGATCGTAGGGATCACCCTACCAGTATCTGTCACGGCGGTTCAGCCGCATTGGTCCTAGACCCAATCATCAACGGATTCCACCTTACGTGAGTCCTTATGGATGGCGGCAGTAGCCTGAACCTGCTTTATCAGGACACAGTGTGCAAAATGGGCATCGACCCTTCAAGGATCAAGCCCACCAAAGCCACCTTCAAAGGTGTAATTCCAGGAGTACAGGCCCGTTGCACGGGATCCATAACACTGGAAGTGGTCTTCGGATCTCCGGATAACTTCCGAAGCGAGGAGTTAATCTTCGATATCGTCCCTTTCCGTAGTGGTTATCATGCACTGCTTGGACGAACCGCATTCGCTCGATTCAATGCGGTACCACACTATGCATACCTCAAGCTCAAAATGCCAGGACCTCGCCGGATCATAACAGTCAATGGAAACATGGACCGCTCTCTCCGTACAGAAGAGCATACTGCAGCCCTCGCGGCAGAAGTACAAACCAGCCTTCTCCGGCAAACCACCAATCCGGCGACAACAACGCCAAACACCGTCAAGCGAGTCCGGAGTACCCCGCAACAGGATCGCCAGGCACGCCAAGAGCGCGACTAGCAGTCCGGCCTCCGCTCCAGCCCCATTAAGGCAAGTTGTGCCATGTGTACACAATTATGCACTCAAAATACCATGGGCATAGGCGTAGGCGCAATAGTGATGCAGTCAACAGTGCGGTTAAGCCACAACATACTTTAATAACCCCCCTTTTTATCTTTCAGGACCCAGCTTTAGAGCAGCCTCTTCAGAAGAGCCGGATTACCGGACTTTCACAGGAGAGAAAACCAAGGAGGCAAAAGGCTTTGCGCACAAAGGGAATACCCAGGTGGAATCTGTTCATGATTGTTATACCTGTTTTATATACCTACATGCGGCCCGCCCTTGGATAGGACATGTCAAATATTCCTATTTTCTTTTGCTTAACGCATCCATTGTAAACATACACTTAGACGTATTATTCATCAATGGGAGATAATATATAGCGTCAGCTTATTATTCCTATCTGCACATTTTTCATATAAATGCTTATTTAATATTGCATCCGTATACCTTGGTATGTTCAGTTTGCCAGGGGCTTCTTATGGCGCCCCATAATACGGCAAGATAAGTCCAAACACTTTTGACAGTGCGGCACCCCGAACTTATAGCATTATATGCATCAGCTCCGAATCATGTCTTGGGTCAATAGTTGGGTTTGCTCGGCTCCCTTGTTTTGGTACCTTATGTTCCATTATATCGGCTAAGGTAGCACAAGGAGAACTACTGCGATTGTGTCCCGGTTCTTCCGGACGAGCACCTCAGTAGAGAAAGCCGAAAACTGACCGGCATGATGCGGCGGGAGCTGGTCGCTGTTCGAGAGGTCTTAAAATCCTTAAATATTTTTTCCGCTTTAGGCGAGGAATCGGCCTCGTCCGATTTAGGCGTATATAGTGCCCCAATTCGGCTTTCCGAATTCTAGGGGCTTCAGCGAAATTTAAAATTGTAGACTTCTATGGCTAAGTGAAAGTTATAAAGCCGCATAGTCCGATTGTCTTGTTCGCTGCGCCAAACACCTCCTTCAGGGACCAAAAATTTGGATAAAGAGTGTCTGGGTTTTTTCCATGAACACCCTAGTACTAGTTATGTGGGGGCGGAAGCCAACGACTGGGCTACTTTCAGAATTTTATAAACAGCCGCACAGAAGGCAATATTTTAAATAAAAAAAGCGCTATATAGCGCAAATAAACTTCGTCTTTATATTACAAAAACGACAGAAGTACATTCACTCAAAGATCGTGTCCTTGGTACATTCATTGGCCACGAGACGAGCGCCTTTCATAACGCCATCATAATATTTTTCGGGGCAACGATGCGCCTTGCCCTCCGGCGGTCCATCCTTCACCAGCTTCTCCGCATCCAGCTTGCCCCAATGCACCTTCGCATGGGCAAAGGCTCGGCGGGCACCCTCAATGCAAACGGATCGCTTGATCACTTCAAGCCGCGGACAGACATTTACCATACACTTTATCAGGCCGAAGTAGCTGGCCGGCAGGGGCTCACCAGGCCACATCCGGACTATGAAATCTTTCATAGCCACTTCGGCCACTCTGTGGAGTTCAACCAATTGCTTCAATTGGTCACTCAGAGGCATCGGGTGTTTGGCTCCAGCATACTGGGACCAGAACAGCTTCTCTGTTGAGCTCCCCTCCTTGGCACGATAGAACTCCACAGCATCTGATACGCTGCGTGGCAGATCTGCGAATGCCCCTGGAGAGCTCCGAATTCGGGTAAGTAAAAGAAACATCTCCTCCACATGCTTGCTTTGCATAAAGAATGTCTTACCCGCCGCTATCTTCTTGGCCGCCTGGATTTCCTGTTGGGCCTTTGCGGCTTCGGCCTTGGCGTCTTTCATGCCCAACAGGGCCTTCGCAAGTTCAGACTCCTTCGTCTTTAAGTCACGCTCCAAGGACTCGAACTTCTTGCCGAGCTCCTGGAGCTCTTGCTGTACCTCGCCCACCCTAGCATTTTGCTTTTCACGCTCAATGCGCTCCATGGCCGCCTTGTCTTCGGCCTCGGATAGCGCTTTCTTCAGGGACGCCACTTCGGTCGTGGCCCCTATTACACAATCATGACGCTTTTTTCGTTAGCATCACCAATTTTGTCTATTCTTTATGATATGAGAACAGGGTATCACTCACCTTTGTTCTCTTTGAGCTACCTCTTCGTGAGGCTGAGCTCTCCTTGGGCCTGCTCCAGGTCCCGTTTGAGTCTGGTGACCTCCGCTATGTGGATAGCAGCGGCAAGCAGCACCGCCTGCTTATAAACATAGACACCTACTATTAGACTCCTATGGACTTTAACTGACCCTCCGTTTGGCTTTTCTTTCCGAACGCCAAACAGAGTATCAGGGGCTACTGTCTATCGGGTGATAATTTCCAAACTTTTAATTACTTACCTCAAAACCTGTTAGGAGGCTGGTACAGGCTTCGGTCAATCCGCTTGAACCCTCTGAATCACCGCACTCATAAGAGTACGGTGCTCTTCATCCATGGAAGCGCCGTGAAGCGCTTCCAGCAGACTATCTGACGCCTCTGGCGTAACAGAAGTTATCGGCATGGACGGATCGCCCTTCTTGGCGAGGGGCTGCCTGCCCGAATCCAAAACCTTTGGGGATTCCGGCATAGTGTCCGGCCGGGAGACCGGCTTGCTGCGGCTCCCGTCGGCACAATCCGCGGGGATCTTACGCCCCGTGTGCCCGGCGTCTGGAATTTCGCCTTGGGGCGTCTCCAGAGTCGCCTCCCCTTGCTCTGGGAGCCTTTGGGACAACACCTCCGTGTCATCCGCAGGCCGAGGGGAAGTGTCCGTTGGGAGCGAGTTCATCGCCGAATCGCTCAAAGACCCATCCGAAGAGGATACCTCGGGATGGACCCTGGACAGACTGCATATACGTGTTCGGCGTTATAACAGACTATGAAGCGAAGTCGCACTAAAGTACAACAGAGTACGGATACTCACGATCTTACTAGGGGCTTCCCCCTGGGCAGCCACTCCTCCTCACTATAGGCGGCCGTGGTAGAGTAATCCGGAAGGGACACCTTTCCCTTCTTGGGCGTTCTAGCCTCCCCCTCGGAGGCAGCTTTGCTTTTCTTCTCCTCCCAAGTGCAGGGAGGCGGAGTTTCCTCGTGTTTCCCCCCCCCCCCCCCCCGCCTCCGCGGGAGGAATCCGCCTCGTCGTCTTCGGAGGACGAGTTTATGATGGCCTTGCGCCGGGGGCCCTTCCTGGTCCCCTGGGTCGCCCTCTTAGGCCCTTTGGCCTCCTCAGGTGGGGCGGCCCCTTCCTTTTCCTCCTCCCCTTCGGGGGAGGAGTGTGCCTTGTCGTCTTCGGACGAGGCATCTGGTACGACCTTACGCCGGAGACTCTTCCTGGTCCCCGGGGCCTTCGTTTCGGCCTTCTTTTCCGGCGTCTTGTAGGGTGCCGGCACTAGCATCTCCGTCAGGAGAGCATCTACTGGACCTTCTGGCAGTGGAGCCGGACAGTCAATCCGCTCCGCCGTCACCTGATACGTCCATTTTGCATCATGCTTTTATATCGATATTTATCGCATTATGGGCTGTTATTTCACGTTATGTCACAATACTTATGGCTATTCTCTCTTATTTTACAAGGTTTACATGAAGAGGGAGAATGCCGGCAGCTAGAATTCTGGGCTAGAAAAGGAGCAAATATTGAAGGACTATTCCGTGCAAAATAAATAATGAAAAATCGTTGCCAAAGATGAAGGCCAGGAGGCCCATACCCTGCTCACGAGGGTGGGGGGCGCGCCCCCCTGGGCACGCCCCCCTACCTCGTGGGCCCCCTGGTGGCCCTCCGACGTCCATCTTCTCCCATATGAAGTCTTTTGATGAGGAAAAAATAGTAGAGAACCTTTCGGGACGAGACTCCGCCGCCACGAGGCGGAACCTTGGCGGAACCAATCTAGGGCTCCGGCAGAGCTATTCTACTGAGGACACTTCCCTTCGGGAGGGGGAAATCATCACCATCGTCATCACCAATGCTCCTCTCACCGGGAGAGGGCAATCTCCATCAACATCTTCACCAGCACCATCTCATCTCCAAACCCTAGTTCATCTCTTGTATCCAATTCTTGTCTCCAAGTACGAGATTGGTGCTAGTAGGTTGCTAGTAGTGTTGATTACTCCTTGTAGTTGATGCTAGTTGGTTTATTTGGTGGAAGATCATATGTTCAGATCCTTTATGCACAATATTACCCCTCTGATTATGAACATGAATATGATTTGTGAGTAGTTACGTTTGTTCCTGAGGACAAGGGAGAAGTCTTGCTATTAGTAGTCATGTGAATTTGGTATTCGTTCAATATTTTGATAAGATGTATGTTGTCTAACCTCTAGTGGTGTTATGTGAACGTCGACTACATAACACTTCACCATTATTTGGGCCTAGAGGAAGGCATTGGGAAGTAATAAGTAGATGATGGGTTGCTAGAGTGATAGAAGCTTAAACCCTAGTTTATGCGTTGCTTCGTAAGGGGCTGATTTGGATCCATATGTTTCATGCTATGGTTAGGTTTACCTTAATACTTTTGTTGTAGTTGCGGATGCTTGCAATAGAGGTTAATCATAAGTGGGATGCTTGTCCAAGTAAGGGAAGTACCCAAGCACCGGTCGACCCACATATCAAATTATCAACGTACCGAACGCGAATCATATGAGCATGATGAAAACTAGCTTGACGATATTCCCATGTGTCCTCAGGAGTGCTTTTCCTATTATAAGAGTTTGTCCAGGCTTGTCCTTTGCTACAAAAAGGATTGGGCCACCATGCTGCACTTATTTAGTTTTGTTACTTGTTGCTCGTTGCCATTTATCTTATCACAAAACTATCTGTTACCACTTATTTCAGTACTTGCAAAGAATACCTTGCTGAAAATCGCTTATCATTTCCTTCTGCTCCTCGTTGGGTTCGACACTCTTACTTATCGAAAGGACTACGATAGATCCCCTATACTTGTGGGACATCAAGACTCTTTTCTGGCACCGTTGCCGGGGAGTGAAGCGCCTTTGGTAGGTGGAATTTGGTAAGGAAAAATTTATTTAGTGTGCTGAAATTTTCTGTCACTTGTTACCATGGAAAGTAATTGCTTGAGGGGCTTGTTCGGGGTATCTTCATCCTGTCCAGTTGAGCCAAGAGTTGCTCCTCAACCTACTGAACCTACTGAATCTATTGAAAATGAAACTGCTTTTTAGATTCCTTCGGGTATGATGGAAAAACTGCTAGCTAACACTTTCGCAGGAGATGGAACAAAGCATCCTGACGAACATCTACGCTTTGTGGATGACATATGTGGACTATTTAAGCTTGCAGGTATACCCGATGATGTTGTTAAGAGGAAGGCTTTCCCTTTATCTTTGGGGGGAGACGCATTGACATGGTATAGGCTATGTGATGATACGAGATCATGGAACTATAAAAGATTGAAATTTGAATTTCATCAAAAGTATTACCCTATGCATCTTGTTCATTGTGATCGCAATTATATATATAATTTTTGGCCTCGCGAAGGAGAATGCATCGCTCAAGCTTGGGGGAGGCTTAAATCAATGTTATATTCATGCCCCAATCATGAGCTTTCAAAATTGACAATTCTACAGAATTTTTATGCTCGGCTTTCTGATAATAATCACACCATGCTCGATACTTCTTGTGCTGGCACTTTTATGATGAAGTCTATTGAATTTGGATGGAATTTATTGGATAGAATTAAACGCAACTCTGAAGATTGGGACCTCGATGAAGGTAAGGAGTCAGGTATGACACCTAAGTTTGATTGTGTTAAATCTTTTATGGATACCGATATTTTCCGTAAGTTTAGTACTAAATATGGACTTGACTCTGAGATAGTAGCTTCTTTCTGTGAATCTTTTGCTACTTATGTTGATCTCCCCAAGGAGAAGTGGTTTAAATATCATCCTCCCATAGAAGTAAAAGTAGCTGCACCTATTAAAGTTGAAGAAAAGATTGTCACTTATAATGATCGTATTGTTCCTACTTCTTATGTTGAGAAACCTCCTTTCCCTGTTAGAATGAAGGATCATGCTAAAGCTTCAACTGTTGTTCGTAAAAGCAATACTAGGACTTATACACCTCCTGAGCAAGTCAAAGTAGAACCCAATATTGCCATTGTTAAAGATCTCTTGTCTGATAATATTGATGGGCATGTTATTCAATTCACTGGTGAAACTGCTAGAATTGCTAAACCCTGTGATAGAGATAAAAATAGACCTGTGGTAGGCATGCCTGTTATTTCTGTTAAAATAGGAGATCATTGTTATCATGGCTTATGTGATATGGGTGCTAGTGCTAGTGTTATACCCATTGACTTATTCAAAGAAATTATGCATGATATTGCACCTGCTGAGTTAGAAGATATTGATGTTACAATTAAACTTGCCAATAGAGATACTATATCTCCAATGGGAATTGTTAGAGATGTTGAAGTCTTGTGTGGGAAAACCAAATATCCCGCTGATTTTCTTGTTCTTGGTTCTCCACAAGATAGCTTTTGTCCCATTATATTTGGTAGACCCTTCTTGCGTACTGTTAATGCTAAGATAGACTGCAAAAAGAATTTTGTTACTGTTGGCTTGGACGATATGGTCCATGAGTTTAATTTTTCTAAATTTAGTAAACAACATCGTGAGGAAGAATTGCCTAGTAAGGATGAAATTATTGGTCTTGCTTCTATTGCTATACCTCCTAGTGATCCTTTAGAACACTATTTGCTAGACCATGAAAATGATATGTTCATGAATGAAAGAAGGGAAATAGATGAAGTATTCTTTAAACAGGAACCTATTCCGCAACACAATTTGCCTGTTGAAATCCTAGGGGATCCTCCTCCACCTAAGGGTGATCCCGTGTTTGAGCTTAAACCGTTGTCTGATAATCTTAAATATGCTTATGTTGATGAAAAGAAAATATATCCTGTTATTATTAGCGCTAACCTTTCAGAGCATGAAGAAGAAAGATTATTGAAAACTCTAAAGAAGCATCGTGCTGCTATTGGATATATTCTGGATGATCTTAAGGGCATCAGTCCCACTCTATGTCAACATAAAATAAATTTGGAAGCTGATGCCAAACCAGTTTGTGATCCTCAACGACATTTGAATCCTAAACACTACAAGAAATATGTCAACTTGTGACCTTGACTATTGGTCACTGAAAGGTCATTGTTTTTCATTTGTGACCTTTTTTTGACCAAAAACAGAAGGTCAAAAGCTTAGGGTCGTTAACTGACTATAGCGACCTTCTCTATGAGAAGGTCGTAGACGTTTACGACCAAAATATTCCTACTGTGGCGTTTTGGTCACTAGCAACCTCCCCAGGCCACGTAGGCATCCAGCGTGGCAAGCTGATGTGGCACAAGATTCAGCCGGTCCAATTCGGTGTTTATATGGGCCGAGCCCATTAATTCGGCCTTTTTAATATTTATTTTTCCTATTAATTTTTGCTAGCTACATGGGCTAGCCTAGCAATTCGGCCTTTTTATTTCATGGGTCATGGCCTTTTTGTACAACAGTTTTAGTTTTTTTTATAAAATGGGTCCACTAGTCAAACAGGTCTCACTTGTCAGGTTCTGATAAGTGGGTCCTAGCTATTAGGCCCAGATTCTTCATATTTCAATTTGACAATAAGAAAATAACCAGTAGTTAAATTGGCAAGCAAAAAACACACATGATACTTCAAATAAAAATAGCCAGATTCAATACAAGCTCTACAAATGACACGTCCTACAAGCTGTGGCATATACAAGCTTATTTACAAGCTCTAGGAATGACACGTCCTACAAGCTGTAGCATTTACAAGTTCTACAAGTTACACATAATACAAGCTTAGTTGATACAAGCTCTACAACTATGGGGAATCAGTTACAAGCTCTACAAGTGTTTTCTTCTTCTACATGTAGCTCCTTCAATAGCGATCAAATGCCGGACTCACTTGAGAGTCAGGACTGGGCCTTCCACGGACGCCCTGTTACATGAATCAGCTGATAAAAAATAGAAAAACTGGAGCCAATATATTATGAACATTCCATTCAAAAAAGGAGTAAAGGACATTCTTTGTTTCATCACATTATAAAGGAGCAGCACAAACCACAACTTTACTCGACACACATACACATACACACATGAATATTAAGCTCAGTTCCATCAACTATATCATGGTTTAACAGCTGGCCTCAGCATCATCAAACCACCATGCTTATGATCATAATCTAAGCATATCATCAAACAAAACCTACACAGATAAAGATCACAGCACATCAAGCCACAGGCGCACCAGCGCTGGCATGAGATTCAACGCAACAGCAATGGGGTACCACAACAGCATGAAAAACCTAAGCATACTAGAGAAAATAGATAGTTGGTGCTAGAGGGACTGGTGAATTACCTCAATGGCGTACTTGATGGGTGATGATGGTCCTTCTCAAGTAGTTGTCGTCCATAGTTAAGAGGTTTCATACATCTGTCTACAACAATCAGCAAACCAGAAATCAGAACGAATACTTCAATCTCATAAGAAGTTTAAAAAAGACTAGCAGGACAGAAATATGTGGACTACTTCTAAAATGGTACATATAGCACATGCCCAAACAAATATGTGATTTCAAGGTCCCACTGAATATTACAGCAGTTAACAACAAGTGAAATTATTGTGATGTGCAAAATTTACAGTAAATACTCCACTGAATATTACTGAAACTTAACAGAAGTTAACTAAGCTTTTTCAGTTTTAGAATATACAAGTCAGAAAATAAGCTTGCAAGCAAGTTTATGTAAGTAATGCACACTGGAGTACAATACTTCTATGGATTTCTATGGATTTCTGCAAATAATATACTAGTGGCAATCTTATCACCATTAATAGTACAATAAACTCAGATCTTATAGATCAAATTGAACACTATATATGCAGAATATTTACAGCTAAGATTTATCTTTGGACTATATTTGGACACTAAATATGCAGAATATTTTAGATTACCAACAATAAAAGTTCATGACTGTCAACCAGGAATGTACACCTTCTGGCAATCAGTTAAAACAAGGGAAGAATCTATATATCACATTCAAGGAACTAAGTTGATATTATCAGCATCCAAAATCCTTTGAAAAGCCTACATGTGAAACTAGAAGAAGCATAGCGGCCCGATGTGCCTAGGGGTCAGGGAGGAGGACGATGAGAGAGCGCAGCGGCATCCATGGCGTTGGAGCCAAACAGGCCTCCATGGCCATAGTCAACTCCCTCTTCTACCGCTTTCAACAAGAACTTGTGATCCCTGTAATGTACCCCTGTCAAAAAAAGCAACACATAAGCATATGGAAGAAAGCCTTTTGAGCAGCTCTCCAATTACATAGAACAACAAATGTAGCAAAGGGCCCCGCGATGGTCAGATATGCCTTGCCTTGTTGTGTGGTGAGTAAGAACTAGAGAGAGGAAATGGTAATTAGTACCTTCCTGATGCCCGTGAAACGCAGAAGCAACTACGATAGTCCCATCCGTGGTCTCCACAACTGCAAAAGAATGAAGAAGATGGTTACTGAGGCACCCAAGTTACTTCATAATCTGCACATGATTTACCCAAAATGTAGCGCCTATGTAGAAGAAACTATGAAATGTGTAGAAGAATCATCACATGAACAAACAAACAAGACCCCCATGAACTTGGAAGGCTGTGAACACTAGCAGGACGCACGACAGACCTTGGAAGACTGACTGCGTGTAACATGTGAAGAATACAAATAACACAGGGGCATAATACCAATCCTACACACTTCACTTCTATGCTGGTAGGAATAGGATAACATACAAGAATTAGTACATCCTGAATCACGATTGGATGTGACAAAGATGCAAAAAATATACAGAGTAGTTGATTCCTAAGCATGATAACATATAAACATGTCAAGGCACACTGTCAGTTACTATGACTAACATTTTTGTCAACAGACGCTACAAACAAGTCACGTGTTGGTCACACATTAGCACATGAAGCTACCAACCGAATGAATCTTTTGCTTCTAGAAACACTCTGTTCAATCACAAGATATAGAATGCAGTATAGAACTCAGTTCAGCACAAACCACATTGTACAATCTTTTAACTCTGTTCAGCAAAAACTAGAGAGTATAGTCTACAACTCTGTTTAGGTAAAACTACAGAGTACTAAACTCTACACCAGTACCGACCCTGTCGGCTGTTCCTTGCTCTGAAACTCTGTCACTTCTATGCTAGTACTATAAAGTAGTACTCCACAACGTCCGTACTCGATCGGTATTGCTGTATGATGGCCAAGTACCCCAACGAATGCAAAATGCAACCTGTTCCGACTACACAAAGTTCAGCTACACTGGTAGGCACTTGACACCCCCCAACTACGTCTATAAGCCTTGCTCTACAGTTCAATTGAAACTAACTCACGTGCGCAAGAAACAAAAATACCTTGCATGTATTTATGCGTTGGCTTCAGGGGACTACAACTACGCAAAGAGGAGGAGGGTGTCAACCGTTGCTGCACTGGAGGCACCATCAAGGAATAGCCTCCAGCTCCTAACATACGGAAGAGATCCATCAAGCACTAACCAACTCTTGACCTCGGCATCACTATCTAGTGCATATCATGAACAGATCTGACGCGGCAAGCGAGAACGAACCAAGGATAAAGGCGGGAGGGAGATGGGTCTCATCTATTACCTGGAAGAGACGCCCGCTGCCAGTCGCCGGTCCGGTCGCAGTCGCCGGAGCCGAGGGAGCCGATGGCGCTGTCCCGTCCTGGTGGCCGGAGACCCTAGACAGGCCACGCGCATGCCGGATCCGGCCAGATTGATGGAGCGCCGTGCTCGTCGGCGAGCAAGAAAGCCGTGGTTGCTGGGCGGCGACGCCTCTATCTCCGACGAAGTCGAGGCGGGCGGTGGAGAGCAGGGCCGATCGAGATCACAGAGGGAGGGAGAGGGTTGGGGGTGGGGGGCATGGGTGCGTGGGGGCTGAGGGGGTGATGGAGATGGATCCATGAGGTCCGCTGCCATGGCTTTCCGATCCGCACGACTGTCACCGTGGTTTTGGATCTGCGGGAAGGGGAGAGGATGGCGATGGCGGCGGCGGCGAATGGATCTGGGAGAGAGAGGACGAGTGGTGTGCGGGGGATGAGTGGTGTGCGGGGGAGAGTGGGTGGATGTGGGTGGGTGAGAGGGTGGACGTTGGATCCATCCGCCGTGGACGGCTCAGATTTCATAGAGCGGGGCGATCCGCGTGAGAGATCCTGATTGGTTCGATATTTTTGTCATTTAAAATAGTTTCTAAGTGCTAAAACATAGTAAAATGTGAAGCAACTGCCTGTATTATTTTGCAAAATGGCACCACTAAAATTTTCACTCAAATTATACCACATTTTATGAATGATCACAAACTTTAATGCATTTCCAATCTTTCTACCTATTTTTGGCCATTTAAATGGGTTCCTTCCAAATTAGCTGGGATGGGTCAAATTTGAACTACACCTACTTCATATCTTGCTTGTTATTTTTTACATAAATCATTTTAAGATACACAAGTATATATTTCATCAGAGATGCGCCAATAGTTTTGCAAGATTCCACACATAGATACAAATGGTCAATCCCGCCGTTTTGACCGCATTTTGAAACGGGCATAAAAAATTAAAAAAAAATCAAAAAATTGGAAAACCTTCGCATTGTGTAATTATATGTGACCAAGTTTCCAGGAAAAACAATAAACTTGTAATACAGAAATTTATTTAAAAAAGTGTTCTCAGAAATGAGTTCTCATGCGTGAAGATTCATGGCTTTCAAGCCAAATGATCAATCTTATGGCCACATTCATGGCATAGTTTGTTCAAATGACCTCATTTTGTGCACAAGGGTGCATCTTGGAATTCCAAACAATGTTGCCTAAGGGAGATTTCACTTTCATTGCACAAAAGAGCCATTTTCCATTTTTCGAGTGCCCAAAAGGAGGTTTTTTTGTGAAGGACCTCCCAAATAATTGTTGCAAAATTGGACCAAATCAAATTTCTAAAATACTAGGCCATATAATGCACAATTGACCAAATGGTTGGGTGTCAAAAGATTCGATCCACCTCTGGTGAAAAAGACAAATTTCCGCCGATTTAGTAGGAAGCGGGTCAAATTTGAACTGCAGCTGCCACATAGTTTGCTTTTTATTTTTTCTAAAAATCATTTTAGGTACAAAAGTATTTATTTTATCAGAGAAACACCAAAAAAATTCCAAGATTCAAGAACTAGCTAGTAACGGTCATTCCCGCCGTTTTGACCGCATTTTGAAACGGGCATAAAAAATTCAAAAAAAATCAAAAAATTGGAAAACCTTCGCATTGTGTCATTATATGTGACCAAGTTTCCAGGAAAAATAATAAACTTGTAATATGGAAATTTATTTAAAAAAGTGTTCTCAGAAATGAGTTGTCATGCGTGAAGATTCATGGCTTTCAAGCCAAATGATCAATCTTATGGCCACATTCATGGCATAGTTTGTTCAAATGACCTCATATTGTGCACAAGGGTGCATCTTGGAATTCCAAACAATGTTGCCTAAGGGAGTTTTCACTTTCATTGCACAAAAGAGCCATTTTCCATTTTTCGAGTGCCCAAAAGAAGTTTTTTTTGTGAAGGACCTCCCAAATAATTGTTGCAAAATTGGACCAAATCAATTTTCTAAAATACTAGGCCATATTTAATGCACAATTGAGCAAATGGTTGGGTGTCAAAAGATTCGATCAACCTTTGGTGAAAAAGACAAATTTCCGCCGATTTAGTAGGAAGCGGGTCAAATTTGAACTGCAGCTGCCACATAGTTTGCTTTTTATTTTTTCTAAAAATCATTTTTAGGTACAAAAGTATCTATTTTATCAGAGAAACAGCAGAAAAATTCCAAGATTCAACAACTACCTAGTAACGGTCATTCCCGCCGTTTTGACCGCATTTTGAAACGGGCATAAAAAATTCAAAAAAAATCAAAAAAATGGAAAACCTTCACATTGTGTCATTATATGTGACCAAGTTTCGAGGAAAAATAATAAACTTGTAATACGGAAATTTATTTAAAAAAGTGTTCTCAGAAATGAGTTGTCATGCGTGAAGATTCATGGCTTTCAAGCCAAATGATCAATCTTATGGCCACATTCATGGCATAGTTTGTTCAAATGACCTCATATTGTGCACAAGGGTGCATCTTGGAATTCCAAACAATGTTGCCTAAGGGAGTTTTCACTTTCATTGCACAAAAGAGCCATTTTCCATTTTTCGAGTGCCCAAAAGGAGGTTTTTTTGTGAAGGACCTCTGAAATAATTGTTGCAAAATTGGACCAAATTAATTTTCTAAAATACTAGGCCATATATAATGCAAAATTGACTAAATGGTTGGGTGTCAAAATATTCGATCCACCTCTAGTGAAAAAGACGAATTTCCGATGATTTAGTAGGAAGCGGGTCAAATTTGAACTGCAGCTGCCACATAGTTTACTTTTTATTTTTTCAAAAAATCATTTTAGGTACAAAAGTATCTATTTTATCAGAGAAACACCAAAAAAATTCCAAGATTCAACAACTAGCTAGTAACGGTCATTCCCGCCGTTTTGACCGCATTTTGAAACGGGCATAAAAAATTCAAAAAAAAATCAAAAAATTGGAAAATCTTCGCATTGTGTCATTATATGTGACCAAGTTTCCAGGAAAAATAATAAACTTGTAATACGGAAATTTATTTAAAAAAGTGTTCTCAAAAATGAGCTGTCATGCGTGAAGATTCATGGCTTTCAAGCCAAATGATCAATCTTATGGCCACATTCATGGCATAGTTTGTTCAAATGACCTCATATTGTGCACAAGGGTGCATCTTGGAATTCCAAACAATGTTGCCTAAGGGAGTTTTCACTTTCATTGCACAAACGAGCCATTTTCCATTTTTTGAGTGCCTGAAATGAGGTTTTTTTGTGAAGGACCTCCCAAATAATTGTTGCAAAATTGGACCAAATCAATTTTCTAAAATACTAGGCCATATTTAATGAACAATTGGGCAAATGGTTGGGTGTCAAAAGATTCGATCCACCTCTGGTAAAAAGACAAATTTCCGCCGATTCAGTAGGAAGCGGGTCAAATTTGAACTGCAGCTGCCACATAGTTTGCTTTTTATTTTTTCTAAAAATCATTTTTAGGTACAAAAGTATCTATTTTATCAGAGAAACACCAAAAAAGTTCCAAGATTCAACAACTAGCTAGTAACGGTCATTCCCGCCGTTTTGACCGCATTTTGAAACGGGCATAAAAATTCAAAAAAAATCAAAAAATTGGAAAACCTTCGCATTGTGTCATTATATGTGACTAAGTTTCCAGGAAAAATAATAAACTTGTAATACAGAAATTTATTTAAAAAAGTGTTCTCAGAAATGAGCTGTCATGCGTGAAGATTCATGGCTTTCAAGCCAAATGATCAATCTTATGGCCACATTCATGGCATAGTTTGTTCAAATGACCTCATATTGTGCACAAGGGTGCATCTTGGAATTCCAAACAATGTTGCCTAAGGGAGTTTTCACTTTCATTGCACAAAAGAGCCATTTTCCATTTTTCGAGTGCCCAAAAGGAGGTTTTTTTGTGAAGGACCTCTGAAATAATTGTTGCAAAATTGGACCAAATCAATTTTCTAAAATACTAGGCCATATATAATGCAAAATTGACTAAATGGTTGGGTGTCAAAATATTCGATCCACCTCTAGTGAAAAAGACGAATTTCCGATGATTTAGTAGGAAGCGGGTCAAATTTGAACTGCAGCTGCCACATAGTTTACTTTTTATTTTTTCAAAAAATCATTTTAGGTACAAAAGTATCTATTTTATCAGAGAAACACCAAAAAAATTCCAAGATTCAACAACTAGCTAGTAACGGTCATTCCCGCCGTTTTGACCGCATTTTGAAACGGGCATAAAAAATTCAAAAAAAAATCAAAAAATTGGAAAATCTTCGCATTGTGTCATTATATGTGACCAAGTTTCCAGGAAAAATAATAAACTTGTAATACGGAAATTTATTTAAAAAAGTG
Source organism: Triticum timopheevii (assembly GCA_963921465.1). Classification (NCBI taxonomy): domain Eukaryota; kingdom Viridiplantae; phylum Streptophyta; class Magnoliopsida; order Poales; family Poaceae; genus Triticum; species Triticum timopheevii. Next base: position 121,532,171 of record OY997271.1, read on the forward strand.
TTCTCAGAAATGAGCTGTCATGCGTGAAGATTCATGGCTTTCAAGCCAAATGATCAATCTTATGGCCACATTCATGGCATAGTTTGTTCAAATGACCTCATATTGTGCACAAGGGTGCATCTTGGAATTCCAAACAATGTTGCCTAAGGGAGTTTTCACTTTCATTGCACGAAAGAGCCATTTTCCATTTTTTGAGTGCCTGAAATGAGGTTTTTTTGTGAATGACCTCCCAAATAATTGTTGCAAAATTGGACCAAATTAATTTTCTAAAATACTAGGCCATATTTAATGCACAATTGACAAAATGATTGGGTGTCAAAAGTTTTGATCCACCTCTGGTGAAAAAGACAAATTTCTGCCGATTCAGTAGGAAGCGGGTCAAATTTGAACTGCAACTGCCTCATAGTTTGCTATTTATTTTTTTCCAAAAATAATTTCTAGTTACATAAGTACCTATTTAATCATAAATACATGGTTTGGTGGCGATACGTCAAGGTTTGGACGGTGGTCGAGGGCCCCAACTCTAGAGTGCGTAAACTCGCATGTCACCACGTGGTCACCGCGTGACCATGGCGTTGCCATGTGTTCTGGGCGGCCTAGGCATGTCTAGTGGGTTGGGAACTCCCCAGGTAGGTGCTAGGAAGAAAATTACAACATAAGATTCTCACGAGGAGACCGATCGATGCTCAAACATGAATTAGCAGCCAAGTGTTTGATTAGCGGTATGGGAAATGTGCATGTCTAATGGGTGTGAGTTTTGGCTGAGGATGATCAGTTACTAAGAAGACCGTCTTCACAAATTTTCATCTCAAAAGGAGGAGCCTAGGTGGTACTTGCTTTGCAAACTACCACACTGGACATAAATACGAATGTTGAAGCTCGGCTCAAAATAATGAATGGATTGAGCTGGCATTTGGTGGAGGATGGTTATTTGGGCATAGAAAAGCATTGTAGAAAATGGATACTATTTGGACATGCCAAAGTGGTACTTCCTTCACAAACTGTTGTTCTGAACAGAATAGGAAAATGAATATTTTTGAATTATTTTTGAACTAGGCAAGGAAGGTTTTTACATATTTGACGAAGATATGACCCAAAGAATTTATGAGATTTTTTTGGGAATTTTGGGAATGACAGGAATATAGGTTGCTTCACAACCTAGGGCAAAAACCGCCACATGGACATGACACATAGGCAAAACTGATGAGATGGCGCCTAGTCATCACAACCCACCACAATCTACAAGGCTATGACCATCTATATTGGTCATTAACAACTAGAAATAAGGCAGCGGACTAGCACTGTTTGCTTTGTGACCTTTTCGTGTAAGGAAATTACGACCTTTCTGACCAAAATGGTCGCAATGGTTTAGGGTTTGGAGCCCCTCGAACAGCTTTTGACCAATTGGTCTGAAATGGTCATAGATCTATGACCAATTCTTCCAGGGTCACTGACAAAAGGTCACTAGTTGACATATTTCTTGTAGTGAAAATGAAATAAGTGGTAAGAAAAGAAATACTCAAGCTTCTGGAGGCAGGTATAATTTATCCCGTTGCTGATAGTCAGTGGGTAAGTCCTGTCCATTGTGTCCCTAAGAAGGGAGGTATTATTGTTGTCCCTAATGATAAAGATGAATTGATTCCGCAAAGAATTATCACAAGTTAAAGGATGGTAATTGATTTCCGCAAATTAAATAAGGCTACCAAGAAAGATCAATACCCCTTACCTTTTATTGATCAAATGCTAGAAAGATTATGCAAACATACACATTATTGCTTTCTAGATGGTTACTCTGGTTTTTCTCAAATACCTGTGTCGGCTAAAGACCAATCAAAGACTACTTTTACATGCCCTTTTGGTACTTTTGCTTATAGAAGTATGACTTTTGGTTTATGTAATGCACCTGCTACCTTTCAAAGATGCATGATGGCTATATTCTCTGACTTCTGTGAGAAAATTTGTGAGGTTTTGATGGATGACTTTTCCATCTATGGTTCCTCTTTTGATGATTGCTTGAGCAATCTCGCTCGAGTTTTGCAGAGATGTGAAGAAACTAATCTTGTCTTGAATTGGGAAAAGTGCCACTTTATGGTTAATGAAGGTATTGTCTTGGGGCACAAAGTTTCTGAAAGAGGTATTGAAGTTGATAAAGCCAAGGTTGATGCTATTGAAAAGATGCCATGTCCCAAGGACATCAAAGGTACAAGAAGTTTCCTTGGTCACGTCGGATTTTATAGGAGGTTCATCAAGGACTTCTCAAAAATCTCTCGGCCTCTGACTAATTTATTACAAAAAGATGTACCATTTGTCTTTGATGATGATTGTGTAGAAGCATTTGAAATACTTAAGAAAGCATTACTCTCTGCACCTGTTGTTCAGCCACCTGATTGGAATTTACCCTTTGAAATTATGTGTGATGCTAGTAATTATGTTGTAGGTGCTATTCTAGGGCAAAGAGTTGATAAGAAATTGAATGTTATCCATTATGCTAGTAAGACTCTAGACAATGCTCAAAGAAATTATGCTACTACCGAAAAGGAACTTTTAGCGGTTGTATTTGCTTGTGATAAATTCAGACCCTATATTGTTGATTCTAGAGTAACTATTCATACAGATCATGCTGCTATTAAATATCTTATGGAAAAGAAAGATGCGAAACCTAGACTCATTAGATGGGTTCTATTGCTTCAAGAATTTGATTTACATATTGTTGATAGAAAAGGAGCTGAGAACCCCGTTGCAGACAACTTGTCTAGGCTAGAGAATGTTCTTGATGACCCCCTACCTATTGATGATAGCTTTCCTGATGAGCAACTAAGTGTCATAAGTACTTCTCATAGCACTCCATGGTATGCTGATTATGCTAATTATATTGTTGCTAAATTTATACCGCCTAGCTTCACATACCAACAAAAGAAAAAGTTTTTCTATGACTTGTGACATTACTTTTGGGATGACCCACATCTTTATAAAGGAGTAGATGGTGTTATTAGACGTTGTGTACCTGAGCATGAACAGGAACAGATCCTACGCAAGTGTCACTCCGAAGCTTATGGAGGACATCACGCTGGAGATAGAACTGCACATAAGGTATTGCAATCTGGGTTTTATTGGCCTACTCTCTTCAAGGAAGCCCGTAAGTTTGTTTTGTCTTGCGATGAATGTCAAAGAATTGGTAATATCAGTAGACGTCAAGAAATGTCTATGAATTATTCACTTGTTATTGAGCCATTTGATGTTTAGGGCTTTGATTATATGGGACCTTTTCCTGCCACTAATGGTTACACTCATATTCTAGTTGCTGTTGATTACGTTACTAAGTGGGTAGAAGCTATTCCAACTAGTAGTGCTGATCATAACACTTCTATTAAAATGCTTAAGGAAGTTATTTTTCCGAGGTTTGGAGTCCCTAGATACTTAATGACTGATGGTGGTTCACACTTTATTCATGGTGCTTTCCGTAAGATGCTTGCTAAATACGACGTTAATCATAGGATTGCATCTCCATATCACCCGCAGTCTAGTGGTCAGGTAGAATTGAGAAATAGAGAGCTCAAATTAAGTTTGCAAAAGACTGTCAATAGGTCTAGAAAGAATTGGTCCAAAAAACTGGATGATGCATTATGGGCCTATAGAACTGCATATAAAAATCCTATGGGTATGTCCCGTAGAAAATGGTTTGTGGAAAAGCATGTCATTTACCTCTCGAACTAGAACATAAGGCATATTGGGCTATTAAGGAGCTCAACTATGATTTCAAACTTGCCGGTGAAAAGAGGTTATTTGATATTAGCTCATTTGATGAATGGAGAACCCAAGCTTATGAAAATGCCAAGTTGTTTAAGGAAAAAGTTAAAAGGTGGCATGACAAAAGGATACAAAAGCGTGAGTTTAATGTAGGTGATTATGTATTGCTATACAACTCTCGGTTAAGATTTTTTGCAGGAAAACTTCACTCCAAATGGGAAGGACCTTACGTTATCGAGGAGGTCTATCGTTCCGGTGCCATAAAAATCAACAACTTCGTAGGCACAAATCCGAAGGTGGTGAACGGTCAAAGGATCAAACACTATATCTCAGGTAATCCTATAAATGTTGAAACTAATATTATTGAAACTGTCACCCCGGAGGAGTACATAAGGGACACTTTCCAGAATGTTCTAGACCCCGAAAAGGAATAGGTATGTGGTACGGTAAGTAAACCGACTCCAAAACAATTTTTAAGGCAATATTTCTCAGTTTTGGAATATTTAGAAAAATAGAAAAATTAGTAGCAGTCCGGGGAGGACACGAGGCCTCCACGAGGGTGGAGGGCGCGCCCTACCCCCCTGGGCGCGCCCCCTACCTCGTGAGCACCTCGTGTGCCCTCCGGACTCCGTTTCCTTGCACGATACGTATTTTGGTCGGTAAAAATTCATTATATATACTCCCGAAGGTTTTGACTCTCGTACACGCAAATTTCCTCTGTTTTTGTTTCGAGTTGTTGCTGCTGCAGATAAGAGCAAGATGTCTTCCCAAGATTCAGACGGAGAGAGCTACATGGCAGATTATATTGCAAATCCAAAAGTATATGGGGATGTGGAGCATTATGGCTGGACCACGGAGGAAGAAGAAGATTTTGATCCAAAGAGGAAGGAGGAAACGAGTTCCGACGAAGAGGACTATCCCCTACCTCAACCTGGTGATATGCATGTGGAGTTCAAGAAGTCAAGCCTCCATAAGGTCCAATCTATCCCGCCTCGTTTCTTGCAGGACAACAAGGCAGCACTATGCAAAAAGATAATGAAACTTGAGGTCGAGAATGAGGATCTGAGGGAGGAAAATTTTAGCCTCAGACGCAAGCTAGAGAAGAAAAATGCAACAACTCCACCGCCAACAACAAAGAAGGAGACATAATCACATGGGTATGGGCACTCCCCTTGGCAACTGCCGACCTTGGGGGAGGTGCCCTGGTATCGTATCACCATCACAACTCCTATCTTTACCGTTTTTCTTAGTTCGATCCTATTAGTAGTATCTTGATTTAGTAGAATGAAGTCATGGCATGATCTAGTTTTGAGTTTTGCTTTATGATCCTTCTTTGTAATCGAGTCCGTGAGCTATATAATAAAGATTAGTGTTGAGTCAAGGGCTTGAGTATTTTGCCATGATCTTGGGTGATTAGAAGAAAAAGAATAAAAAGAATCAAGAGTTCATATTGATCTTATTGAAAGTAATGACTTCACATAGAAAGAGTATGATGATTTAAAGTTGTTGGGAGTTGGCAAATATAGCTTTGGTCATCGTTGCAATTAATAGGAAGTAATAAGGAAAGAGAGGTTTCACATATAGATATATTATCATTGACATCTTTTATGATTGGGAGCACTCATTAAAATATGACATGCTAAAGAGTTGATGTTGGACAAGGAAGACAACATAATGGGTTATGTTCTCTTACATCTGAGATAAAGTATGGTCATGGTTCCTCTACCGTATTGAGTTTGCCTTTCCCCCTCATGCTAGCCAATCTTCAGCACTAAGTAGAAATACTACTTGTGCTTCCAAACAACCTTAAACCAGTTTTGCCATGAGAGTCCACCATATCTACCTATGGATTGAGTAAGATCCTTCAAGTAAGTTGTCATCGGTGCAAGCAATAAAAATTGCTCTCTAAATATGCATGATTTATTAGTGCGGAGAAAATAAACTTTTCACGAACTTGTTGTGGACGCAATAAAAGCGACGGACTGCATAATAAAATTTCACATACAAGGGGCAATGTAAAGTGACGTTCTTTTGCATTAAGATTTTGTGCATTAACCCTAAACGCGCATGACAACCTCTGCTTCCCTCTACGAAGGGCCTATCTTTTATTATTATCCTCTACCTTATGCAAGAGTCACGGTGATCTTCACCCTTCCTTTTTCATTTTATCCTTTGGCAAGCTCAGCATGTTGGAAAGAACATGATATATATATCTAATTGGATGTGGGGGAACGTGAATTATTATTGTTGACATTACCCTTGAGGTAAAAGGTTGTGGGGCAAAAACTATAAGCCCCTATCTTTCTCTGTGTCCGATTAAAACTCTGTAACCACAAGTATCGCATGAGTGTTAGCAATTATGAAGGACTAAGTGATAGTTGAGTATGTGGACTTGCTTTTAAGCTTTGACATAGACTCTTTCTGATGTTATGATAAATTGCCATTGCTTCAATGACTGAGATTATAATTGTTGGTGCCCAATAAAGTTTCTAATTCATATTTTGGCTTTGTCAAAAGATCATCACTAGAACATAAGTAATCATATGACAAACTTTATATATGTTGCTATTATGAAGTAATCATGATGCCTTCATGTATGTATTTTATTTTTATCGACGCCTCTACCTCTAAACATGAGGACATATTTATTGTTATCGGCTTTTCGCTTGAGGACAAGCGAGGTCTAAGCTTGAGGGAGTTGATACGTCCATTTTGCATCATGCTTTTATATCGATATTTATCGCATTATGGGCTGTTATTTCACGTTATGTCACAATACTTATGGCTATTCTCTCTTATTTTACAAGGTTTACATGAAGAGGGAGAATGCCGGCAACTGGAATTCTGGGCTGGAAAAGGAGCAAATATTGAAGGACTATTCTGTGCAACTCCAAAAGTCCTGAAACTCCACGGAACACCTTAAAATAAATAAAGAAAAATCGTTGCCAAAGAAGAAGGCCAGGGGCCCCACACCCTGCTCACGAGGGTGGGGGCGCGCCCCCCTGGGCGCGCCCCCTACCTCGTGGGCCCCCTGGTGGCCCTCCGACGTCCATCTTCTCCCATATGAAGTCTTTCAATGAGGAAAAAATAGCAGAGAACCTTTCGGGACGAGACTCCACCGCCACGAGGCGGAACCAATCTAGGGCTCCGGCAGAGCTATTCTACCGGGGACACTTCCCTCCGGGAGGGGGAAATCATCACCATCGTCATCACCAATGCTCCTCTCATCGGGAGAGGGCAATCTCCATCAACATCTTCACCAGCACCATCTCATCTCCAAACCCTAGTTCATCTCTTGTATCCAATTCTTGTCTCCAAGTACGGGATTGGTGCTAGTAGGTTGCTAGTAGTGTTGATTACTCCTTGTAGTTGATGCTAGTTGGTTTATTTGGTGGAAGATCATATGTTCAGATCCTTTATGCACAATATTACCCCTCTGATTATGAACATGAATATGATTTGTGAGTAGTTACGTTTGTTCCTGAGGACAAGGGAGAAGTCTTGCTATTAGTAGTCATGTGAATTTGGTATTCGTTCGATATTTTGATAAGATGTATGTTGTCTAACCTCTAGTGGTGTTATGTGAACGTCGACTACATAACACTTCACCATTATTTGGGCCTAGAGGAAGGCATTGGGAAGTAATAAGTAGATGATGGGTTGCTAGAGTGACAGAAGCTTAAACCCTAGTTTATGCATTGCTTCGTAAGGGGCTGATTTGGATCCATATGTTTCATGCTATGGTTAGGTTTACCTTAATACTTTTGTTGTAGTTGCGGATGCTTGCAATAGAGGTTAATCATAAGTGGGATGCTTGTCCAAGTAAGGGCAGTACCTAAGCACTGGTCCACCCACATATCAAATTATCAACGTACCGAACGCGAATCATATGAGCGTGATGAAAACTAGCTTGACGATATTCCCATGTGTCCTCGGGAGCGCTTTTCCTATTATAAGAGTTTGTCCAGGCTTGTCCTTTGCTACAAAAAGGATTGGGCCACCTTGCTGCACTTTATTTACTTTTGTTACTTGTTGCTCGTTACCATTTATCTTATCACAAAACTATCTGTTACCACTTATTTGAGTACTTGCAGAGAATACCTTGCTGAAAACCGCTTATCATTTCCTTCTGCTCCTCGTTCGGTTCGATACTCTTACTTATCGAAAGGACTACGATAGATCCCCTATACTTGCGGGTCATCATCACCACATACTCCTGATTAAAATACACAGGATGACTTAAGATACTCCCATGAGTACACTAGGAAAAACTACATCTAGTGATAGTTAGAAAACTCACCGGACGGGGGAGCTGCGTGGCGTGAAGTACGCGGTCCTCGGATGTGGGAGGAGGTATTTCGGAGGCCTTGAACAACACCTTCCACGCGTCCTTGTGTGTTATGCCGTAGAGCTCTCGAAGTGTCTGGTGTTCGGCCAGGACGAACTCCCAGAAATTAAATGCCTTCTTTGGCACGGAAGAATTCGGCGGACGAGCATGACCTGGACCATGTTGACAAGCTTGATTTTCTTGTCCATCATATTCTTGATGCAGTTTGGTCAGCTCTGCAGGCTCACCCTAGGCCAGACCCTTCTTTTCCCAGGAGGTGAGCCACATGGGAATTCTGGATCGGAATTCGGGGGCCGCCACCCAGTTGGCGTTGCGCTGCTTGGTGATGTAGAACCACCCCGATTGCCACCCTTTCATGGTCTCCGTGAAGGAGCCGTCAAGCCAGGTGACGTTGGGCATCCTGCCCACCATGGCACCTCTGCACTCCACTTGCTGGCCGCTCACGATCTTCGGCCTCACGCAGAAGATTCGTAACCACAAGCCGAAGTGAGGCTTGATGCGGAGGAAGGCGTCGCACACGGTGATGAACGCCGAGATGTTGAGGACGAAGTTGGGGGCTAGATCATGGAAGTCCAGCCCATAGTAAAACATAAGCCCGCAGACGAAGGGGTGAAGCAGAAATCCTAGTCCACGGATGAAGTGGGCAAGGAACACGACCCTCTCGTGGGGTCCCGGAGTCGGAATGATCTGCCCTGCGTTCGGCAGCCGGTGCGCAATATCTGCGGCCAAGTATACGGCTGCCCGGAGCTTCGTGATATGCTCCTCCTTCACGGTGGAGGCCACCCACTTGCATCCTGCTACGGACATGTTTGTCTGTGCGGAGAAGGTGTGAACTAGGGCGCTGGAGCTCGAGGGTGCGAGAATGGATAAGCGAAGGAGGAAGAAGGCATGGGTAAAAATGGGGAATCCTTATCCCTTTATAGAGGCGACGAAGACGGTGCGCCTCCCCACTTACCCGTTGAAGATCGCCTATCTCCCAAGCGCCATGATTTATGGTGCGGTTGGATTACCCATACCCATATTGATGGGAGTCCCGTGATGAGGGGACATGATCTCTGCTTCGACAAGACGTGCCGAGGAAACCGCCTCGCAATATGCGCTGTGGCTGGTTGTGGGAAAACAGTTCGAATAATGACTCGACCGTAGTGTCATCTCATGTTGTCTGAAGTTGTCAGCAGATTACATTTGTGGAATATCATTCTCTCTACGGTGGTATGTGAAGATCATCTTGCAGATCTGGACACGATTTAAGTGTTCGGTAATTACTTTGAAGTATTCGGAGATGGAACCCGCCTTGCAACGCCGAAGACAAACTGCGCGCCGGACTCATCGTCATTGAAGCCTGGTTCAGGGGCTACTGAGGGAGTCCTAGATTAGGGGGTATCTGGAAAGCCGGACTATATACTTTGGCCGGACTATTGGACCACGAAGATACAAGACTCAAGACTTCATCCCGTGTCCGGATGGGACTCTCCTTTGCGTGGAAGACAAGATTGGCAATCCGGATAGTAGATTTCCTTCTTTGTAACCGACTCTGTGTAAACCCTAGCCCCCTCCGGTGTCTATATAAACCGGAGGGTTTGGTCTGTATAGGGACGATCAAGACAATCATAATCATCATAGGCTAGCTCCTAGGGTTTAGCCTCTACAATCTCGTGGTAGATCAACTCTTGTAATACTCATATCATCAAGATCAATCAAGCAGGAAGTAGGGTTTTACCTCCATCGAGAGGGCCCGAACCTTGGTAAAACATTGTGTACCTTACCTCCTGTTACCATTAGCCTTAGACGCACAGATCGGGACCCCCTACCCGAGATCTGCCGGTTTTGACACCGACCGTAAGGAACTGCCAACTAGCTCTGCACTAGATTCTCCTTCTATTATGAGTAAGCTTGCGACACCTAAACCTACTACTGCTATGAATTCTGATATGTCGCATGTTATTGATGATGCCACTTCTACTATGCATGATACTTATGATGAAACTACTTCTGTGCTTGATAATACTTTGCCATTAGGTGAATTTCTTGATGAACAACTTGCTAGGGTTAGAGAGAATGAAATTATTGAGAATGAAATTATTGATGATAGTGATGATGAAGGTTCTCCCCCTAATTATGAATTGCCTGTTGTTCCTGAGGGTTATATGATGGATGAAGAAACTGCTAGAGATCTTTTTGCTTGCAATGATAGATCTGATCTTAAGAAATTACTAGCTAAACTTAAACTGAAAACTCTGAATGCTAGGATGAAATATGACCCTGCTTTTGCTACTTTACCTATCTTTATTACTGATAAGGATTATGAATTCTCTGTTGATCCTGAGATAATTACTTTGGTTGATCTGATCCTTTTTATGACTATGAATCTAAAACTGTTATGGCACATCTTACCAAGTTAAATGATATAGCCACCCTGTTTACTAATGATGAGAAGTCTCGCTATTATTATATCCTTAAGATATTTCCATTCTCATTAAAGGGTGATGCTAAAACTTGGTTTAATTCTCTTGATCCTGGTTGTGTGCGTAGTCCCCAGCATATGATTTATTACTTCTCTTCTAAATATTTCCCTGCTCATAAGAAACAAGCTGCCTTGCGGGAAATATATAATTTTGTGCAAATCGAAGAAGAGAGTCTCCCACAAGCTTGGGGGAGGCTTCTCCGATTACTTAATGCTTTGCCTGATCATCCTCTTAAGAAAAATGAAATACTTGATATCTTTTATAATGGACTAACCGATGCTTCCAAGGACCACTTGGATAGTTGTGCTGGTTGTGTTTTCAGGGAAAGAATAGTCGACCAAGCTGAATTGTTATTGAATAATATGTTGACTAATGAAAATAATTGGACTCTTCCTGAGCCAATTACTGAGGCAATTCCTGAGCCAATTGAGCCAACTCCTGAGCCTATTCTTGAACCTACTCCAAAGAAGAGGGGAGTTCTATTTCTCAGTCCTGAAGATATGCAAGAGGCAAAGAAATCAATGAAAGAAAAAGGTATTAAAGCTGAAGATGTTAAGAATTTACCTCCTATTGAAGAAATACATGGTCTTAATATACCGCCTGTTGAAGAACCACATTGTCTTGATAACCCGACACACGTAGTAAAGGTAAATTCTCTCTATAGATATGATAAAGTTGAAATTCCGTCTACTAAATTTCATAGCCAATGCTTAGATGAATTTGATGACTTTATGGCTAGACAAGAAAGTTTTAATGCTTATGTTGGTAGAGAATTAAAGAATAATGCTTTCGAGATAGGATGCTTAAGTGATTATATGGCTAGAGTTAAAGGTGAACTCAAACTCATTAGCAAATATGCATCTATGGTTACCACTCAAGCTGAGCAAGTACTTAAAGCTCAAAGTGATTTACTTAAAGCTCAGTTTTGAGCAGCTTTCTTTCCAGCCCACCAAGAGGCGTCCAAGGTCCAATCCCATCCATGAGACGGCCCAGTCCAAGCCTGAAGATGTTGGTGATAATGCCAACACCTCTGAAGATGCTCCTACGCCCATGCCGATCAATGTTCTGCAAGCAATCTGAGCGCAGCTGGAGATCGACCCTAACCTTCTGTCCAAGGAGAAGCTTATGGCTAACCCCAAGGATGATTCCTCCTCCAGTGGTGTTTAAATGTTGCCGTTTATCTCTTTTGATAGGTGTAGCGAGCCTGTTAAATTCACTGTCGTGATGTTACTTCTGAACTTTATGCTCTGCACTATGGTCTGGATGACTTTTGTCTTTTATGGCATGGTTTGTGTGACATTGTATGTCATGCAATGGCTGATACTTTGCTTTTGCTTATATTATGAATCAAAGATCTAGGTGTAATTGGAAGGTTCTTTGTTGGAATGTTTGTGGCCTGAATTCTGAACCACGACAACGTTCTGTCAGAGAGAAAATTTCTGAAAGTCAGTGAGGGAGTCCTGGACTAGGAGGTGTCCGGATAGCCGGACTATCATCATCGGCCGGACTCCAAGACTATGAAGATACAAGATTGAAGACTTCGTCCCGTGTCCGGATGGGACTTTCCTTGGCGTGGAAGGCAAGCTTGGCAATACGGATATGTAGATCTCCTACCATTGTAACCAACTCTGTGTAACCCTAGCCCTCTCTGGTGTCTATATAAACCGGAGGGTTTTAGTCCGTAGGACGAACGACCATTACAACAATCATACCATAGGCTAGCTTCTAGGGTTTAGCCTCCTTGATCTCGTGGTAGATCCACTCTTGTACTACCCATATCATCAATATTAATCAAGCAGGAGTAGGGTTTTACCTCCATCGAGAGGGCCGAACCTGGGTAAAAACATCGTGCCCCTTGTCTCCTGTTACCATCCGCCTAGACGCACAGTTCGGGACCCCCTACCCGAGATCCGCCGGTTTTGACACCGACAGTCAGTGTGCGATTGCCTGCTTGCAAGAAACTAAGTTAACTGATTGCTCCCGTTCCTTAGTTAAGGCAGTATGTCCTATGGGCTTTGATCAATTTATTGAATCACCCTCGAGAGGGGCCTCAGGTGGGATTCTGACAGTTTGGCATTTTGATGTCTTTAAGGGTGTTTTAATTGAAGTTAAGCCTTTTGGAATTGTCATCAATTTTACCTCGGTGCATAATAACGAGCAATGGTTCTTAGTTAATGTGTATGGGCCCTGCCAGGGGGAAATGAGGGACGAATTTGTTAACTGGTTGTATAATCTGCAAGTGGAACTGAACAAAAATGGTTGGTAGTGGGAGACTTCAATTTCATCAGATCCATGGAAAATAGGAATTTACCAGGAGGGGACGTTAATGATATTTTTATCTTTAACGAGATCATTGGTCATTTAGGACTGCTTGAGCTTCCTCTAAAAGGTAGAAGATTCACCTGGTCTAACATGCAGGATATCCCACTTTTGGAACAACTGGACTGGTTTTTTACTTCTGCTAGCTGGATAAATCATTATCCCATGACACAAGTGGCTCCTCTTGCGAGAACAGTGTCTGATCATGTTCCTTGTGTTATCTCTATCAGCACCTCAATTCCTAAAGCCCATATTTTTCTGGTTTGAAAACTATTGGGTGCATCAGCCTGGTTTCATGGATTGTGTGAGGGAGGTCTGGAGCAAGCCTTCGCATAAACACCATATCTCTGCAGTTATTATGGACAAATTGAAATCATTGAGGTTTGCTTTAAAGAAATGGCAGAAGGGCCTTTCACACATTAAATCTTTAATTGAAAAGTGCAATTGGGTAATTTTATGGCTGGATGATTTAGAGGATTGGAGGCCTCTGTCCATACCAGAGAAAAACTTTAGGAAGTTATGTAAGTTGCATCATGAGCACCTTTTGCATTTGCAGTTTTTATACTGGAGAAAAAGGTGTACTATCAGATATATCAAGGTGGGAGAAGAGAATTCAAAATTCTTCCAGGCCATGGCAGCAGAGAGATATAGAAAAAAATCTATTGCTAGCCTGCATTTGTCTGATGGGACAGTCTCTTCAGATCATGGGGAGATTGCTAAGGAATTCTTGGTAAGTTTCAACGGAAGAATGGGAACCCTTAAACCATTTGTTTTGGGGAATGACATCCTATCTTTGATTCCAAGAATTCAAGGTCTTCAGGTGCTCACAAAACCTTTTCATCTCAATCAGATTGAAAAGGTCATAAAAGAAATGCCAATTGATAAAGCACCTGGACCAGATGGTTTTAATGGTCTGTTTATGAAGAGATGCTGGCCAATTATTTCATCTGACTATATTCAGTTGGTCAATGAGTTTCATGCTGGAACTATAATTTTGGAAAATCTCAATGAAGCTTTTATAACTTTAGTCCAAAAAAGCAATCACCTGAGGGTGTGGGAGATTTTAGGCCAATCTCTTTGACAAGTGTAGGACTAAAGTTTCTGACAAAATTGGATGCCAATAGGTTTCAGGAGGAAATCACCAAATGTGTGCATAAGAATCAGTATGGCTTCATTAAATCAAGGACAATTCAAGATTGTATTGCATGGACTTTTGAGTATATTCATCAATGCAATCAGTCCAGGAAGCCAATTCTTTTGCTTAAGCTTGATTCTGAAAAAGCTTTTGACTCAATTCGGCATGAGGCAATCTTGAGAATTCTTGTGGCAAAGGGGTTTGATAGCAAATGGATCACATGGATTCAACAACTGTTAACTTCTGCAACATCCTCAATCCTGTTAAATGGTGTGCCTGGAAGTCATTTCAAGTGCAAATGTGGTGTTAAGCAAGGAGATCCTATCTCTCCTTTGCTTTTTGTTATTGCAGCTGATCTTTTACAAACCATGATCAATGATCTGCTGCTTAGGGGGCAGCTGGTTTTGCCTTTGCCAACACATGATCCTTTTTATCCTGTGGTTTAGTATGCTGATGACACCTTGCTGTTTGTAAATGCTGACCTAGCTCAGTCGGAGGCTCTTAAAACAGTGCTCAATTCCTTTTCACTGGCAACTGGGTTGCAAATCAACTTTCATAAGTCTTCAATGTACCCCATAAATGTAGAAGCCTCAGTTGCCTCTGCACTTGCTGCTTTTTTTGGCTGTCAGTTAGGCTCTATGCCTTTCACTTATTTGGGACTGCCTGTTGGAACCATTAGACCAAAAATTGTTGACTTGCTCCCTTTGGTGGATTGCATGGAAAGAAGGCTAACTGCTAGTTCCTGTTTTTTGCCTCAAGGTAGTAGGCTGCAATTGGTAAATTCAGTGATATCTTCTTTGCCCATATTCTTTCTTTGCAGCCTATCTTTACCAAAGGGCATTCTAAAACAGTTAGAAAGGATCCAAAGGCAGTGCCTATGGAGGAAATATGGTCAGGAAAAGGGTCATTCTTTGGCTGCTTGGCCCCTTGTCTGCAGACCCAAGAAGAAGGGTGGACTTGGAATTCTAAATTTGGGATTGCAAAATGATGCTCTGTTGCTTAAGTCCCTGAATAAATTCTATAACAAAGCTGATGTGCCATGGGTCAGCCTGGTGTGGGATTCCTACTACTATCAAAGAGTTCCACATGACACTACTTTATGTGGCTCTTTTTGGTGGAGGGACATTTGTAAGTTAGTGGACAAATATCTAGCTGTCACATCTGTATCTGTTGGCAAAGGAGATTCTGTGCTTTTTTTGGTCTGATCATTGGGAGATTGGACATTCCTGTACCCCTCTGCAGGAAAGATTTCCACGACTTCATTCTTTTTGCCTTCAGAAGAACCTTTTTGTTAAGGAAGTGCTACAGGCAGGAAATTTGCAACAAATGTTCTCTTTGCCTTTGTCTGAACTGGCTTTTAGGGAGTTCAATCAGCTTGCTACTATGTTGTCTGGTAGACACTTGGATGATGCTTGTGATGATATGTGGACTTGGAGACATGGGAAAAAGGGTGAGTATTCTGCAAAGAAGTACTATGAGTTTGTACACCAGCCTGTCATTGCCAATCCAATACTGAGCTGGGTTTGGAAAAGCGGCTGTACAATGACAGTTAAAATGTTTGCATGGTTGGTTATTATGGATAGAGTAAACACCAAGGATATGATTCAGCGAAGACATTGGAAAATTAATGATGGACCTAGTTGTGTCCTCTGCCCATCTGGAGTACTGGAAGATAGGAATCATCTATTCTTCAAGTGCAATTTCAGTATGAGGATCTGGAACTTTCTGCAAGTACCCTGGTTGAATAGCAATGATATGGTCCAAATTGCCTTATATGCAAGGAAGGAATTTGATAAACCATTTTTTGTAGAGGTGGTTTTTCTTGCCTGGTGGAATATCTGGAAAGTGCGAAATGACAAGGCTTTCAGACATGTCCATCCATCTTTTAGGCAGTGGAGAAATGGGTTCATTCATGATATCACTCTACTATCACACAGGATCAAGGCCAGATACAAGGATGATCTACTAAAATGGATTGATTTTCTGCCTCCTTGAAGATTCACACCAGTTGTAACATCTTTTCTTTCTTAGTTTGTAGCTCCATTCTTTCTTAGAGTTCTGTATAGTCTTTTCTCTTTCTCTTTCTTTTGTTTTGTTCCCCCTCTTGAGGAACTTTGTTATTACTTCCTGTTCTTTATTAATAAAATGCTGTGGGGTGTAAGCCCTGCAGTCTTCATGGTCAAAAATAATAATAATAAACATGACTTTGTTGTTAGAGTGGCTACTAGAACAGGTAGAATGACTCAGGAACCTCTGTATCCTGAAGGCCACCCTAAGAGAATCGAGCAGGATTCTCAGAGAAATAATTTAGATGCACCGAGTCCTTCTAAAAAGAAGAGAAAGAAAAACGATAGGGATTTGCATGCTTCTAGTGAACCTGTTGTAGACACACGTGAGAATCCCAATAATATTTCTATTTCTGATGCTTAAACACAATCAGGTGATGAACATGAACCGAGTCATAATGTCAATGAAAATGTTCATGTTGATGCTCAACCTAGCAATAATAATGATGTAGAGATTGAACCTGCTGTTGATCTTGATAACCCACAATCAAAGAATCAATGTTATGACAAGAGAGATTTTGTTGCTAGGAAGCATGGTAGAGAAAGAGAACCATGGGTTCAGAAACCCATGCCTTTTCCTCCTAAACCATCCAAGACAAAGGATGATGAGGATTTTGAGCGCTTTGCTGAAATGATTAGACCTATCTTCTTACGTATGCTTAAATTAAATCCTTATGCTAAATATATGAAGGATATCATCACAAATAAAAGAAAGATACCGGAAGCTGAAATTTCCACCATGCTTGCTAATTATACTTCTAAGGGTGGAATACCAAAGAAACTTGGAGATCTAGGAGTACTAACTATACCATGCTCCATTAAAAGAAACTATGTTAAAACTGCTTTATGTGATCTTGGAGCCGGTGTTAGTGTTATGCCTCTCTCTTTATATCGTAGACTTGAATTGAATAGGTTGACACCTACTGAATATCTTTGCAAATGGCCGACAAATCAACTCCTATACATGTCGGTATTTGTGAGGATGTGCCTGTTGTGGTTGCAAATGTCACTATCTTAACGGACTTTGTTACTCTTGATATTCCCAAGGACGATAGTATGTCGATTATCCTTGGTAGACCCTTTTTGAACACTGCAGGGGCTGTTATTGATTGCAACAAAGGCAATGTCACTTTTCATGTTAATGGTAATGAGCATACGGTACACTTTTCGAGGAAACAACCTCAAGTTCATAGCATCAATTCTATTGGAAAAGTACCAACTATTATTATTGGAGGTTTTGAATTTCCTCTTCCTACTGTCAAGAAAAAGTATGATATTCTTATTGTTGGGGATGTTCATATCCCCGTTGAGGTAACCTAGTGTTATTCGAAATTTCTCCGGTTCCATGTTATTCGGAACGAGCTTGTTAACAAGACTTGATCAACCTTGTTAGTGGATTCATTTTGATGATCATGAGATGGATGAAACTAGAAGGCACAACCTTCTGTACCCTCTTTTTACTTTCTGTTATTTAGAATAATTAAAGCAAAAATAGTATTATCTGTCTGTTTTCTGAATTATCCGTGCAATAAAAAATATCCCGAAAATAAAACTGCTCCAAATGCCCTGCAAATTTAGTATGATTTTTTATGGAATATTTGAGGATTTTAGGCACTGAGAACACAACAGGGGGGCAAGCACCTGGCCATGAGGGTGGAGGGCGCACCCACTCCCCCTAGGCGCGCCCCCCTGTCTCGTGGGCCCACGGTGGCCCCCCTCCACTTATTCCTGCACCCACACATTCCATCTTCCTCCCAAAAAAAGTCCTCATCCAGCTCAAGCACGAGTTCTAGCTCATTTTACTGCGATTTTCGATCTCCTTGCTCAAAGCTCCATTCACAAAACTGCTTTGGGAGATTGTTGCTTGGTATGTGACCCCTCCATTGGTCCAATTAGTTTTTGTTCTAGTGCTTTATTCATTGCAAATTTTTGCTGCATAGGTGAACCTGTTCTTGAGCTTGCATGACAAATTTATGAGGTCCCAAGTAATTCTAATGCATGATATAGGCTCTAGGCACTTGTGGGAGTAGTTGCTATCAATCTTGTTTAGTTTGATTCACTTTTATTTTGAAGTTACTAAAAATTTCAGAAATTTTTCAGAGGAAGAAATATGTCCAGGAAAATGTACCAAGGTGGTTCCTCAACAAAGAGAGGACCTAGGCGTGCTATGCGTGAGCAAGATAATTAACCACCAAGGGAAGCTGAGGTGCGGTCTTGTGAGTGGCCGTTAGAAGAGTTTATGGTCAATGCAGGCATCAAGGATGAATTTGACGCATATGTGTGTAATGTCGATCTTGAGGACTTCATACAAGATAAGTGTCCTCAGTACTACCAATTGACTGATTCATTCGTGCGAAGATTTAAATATACATCTTTGCGTAATTCTCACAATGTCCTGTTTGATATTTATGATCAATCTTATACCATGGACCTAGAAGATTTTACTACTACTTGCAAACTCCCACAGTGGGGTAATGTTAATGAACCCCACAAATCTGAATATAAAGACTTCCTTGCTAGCATCACTGTGGGAGAATCTAGGGATATAGCACAAGCTACCATACGGAGCATTCATTTTCCTGCTATACATTATTTTGCTCTCTTTATTGGTAGATGCATTAACGATAAAGATGAAGCATGTCACATGTGTGTTCCTGATCTTTTTGTCCTCAAGAGTGTTGTATTAGGTAATAAAGATTACAACTTGGGGGCAATAGTTGCACGTAGGTTGCATAATAATGGTATATCTGGAGATTTATTTGGAGGAATTTATGCGACCCGTGTTGCTAATTATCTTGGTATATCTCCACGTGAGGGTGATATAGAGTTGCCTGCCGCTTATTTAGATTTTGATGCTATGGTCAGGCACCGTTTTCTTGTGAGGAATGAACAATTCCTCCAGTATCGACTAATCTTTGACAGACGTCGCACTGTCCATGTTACTCTCCCTGCTCCTTCCCTTTTTGATTACCAGGCAAAACAAAGATATGTTGTTACCAGGGAGGAGGTAGTCGAACACGAGAGGAGAGCGGAGGCAGCTCGCCAACATGCCGCAGCTCAGGAGGCATTGGTTGCTGCATCTCAGTACGACCCCGGTTATAACTTCGGATATCAACCAGGCTACCCTTGGCATTAGACCAACTTAGGCCAAAAGCCTAAGCTTGGGGGAGTACGTATTTCTCACCGACTTTACATTCATGTTCACACACTGTTCTAGTTGTCGGCGCTCATACTCTTTCATTGTATTATCCATGCTAGTTTAATTTATTTTTCTAGCTTTCTTCTTGTGTGTTTGATAAACCTTAAGAAAACCAAAAAAAATAGTTAGTTTACTTTCCATGCTTGTAGTAGTAATTAAAAAGAAAACCCAAAAAGATTTCCCGTTCTTCTTTTGCTTGTTGGGAGCTTTCCCGTGTAAATAGTTTTATTTCTTTTCTTTCTTTTGGGGGTCAAGAGTAGAAGACCATAATGAAAATGTTTAGTGGCTCTCATATGCATGATTGTTGATTTAACTTAGAGCCAATATTACCTTGTCTTCCCTCTTGAATTGAATGCTTGCAGATTCCAGCTTAGTCCAATGCACATGCACTATTATTGTTATACACACCATTCGGTCGTGCAAGTGAAAGGCAATAATGACCATATATGATGGACTGGTTGAGATGACAGAAGCTGGTATGAACTCTACCTCTCTTGTTTTTGTAAATATGATGAGTTCATCGTTCCTGATTCAGCTTATTATGAATAAACATATTTCTTCCGGATAACCCATGCAGAAAGGTTGAATTGGCAGAGTCACAATATAGAGAGAAGAACTCATCAAGAGCACTCTGGTTGTGATCTTTTGGTTCAACGAGGAACTTCTGCCATAAGTAGTTCATAGTATTTGGAAGAAGGAAATACCACGGACCTTGAGGACTAATGCAAAGGTTACTAATATCCTAAAGGAACTAGCAAACACTATCAACATGAAATAAGTAGGGTGAATCTCGGGTTCAAGAACCCAGGAGTAGACTACATACTACTAGGTAGCATCACAGGATGCTTTCGAGAATGATGGCCAGAATCATCACACTGGGAACACAAAACATGGCTGGATTACCTGGTGATCCTCTAAGACACCTAGGGTCATAGTAATAGCTCCAACATATACGTCAAGGCAACAGAGTGCCTCAACTCACCGATTAGTGTGGTTAATCTGGCACAAAGGACATTGAAAACAGAGGAAGAGGATTTGCAAATGCATCAGATTGTTTAGAAACCTGGGATGACTTGGACAACATAACGACTGTAAATGCTCGAAAAGATTTGAGACATGCTACTAAAATGGTGGCATAACCACTTAGAAGCACAATATCAAGAATCTGAGGCCAGCTATGAATACACGGAAATAGCAGCAACTGAACTAAGGGTTGAAACCAACAATCCTATAGGTCTATGGATTAGTAACACGTCATCCTGATAGAAAGAAGAGAAAGCGTAGTTCCTTAACCCCGTAGGAAAGATAAGATGACTCAGATCAGAAGGCATAAGATATAAGGAGTAAAAAGAGCCTTACATTCCATCCCACAATCAATTCCCTTATATAACTAAAGAATTTCTAGACTCGACTTCGACTAGTTTGGCTTGATAAACCTACAGGCAGTCAAGCTCTAATACCAAAGCTGTCAGGACCCCGACTCAATGCCACATCGATCTAGCATGTAACACCTCATATCACTTTGCGGCCTCATGCACGGTATCCCCATGGGTGTCGCCTTACCTTTGCCCGGGACCGTTTGCGCCTTTTGGCACACATATATGATAGTGTCGCTAGCATCCATATGATAAGGAGCCCGGGCTGACATGGCTAGTTGTAAACGCAAAGTGGCACAAACTTACAGGGACAGGCATCCATGACCCAGCATCGAACGTGTTGGTCATCAGCGAGTGAATCCAGGCTGTAGCACTGGGCTTACAGGACTCCGGTGAACCGGGCTATAGCAGGATAACAGGACTCCGGTAGACACCGCGTGACATTTCCCCGAAGGGACGGACACAGGACCGAAGAAGGACACATGCCGGCCAGCCTAAGTGTTCCGGAGCAGTAGCAAGCTACCATGGCTCAGTGGAAGCACTAGGAGACATTTCCCGGTAAGAGAGGCTACTAAGGATAAATAACTAGATAGTCAGATCCCACACATACCAAGCATTTCAATAACATACACACAATATGCTCGATATGTGCAAATACAACATGGCATCGCAACATGACTCTACAACTCAAGTATTTTATTCAATAGGCTCCGAGGAGTGAGATATTACAAACATGGGTCTCATGACCCAACACTCAGAGCATACAAGTCAAAGCACAAGCGGAAGCTCAACATGTCTGGGTACAGACAACTATAAATGAAAAAGGCTGGAAAGCCTGACTATCTATCAGATCCTGCCGAGGGCACAAGATCGTAGCTGAGGTAACAAGCTAAACGTCGAAGTCCAAGCGAAACTACTAGCGAGACTGAAGTCTCTCTGCAAAAACATAAAATAGGCAAACGTGAGTACAAATGTACCCAGCAGGACTTACATCAGAACTAACTACATATGCATCATTATCAACAAAGGGGATGGTGGGGTTTAACTGCAGCAAGCCAGCTTTGACTCGGTGGCTATCCTGAACTACGACTGCAAGTAACTCTTTTGAGGTGGCACACACGAGTCCACATATTCACCATATCAATACACCACTATGGATCCGCTTCCGTCTCCCTATGAGAGCGCCATCCATAGCACTCACGCTTATCTTGCGTATTTTAGAGTATCCACTTTCACTCGTCTATGAACTGTATAGGCAACCCAGAAGTCCTTTTCTGCGGACACTGCTATTTGAATAGATAATGTTAACCCTGCAGGGATGTACTTCACACACGCTCTCGCCACTTACCGCCATGTACATGTCATGTATCTCGGCAACCTTCAAGCGGAAGCCTGGCGAGGGTGTCGGCCACGGCCTACCTAAACACTCAAGTCTCTCGTCCAGGTTTATCGCCTATTCGGGTTCCATCCTCAAGGAGATCCGGCCGGGGTGTCCCTCACGGCCCCAAACGATGTGAGCAGGGTTCCCAAGCCCACCATCCGGGTGCCACTTGGTACACTGTGCCACTGCACCAAGTCTGTCCCAAGCCCACCTGTACCGGGTGCCACTTGGTAGACTACTAGCACTACCTACAAACACCAGAAACTAGTTGCAACTCCTGGATAGAGAACAAGGGTGATTAAGAAGCCGAGAGGGTCAATTAAGGATCCCAATGAGTGGTAGTAGCTGTTCATGGATCACAAACACAGAACTCAGTTCCTGAGGACGGTTTCAATGAGACAACCCACCATGTACTCCTATATGGCCTTTCACCGCTACCTTTACCAAATCGTGTTCACACATTTAGACCACACACAGCAGGACATGTTCACACACCTCCAATTCATCCCCGATGAATCAGACCTGACTCAACTCTAAGAAGTAGCAGGCATGACAAACAAGCATGAATGAGTAGGCACATCAGGGCTCAAACAACTCCTACTCATGCTAGTGGGTTTCATCTATTTACTGTGGCAATGACAGGTCATGCAGAGGAAAAGGGGTTCATCTGCCGCAGCATGTAACAATTGAATCGCTGTTGTCCTAATGCAGTAAAAGAGAGCAGGAGCGAGAGAGTGGGATTGTATCGGAATGAACACGGGGGTTTTGCTTCCCTGGCACTTCTGAAGATAATATAGTTCTTCATCGGTGTCATCAAACTCATCGTCGGTATCACGTCTATTGAGAGGGGACAAACACCGGCAAACAAGGAAGAACACAATCAATGCAATGCACAATATGATGCATGATCATTACATGGCAATATGTTGTGATTTGAGCTAATGCAACTAGCAACAGATTAAATGAAGTTGGTTTGAATACAAGATTCAAATTCAAACTCCATATGTGATTATTCAAATGCCATTTAATTGATTTGACCTAAAGAGTGAACACAAGTTGTTCTAACATGCATGAAAATGGTACAAATGGATAGATTGGATTTTTCTGATCATTTTTCATATATAATTTATTTCATTTGGAGTTACGGTTGAATTTCTATGAATTTTAGAAGTTTGTACTATATTCTGGAATTTCCTGTATAAGAATAATTACAGTAATTGAATTAATGCGTCAGCACTGCGTCAGGGTGACGTCAGCATTGACCAAAGTCAAATCTGACTGGTGGGGCCTACTGGTCAGTGACACGGTGCTGGTCAGAGACACTGACATATGGGACTGGTCAACGACCACGTCATCAAAGTCAAAGCTGACGCGTGGGTCCAGTCGGGTTGGATTAGTTGTAACTAATTTCGTTAGCTAGCTAATTAAACTGGTGGGGCCCATGTGTAAGTGGGTCAGGGGGTTAATTGGTGGGTGATTAGCCCTAACTAAGTGGCCACGTCAGTGAACCGGCGGATAGCCGCCGGCGATCGAACAGGGTGGCAGAGGTGCTCGGGATTCGCCGTCCGGCGACCGTTTGACTCGAGGTTTGGCCCTACGGGCTGCTGGATGTGCGCCGCATCCAACGAAGCATGCGGCTAGGTGAGAGGAGGCTGGAAACGACGACTGCAACGACAGCTGGCGGCGGCCGGAGTTCAGCTTAGCACGGGCGAGGCGCTGCGCTTGGCTGACGGGCGAGCTAAGTGGCGGGGCGGATTGCTGGGAGCTCCAAAAGCACGCTGGTGCCACTGGACCGAGCGGAGGTGCTCAGGAGCAAGGACCTCATCGGCCATGGCGGACGATAGGCTTCGGTCGTTAGTGAAGTAGGAGCTACGGTGTGAAAACGGAACAACAGAGAGGGGGGTTCGAGGGAGAGGCTTACGGCGGTTGCAACGGTGCAGACGGCGAGCTCGGAGAAGGCCAGGAGCGGTCGGGGCGGCGAGATGGATCTCCGATGACCGAGGAGGGAGAAGGGGTTGGGGACGGTGAGGCGAGGCACGTCCGCTCGCGTGGCTTGACGGAGACGATGTAGAGGTCGACGGAGGAGCTCCTTGGCGTGTCGGGGAGGCGAGGGGAGCATGGTGGCTGCAAGCTTCACGGCGGCGAGCGCTCGGCAGCGTCGGCCATGGCGATCAGAGGAGAGGGAGAGGGCGAGGGGGGAGGAGCGAGGTGTCCAGTGGGGTCGGGGCGTCTCCGTGGCGTGCGAAGGGAGCTCGGGAGCGTGAGGCAGGCATGCAGGGAGGAGGTGGAGGCCTCGGGCGCGCAGGCGTTGACACGCCTCTGCCTACTGGCAGAGGTTGAAGACAGCGGTGCCCCTGGTGGGCTGGGCCACCAAGTGGACTGGCCAGGTGGGCTGCCCAGGTGAGTGCCAGGTAAAACTCTCTCTCTGTTAAAATTTGTTTCTGTTTTCTATTGTTTGCCTCTGTTTTGATTTAGTTTAACACCAAATCATTTTTATATAATTCTAAAAATATTTTTGGGCACTTTTGAAATTATTCCCAACAGCCCTCAACTAGTTTCAGAATTATTAGAGCATTTAAAATATTTATAGGATTTAAATGCCCCAATTCAAATACAATATGAATTAATTCAATAATCCAAATGTCATAGAAAAATGTGCAACATCTCTGGTTACTGTTTCCAGTATTTTCCAAAAATGGTGAACATTTTTGAAGGCCATTTGGGTTCATTGAAAAATATTTTTAGTTGAACCTATTTGAATTGCTTTAGTGCTAGGGCTTGGTCATCCCCACTTCAAAATTTCCTTTGAAATCAAACATGATGCATGGATGCTGATGCAACTAATTACAAACAATTCTGGGGCTGTGACAACTCACCCCCACTAAACAAGGATCTCGTCCCGAGATTCAAGACGTGAGGTAAGAAGATAGAGGGGACACAAAGCCAACACAATCTTCACGATCCAGGTTGCACTTCGTAAGGACGTTGATTCCTTGCATCATGTTGATCTTGACATCCTTGCCTTCGAGATCTTTGTCCAACATGATGACAATAGGAGGAACTCTACAGGAATCGATCTCCTCGGAGATCGAGCACTCAGGATGAACTCATGGAGTGAGACATAGGAACATCTCTTGAGCTGAGACACGAAGCACACATATAGAGGGATGGAGTGGAACAGATGACGAGGGTTCACTAGGTAGACAACAATTCCACACTTAAGAAGGTGGTGAACGGTTGTCAACGTAGCGAGGAGTTGAGTTGCCATGATACCATAGCGATGCACCTTAGGGAAGGTGACTCGTAGAAATATCCCCTTATGTGGCAAAAAGAATTACTTTTGATTCACAGATCATTGAGACTCTTTATACCAACCTAAGGCAATCACAATCGATTATTTGAAGGAGTTCGAAGGAATGGGACACTTAGATTGGAAACGAAATTATGGCTATGGAACAACTCGGCAAACGGGAGGCACATTCCAGTTGATACCGATGATATAACCTAGTGACTGAGTGTGCTCTCAAAAACTTGAGCATTTCCATACCCATCAAGGTCCTACCAACATCCGTGCCGAGGATCCTGGCAACACATCTTACTACCATGATGAGTAGTGATGGAAAAGCGGATATAAAGGAAGACAACACTTTCTCAGATTTCACCTTAGCGAGACCAAGGAAACGAAATCCGGATGATCGACCGAGAGACATTTAGCACTCCGCTTCTAATGTTCTCCTTGATGTTCTAGCTACCACGATCATGCTTAAAAGCGTCGACATGGCCATCAAGTAAAGGTCGGACTTCGGGAGCACAAAATCCATAAGGATCAACTTCTAGAGTAAGTCATGCGAGATCCTCATGGGAGGTGACCAAACGGCTTAATCAAGATACTACAACAATAGTGCTTCCAGCTAGGTGCGTCCACTTCACTGGAACCTATATCATAGTTCTTGGAAGAGGTTCCAACCATCATGTCTGCCTGAGATTCAGATCTGGTTGGTAACAGGGTAATTCAGACAACGTGTCTGGAAAAGAAAGTTCACAACACAAACCACGAGATGACGTTGCGAGATTCTCGGGGAGTGAACTACGATGGCAAGCTCCAAACCATGAGCTGGTTCTGCTACACACATGTGGACACACTGTCGGAGACAATCATGACCACATAGTAGTCTTATAATAAAACACTACGGAGTTCAGGTGGGGAACCATCATCGAGGATATCGAAGTCCTTGCATAAGTCTAGCTCTTAATAAGAAACTTCTTCTCCTTGAACAAATCAATCAGTGGCTTGGTGTGCTAGGGAATCCATATGGAGTGGAGGTAATTAATCTACCAAACCATAGAATACATTCGCACATGCATAACTGACTTGGGATGGTACCAGAGGAAACAAAACCAATCTTTCTCGAACTCACGGCGGAAACTTGCACCAAATGCAAATGAATTCGAGGAAGTCACTTCTTCCATCCAAGCATAAGCTTCATGAATGGAACACGAAGGCGTTGCTTACAAAGTTTCCAACACTAGGTTGATGCTCAACATGAATCATGGAGGAGACAAAATGCTGCTGATGGGCCCAACAGCAACTCATCGAAAATTTTCATATCACTGGAATTCAACCATTATGTGAACAATGTGATAGTATTGGTCAGACCAAGGATGTAATGGTGTATGCTCGAGGAACAACCACGAGTAAGACAACATTACGAATATCATTGGTTCTAACTTGATTTGACGATAGCCCACACTCAAATCAAAGTTTTGATAAGACAATAGCTCCAACAACTGATCACGAGGACCAATCAATGAAGATATCATCTTTCTTCAACACACACACACAAAGATATCCCTTCGGAATGAACTGAGTCGGACAAGCTATTATCTTCCAACTCTCCAAGTTGTTGTTTAGCTTAACCAACTAGCTCAGGGTATCCGACACAGATGCTTGGGGAAAGGGTGGTTTAAAGGAAACCAACTTGATCACGAGCTCAACATAGCGGTCAGGTGACAACCTGGTGATACTTCCGAGAAGATAATCGGAAAATCACGAACCATCGATATGCTATTAAGTTCGAGAACAATCTTGCTTTTCAGGGCAAGATGAGATGATCAAATAAGCAAGGGATTGGACAATCCTAACTCATTGATCAAGAGTGCACCAGAAATAAGGACTAGGTAGCACAATCTATCTTAGAATGATGATTCAATATCCAACATGCTAAGAATGAGAATACTGTCCATTTACTACCAAGCAACAAGTTGCTCGGAGTATTGATTTCACACATCACGATTCACTTGTCGACATTCCGGTTGCAACAACACGGGAACCGAGAAATGAATAATGATGGAGAGAGTATCACTACGTCAAGAATTCATGAGAGATGCTGCAATTCCTATGACAATCCTAACATAAAGGGGGTAATACTCTGAGGTAGAACAGAACAAAAGCTGGATTGGCTTTTTGATCTGCGGAATACAACTACTTTGACCAGTCCAAGAAATGGATGAGGTGCTAGAGTTTGTTTCTCCTAGTCATTCCAGAATAGAATGGCTCGACGGACCACAAGAGTAATAGGCATCGATGAACGAATGCACGCATACTCTTGACTATCAACTGATAGATGAAGGCCGGGATACAATTAAAGAGGAACAACCCAAGAGAACATATGATTTTCAGAGTTGTGGATGCATGGACTAGCATGTCGAACGAGTTCAACATATTTCTTCCGGATAACCCATGCAGAAAGGTTGAATTGGCAGAGTCACAATATAGAGAGAAGAACTCATCAAGAGCACTCTGGTTGTGATCTTTTGGTTCAACGAAGAACTTCTGCCATATATATAAGTAGTTCATAGTATTTGGAAGAAGGAAATACCACGGACCTTGAGGACTAATGCAAAGGTTACTAATATCCTAAAGGAACTAGCAAACACTATCAACATGAAATAAGTAGGGTGAATCTCGGGTTCAAGAACCCAGGAGTAGAATACCTACTACTAGGTAGCATCACAGGATGCTTTCGAGAATGATGGCCAGAATCATCACACTGGGAACACAAAACATGGCTGGATTACCTGGTGATCCTCTAAGACACCTAGGGTCATAGTAATAAGTCCAACATATACGTCAAGGCAACAGAGTATCTCAACTCACCGATTAGTGTGGTTAATCTAGCACAAAGGACATTGAAAACAGAGGAAGAGGATTTGCAAATGCATCAGATTGTTTAGAAACCTAGGATGACTCAGACAACATAACGGCTGTAAATGCTCGAAAAGATTTGAGACATGCTACAAAAATGGTGGCATAACCACTTAGAAGCACAATATCAAGAATCTGAGGCCAGCTATGAATACACGGAAATAGCAGCAACTGGACTAAGGCTTGAAACCAACAATCCTATAGGTCTATGGATTAGTAACACGTCATCCTGATAGAAAGAAGAGAAAGCCTAGTTCCTTAACCCCGTAGAAAAGATAAGATGACTCAGATCAGAAGGCATAAGATATAAGGAGTAAAAAGAGCCTTATGGTCCATCCCACAATCAATTCCCTTATATAACTAAAGAATTTCTAGACTCAACTTCGACCAGTTTGGCTTGATAAACCTACAGGCAGTCAAGCTCTGATACCAAAGCTGTCAGGACCCCGACTCAATGCCACATCGATCTAGCATGTAACACCTCATATCACTTTGCGGCCTCACGCACGGTATCCCCATGGGTGTCGCCTTACCTTTGCCCGGGACCGTTTGCGCCTTTTGGCACACATATATGATAGTGTCGCTAGCATCCATATGATAAGGAGCCCGAGCTGACATGGCTAGTTGTAAACCCAAAGTGGCACAAACTTACAGGGACAGGCATCCATGACCCAGCATCGAACGTGTCGGTCATCAGCGAGTGAATCCAGGCTGTAGCACTGGGCTAACAGGACTCCGGTGAACCGGGCTATAGCAGGCTAAGAGGACTCCGGTAGACACCGTGTGATATTTCCCTGAAGGGACGGACACAGGAACGAAGAAGGACACATGCCGGCCAGCCTAAGTGTTCCGGAGCAGTAGCAAGCTACCATGGCTCAGTGGAAGCACTAGGAGACATTTCCCGGTAAGAGAGGCTACTAAGGATAAAGAACTAGATAGTCAGATCCCACACATACCAAGCATTTCAATAACATACACACAATATGCTCGATATGTGCAAATACAAAATGGCATCACAACATGACTCTACAACTCAAGTATTTTATTCAATAGGCTCCGAGGAGTGAGATATTACAAACATGGGTCTCATGACCCAACACTCTGAGCATACAAGTCAAAGCACAAGCGGAAGCTCAACATGTCTGGGTACAGACAACTATAAATGAAAAAGGCTGGAAAGCCTGACTATCTATCAGATCCTGCCGAGGGCACAAGATCGTAGCTGAGGTAACAAGCTAAACGTCGAAGTCCAAGCGAAACTACTAGCGAGACTGAAGTCTCTCTGCAAAAACATAAAATAGGCAAACGTGAGTACAAATGTACCCAGCAGGACTTACATCAGAACTAACTACATATGCATCATTATCAACAAAGGGGATGGTGGGGTTTAACTGCAGCAAGCCAGCTTTGACTCGGTGGCTATCCTGAACTACGACTGCAAGTAACTCTTTTAAGGTGGCGCACATGAGTCCACATATTCACCATATCAATACACCACTATGGATCTGCTTCCGTCTCCCTATGAGAGAGCCATCCATAGCACTCACACTTATCTTGCGTATTTTAGAGTATCCACTTTGACTCGTCTATGAACTGTATAGGCAACCCAGAAGTCCTTTTCTGCGGACACTGCTATTTGAATAGATAATGTTAACCCTGCAGGGGTGTACTTCACACATGCTCTCGCCACTTACCGCCATGTACACGTCATGTATCTCGGCAACCTTCAAGCGGAAGCCTGGCGAGGGTGTCGGCCACGGCCTACCTAAACACTCAAGTCTCTCGTCCAGGTTTATCGCCTATTCGGGTTCCATCCGCAAGGAGATCCATCCAGGGTGTCGCTCACGACCCCAAACGATGTGAGCAGGGTTCCCAAGCCCACCATCCGGGTGCCACTTGGTACACCGTGCCACTGCACCTAGTCTGTCCCAAGCCCACCTGTACCGGGTGCCACTTGGTAGACTACTAGCACTACCTACAAACACCAGAAACTAGTTGCAACTCCTGGATAGAGAACAAGGGTGATTAAGAAGCCGAGAGGGTCAATTAAGGATCCCAATGAGTGGTAGTAGCTGTTCATGGATCACAAACATAGAACTCGGTTACCGAGGACGGTTTCAATGAGACAACCCACCATGTACTCCTATATGGCCTCTCACCGCTACCTTTACCAAATCGTGTTCACACATTTAGACCACACACAGCAGGACATGTTGACACACCTCCAATTCATCCCCGATGAATCAGACCTGACTCAACTCTAAGAAGTAGCAGGCATGACAAACAAGCATGAATGAGTAGGCACATCAGGGCTCAAACAACTCCTACTCATGCTAGTGGGTTTCATCTATTTACTGTGGCAATGACAGGTCATGCAGAGGAAAAGGGGTTCATCTACCGCAGCATGTAACAGTTGAATCGCTGTTGTCCTAATGCAGTAAAAGAGAGCAGGAGCGAGAGAGTGGGATTGTATCGGAATGAACACGGGGGTTTTGCTTGCCTGGCACTTCTGAAGATAATATAGTTCTTCATCGGTGTCATCGAACTCATCGTCGGTACCACGTCTATTGAGAGGGGACAAACACCGGCAAGCAAGGAAGAACACAATCAATGCAATGCACAATATGATGCATGATCATTACATGGCAATATGTTGTGATTTGAGCTAATGCAACTAGCAACAGATTAAATGAAGTTGGTTTGAATACAAGATTCAAATTCAAACTCCATATGTGATTATTCAAATGCCATTTAATTGATTTGACCTAAACAATGAACACAAGTTGTTCTAACATGCATGAAAATGATACAAATGGATAGATTGGATTTTTCTGATCATTTTTCATATATAATTTATTTCATTTGGAGTTACGGTTGAATTTCTATGAATTTTAGAAGTTTGTACAATTTTCTGGAATTTCCTGTATAAGAATAATTACAATAATTGAATTAATGCGTCGGCACTGCGTCAGGGTGACGTCAGCATTGACCAAAGTCAAATCTGACTGGTGGGGCCTACTGGTTAGTGACATGGTGCTGGTCAGAGACACTGACATATGGGACTGGTCAACGACCACGTCATCAAAGTCAAAGCTGACGCGTGGGTCCAGTCGGGTTGGATTAGTTGTAACTAATTTCGTTAGCTGGCTAATTAAACCGGTGGGGCCCATGTGTAAGTGGGTCAGGGGGTTAATTGGTGGGTGATTAGCCCTAACTAAGTGGCCACGTTAGTGAACCGGCGGATAGCCGCCGGCGATCGAACAGGGTGGCAGAGGTGCTCGGGATTCGCCGTCCGGCGACCGTTTGACTCGAGGTTTGGCCCTACGGGCTGCTGGACGTGCGCCGCATCCAACGAAGCATGCGGCTAGGTGAGAGGAGGCTGGAAACGACGACTACAACGACAGCTGGCGGCGGCCGGAGTTCAGCTTAGCACGGGCGAGGCGCTGCGCTTGGCTGACGGGCGAGCTAAGTGGCGGGGCGGATTGCTGGGAGCTCCAGAAGCACGCTGGTGCCACTGGACCGAGCAGAGGTGCTCAGGAGCGAGGACCTCATCGGCCATGGCGGACGACGGGCTTTGGTCGTTAGTGAAGTAGGAGCTACGGTGTGAAAACGGAACAACAGAGAGGGGGGTTCGAGGGAGAGGCTTACGGCGGTTGCAACGGTGCAGACGGCGAGCTCGGAGAAGGCCAGGAGCGGTCGGGGCAGCGAGATGGATCTCCGATGACCGAGGAGGGAGAAGGGGTTGGGGACGGTGAGGCGAGGCACATCCGCTCGCATGGCTTGACGGAGACGATGTAGAGGTCGACGGAGGAGCTCCTTGGCGCGTCGGGGAGGCGAGGGGAGCACGGTGGCTGCAAGCTTCACGGCGGCGAGCGCTCGGCAACGTCGGCCATGGCGATCAGAGGAGAGGGAGAGGGCGAGGGGGGAGGAGCAAGGTGTCCAGTGGGGTCGGGGCGTCTCCGTGGCGTGCGAAGGGAGCTCGGGACCGTGAGGCAGGCAGGCAGGGAGGAGGTGGAGGCCTCGGGCGCGCAGGCGTTGACACGCCTCTGCCTACTGGCAGAGGTTGAAGACAGCGGTGCCCCTGGTGGGCTGGGCCACCAAGTGGACTGGCCAGGTGGCTGCCCAGGTGAGTGCCAGGTAAAACTCTCTCTGTTAAAATTTGTTTCTGTTTTCTATTGTTTGCCTCTGTTTTGATTTAGTTTAACACCAAATCATTTTTATATAATTCTAAAAATATTTTTGGGCACTTTTGAAATTATTACCAACAGCCCTCAACTAGTTTCAGAATTATTAGAGCATTTAAAATATTTATAGGATTTAAATGCCCCAATTCAAATACAATATGAATTAATTCAATAATCCAAATGTCATGGAAAAATGTGCAACATCTCTGGTTACTGTTTCCAGTATTTTCCAAAAATGGTGAACATTTTTGAAGGCCATTTTGGTTCATTCAAAAATATTTTTAGTTGAACCTATTTGAATTGCTTTAGTGCTAGGGCTTGGTCATCCCCACTTCAAAATTTCCTTTGAAATCAAACATGATGCATGGATGCTGATGCAACTAATTACAAACAATTCTGGGGCTGTGACAACTCACCCCCACTAAACAAGGATCTCGTCCCGAGATTCAAGACGTGAGGTAAGAAGATAGAGGGGACACAAAGCCAACACAATCTTCACGATCCAGGTTGCACTTCGTAAGGACGTTGATTCCTTGCATCATGTTGATCTTGACATCCTTGCCTTCGAGATCTTTGTCCAACATGATGACAATAGGAGGAACTCTACAGGAATCGATCTCCTCGGAGATCGAGCACTCAGGATGAACTCATGGAGTGAGACATAGGAACATCTCTTGAGCTGAGACACGAAGCACACATATAGAGGGATGGAGTGGAACAGATGACGAGGGTTCACTAGGTAGACAACAATTCCACACTTAAGAAGGTGGTGAACGGTTGTCAACGTAGCGAGGAGTTGAGTTGCCATGATACCATAGCGATGCACCTTAGGGAAGGTGACTCGTAGAAATATCCCCTTATGTGGCAAAAAGAATTACTTTTGATTCACAGATCATTGAGACTCTTTATACCAACCTAAGGCAATCACATTCGATTATTTGAAGGAGTTCGAAGGAATGGGACACTCAGATTGGAAACAAAATTATGGCTATGGAACAACTCGGCAAACGGGAGGCACATTCTAGTTGATACCGATGATATAACCTAGTGACTGAGTGTGCTCTCAAAAACTTGAGCATTTCCATACCCATCAAGGTCCTACCAACATCCGTGCCGAGGATCCTGGCAAGACATCTTACTACCATGATGAGTAGTGATGGAAAAGCGGATATAAAGGAAGACAACACTTTCTCAGATTTCACCTTAGCGAGACCAAGGAAACGAAATCCGGATGATCGACCGAGAGACATTTAGCACTCCGCTTCTAATGTTCTCCTTGATGTTCTAGCTACCACGATCATGCTTAAAAGCGTCGACATGGCCATCAAGTAAAGGTCGGACTTCGGGAGCACAAAATCCATAAGGATCAACTTCTAGAGTAAGTCATGCGAGATCCTCATGGGAGGTGACCAAACGGCTTAATCAAGATACTACAACAATAGTGCTTCTAGCTAGGTGCGTCCACTTCACTGGAACCTATATCATAGTTCTTGGAAGAGGTTCCAACCATCATGTCTGCCTGAGATTCAGATCTGGTTGGTAACAGGGTAATTCAGACAACGTGTCTGGAAAAGAAAGTTCGCAACACAAACCACGAGATGACGTTGCGAGATTCTCGGGGAGTGAACTACGATAGCAAGCTCCAAACCATGAGCTGGTTCTGCTACACACATGTGGACACACTGTCGCAGACAATCATGACCACATAGTAGTTTTATAATAAAACACTACCGAGTTCAGGTGGGGAACCATCATCGAGGATATCGAAGTCCTTGCATAAGTCTAGCTCTTAATAAGAAACTTCTTCTCCTTGAACAAATCAATCAGTGGCTTGGTGTGCTAGGGAATCCATATGGAGTGGAGGTAATTAATCTACCAAACCATAGAATACATTCGCACATGCATAACTGACTTGGGATGGTACCAGAGGAAACAAAACCAATCTTTCTCGAACTCACGGCGGCAACTTGCACCAAATGCAAATGAATTCGAGGAAGTCACTTCTTCCATCCAAGCATAAGCTTCATGAATGGAACACGAAGGCGTTGCTTACAAAGTTTCCAACACTAGGTTGATGCTCAACATGAATCATGGAGGAGAAAAAATGCTGCTGATGGGCCCAACAGCAACTCATCCAAAATTTTCATATCACTGGAATTCAACCATTATGTGAACAATGTGATAGTATTGGTCAGACCAAGGATGTAATGGTGTATGCTCGAGGAACAACCACGAGTAAGACAACATTACGAATATCATTGGTTCTAACTTGATTTGACGATAGCCCACACTCAAATCAAAGTTTTGATAAGACAATAGCTCCAACAACTGATCACGAGGACCAATCAATGAAGATATCATCTTTCTTCAACACACACACACAAAGATATCCCTTCGGAATGAACTGAGTCGGACAAGCTATTATCTTCTAACTCTCCAAGTTGTTGTTTAGCTTAACCAACTAGCTCAGGGTATCCGACACAGATGCTTGGGGAAAGGGTGGTTTAAAGGAAACCGACTTGATCACGAGCTCAACATAGCGGTCAGGTGACAACCTGGTGATACTTCCGAGAAGATAATCGGAAAATCACGAACCACCGATATGCTATTAAGTTCGAGAACAATCTTGCTTTTCAGGGCAAGATGAGATGATCAAATAAGCAAGGGATTGGACAATCCTAACTCATTGATCAAGAGTGCACCAGAAATAAGGACTAGGTAGCACAATCTATCTTAGAATGATGATTCAATATCCAACACGCTAAGAATGAGAATACTGTCCATTTACTACCAAGCAACAAGTTGCTCGGAGTATTGATTTCACACATCACGATTCACTTGTCGACATTCCGGTTGCAACAACACGGGAACCGAGAAATGAATAATGATGGAGAGAGTATCACTACGTCAAGAATTCATGAGAGATGCTGCAATTCCTATGACAATCCTGACATAAAGGGGGTAATACTCTGAGGTAGAACAGAACAAAAGCTGGATTGGCTTTTTGATCTGCGGAATACAACTACTTTGACCAGTCCAAGAAATGGATGAGGTGCTGGAGTTTGTTTCTCCTAGTCATTCCGGAATAGAATGGCTCGACGGACCACAAGAGTAATAGGCATCGATGAACGAATGCACGCATACTCTTGACTATCAACTGATAGATGAAGGCCGGGATACAATTAAAGAGGGACAACCCAAGAGAACATATGATTTTCAGAGTTGTGGATGCATGGACTAGCATGTCGAACGAGTTCAACATATTTCTTCCGGATAACCCATGCAGAAAGGTTGAACTGGCAGAGTCACAATATAGAGAGAAGAACTCATCAAGAGCACTCTGGTTGTGATCTTTTGGTTCAACGAAGAACTTCTTCCATATATATAAGTAGTTCATAGTATTTGGAAGAAGGAAATACCACAGACCTCGAGGACTAATGCAAAGGTTACTAATATCCTAAAGGAACTAGCAAACACTATCAACATGAAATAAGTAGGGTGAATCTCGGGTTCAAGAACCCAGGAGTAGAATACCTACTACTAGGTAGCATCACAGGATGCTTTCGAGAATGATGGCCAGAATCATCACACTGGGAACACAAAACATGGCTGGATTACCTGGTGATCCTCTAAGACACCTAGGGTCAAAGTAATAACTCCAACATATACGTCAAGGCAACAGAGTACCTCAACTCACCGATTACTATGGTTAATCTGGCACAAAGGACACTGAAAACAGAGGAAGAGGATTTGCAAATGCATCAGATTGTTTAGAAACCTGGGATGACTCGGACAGCATAACGGCTGTAAATGCTCGAAAAGATTTGAGACATGCTACAAAAATGGTGGCATAACCACTTAGAAGCACAATATCAAGAATCTGAGGCCAGCTATGAATACACGGAAATAGCAGCAACTGAACTAAGGCTTGAAACCAACAATCCTATAGGTCTATGGATTAGTAACACGTCATCCTGATAGAAAGAAGAGAAAGCCTAGTTCCTTAACCCCGTAGGAAAGATAAGATGACTCAGATCAGAAAGCATAAGATATAAGGAGTAAAAAGAGCCTTACATTCCATCCCACAATCAATTCCCTTATATAACTAAAGAATTTCTAGACTCGACTTCGACCAGTTTGGCTTGATAAACCTACAGGCAGTCAAGCTCTGATACCAAAGCTGTCAGGACCCCGACTCAATGCCACATCGATCTAGCATGTAACACCTCAAATCACTTTGCGGCCTCACGCACGGTATCCCCACGGGTGTCGCCTTACCTTTTCCCGGGACCGTTTGCGCCTTTTGGCACACGTATATGATAGTGTCGCTAGCATCCATATGATAAGGAGCCCGGGCTGACATGGCTAGTTGTAAACCCAAAGTGGCACAAACTTACAGGGACAGGCATCCATGACCCAGCATCGAACGTGTCGGTCATCAGCGAGTAATCCAGGCTGTAGCACTGGGCTAACAGGACTTCGGTGAACCGGGCTGTAGCAGGCTAACAGGACTCCGGTAGACACCGCGTGACATTTCCCCGAAGGGACAGACACAGGAACGAAGAAGGACACATGCTGGCCAACATAAGTGTTCCGGAGCAGTAGCAAGCTACCATGGCTCAGTGGAAGCACTAGGAGACATTTCCCGGTAAGAGAGGCTACTAAGGATAAAGAACTAGGTAGTCAGATCCCACACATACCAAGCATTTCAATAACATACACACAATATGCTCGATATGTGCAAATACAACACGGCATCACAACATGACTCTACAACTCAAGTATTTTATTCAATAGGCTCCGTGGAGCGAGATATTACAAACATGGGTCTCATGAGCCAACACTCAGAGCATACAAGTCAAAGCACAAGCGGAAGCTCAACATGTCTGGGTACAGACAACTATAAATGAAAAAGGCTGGAAAGCCTGACTATCTACCAGATCCTGCCGAGGGCACAAGATCGTAGCTGAGGTAACAAGCTAAACATCGAAGTCCAAGCGAAACTACTAGCGAGACTGAAGTCTCTCTGCAAAAACATAAAATAGGCAAACGTGAGTACAAATGTACCATGCAGGACTTACATCAGAACTAACTACATATGTGTAACGCCCCGAGCCCGATGCTCCACAAGACTTCCAGATATTCCGAGTTTCGCTGTGCGATGTATTTGTTTGTTGCATTCTTCTTAGCATCATTTTCATTGCATCATGTCATCATGCCATCATATCATTAATTTTATAACTCTTTCAAATAAATTGTCTGGATCTTCAGTCCATTTAAATCGAGGGATGGGTGACTTCTCTTTATAACATATCCCCCCAATATTAGGGAGCTATAATAAAAATATTCCATTAACTTTGGAATCACCATAACACACCTGCAGTTTAAGTTCCATGCATTTTCTATCTCAATTCCTTGCCTCAAACTTTGCCAACAATTCTTATCTCTTTTTATCGAGCCTCCTCCTAAAATCTCAACATTTTTGGACACTTCAAAAACCTAGTCCTAGTTCAAACCCATTTGAGTTTCAAATGAGTTTGAATTTAATTCCTGCAATCATGTCCATGCCATTTTTCTTGGACCAAGCGCATTTTGCGAGTCCGGGAAAATTAACCGCATGCCCAAATTCTTCCTCTACCCTTCTCTTCTCTCTTTTCCTTTCTTCCAGTTCTCTGTTAATGGAAAGAGTAGAGAGGGAGAGAAGAAGCCCAGCAGCCCAGCCGCAACCTGCGACCAGGCCGACCCAACCAACCTCTAAGGCCCAGCTACCCCCTCTAACCCTAGCTGCAGGGGAGAGCTCTGCTCGATCCCATCTCCTCCTCTCGTTCCCTCTGCCCACCGCCACACACCCATCGCTCGATCCCCATCTCCCTCACAGCCTCTCTCTCCCGATCCCATCGCCCCTCCTATCGATCATCTCTCCCTCTCGTCCCTCCCTCCGCCGCCACTCACACACGAAAACGCATCGAGCCGGGGAGAGGAGATCTCTTCTGCTCGAACCCTCCTGGCCAGTGGTGCCCCTCCATGGCGCTGCCTTGCTGCTCCCTCCAGCGCCCAAGCCTCCTCCTCTGCTTCGCCCCCTCCTCTGCTCCCTCAGCCATGGCGCTCCGTCATTCCTTGTCTCGCCCGCGCCGGCAACCAGCAGTAGGTCGCCGCTCCGTGCTGTCCGTGAGCGCCTGCAGCTCGCGTCTCCACCCCTTCTCGCTGCCCCGTTGTGCTTCGGAGGTCAGGGTCACCATGGACGAGCCCCGCGACCACACCCCTCTGTCCCGCGCCCGCAACCATGCTCTGGATCGAGAGGAGCACGATCCCGAGCGCCTTCAGCCCGTCCGACCTCCTCTGCCTCGCTGGCCTCCAGCGTTGACCGAGCGCCCGCGCAGGCGTATGCGTGAGCTGCCTCTGCTGCAAGGCCCAGCCAGCACCCTGCCGGCCTGCCTCCGCTCAAGCTGCTGACCATCTCCTGCCGCTGACCACCACCATCGCCTCCTTGCTGCTGGCATCCCCGAGGCCCTTGTGTTGTTTTGTGTTGGACCGTCAAGGCCGGCAAGATCGACTACATGACCGCCAAGACCACACCAGGACCGCCAAGCATCATCTCCGGGAGTTTTCCCCAAGTACCACTACGGTCGTCATCCGCCAAGTACCCCTTCGGATCATCAAGTTCGTCCACCATCATCGTGAACCACTTACGAAATGTGTACCACTACACAGAAGACCTCGGACCCGTCAAGTACCTCTCCGAAAACAAACGTGCACGACTACTTCCACTGCCGCCGACATGTATGACTACGAAACGTGAACAACTACTTCCCATGACGACCCGTGAACGACTACTTCCACTACGAACTCGATCCGCCCGAAATGCACGCTTCGAAGGTATAACGCCGAGACGATGCCCGTGAACGAATGCATGTTGTATGAGATGAACCGTATGTTTGCATCGTGCCCGTTTGTTTCGTGCATGTTCCTCCTCGTTTGCCATGCCGTCGACCCGTGGGAACCCGGTAGTCGGGAGCACCCAACCATCTTTTGCATGTTCCGCACATCCGCACACTTGCTCTTTTGCATCTATCTCAATCGAGTTACCGAGACCGGAATGTTACCGTGGCACTATTTTCGTTTCGTCGCCGTGGCACCCCTTTTGTTCCGCCATAGTGACCAAATGCTTCATAACATGCTCATGTCAACATTTTCATAAAAATTGCATAAAACTTGCATACGTCATCCACATCATGATAACAACATTTAAATGCTTAAACTTGTTGTTGCATTAATTGCTAAATGTCACATGGGGATATTTCTGGAATTGTTGTTGTTGTTTTCGGCCTCATTTAAACTTGCCTAAATAGGTAGTTTAATTATGCTTCACCCCTTGCCATGTCTAATAACATTTAATATTGTTGGGTACATAAACGAGAGCGAACTAAATAATTGATGTGGTGTTTCGTCAATATGCAACTCGTTGCATATTGAGCTCCACTTAATTTGTAGTGTTGTTTGTTGCACTTTGCCATGCCATGCCTCATTAAACCGGACATGCATCATACTTGTTTGTGCATCATGACATGTTTATGCTTGTGTGTTTACTATGTTGTTTGCTTCTTTCCGATTTGCTTCTCTCGTTAGCTTCGGTTTCGTTCCGGAGTTGTGAGGATTCGTTCGACTATGTCCGTTTGTCTTGTTCATGGACTCGTTCTTCTTCCTTGCGGGATATCAGGCAAGATGACCATTACCCTCGATATCACTTCTATCTTTGCTTGCTAGTTGCTTCGTTCTATTGCTATGTTGCGCTACCTATCACTTGTTTACCATGCCTCCCATATTGCCATGTCAGCCTCTAACCTTTTCACCCTTCCTAGCAAACCGTTGCTTGGATATGTTACCGCTTTGCTCAACCCCTCTTATAGCGTTGTTAGTTGCAGGTGAAGTTGAAGATTGCTCCATGATGG
Organism: Triticum timopheevii; assembly: GCA_963921465.1. Lineage (NCBI taxonomy): Eukaryota > Viridiplantae > Streptophyta > Magnoliopsida > Poales > Poaceae > Triticum > Triticum timopheevii. The sequence continues at coordinate 121,572,545 of OY997271.1, forward strand.
ACAAGTTTATGTTGGGATATCACAATATCTCTTATTTAATTAATGCATCTATATACTTGGTAAAGGGTGGAAGGCTCGGCCTTATGCCTGGTGTTTTGTTCCACTCTTGCCGCCCTAGTTTCCGTCATACCGGTGTTATGTTCCTTGATTTTGCGTTCCTTATGCGGTTGGGTGATTTATGGGACCCCCTTGACAGTTCGCTTTGAATAAAACTCCTCCAGCAAGGCCCAACATTGGTTTTAACATTTGCCACCTAAGCCTTTTTCCCTTGGGTTCTGCAGACTCAAGGGTCATCTTTATTTTACCCCCCCGGGCCAGTGCTCCTCCGAGTGTTGGTCCAAACTAGAGCACCGTGCGGGACCATTCCTTGGCAACTTGGATTACGTCGATACCTGTACGCTTCGCTTATCCGGTGTGCCCTGAGAACAAGATATGTGCAGCTCCTATCGGGATTTGTCGGAACAGCGGGTGGTCTTGCTGGTCTTGTTTTACCATTGTCGAAATGTCTTGTAAACCGGGATTCCGAGACTGATCGGGTCTTCCTGGGAGATGGAATATCATTCATTGACCGTGAGAGCTTGTGATGGGCTAAGTTGGGACACCCCTGCAGGGTATAAACTTTCGAGAGCCGTGCCCGCGGTTATGTGGCAGATGGGAATTTGTTAATATCCGGTTGTAGAGAACTTGACACTTGACTTAACTAAAATGCATCAACCGCGTGTGTAGCCGTGATGGTCTCTTTTCGGCGGAGTCCGGGAAGTGAACATGGTTTTGGGTTATGTTTGACGTAAGTAGGACTTCAGGATCACTTCTTGATCATTGCTAGCTTCACGACCGTTCCTTTGCTTCTCTTCTTGCTCTTATTTGCGTATGTTAGCCACCATATCATACTTAGTCACTGCTGCAACCTCACCACTTATCCATTCCTTACCCATAAGCTTAAATAGTCTTGATCTCGCGGGTTTTGAGATTGCTGAGTCCTCGTGACTCACCAAATACTATCACAACAGTTGCAGGTGCCGATGATACCAGTGCAGTGGATGCTACCTAGCTCAGATGGGAGCTCAACGAAGATCTTAGTTGTTGCTATGTGTTGTTTCTTGTTGATCAGTAGTGGAGCCCAGTTGGGACGATCGGGGATCTAGCAGTTGGGTTATCTTCTTTTCTTTTGGCTTCGTCCGTAGTCGGACTATGTGTGTACTCTGAATGATGTCTGATTTATTTAAGTACTTGTGTGAAGTGGCGATTGTAAGCCAACTCTTTATCCCAGTCTTGTTCATTACATGGGATTGTGTGAAGATGACCCTTCTTGCGACAAAACCACAATGCGGTTATGCCTCTAAGTCGTGCTTCGACACGTGGGAGATATAGCCGCATCGTGGGTGTTACAAGTTGGTATCAGAGCCATCCCCGACTTAGGAGCCCCCTGCTTGATCCAATCGCTAGCGTTGTTGAGTCTAGAACAAAAATGTTTTGAGTCTTAGGATTATATATATCGGAGAGTAGGATTCTTTTTACTCCTCAGCCCCTTCGTCGCTCTGGTGAGGCCTCCTGACGTAGATGTTTTGTCTTTCCTCGCCTCAAATTTCACTAATTTTTTTTAGGATCACGCGGGTATCTTGGGATCGTTCCGATATTCTTATGACGAGAACATTGTTCTTGGTGCCTCCTGACATTTAGGGGTTGTGGCAGTGTCCCGGGGAGTTGAGCTCCGAGGTGTTGTCGTCATAATTTTATCGTTGCAGTTCTGGAATACCTGAGTTTTGCCGACATCGAAAATCTCTTTTATGCAGTTGTTGGTGAGATAACCTCGATGCTACCCAGTACTGGGGAGTTCGGCAGTATTGCCATAGCTCGTATAACGGATGCTTTTCGAAGGTTGAGTTACATGATTTCCGAAGGTTTCTTGGTTATGTGTTGACGGATGGATACAGCTTGGATGTAGGTATTGTTAGTTTGGGTGAGATATATATTGCTTCCCCTGTATCCCCAACACCAGATTGCATAACCAGAAAGTTTCGGGAGTTCTATAGGTGGGAATTCAAGTAGCTCCTAGAATATCTTTCCGACAGATGCATGATATGAGATTGGGGTTCGACGTCTAGTGGTCCGCCTATCCACGGTCGTTTTTTACGGTGGTCTCGTTGTGTCTTAAAGAATCCTTGGCTATGCCGATTCGGGGACACTTCGTATGTCATGTGCACTGCCTTGTACATGATGGTGTTGTACGATCAAGCCCGTGTAGGCCCCACCATGAAAACTTCGGACGAAATCTCTATCATATGTTTGTTCCGGCTTATTCTGCAAGCCAAATCCTTTGTTTTGTTTTGATTTGTGGTATTCGAGTTGCTTCGAAGTCAAATGTTGAATCCATACCTTTCCTAAACGGTGTTCTCATATTGCTATGTGAATACTAATCCTTTCTTGATCATCGAGGTCGTCATGTTAATTCTTTTCCAACCGGCGTGCTTCTCTTCAAGTGGATCCGATCATTTTCAGCATTCGCAAGATCAATTCTAAGTTTTCTCAACGGTGTTTGTTTCATTCATCCCAAGTTGTCTTTGTTTTCCCGCCCTCCCACCCTTTTTCTTAAAAGACTCAGATTTCTTAATCGGGCATCCATTTTATTGATGGCAAGACTCTCCATTCTTTTCCGTCAATGTTCTTATCCGGTGATTCTTAGGAAGATACTAACGGAGCTTCAAGTTTATTATTCTTCGTCTCTTTTCTTCTCCGGTGGTTTAATTTCAAGTTTCGGTGTTGATCATATCTCTTCCTTTTGTTTCACATATCTTCCCATGTGAATTTCTTATCCAAGGCTCTCTTATTCATTCACCTCTCCCAGTTCATATCCGGAGTGTTGAAGATAACTCGGAAGAATCATGTTTCCATTCTTAATCCGTTCGAGTACTTCGAGGTTTTTTCTCTCATTCAAGCTATTTAATTCAACCGGTGCAATCCCCCCTTTTCAATCAATCATTCAACGGTGTTTTCCTTTGAGTGGGCCCTAACCCACATGTCTTTCCCAGGATCTTACCTGACTCTTCTAATTTCCCCCGGAGCTATTTCCGAATTCTTTTTGAAGTTTGACGTAAGAATGAATTTCATCAGTCAGATGTTTTCCAAGACCACTTTCAAATTATTTTTCATTGTTGGCTCAACCTTTTTGTTTACATTCTCCCGGAGTATCTCAACAATTCATGGTGGTGGTTCTCATCATCATTCTCAACATTTGAAGACCGAAGAAGGATTTCTCTTAAATCTTGCTCCATTCTCTTCAAGATGCATAGTTCAAGCTTGATGCCATGCTCATAATTGTTTTGATTGTGACAATTCTTTTCTTACCATCCGGAGCATTTCATGAGTTATTTCTATTTCTTTCCTCCGAAGGCCATCATGTCATAATTCTTCATTCTCAATGTGTAGCTATCGTTCTCCAAATCTTACCGGTGAATCGTTCAAATATCCTCTAATCAGTTCATGTTCTCTTCGCTCTCATGTATCTAAATCCCCTCAAGTATCTTCATTTGTTTTCCAACTCTTCCCGGTGAATTGTGCCTTTGCTACTTTCATTTTCAATTCTTACGGCGGTTCGTTCAAGTTTTCACTTCCGTCATTATCATATCAATTCATTCGTTGTTTTCAAATCCTACCGCTGGATCGTTGAAGACCTTCCTCAAGTTTGCGCTATATCTCTATCTGTAATCATTTTTTTCAATGAGAATAAGTAGTATGCCAAATCCATTGCTTTTCATCAGTTTAATTTGATGAAGGATAAGCATACAATAAATCTTATTCTTATTTCCTCGAGGTGATTCAATTCTTTTCTTTTGGAGATTGTTCATGATGAAGTAATTCTCGGTTCTAGCGTTTCATCTTTTCCTTTCCCGGAGTTCCAAGTTTTCTCGGTTATATCGTCACGAAGCTCAATCTAAATCATTGCAAGGCTTCACCTTGTGTTTTCAACTTCTCTTTCTTTCTATCATCCTTTTATTACCGGAGTTCTTCATGGAGGCTCTACATGGTGGTTCGTCAAGGATTCCTTTCATTCTTCATTTGTTCTTCAAGATTTCTCTCGAGGTGATGATCCACCAAGCTATACTCTAAAATAAACATGGTGCTTAACACATGTTTTGTTTTGAGGAGTTCAAGCATTCTTCATCTTGCATTTCGAAGTGCAATTCTTTCTACCTTATCTCTTGAGGTGGTGTTATGCCATTCTTGACAATTCCCTTCGTGTTTCATGATTCACAAGTTTTGAAGAATGACATATTTTAAACCCATCACTTTCTTCCTTGGAGTTGTCTTGGTATAGGTTTCACCTAAAGCATTCCCTAAGGAATGTTGCTAATTGTGGTGCCTATTGATAATCCAAGTTTCCTCCTATTCTCTCATTAAAAGGAGTTTTCATCTCCTTGTTGATCTCAATCCAATTAACTGTTTCCATCAGTGGCCGGTTGTCACCTCATCATTTTGAGATGTTTGCCATAAGCCCACAACAAGCTTGTGCTTTTCATTGTTGATTTTCCAACAACTCTGTTCAATTCTTCTTTGCAAGGATGCTTTCCAAGTTCTCTTGTGGCAAAAGTTGTCATTTTCTTCTCCATCCCTTTATCCCAACGGTCTAGCTTCAATTCTTTTCTTCCGGAGGCATTGTGATGTTGCTCTCTTCACTCCTCTTCTCGTATTGAGGATCGTGTTCTTTTCGTGCTTATCCATTTAACCGAAGTGTTGTGTCACCTCTTCAAGTTCTTTCATCTTATCAAGTTTTGCCTCTCTTTTCAACCTGAGTGCTGTCTAAAATCCTTCTTACCCATTGTGCCATTCTTTAAATAGTTCCGGAGGCGGTGTGTTGTTGATTTCATCAAGTATCATCCCATCTTCTCAAGTTCATGTTCTATTCCTTCCATGTTCAACCAGGGTGCTGCCCGAATTCTTTCTCTCTCATCTTGTTTTAACCAGAGTGGTTTCGAATTCTATCTTGTCCATTAAACTCTTGGTTCGTGTCTTTGCAATCTTCAAGTTCTCGTAATGTTCCTTGTTCCTCTTTTGTAACGGATTATTTGCAATCTCGTTCATCTCTGTTGTAGCCTTTCTTTTGAATTGCTCAACCTCCCAAGGTTCGTGGTTTCACTCATTGGTCGAAGAAGCAACTTAGTTTACCCTCTTCTCTTCCTCTTCCGTTTCTCTCCGGTGCTATCCTAGATCTCGGGACGAGACCCTCTTGTAGTGGTGGAGTGTTGTAACACCCCGAGCCCGATGCTCTAGAAGACTTCCAGATATTCCGAGTTTCGTTGTGCGATGTATTTGTTTGTTGCATTCTTCTTAGCATCATTTGCATTGCATCATGTCATCATGCCATCATATCATTAATTTTATAACTCTTTCAAATAAATTGTCTGGATCTTCGGTCCATTTAAATCGAGGGAAGGGTGACTTCTCTTTATAACATATCCCCCCAATATTAGGGAGCTATAATAAAAATATTCCATTAACTTTGGAATCACCATAACACACCTGCAGTTTAAGTTCCATGCATTTTCTATCTCAATTCCTTGCCTCAAACTTTGCCAACAATTCTTATCTCTTTTTATCGAGCCTCCTCCTAAAATCTCAACATTTTTGGACACTTCAAAAACCTAGTCCTAGTTCAAACCCATTTGAGTTTCAAATGAGTTTGAATTTAATTCCTGCAATCATGTCCATGCCATTTTTCTTGGACCAAGCGCATTTTGCGAGTCCGGGAAAATTAACCGCATGCCCAAATTCTTCCTCTACCCTTCTCTTCTCTCTTTTCCTTTCTTCCAGTTCTCTGTTAATGGAAAGAGTAGAGAGGGAGAGAAGAAGCCCAGCAGCCCAGCCGCAACCTGCGACCAGGCCGACCCAACCAACCTCTAAGGCCCAGCTACCCCCTCTAACCCTAGCTGTAGGGGAGAGCTCTGCTCGATCCCATCTCCTCCTCTCGTTCCCTCTGCCCGCCGCCACACACCCATCGCTCGATCCCCATCTCCCTCGCAGCCTCTCTCTCCCGATCCCATCGCCCCTCCTCTCGATCATCTCTCCCTCTCGTCCCTCCCTCCGCCGCCACTCACACACGCACACACATCGAGCCGGGGAGAGGAGCTCTCTTCTGCTCGCACCCTCCTAGCCAGTGGTGCCCCTCCATGGCGCTGCCTCGCTGCTCCCTCCAGCGCCCAAGCCTCCTCCTCTGCTTCGCCCCCTCCTCTGCTCCCTCAGCCATGGCGCTCCGTCGTCCCTTGTCTCGCCCGCGCCGGCAACCAGCAGTAGGTCGCCGCTCCGTGCTGTCCGCAAGAGCCTGCAGCTCGCGTCTCGACCCCTCCTCGCCGCCCCATTGTGCTTCGGAGGTCAGGGTCGCCATGGACAATCCCCGTGACCAAACCCCTCCGTCCCGCGCCCGCAACCATGCTCTGGATCGAGAGGAGCACGATCCCGAGCGCCTTCAGCCCGTCCGACCTCCTCTGCCTCGCTGGCCTCCAGCGTTGACCGAGCGCCCGCGCAGCCATATGCGTGAGCTGCCTCTGCTGTAAGGCCCAGCCAGCGCCCTGCCGGCCTGCCTCCGTTCAAGCTGCTGACCATCTCCTGCTGCTGACCACCACCATCGCCTCCTTGCTGCTGGCATCCCCGAGGCTCTTGTGTTGTTTTGTGTTGGACCGTCAAGGCCGGCAAGATCGACTACATGACCGCCAAGACCACACCAGGACCGCCAAGCATCATCTCCGGGAGTTTTCCCCAAGTACCACTACGGTCGTCATCCACCAAGTACCCCTTCGGATCATCAAGTTCGTCCACCATCATCGTGAACCGCTTTCGAAATGTGTACCACTACGCCGAAGACCTCGGACCCGTCAAGTACCTGTCCGAAAACAAACGTGTACCACTACCGTCGCCGTGTACCACTACTTCCACTACCGCCGACATGTACGACTACGAAACGTGAACAACTACTTCCCACGACAACCCGTGAACGACTACTTCCACTACGAACTCGATCCTCCCGAAATGCACGCTTCGAAGGTATAACGCCGAGACGATGCCCATGAACGAATGCATGTTGTATGAGATGAACCGTATGTTTGCATCGTGCCCGTTTGTTTCGTGCACGTTCTTCCTCGTTTGCCATGCCGTCGACCCGTGGGAACCCGGTAGTCGGGAGCACCCCACCATCTTTTGCATGTTCCGCACATCCGCACACTTGCTCTTTTGCATCGGTATCTGAATCGAGTTACCGAGACCGGAATGTTACCGTGGCACTATTTTCGTTTCGTCGCCGTGGCACCCCTTTTGTTCCGCCATAGTGACCAAATGCTTCATAACATGCTCATGTCAACATTTTCATAAAAATTGCATAAAACTTGCATACGTCATCCACATCATGATAACAACATTTAAATGCTTAAACTTGTTGTTGCATTAATTGCTAAATGTCACATGGGGATATTTCTGGAATTGTTGTTGGTGTTTTCGGCCTCATTTAAACTTGCCTAAATAGGTAGTTTAATTATGCTTCACCCCTTGCCATGTTTAATAACATTTAATATTGTTCGGTACATAAACGAGAGCGAACTAAATAATTGATGTGGTGTTTCGTCAATATGCAACTCGTTGCATATTGAGCTCCACTTAATTTGTAGTGTTGTTTGTTGCACTTTGCCATGCCATGCCTCATTAAACCGGACATGCATCATACTTGTTTGTGCATCATGACATGTTTATGCTTGTGTGTTTACTATGTTGTTTGCTTCTTTCCGGTTTGCTTCTCTCGTTAGCTTCGGTTTCGTTGCGGAGTTGTGAGGATTCGTTCGACTATGTCCGTTTGTCTTCTTCATGGACTCGTTCTTCTTCCTTGCGGGATATCAGGCAAAATGACCATTAACCTCGATATCACTTCTATCTTTGCTTGCTAGTTGCTTCGTTCTATTGCTATGTTGCGCTACCTATCACTTGTCTACCATGCCTCCCATATTGCCATGTCAGCCTATAACCTTTTCACCCTTCCTAGCAAACCGTTGCTTGGCTATGTTACCGCTTTGCTCAACCCCTCTTATAGCGTTGTTAGTTGCAGGTAAAGTTGAAGATTGCTCCATGATGGACAAGTTTATGTTGGGATATCACAATATCTCTTATTTAATTAATGCATCTATATACTTGGTAAAGGGTGGAAGGCTCGGCCTTATGCCTGGTGTTTTATTCCACTCTTGCCGCCCTAGTTTCCGTCATACCGGTGTTATGTTCCTTGATTTTGCGTTCCTTACGCGGTTGGGTGATTTATGGGACCCCCTTGACAGTTTGCTTTGAATAAAACTCCTCCAGCAAGGCCCAACATTGGTTTTAACATTTGCCACCTAAGCCTTTTTCCCTTGGGTTCTGCAGACTCAAGGGTCATCTTTATTTTACCCCCCGGGCCAGTGCTCCTCCGAGTGTTGGTCCAAACTAGAGCACCGTGCGGGACCATTCCTTGGCAACTTGGATTATGTCGGTACCTATACGCTTCGCTTATCCGGTGTGCCCTGAGAACAAGATATGTGCAGCTCCTATCGGGATTTGTTGGCACAGCGGGTGGTCTTGCTGGTCTTGTTTTACCATTGTCGAAATGTCTTGTAAACCGGGATTCCGAGACTGATCGGGTCTTCCTGGGAGATGGAAAATCCTTCATTGACCGTGAGAGCTTGTGATGGGCTAAGTTGGGACACCCCTGCAGGGTATAAACTTTCGAGAGCCGTGCCTGCGGTTATGTGGCAGATGGGAATTTGTTAATATTCGGTTGTAGAGAACTTGACACTTGACTTAACTAAAACGCATCAACCGCGTGTGTAGCCGTGATGGTCTCTTTTCGGCGGAGTCCGGGAAGTGAACACGGTTTTGGGTTATGTTTGACGTAAGTAGGAGTTCAGGATCACTTCTTGATCATTGCTAGCTTCACGACCGTTCCTTTGCTTCTCTTCTTGCTCTTATTTGCGTATGTTATCCACCATATCATACTTAGTCGCTGCTGCAACCTCACCACTTATCCATTCCTTACCCATAAGCTTAAATAGTCTTGATCTCGCGGGTTTTGAGATTGCTGAGTCCTCGTGACTCACCAAATACTATCACAACAGTTGCAGGTGCCGATGATACCAGTGCAGTGGATGCTACCTAGCTCAGATGGGAGCTCAACGAAGATCTTAGTTGTTGTTATGTGTTGTTTCTTGTTGATCAGTAGTGGAGCCCAGTTGGGACGATCGGGGATCTAGCAGTTGGGTTATCTTCTTTTCTTTTTGCTTCGTCCGTAGTCGGACTATGTGTGTACTCTTAATGATGTCTGATTTATTTAAGTACTTGTGTGAAGTGGCGATTGTAAGCCAACTCTTTATCCCAGTCTTGTTCATTACATGGGATTGTGTGAAGATGACCCTTCTTGCGACAAAACCACAATGCGGTTATGCCTCTAAGTCGTGCTTCGACACGTGGGAGATATAGCCGCATCGTGGGTGTTACAAGTTGGTATCAGAGCCATCCCCGACTTAGGAGCCCCCTGCTTGATCGAATCGCTAGCGTTGTTGAGTCTAGAACAAAAATGTTTTGAGTCTTAGGATTATATATATCGGAGAGTAGGATTCTTTTTACTCCTCAGCCCCTTCGTCGCTCTGGTGAGGCCTCCTGACGTAGATGTTTTGTCTTTCCTCGCCTCAAATTTCACTAATTTTTTTTAGGATCACGCGGGTATCTTGGGATCGTTCCGATATTCTTATGACGAGAACATTGTTCTTGGTGCCTCCTGACATTTAGGGGTTGTGGCAGTGTCCCGGGGAGTTGAGCTCCGAGGTGTTGTCGTCATAATTTTATCGTTGCAGTTCTGGAATACCTGAGTTTTGCTGACATCGAAAATCTCTTTTATGCAGTTGTTGGTGAGATAACCTCGACGCCACCCAGTACTGGGGAGTTCGGGAGTATTGCCATAGCTCGTATAACGGATGCTTTTCGAAGGTTGAGTTACATGATTTCTGAAGGTTTCTTGGTTATGTGTTGACGGATGGGTACAGCTTGGATGTAGGTATTGTTAGTTTGGGTGAGATATATATTGCTTCCCCTGTATCCCCAACACTAGATTGCATAACCAGAAAGTTTCGGGAGTTCTATAGGTGGGAATTCAAGTAGCTCCTAGAATATCTTTCCGACAGATGCATGATATGAGATTGGGGTTCAACGTCTAGTGGTCCGCCTATCCACGGTCGTTTTTTATGGTGGTCTCATTGTGTCTTAAAGAATCCTTGGCTATGCCGATTCGGGGACACTTCGAATGTCATGTGCACTGCCTTGTACATGATGGTGCTGTACGATCGAGCCCGTGTAGGCCCCACCACGAAAACTTCGGACGAAATCTCTATCATATGTTTGTTCCGGCTTATTCTGCAAGCCAAATCCTTTGTTTTGTTTTGATTTGTGGTATTCGAGTTGCTTCGAAGTCAAATGTTGAATCCATACCTTTCCTAAACGGTGTTCTCATATTGCTATGTGAATACTAATCCTTTCTTGATCATCGAGGTCGTCATGTTAATTCTTTTCCAACCGGCGTGCTTCTCTTCAAGTGGATCCCATCATTTTCAGCATTCGCAAGATCAATTCTAAGTTTTCTCAACGGTGTTTGTTTCATTCATCCCATGTTGTCTTTGTTTTCCCGCCCTCCCACCCTTTTTCTTCAAAGACTCAGATTTCTTAATCGGGCATCCATTTTATTTATGGCAAGACTCTCCATTCTTTTCCGTCAATGTTCTTATCCGGTGATTCTTAGGAAGATACTAACGGAGCTTCAAGTTTATTATTCTTCGTCTCTTTTCTTCTCCGGTGGTTTAATTTCAAGTTTCGGTGTTGATCATATCTCTTCCTTTTGTTTCACATATCTTCCCATGTGAATTTCTTATCCAAGGCTCTCTTATTCATTCACCTCTCCCAGTTCATATCCGGAGTGTTGAAGATAACTCGGAAGAATCATGTTTCCATTCTTAATCTGTTCGAGTACTTCGAGGTTTTTTCTCTCATTCAAGCTATTTAATTCAACCGGTGCAATCCCCCCTTTTCAATCAATCATTCAACGGTGCTTTCCTTTGAGTGGGCCCTAACCCACATGTCTTTCCCAGGATCTTACCTGACTCTTCTAATTTCCCCCGGAGCTATTTCCGTATTCTTTTTGAAGTTTGACGTAAGAATGAATTTCATCAGTCAGATGTTTCCCAAGACCAATTTCAAATTATTTTTCATTGTTGGCCCGCGGTTATGTGGCAGATGGGAATTTGTTAATATCCGGTTGTAGAGAACTTGACACTTGACTTAACTAAAACGCATCAACCGCGTGTGTAGCCGTGATGGTCTCTTTTCGGCGGAGTCCAGGAAGTGAACACGGTTTTGGGTTATGTTTGACGTAAGTAGGAGTTCAGGATCACTTCTTGATCATTGCTAGCTTCACGACCGTTCCTTTGCTTCTCTTCTCGCTCTTATTTGGGTATGTTAGCCACCATATCATACTTAGTCGCTGCTGCAACCTCACCACTTATCCATTCCTTACCCATAAGCTTAAATAGTCTTGATCTCGTGGGTTTTGAGATTGCTGAGTCCTCGTGACTCACCAGATACTATCACAACAGTTGCAGGTGCCAATGATACCAGTGCAGTGGATGCTACCTAGCTTAGATGGGAGCTCAACGAAGATCTTAGTTGTTGCTATGTGTTGTTTCTTGTTGATCAGTAGTGGTGCCGAGTTGGGACGATCGGGGATCTAGCAGTTGGGTTATCTTCTTTTCTTTTGGCTTCGTCCGTAGTCGGACTATGTGTGTACTCTGAATGATGTCTGATTTATTTAAGTACTTGTGTGAAGTGGCGATTGTAAGCCAACTCTTTATCCTAGTCTTGTTCATTACATGGGATTGTGTGAAGATGACCCTTCTTACGACAAAACCACAATGCGGTTATGCCTCTAAGTCGTGCTTCGACACGTGGGAGATATAGCCGCATCGTGGTTGTTACAATATGTATCATTATCAACAAAGGGGATGGTGGGGTTTAACTGCAGCAAGCCAGCTTTGACTCGGTGGCTATCCTGAACTATGACTGCAAGTAACTCTTTTAAGGTGGCGCACACGAGTCCACATATTCACCATATCAATACACCACTATGGATCCGCTTCCGTCTCCCTACGAGAGCGCCATCCATAGCACTCACGCTTATCTTGCGTATTTTAGAGTATCCACTTTCACTTGTCTATGAACTATATAGGCAACGCAGAAGTCCTTTTTCGCGGACACAGCTATTCAAATAGATAATTTTAACCCTGCAGGGGTGTACTTCTTCACACACGCTCTCGCCTTTTACCGCCATGTACACGTCATGTATCTCGGCAACCTACAAGCGGAAGCCTGGCGAGGGTGTCGGCCACGGCCTACCTAAACACTCAAGTCTCTCGTCCAGGTTTATCGCCTATTCGGGTTCCATCCGCAAGGAGATCCGGCCGGGGTGTCGCTCACGGCCCCAAACGATGTGAGCAGGGTTCCCAAGCCCACCATCCGGGTGCCACTTGGTATACCGTGCCACTGCACCTAGTCTGTCCCAAGCCCACCTGTACCGGGTGCCACTTGGTAGACTACTAGCACTACCTACAAACACCAGAAACTAGTTGAAACTCCTGGATAGAGAACAAGGGTGATTAAGAAGCCGAGAGGGTCAATTAAGGATCCCAATGAGTGGTAGTAGCTGTTCATGGATCACAAACACAGAACTCAGTTCCTGAGGACGGTTTCAATGAGACAACCCACCATACTCCTACATGGCCTCTCACCGCTACCTTTACCAAATCGTGTTCACACATTTAGACCACACACAACAGGACATGTTCACACACCTCCAATTCATCCCCGATGAATCAGACCTGACTCAACTCTAAGAAGTAGCAGGCATGACAAACAAGAATGAATGAGTAGGCACATCAGGGCTGAAACAACTCCTACTCATGCTAGTGGGTTTCATCTATTTACTGTGGCAATGACAGGTCATGCAGAGGAAAAGGAGTTCATCTACTGCAGCATGTAACAGTTGAATCGCTATTGTCCTAATGCAGTAAAAGAGAGCAGGAGCGAGAGAGTGGGATTGTATCGGAATGAACAAGGGGGTTTTGCTTGCCTGGCACTTCTGAAGATAATATAGTTCTTCATCGGTGTCATCGAACTCATCGTCGGTACCACGTCTATTGAGAGGGGACAAACACCGGCAAACAAGGAAGAACACAATCAATGCAATGCACAATATGATGCATGATCATGACATGGCAATATGCTGTGATTTGAGCTAATGCAACTAGCAACAGATTAAATGAAGTTGGTTTGAATACAAGATTCCAATTCAAACTCCATATGTGATTATTCAAATGCCATTTAATTGATTTGACCTAAACAGTGAACACAAGTTGTTCTAACATGCATGAAAATGGTACGGATGGATAGATTGGATTTTTCTGATCATTTTTCATATATAATTTATTTCATTTGGAGTTACGGTTGAATTTCTATGAATTTTAGAAGTTTGTACTATTTTCTGGAATTTCCTGTATAAGAATAATTCCAGTAATTGAATTAATGCGTCAGCACTGCGTCAGGGTGACGTCAGCATTGACCAAAGTCAATTCTGATTGTGGGGCCTACTGGTCAGTGACACAGTGCTGGTCAGAGACACTGACATGTGGGACTGGTCAACGGCCATGTCATCAAAGTCAAAGCTGACGCGTGGGTCCAGTCTGGTTGGATTAGTTCTAACTAATTTCGTTAGCTGGCTAATTAAACCGGTGGGGCCCATGTGTAACTGGGTCAGGGGGTTAATTGGTGGGTGATTAGCCCTAAATAAGTGGCCACGTCAGCGCACTGACGGTTAGCCGCCGGCGACCGAACAGGGTGGCGGAGGCGCTCGGGATTCGCCGTCCGGCGACCGTTTGACTCGCGGTTTGGCCCTACGGGCTGCTGGACGTGCGCCGCATCCAACAGAGCATGCGGCTAGGTGAGAGGAGGCCGGAAAAGATGACTGCAACTACGGCTGGCAGCGGCCGGAGTTCGGCTTAGCATGGGCGAGGCGCTGCGCTTGGCTGACGGGCGAGCTAAGCGGCGGGGCGGATTGCTGGGAGCTCCAGGAGCACGCTGGTGCCACTGGACCGAGCGGAGGTGCTCAGGAGCGAGGACCTCATCTGCCATGGCGGACGGTGGGCTTCGGTCGTTAGTGAAGTAGGAGCTACGGCGTGAAAACAGAACAACTGAGAGGGGGGTTCGAGGGAGAGGCTTACGGCGGTTGCAACGGTGCAGATGGCGAGCTCGGAGAAGGCCAGGAGCGGTCGGGGCGGCGAGATGGATCTCCGGTGACCGAGGAGGGAGAAGGGGTCGGGGACGGTGAGGCGAGGAACGTCCGCTCGCGTGGCTTGACGGAGACGATGTAGAGGTCGACGGAGGAGCTCCTTGGCGCGTCGGGGAGGCGAGGGCAGCATGGTGGCTGCAAGCTTCACGACGGCGAGTGCTCGGCAGCGTCGGCCATGGCGATCAGAGGAGAGGGAGAGGGCGAGGGGGGAGGAGCGAGGTGTCCAGTGGGGTCGGGGCGTCTCCGTGGCGTGCGAAGGGAGCTCGGGAGCGTGAGGCAGGCAGGCAGGGAGGAGGTGGAGGCCTCGGGCGCGCAGGCGTTGACACGCCTCTGCCTACTGGCAGAGGTTGAAGACAGCGGTGCCCCTGGTGGGCTGGGCCACCAAGTGGACTGGCCAGGTGGGCTGCCCAGGTGAGTGCCAGGTAAATCTCTCTCTGTTAAAATTTGTTTATGTTTTCTATTGTTTGCCTCTGTTTTGATTTAGTTTAACACCAAATCATTTTTATATAATTCTAAAAATATTTTTGGGCACTTTTGAAATTATTCCCAACAGCCCTCAACTAGTTTCAGAATTATTAGAGCATTTAAAATATTTATAGGATTTAAATGCCCCAATTCAAATACAATATGAATTAATTCAATAATCCAAATGTCATGGAAAAATGTGCAACATCTCTGGTTACTGTTTCCGGTATTTTCCAAAAATGGTGAACATTTTTGAAGGCCATTTGGGTTCATTGAAAAATATTTTTAGTTGAACCTATTTGAATTGCTTTAGTGCTCTGGCTTGGTCATCCCCACTTCAAAATTTCCTTTGAAATCAAACATGATGCATGGATGCTGATGCAACTAATTACAAACAATTTTGGGCTTTGACAGTATGTGCCAAACTCCAAACCTTCAAATGAAATTCTTCTTTGTATGCTCGAGCAGCTCATGTTTCAACTAGGGCTGTCTGTATCTTCCATGCTAGGTGGGATATTCTCAAGAGGGGTGGACTCCGCTCCTCATTCATGAGAAAATGGCTGGTAACTGGGATGCCCAGTCCCATGATCAAAAAGATCAAAGCAAATCAAAATATAAAACAAAACTCCCCCAGGACTGTTGTTGGTATGGACGGTACCCCGTTGTTTTGGAGGCCGTGGAGTGTGCTTGTTGGTGGTGGGGGAGTATAAACTTTACCATTCTGTTTGGGAACCGCCTATAATGTGTGTAGCATGGAAGATATCGCCATCTCATAGTTGTTGCGTTGACAGTGAAAGTATACCGCTCAAAATGTTATTCATCTCTATTATAAAATCAAGCTCTGGCACCTCTACAAATCCCTGCTTCCCTCTGCGAAGGGCCTATCTATTTACTTTTATGTTGAGTCATCACCTTCTTATTAACAAGCACCCGCTGGAGAGCATGCTGTCATTTGCATTCATTACTATTAATTTATATTGGGTATGACTTGACTGGATCTCTTTTACCATGAATTACAATGTTTAGTCAGTCCTTGATCTTTAAAGGTGCTATGCATTTATGTTTTGCGGTCTCAGAAAGGGCTAGAGAGGTACCATCTTTTATATCATATTATGATTGTTTTGAGAAAGTGTTGTCATCCGAGATTTATTATTATTGCTCGCTAGTTGATTATGTCATTGATATGAGTAAACATGAGACCTAAGTGTTATTGTGAATATGGTTAGTTCATAATCTTTGCTGAAAACTTCAATGCTGGCTTTACATATTTAGAACAACAACAGCAAACAGAGTTTGTAAAAGTTTTTCTTTATCACTTTCAGTTTATCAACTGAATTGCTTGAGGACAAGCAAAGGTTTAAGCTTGGGGGAGTTGATACGTCTCCAACGTATATACTTTTCCAAACACTGCTGCCCTTGTTTTTGACCCTAACTTGCATGATTTGAATGAAACTAACTCGGACTGACGCCGTTTTCAGCAGAACTGCCATGGTGTTGTTTATTGTGCAGAAAACAAAAGTTCTCGGAATGACCTGAAAATCCACGGAGATAACTTTTGGAAAATATAAAAAATACTGGCGAAGGAATCAAGGCCAGGGGGCCCACACCCTGTCCACGAGGGTGGGGGGCGTGCCCCTCCCCCTGGGCGCTCCCCCTGTCTCATGGGCCCCCTTGGGAAAGAGAGGGCGAATAAAAGGTGTGTACAGCAAGGATGATTGTGGTAAACCAAAAAGCAAAGACTAATATAATACACGACACTCCAAGCAAAACACATATCATGTGGCGAATAAAAATATAGCACCAAGAAAAGTTACCAATGAACGAAGACGAAAGAGGGGATGCCTTCCCGGGGTATCCGCAAGCTTAGGCTTTTGGCTATACTTGAATATATTGAGGTGCCATGGGCATCCCCAAGCTTAGTCTCTTTCAACTCCTTATTCCATAGTCCATCAAAGCTTTACCCAAAACTTGAAAACTTCACAACACAAAACTCAACAGGAAATCTTATAAGCTCCGTTAGTGAAAGAAAACAAAACCACCAGATAAGGTACTGTAATGAAATCATTCTTTATTTATTTTGGTGTTAAACCTACTGTATTCCAACTTCTCTATGGTTTATAAACTATTTTACTAGCCATAGATGCATCAAAATAAGCAAACAACACACGAAAAACAGAATCTGTCGAAAACAGAACA
This sequence comes from Triticum timopheevii, assembly GCA_963921465.1. Lineage (NCBI taxonomy): Eukaryota > Viridiplantae > Streptophyta > Magnoliopsida > Poales > Poaceae > Triticum > Triticum timopheevii. Next base: position 121,589,592 of record OY997271.1, read on the forward strand.
GTCTGTATCAATCTGTAACTAACGCAAACTTCTGGAACTCTAAAAATCCAACCAAAATAGGAAGTCCTGGAAAATTTGTATAAAAAAGAATCAACGCAAAATCACGTTTCTGTGATTTAACAAAACTAATTTCGTGTGTGCAAAGTTTCTGTTTTTTCAGCAGAATCAAATCAGCTATCATCATAGGTTATCCTATAGGTTCTACTTGGCACAAACACTAATTAAAACATAAAAACACATCTAAACAAAAGGTAGATGCAAAATTTATTACTAAACAAAAACAAAAACAAAAAACACAAATAAAACTGGGTTGCCTCCCAACTAGCGCTATCGTTTAACGCCCCTAGCTAGGCATAAAAGCGAAGATAGATCTAAGTAGTGCCATCTTTGATTTTCAATTTTTTAGCGGAGTCATGCTCGAATCCGGGAGGTTCCTTATGTTTCCCTTCATACTAGGAAATTTTTAGATCTAAATAATCCAACCGCTTATTGCAAAGAGTAATCAACATATTCATGCGGTGAAGATTTCCTCTAACACTTTTAAGAGGCTCAAGAGACTTTTGTAATATTTTTGTTACTTCGTAAATCTTTCCAAACACTTGTGTTTCTTCTTGGGTAGGATGAGATCCTCCCTTTTGAGGTAGTGTTCCCACTATTCCCTCTATAATTTCATGCGCAATACTAGGATCAATTTCAATAAAATTTCCCTTGGCAATGCAATCCAAGAGTTGTCTATGCGTCATATCTAACCCAACATAAAAATTGCGAAGAAGAATTCTAAAGTTCACCTCTAGGGTGCACTTGCGATAAGATTCCATCATCCTATACCAAGCATCTTTTAAGTTTTCTCCTTGCCTTTGCTTGAAGTGAAGAACTTCAAACTCGGGAGACATAGGAGCGGATAAGGAACTAGACATTGCGACAAGGTAAACGACCTAACACACGAGCAAACGGAAAAAGGCAAGCAAAAGAGAGAGAGGAGAATATTGGGAAAGAGAGGGTGAATAAAATTGCAAGGGTGAAGTGGGGGAGAGGAAAATGAGAAGCAAATGGCAAATAATGTAAATGCGAGGGAGATGAGTTTGTGATGGGTACTTGGTATGTCTTGACTTGAGCGAAGACCTCCCCGGCAACGGCGCCAGAAATCGTTCTTGCTACGTCCTGAGCTTGCGTTGGTTTTCCTTGAAGAGGAAAGGGTGATGCAGCAATAGTAGCGTAAGTATTTCCCTCAGTTTTTGAGAACCAAGGTATCAATCCAGTAGGAGGCTCCTCAAAAGTCCCACACACCTACACAAACAAACAAATAACTCGCAACCAACGCAATAAAGGTGTTGTCAATCCCTTCACGGCCACTTGCAAAAGTGAGATCTAATAGAGATAGTATGATAAGATAAATATATTTTTGTTATTTTATAATATAGATGCGAAAAGTAAAGATGCAAATAAAAGTAGATTGAAAGCTTATATGATAAAAGATAGACCTGGGGCCATAGGTTTCACTAGTGGCTTCTCTCAAGATAGCATAAGTATTACGGTGGGTGAACAAATTACTGTCGAGCAATTGATAGAAAAGCGAATAATTATGAGATTATCTAGGCATGATCATGTATATAGGCATCACGTCCGTGACAAGTATTACGGGGAGTTCGGCAGTATTGCCATAGCTCGTATAACGGATGCTTTTCGAAGGTTGAGTTACATGATTTCCGAAGGTTTCTTGGTTATGTGTTGACGGATGGATACAGCTTGGATGTAGGTATTGTTAGTTTGGGTGAGATATATATTGCTTCCCCTGTATCCCCAACACCAGATTGCATAACCAGAAAGTTTCGGGAGTTCTATAGGTGGGAATTCAAGTAGCTCCTAGAATATCTTTCCGACAGATGCATGATATGAGATTGGGGTTCGACGTCTAGTGGTCCGCCTATCCACGGTCGTTTTTTACGGTGGTCTCGTTGTGTCTTAAAGAATCCTTGGCTATGCCGATTCGGGGACACTTCGTATGTCATGTGCACTGCCTTGTACATGATGGTGTTGTACGATCAAGCCCGTGTAGGCCCCACCATGAAAACTTCGGACGAAATCTCTATCATATGTTTGTTCCGGCTTATTCTGCAAGCCAAATCCTTTGTTTTGTTTTGATTTGTGGTATTCGAGTTGCTTCGAAGTCAAATGTTGAATCCATACCTTTCCTAAACGGTGTTCTCATATTGCTATGTGAATACTAATCCTTTCTTGATCATCGAGGTCGTCATGTTAATTCTTTTCCAACCGGCGTGCTTCTCTTCAAGTGGATCCGATCATTTTCAGCATTCGCAAGATCAATTCTAAGTTTTCTCAACGGTGTTTGTTTCATTCATCCCAAGTTGTCTTTGTTTTCCCGCCCTCCCACCCTTTTTCTTAAAAGACTCAGATTTCTTAATCGGGCATCCATTTTATTGATGGCAAGACTCTCCATTCTTTTCCGTCAATGTTCTTATCCGGTGATTCTTAGGAAGATACTAACGGAGCTTCAAGTTTATTATTCTTCGTCTCTTTTCTTCTCCGGTGGTTTAATTTCAAGTTTCGGTGTTGATCATATCTCTTCCTTTTGTTTCACATATCTTCCCATGTGAATTTCTTATCCAAGGCTCTCTTATTCATTCACCTCTCCCAGTTCATATCCGGAGTGTTGAAGATAACTCGGAAGAATCATGTTTCCATTCTTAATCCGTTCGAGTACTTCGAGGTTTTTTCTCTCATTCAAGCTATTTAATTCAACCGGTGCAATCCCCCCTTTTCAATCAATCATTCAACGGTGTTTTCCTTTGAGTGGGCCCTAACCCACATGTCTTTCCCAGGATCTTACCTGACTCTTCTAATTTCCCCCGGAGCTATTTCCGAATTCTTTTTGAAGTTTGACGTAAGAATGAATTTCATCAGTCAGATGTTTTCCAAGACCACTTTCAAATTATTTTTCATTGTTGGCTCAACCTTTTTGTTTACATTCTCCCGGAGTATCTCAACAATTCATGGTGGTGGTTCTCATCATCATTCTCAACATTTGAAGACCGAAGAAGGATTTCTCTTAAATCTTGCTCCATTCTCTTCAAGATGCATAGTTCAAGCTTGATGCCATGCTCATAATTGTTTTGATTGTGACAATTCTTTTCTTACCATCCGGAGCATTTCATGAGTTATTTCTATTTCTTTCCTCCGAAGGCCATCATGTCATAATTCTTCATTCTCAATGTGTAGCTATCGTTCTCCAAATCTTACCGGTGAATCGTTCAAATATCCTCTAATCAGTTCATGTTCTCTTCGCTCTCATGTATCTAAATCCCCTCAAGTATCTTCATTTGTTTTCCAACTCTTCCCGGTGAATTGTGCCTTTGCTACTTTCATTTTCAATTCTTACGGCGGTTCGTTCAAGTTTTCACTTCCGTCATTATCATATCAATTCATTCGTTGTTTTCAAATCCTACCGCTGGATCGTTGAAGACCTTCCTCAAGTTTGCGCTATATCTCTATCTGTAATCATTTTTTTCAATGAGAATAAGTAGTATGCCAAATCCATTGCTTTTCATCAGTTTAATTTGATGAAGGATAAGCATACAATAAATCTTATTCTTATTTCCTCGAGGTGATTCAATTCTTTTCTTTTGGAGATTGTTCATGATGAAGTAATTCTCGGTTCTAGCGTTTCATCTTTTCCTTTCCCGGAGTTCCAAGTTTTCTCGGTTATATCGTCACGAAGCTCAATCTAAATCATTGCAAGGCTTCACCTTGTGTTTTCAACTTCTCTTTCTTTCTATCATCCTTTTATTACCGGAGTTCTTCATGGAGGCTCTACATGGTGGTTCGTCAAGGATTCCTTTCATTCTTCATTTGTTCTTCAAGATTTCTCTCGAGGTGATGATCCACCAAGCTATACTCTAAAATAAACATGGTGCTTAACACATGTTTTGTTTTGAGGAGTTCAAGCATTCTTCATCTTGCATTTCGAAGTGCAATTCTTTCTACCTTATCTCTTGAGGTGGTGTTATGCCATTCTTGACAATTCCCTTCGTGTTTCATGATTCACAAGTTTTGAAGAATGACATATTTTAAACCCATCACTTTCTTCCTTGGAGTTGTCTTGGTATAGGTTTCACCTAAAGCATTCCCTAAGGAATGTTGCTAATTGTGGTGCCTATTGATAATCCAAGTTTCCTCCTATTCTCTCATTAAAAGGAGTTTTCATCTCCTTGTTGATCTCAATCCAATTAACTGTTTCCATCAGTGGCCGGTTGTCACCTCATCATTTTGAGATGTTTGCCATAAGCCCACAACAAGCTTGTGCTTTTCATTGTTGATTTTCCAACAACTCTGTTCAATTCTTCTTTGCAAGGATGCTTTCCAAGTTCTCTTGTGGCAAAAGTTGTCATTTTCTTCTCCATCCCTTTATCCCAACGGTCTAGCTTCAATTCTTTTCTTCCGGAGGCATTGTGATGTTGCTCTCTTCACTCCTCTTCTCGTATTGAGGATCGTGTTCTTTTCGTGCTTATCCATTTAACCGAAGTGTTGTGTCACCTCTTCAAGTTCTTTCATCTTATCAAGTTTTGCCTCTCTTTTCAACCTGAGTGCTGTCTAAAATCCTTCTTACCCATTGTGCCATTCTTTAAATAGTTCCGGAGGCGGTGTGTTGTTGATTTCATCAAGTATCATCCCATCTTCTCAAGTTCATGTTCTATTCCTTCCATGTTCAACCAGGGTGCTGCCCGAATTCTTTCTCTCTCATCTTGTTTTAACCAGAGTGGTTTCGAATTCTATCTTGTCCATTAAACTCTTGGTTCGTGTCTTTGCAATCTTCAAGTTCTCGTAATGTTCCTTGTTCCTCTTTTGTAACGGATTATTTGCAATCTCGTTCATCTCTGTTGTAGCCTTTCTTTTGAATTGCTCAACCTCCCAAGGTTCGTGGTTTCACTCATTGGTCGAAGAAGCAACTTAGTTTACCCTCTTCTCTTCCTCTTCCGTTTCTCTCCGGTGCTATCCTAGATCTCGGGACGAGACCCTCTTGTAGTGGTGGAGTGTTGTAACACCCCGAGCCCGATGCTCTAGAAGACTTCCAGATATTCCGAGTTTCGTTGTGCGATGTATTTGTTTGTTGCATTCTTCTTAGCATCATTTGCATTGCATCATGTCATCATGCCATCATATCATTAATTTTATAACTCTTTCAAATAAATTGTCTGGATCTTCGGTCCATTTAAATCGAGGGAAGGGTGACTTCTCTTTATAACATATCCCCCCAATATTAGGGAGCTATAATAAAAATATTCCATTAACTTTGGAATCACCATAACACACCTGCAGTTTAAGTTCCATGCATTTTCTATCTCAATTCCTTGCCTCAAACTTTGCCAACAATTCTTATCTCTTTTTATCGAGCCTCCTCCTAAAATCTCAACATTTTTGGACACTTCAAAAACCTAGTCCTAGTTCAAACCCATTTGAGTTTCAAATGAGTTTGAATTTAATTCCTGCAATCATGTCCATGCCATTTTTCTTGGACCAAGCGCATTTTGCGAGTCCGGGAAAATTAACCGCATGCCCAAATTCTTCCTCTACCCTTCTCTTCTCTCTTTTCCTTTCTTCCAGTTCTCTGTTAATGGAAAGAGTAGAGAGGGAGAGAAGAAGCCCAGCAGCCCAGCCGCAACCTGCGACCAGGCCGACCCAACCAACCTCTAAGGCCCAGCTACCCCCTCTAACCCTAGCTGTAGGGGAGAGCTCTGCTCGATCCCATCTCCTCCTCTCGTTCCCTCTGCCCGCCGCCACACACCCATCGCTCGATCCCCATCTCCCTCGCAGCCTCTCTCTCCCGATCCCATCGCCCCTCCTCTCGATCATCTCTCCCTCTCGTCCCTCCCTCCGCCGCCACTCACACACGCACACACATCGAGCCGGGGAGAGGAGCTCTCTTCTGCTCGCACCCTCCTAGCCAGTGGTGCCCCTCCATGGCGCTGCCTCGCTGCTCCCTCCAGCGCCCAAGCCTCCTCCTCTGCTTCGCCCCCTCCTCTGCTCCCTCAGCCATGGCGCTCCGTCGTCCCTTGTCTCGCCCGCGCCGGCAACCAGCAGTAGGTCGCCGCTCCGTGCTGTCCGCAAGAGCCTGCAGCTCGCGTCTCGACCCCTCCTCGCCGCCCCATTGTGCTTCGGAGGTCAGGGTCGCCATGGACAATCCCCGTGACCAAACCCCTCCGTCCCGCGCCCGCAACCATGCTCTGGATCGAGAGGAGCACGATCCCGAGCGCCTTCAGCCCGTCCGACCTCCTCTGCCTCGCTGGCCTCCAGCGTTGACCGAGCGCCCGCGCAGCCATATGCGTGAGCTGCCTCTGCTGTAAGGCCCAGCCAGCGCCCTGCCGGCCTGCCTCCGTTCAAGCTGCTGACCATCTCCTGCTGCTGACCACCACCATCGCCTCCTTGCTGCTGGCATCCCCGAGGCTCTTGTGTTGTTTTGTGTTGGACCGTCAAGGCCGGCAAGATCGACTACATGACCGCCAAGACCACACCAGGACCGCCAAGCATCATCTCCGGGAGTTTTCCCCAAGTACCACTACGGTCGTCATCCACCAAGTACCCCTTCGGATCATCAAGTTCGTCCACCATCATCGTGAACCGCTTTCGAAATGTGTACCACTACGCCGAAGACCTCGGACCCGTCAAGTACCTGTCCGAAAACAAACGTGTACCACTACCGTCGCCGTGTACCACTACTTCCACTACCGCCGACATGTACGACTACGAAACGTGAACAACTACTTCCCACGACAACCCGTGAACGACTACTTCCACTACGAACTCGATCCTCCCGAAATGCACGCTTCGAAGGTATAACGCCGAGACGATGCCCATGAACGAATGCATGTTGTATGAGATGAACCGTATGTTTGCATCGTGCCCGTTTGTTTCGTGCACGTTCTTCCTCGTTTGCCATGCCGTCGACCCGTGGGAACCCGGTAGTCGGGAGCACCCCACCATCTTTTGCATGTTCCGCACATCCGCACACTTGCTCTTTTGCATCGGTATCTGAATCGAGTTACCGAGACCGGAATGTTACCGTGGCACTATTTTCGTTTCGTCGCCGTGGCACCCCTTTTGTTCCGCCATAGTGACCAAATGCTTCATAACATGCTCATGTCAACATTTTCATAAAAATTGCATAAAACTTGCATACGTCATCCACATCATGATAACAACATTTAAATGCTTAAACTTGTTGTTGCATTAATTGCTAAATGTCACATGGGGATATTTCTGGAATTGTTGTTGGTGTTTTCGGCCTCATTTAAACTTGCCTAAATAGGTAGTTTAATTATGCTTCACCCCTTGCCATGTTTAATAACATTTAATATTGTTCGGTACATAAACGAGAGCGAACTAAATAATTGATGTGGTGTTTCGTCAATATGCAACTCGTTGCATATTGAGCTCCACTTAATTTGTAGTGTTGTTTGTTGCACTTTGCCATGCCATGCCTCATTAAACCGGACATGCATCATACTTGTTTGTGCATCATGACATGTTTATGCTTGTGTGTTTACTATGTTGTTTGCTTCTTTCCGGTTTGCTTCTCTCGTTAGCTTCGGTTTCGTTGCGGAGTTGTGAGGATTCGTTCGACTATGTCCGTTTGTCTTCTTCATGGACTCGTTCTTCTTCCTTGCGGGATATCAGGCAAAATGACCATTAACCTCGATATCACTTCTATCTTTGCTTGCTAGTTGCTTCGTTCTATTGCTATGTTGCGCTACCTATCACTTGTCTACCATGCCTCCCATATTGCCATGTCAGCCTATAACCTTTTCACCCTTCCTAGCAAACCGTTGCTTGGCTATGTTACCGCTTTGCTCAACCCCTCTTATAGCGTTGTTAGTTGCAGGTAAAGTTGAAGATTGCTCCATGATGGACAAGTTTATGTTGGGATATCACAATATCTCTTATTTAATTAATGCATCTATATACTTGGTAAAGGGTGGAAGGCTCGGCCTTATGCCTGGTGTTTTATTCCACTCTTGCCGCCCTAGTTTCCGTCATACCGGTGTTATGTTCCTTGATTTTGCGTTCCTTACGCGGTTGGGTGATTTATGGGACCCCCTTGACAGTTTGCTTTGAATAAAACTCCTCCAGCAAGGCCCAACATTGGTTTTAACATTTGCCACCTAAGCCTTTTTCCCTTGGGTTCTGCAGACTCAAGGGTCATCTTTATTTTACCCCCCGGGCCAGTGCTCCTCCGAGTGTTGGTCCAAACTAGAGCACCGTGCGGGACCATTCCTTGGCAACTTGGATTATGTCGGTACCTATACGCTTCGCTTATCCGGTGTGCCCTGAGAACAAGATATGTGCAGCTCCTATCGGGATTTGTTGGCACAGCGGGTGGTCTTGCTGGTCTTGTTTTACCATTGTCGAAATGTCTTGTAAACCGGGATTCCGAGACTGATCGGGTCTTCCTGGGAGATGGAAAATCCTTCATTGACCGTGAGAGCTTGTGATGGGCTAAGTTGGGACACCCCTGCAGGGTATAAACTTTCGAGAGCCGTGCCTGCGGTTATGTGGCAGATGGGAATTTGTTAATATTCGGTTGTAGAGAACTTGACACTTGACTTAACTAAAACGCATCAACCGCGTGTGTAGCCGTGATGGTCTCTTTTCGGCGGAGTCCGGGAAGTGAACACGGTTTTGGGTTATGTTTGACGTAAGTAGGAGTTCAGGATCACTTCTTGATCATTGCTAGCTTCACGACCGTTCCTTTGCTTCTCTTCTTGCTCTTATTTGCGTATGTTATCCACCATATCATACTTAGTCGCTGCTGCAACCTCACCACTTATCCATTCCTTACCCATAAGCTTAAATAGTCTTGATCTCGCGGGTTTTGAGATTGCTGAGTCCTCGTGACTCACCAAATACTATCACAACAGTTGCAGGTGCCGATGATACCAGTGCAGTGGATGCTACCTAGCTCAGATGGGAGCTCAACGAAGATCTTAGTTGTTGTTATGTGTTGTTTCTTGTTGATCAGTAGTGGAGCCCAGTTGGGACGATCGGGGATCTAGCAGTTGGGTTATCTTCTTTTCTTTTTGCTTCGTCCGTAGTCGGACTATGTGTGTACTCTTAATGATGTCTGATTTATTTAAGTACTTGTGTGAAGTGGCGATTGTAAGCCAACTCTTTATCCCAGTCTTGTTCATTACATGGGATTGTGTGAAGATGACCCTTCTTGCGACAAAACCACAATGCGGTTATGCCTCTAAGTCGTGCTTCGACACGTGGGAGATATAGCCGCATCGTGGGTGTTACAAGTTGGTATCAGAGCCATCCCCGACTTAGGAGCCCCCTGCTTGATCGAATCGCTAGCGTTGTTGAGTCTAGAACAAAAATGTTTTGAGTCTTAGGATTATATATATCGGAGAGTAGGATTCTTTTTACTCCTCAGCCCCTTCGTCGCTCTGGTGAGGCCTCCTGACGTAGATGTTTTGTCTTTCCTCGCCTCAAATTTCACTAATTTTTTTTAGGATCACGCGGGTATCTTGGGATCGTTCCGATATTCTTATGACGAGAACATTGTTCTTGGTGCCTCCTGACATTTAGGGGTTGTGGCAGTGTCCCGGGGAGTTGAGCTCCGAGGTGTTGTCGTCATAATTTTATCGTTGCAGTTCTGGAATACCTGAGTTTTGCTGACATCGAAAATCTCTTTTATGCAGTTGTTGGTGAGATAACCTCGACGCCACCCAGTACTGGGGAGTTCGGGAGTATTGCCATAGCTCGTATAACGGATGCTTTTCGAAGGTTGAGTTACATGATTTCTGAAGGTTTCTTGGTTATGTGTTGACGGATGGGTACAGCTTGGATGTAGGTATTGTTAGTTTGGGTGAGATATATATTGCTTCCCCTGTATCCCCAACACTAGATTGCATAACCAGAAAGTTTCGGGAGTTCTATAGGTGGGAATTCAAGTAGCTCCTAGAATATCTTTCCGACAGATGCATGATATGAGATTGGGGTTCAACGTCTAGTGGTCCGCCTATCCACGGTCGTTTTTTATGGTGGTCTCATTGTGTCTTAAAGAATCCTTGGCTATGCCGATTCGGGGACACTTCGAATGTCATGTGCACTGCCTTGTACATGATGGTGCTGTACGATCGAGCCCGTGTAGGCCCCACCACGAAAACTTCGGACGAAATCTCTATCATATGTTTGTTCCGGCTTATTCTGCAAGCCAAATCCTTTGTTTTGTTTTGATTTGTGGTATTCGAGTTGCTTCGAAGTCAAATGTTGAATCCATACCTTTCCTAAACGGTGTTCTCATATTGCTATGTGAATACTAATCCTTTCTTGATCATCGAGGTCGTCATGTTAATTCTTTTCCAACCGGCGTGCTTCTCTTCAAGTGGATCCCATCATTTTCAGCATTCGCAAGATCAATTCTAAGTTTTCTCAACGGTGTTTGTTTCATTCATCCCATGTTGTCTTTGTTTTCCCGCCCTCCCACCCTTTTTCTTCAAAGACTCAGATTTCTTAATCGGGCATCCATTTTATTTATGGCAAGACTCTCCATTCTTTTCCGTCAATGTTCTTATCCGGTGATTCTTAGGAAGATACTAACGGAGCTTCAAGTTTATTATTCTTCGTCTCTTTTCTTCTCCGGTGGTTTAATTTCAAGTTTCGGTGTTGATCATATCTCTTCCTTTTGTTTCACATATCTTCCCATGTGAATTTCTTATCCAAGGCTCTCTTATTCATTCACCTCTCCCAGTTCATATCCGGAGTGTTGAAGATAACTCGGAAGAATCATGTTTCCATTCTTAATCTGTTCGAGTACTTCGAGGTTTTTTCTCTCATTCAAGCTATTTAATTCAACCGGTGCAATCCCCCCTTTTCAATCAATCATTCAACGGTGCTTTCCTTTGAGTGGGCCCTAACCCACATGTCTTTCCCAGGATCTTACCTGACTCTTCTAATTTCCCCCGGAGCTATTTCCGTATTCTTTTTGAAGTTTGACGTAAGAATGAATTTCATCAGTCAGATGTTTCCCAAGACCAATTTCAAATTATTTTTCATTGTTGGCCCGCGGTTATGTGGCAGATGGGAATTTGTTAATATCCGGTTGTAGAGAACTTGACACTTGACTTAACTAAAACGCATCAACCGCGTGTGTAGCCGTGATGGTCTCTTTTCGGCGGAGTCCAGGAAGTGAACACGGTTTTGGGTTATGTTTGACGTAAGTAGGAGTTCAGGATCACTTCTTGATCATTGCTAGCTTCACGACCGTTCCTTTGCTTCTCTTCTCGCTCTTATTTGGGTATGTTAGCCACCATATCATACTTAGTCGCTGCTGCAACCTCACCACTTATCCATTCCTTACCCATAAGCTTAAATAGTCTTGATCTCGCGGGTTTTGAGATTGCTGAGTCCTCGTGACTCACCAGATACTATCACAACAGTTGCAGGTGCCAATGATACCAGTGCAGTGGATGCTACCTAGCTTAGATGGGAGCTCAACGAAGATCTTAGTTGTTGCTATGTGTTGTTTCTTGTTGATCAGTAGTGGTGCCGAGTTGGGACGATCGGGGATCTAGCAGTTGGGTTATCTTCTTTTCTTTTGGCTTCGTCCGTAGTCGGACTATGTGTGTACTCTGAATGATGTCTGATTTATTTAAGTACTTGTGTGAAGTGGCGATTGTAAGCCAACTCTTTATCCTAGTCTTGTTCATTACATGGGATTGTGTGAAGATGACCCTTCTTACGACAAAACCACAATGCGGTTATGCCTCTAAGTCGTGCTTCGACACGTGGGAGATATAGCCGCATCGTGGTTGTTACAATATGTATCATTATCAACAAAGGGGATGGTGGGGTTTAACTGCAGCAAGCCAGCTTTGACTCGGTGGCTATCCTGAACTATGACTGCAAGTAACTCTTTTAAGGTGGCGCACACGAGTCCACATATTCACCATATCAATACACCACTATGGATCCGCTTCCGTCTCCCTACGAGAGCGCCATCCATAGCACTCACGCTTATCTTGCGTATTTTAGAGTATCCACTTTCACTTGTCTATGAACTATATAGGCAACGCAGAAGTCCTTTTTCGCGGACACAGCTATTCAAATAGATAATTTTAACCCTGCAGGGGTGTACTTCTTCACACACGCTCTCGCCTTTTACCGCCATGTACACGTCATGTATCTCGGCAACCTACAAGCGGAAGCCTGGCGAGGGTGTCGGCCACGGCCTACCTAAACACTCAAGTCTCTCGTCCAGGTTTATCGCCTATTCGGGTTCCATCCGCAAGGAGATCCGGCCGGGGTGTCGCTCACGGCCCCAAACGATGTGAGCAGGGTTCCCAAGCCCACCATCCGGGTGCCACTTGGTATACCGTGCCACTGCACCTAGTCTGTCCCAAGCCCACCTGTACCGGGTGCCACTTGGTAGACTACTAGCACTACCTACAAACACCAGAAACTAGTTGAAACTCCTGGATAGAGAACAAGGGTGATTAAGAAGCCGAGAGGGTCAATTAAGGATCCCAATGAGTGGTAGTAGCTGTTCATGGATCACAAACACAGAACTCAGTTCCTGAGGACGGTTTCAATGAGACAACCCACCATACTCCTACATGGCCTCTCACCGCTACCTTTACCAAATCGTGTTCACACATTTAGACCACACACAACAGGACATGTTCACACACCTCCAATTCATCCCCGATGAATCAGACCTGACTCAACTCTAAGAAGTAGCAGGCATGACAAACAAGAATGAATGAGTAGGCACATCAGGGCTGAAACAACTCCTACTCATGCTAGTGGGTTTCATCTATTTACTGTGGCAATGACAGGTCATGCAGAGGAAAAGGAGTTCATCTACTGCAGCATGTAACAGTTGAATCGCTATTGTCCTAATGCAGTAAAAGAGAGCAGGAGCGAGAGAGTGGGATTGTATCGGAATGAACAAGGGGGTTTTGCTTGCCTGGCACTTCTGAAGATAATATAGTTCTTCATCGGTGTCATCGAACTCATCGTCGGTACCACGTCTATTGAGAGGGGACAAACACCGGCAAACAAGGAAGAACACAATCAATGCAATGCACAATATGATGCATGATCATGACATGGCAATATGCTGTGATTTGAGCTAATGCAACTAGCAACAGATTAAATGAAGTTGGTTTGAATACAAGATTCCAATTCAAACTCCATATGTGATTATTCAAATGCCATTTAATTGATTTGACCTAAACAGTGAACACAAGTTGTTCTAACATGCATGAAAATGGTACGGATGGATAGATTGGATTTTTCTGATCATTTTTCATATATAATTTATTTCATTTGGAGTTACGGTTGAATTTCTATGAATTTTAGAAGTTTGTACTATTTTCTGGAATTTCCTGTATAAGAATAATTCCAGTAATTGAATTAATGCGTCAGCACTGCGTCAGGGTGACGTCAGCATTGACCAAAGTCAATTCTGATTGTGGGGCCTACTGGTCAGTGACACAGTGCTGGTCAGAGACACTGACATGTGGGACTGGTCAACGGCCATGTCATCAAAGTCAAAGCTGACGCGTGGGTCCAGTCTGGTTGGATTAGTTCTAACTAATTTCGTTAGCTGGCTAATTAAACCGGTGGGGCCCATGTGTAACTGGGTCAGGGGGTTAATTGGTGGGTGATTAGCCCTAAATAAGTGGCCACGTCAGCGCACTGACGGTTAGCCGCCGGCGACCGAACAGGGTGGCGGAGGCGCTCGGGATTCGCCGTCCGGCGACCGTTTGACTCGCGGTTTGGCCCTACGGGCTGCTGGACGTGCGCCGCATCCAACAGAGCATGCGGCTAGGTGAGAGGAGGCCGGAAAAGATGACTGCAACTACGGCTGGCAGCGGCCGGAGTTCGGCTTAGCATGGGCGAGGCGCTGCGCTTGGCTGACGGGCGAGCTAAGCGGCGGGGCGGATTGCTGGGAGCTCCAGGAGCACGCTGGTGCCACTGGACCGAGCGGAGGTGCTCAGGAGCGAGGACCTCATCTGCCATGGCGGACGGTGGGCTTCGGTCGTTAGTGAAGTAGGAGCTACGGCGTGAAAACAGAACAACTGAGAGGGGGGTTCGAGGGAGAGGCTTACGGCGGTTGCAACGGTGCAGATGGCGAGCTCGGAGAAGGCCAGGAGCGGTCGGGGCGGCGAGATGGATCTCCGGTGACCGAGGAGGGAGAAGGGGTCGGGGACGGTGAGGCGAGGAACGTCCGCTCGCGTGGCTTGACGGAGACGATGTAGAGGTCGACGGAGGAGCTCCTTGGCGCGTCGGGGAGGCGAGGGCAGCATGGTGGCTGCAAGCTTCACGACGGCGAGTGCTCGGCAGCGTCGGCCATGGCGATCAGAGGAGAGGGAGAGGGCGAGGGGGGAGGAGCGAGGTGTCTAGTGGGGTCGGGGCGTCTCCGTGGCGTGCGAAGGGAGCTCGGGAGCGTGAGGCAGGCAGGCAGGGAGGAGGTGGAGGCCTCGGGCGCGCAGGCGTTGACACGCCTCTGCCTACTGGCAGAGGTTGAAGACAGCGGTGCCCCTGGTGGGCTGGGCCACCAAGTGGACTGGCCAGGTGGGCTGCCCAGGTGAGTGCCAGGTAAATCTCTCTCTGTTAAAATTTGTTTATGTTTTCTATTGTTTGCCTCTGTTTTGATTTAGTTTAACACCAAATCATTTTTATATAATTCTAAAAATATTTTTGGGCACTTTTGAAATTATTCCCAACAGCCCTCAACTAGTTTCAGAATTATTAGAGCATTTAAAATATTTATAGGATTTAAATGCCCCAATTCAAATACAATATGAATTAATTCAATAATCCAAATGTCATGGAAAAATGTGCAACATCTCTGGTTACTGTTTCCGGTATTTTCCAAAAATGGTGAACATTTTTGAAGGCCATTTGGGTTCATTGAAAAATATTTTTAGTTGAACCTATTTGAATTGCTTTAGTGCTCTGGCTTGGTCATCCCCACTTCAAAATTTCCTTTGAAATCAAACATGATGCATGGATGCTGATGCAACTAATTACAAACAATTTTGGGCTTTGACAGTATGTGCCAAACTCCAAACCTTCAAATGAAATTCTTCTTTGTATGCTCGAGCAGCTCATGTTTCAACTAGGGCTGTCTGTATCTTCCATGCTAGGTGGGATATTCTCAAGAGGGGTGGACTCCGCTCCTCATTCATGAGAAAATGGCTGGTAACTGGGATGCCCAGTCCCATGATCAAAAAGATCAAAGCAAATCAAAATATAAAACAAAACTCCCCCAGGACTGTTGTTGGTATGGACGGTACCCCGTTGTTTTGGAGGCCGTGGAGTGTGCTTGTTGGTGGTGGGGGAGTATAAACTTTACCATTCTGTTTGGGAACCGCCTATAATGTGTGTAGCATGGAAGATATCGCCATCTCATAGTTGTTGCGTTGACAGTGAAAGTATACCGCTCAAAATGTTATTCATCTCTATTATAAAATCAAGCTCTGGCACCTCTACAAATCCCTGCTTCCCTCTGCGAAGGGCCTATCTATTTACTTTTATGTTGAGTCATCACCTTCTTATTAACAAGCACCCGCTGGAGAGCATGCTGTCATTTGCATTCATTACTATTAATTTATATTGGGTATGACTTGACTGGATCTCTTTTACCATGAATTACAATGTTTAGTCAGTCCTTGATCTTTAAAGGTGCTATGCATTTATGTTTTGCGGTCTCAGAAAGGGCTAGAGAGGTACCATCTTTTATATCATATTATGATTGTTTTGAGAAAGTGTTGTCATCCGAGATTTATTATTATTGCTCGCTAGTTGATTATGTCATTGATATGAGTAAACATGAGACCTAAGTGTTATTGTGAATATGGTTAGTTCATAATCTTTGCTGAAAACTTCAATGCTGGCTTTACATATTTAGAACAACAACAGCAAACAGAGTTTGTAAAAGTTTTTCTTTATCACTTTCAGTTTATCAACTGAATTGCTTGAGGACAAGCAAAGGTTTAAGCTTGGGGGAGTTGATACGTCTCCAACGTATATACTTTTCCAAACACTGCTGCCCTTGTTTTTGACCCTAACTTGCATGATTTGAATGAAACTAACTCGGACTGACGCCGTTTTCAGCAGAACTGCCATGGTGTTGTTTATTGTGCAGAAAACAAAAGTTCTCGGAATGACCTGAAAATCCACGGAGATAACTTTTGGAAAATATAAAAAATACTGGCGAAGGAATCAAGGCCAGGGGGCCCACACCCTGTCCACGAGGGTGGGGGGCGTGCCCCTCCCCCTGGGCGCTCCCCCTGTCTCATGGGCCCCCTTGGGAAAGAGAGGGCGAATAAAAGGTGTGTACAGCAAGGATGATTGTGGTAAACCAAAAAGCAAAGACTAATATAATACACGACACTCCAAGCAAAACACATATCATGTGGCGAATAAAAATATAGCACCAAGAAAAGTTACCAATGAACGAAGACGAAAGAGGGGATGCCTTCCCGGGGTATCCGCAAGCTTAGGCTTTTGGCTATACTTGAATATATTGAGGTGCCATGGGCATCCCCAAGCTTAGTCTCTTTCAACTCCTTATTCCATAGTCCATCAAAGCTTTACCCAAAACTTGAAAACTTCACAACACAAAACTCAACAGGAAATCTTATAAGCTCCGTTAGTGAAAGAAAACAAAACCACCAGATAAGGTACTGTAATGAAATCATTCTTTATTTATTTTGGTGTTAAACCTACTGTATTCCAACTTCTCTATGGTTTATAAACTATTTTACTAGCCATAGATGCATCAAAATAAGCAAACAACACACGAAAAACAGAATCTGTCGAAAACAGAACAGTCTGTATCAATCTGTAACTAACGCAAACTTCTGGAACTCTAAAAATCCAACCAAAATAGGAAGTCCTGGAAAATTTGTATAAAAAAGAATCAACGCAAAATCACGTTTCTGTGATTTAACAAAACTAATTTCGTGTGTGCAAAGTTTCTGTTTTTTCAGCAGAATCAAATCAGCTATCATCATAGGTTATCCTATAGGTTCTACTTGGCACAAACACTAATTAAAACATAAAAACACATCTAAACAAAAGGTAGATGCAAAATTTATTACTAAACAAAAACAAAAACAAAAAACACAAATAAAACTGGGTTGCCTCCCAACTAGCGCTATCGTTTAACGCCCCTAGCTAGGCATAAAAGCGAAGATAGATCTAAGTAGTGCCATCTTTGATTTTCAATTTTTTAGCGGAGTCATGCTCGAATCCGGGAGGTTCCTTATGTTTCCCTTCATACTAGGAAATTTTTAGATCTAAATAATCCAACCGCTTATTGCAAAGAGTAATCAACATATTCATGCGGTGAAGATTTCCTCTAACACTTTTAAGAGGCTCAAGAGACTTTTGTAATATTTTTGTTACTTCGTAAATCTTTCCAAACACTTGTGTTTCTTCTTGGGTAGGATGAGATCCTCCCTTTTGAGGTAGTGTTCCCACTATTCCCTCTATAATTTCATGCGCAATACTAGGATCAATTTCAATAAAATTTCCCTTGGCAATGCAATCCAAGAGTTGTCTATGCGTCATATCTAACCCAACATAAAAATTGCGAAGAAGAATTCTAAAGTTCACCTCTAGGGTGCACTTGCGATAAGATTCCATCATCCTATACCAAGCATCTTTTAAGTTTTCTCCTTGCCTTTGCTTGAAGTGAAGAACTTCAAACTCGGGAGACATAGGAGCGGATAAGGAACTAGACATTGCGACAAGGTAAACGACCTAACACACGAGCAAACGGAAAAAGGCAAGCAAAAGAGAGAGAGGAGAATATTGGGAAAGAGAGGGTGAATAAAATTGCAAGGGTGAAGTGGGGGAGAGGAAAATGAGAAGCAAATGGCAAATAATGTAAATGCGAGGGAGATGAGTTTGTGATGGGTACTTGGTATGTCTTGACTTGAGCGAAGACCTCCCCGGCAACGGCGCCAGAAATCGTTCTTGCTACGTCCTGAGCTTGCGTTGGTTTTCCTTGAAGAGGAAAGGGTGATGCAGCAATAGTAGCGTAAGTATTTCCCTCAGTTTTTGAGAACCAAGGTATCAATCCAGTAGGAGGCTCCTCAAAAGTCCCACACACCTACACAAACAAACAAATAACTCGCAACCAACGCAATAAAGGTGTTGTCAATCCCTTCACGGCCACTTGCAAAAGTGAGATCTAATAGAGATAGTATGATAAGATAAATATATTTTTGTTATTTTATAATATAGATGCGAAAAGTAAAGATGCAAATAAAAGTAGATTGAAAGCTTATATGATAAAAGATAGACCTGGGGCCATAGGTTTCACTAGTGGCTTCTCTCAAGATAGCATAAGTATTACGGTGGGTGAACAAATTACTGTCGAGCAATTGATAGAAAAGCGAATAATTATGAGATTATCTAGGCATGATCATGTATATAGGCATCACGTCCGTGACAAGTATTACGGGGAGTTCGGCAGTATTGCCATAGCTCGTATAACGGATGCTTTTCGAAGGTTGAGTTACATGATTTCCGAAGGTTTCTTGGTTATGTGTTGACGGATGGATACAGCTTGGATGTAGGTATTGTTAGTTTGGGTGAGATATATATTGCTTCCCCTGTATCCCCAACACCAGATTGCATAACCAGAAAGTTTCGGGAGTTCTATAGGTGGGAATTCAAGTAGCTCCTAGAATATCTTTCCGACAGATGCATGATATGAGATTGGGGTTCGACGTCTAGTGGTCCGCCTATCCACGGTCGTTTTTTACGGTGGTCTCGTTGTGTCTTAAAGAATCCTTGGCTATGCCGATTCGGGGACACTTCGTATGTCATGTGCACTGCCTTGTACATGATGGTGTTGTACGATCAAGCCCGTGTAGGCCCCACCATGAAAACTTCGGACGAAATCTCTATCATATGTTTGTTCCGGCTTATTCTGCAAGCCAAATCCTTTGTTTTGTTTTGATTTGTGGTATTCGAGTTGCTTCGAAGTCAAATGTTGAATCCATACCTTTCCTAAACGGTGTTCTCATATTGCTATGTGAATACTAATCCTTTCTTGATCATCGAGGTCGTCATGTTAATTCTTTTCCAACCGGCGTGCTTCTCTTCAAGTGGATCCGATCATTTTCAGCATTCGCAAGATCAATTCTAAGTTTTCTCAACGGTGTTTGTTTCATTCATCCCAAGTTGTCTTTGTTTTCCCGCCCTCCCACCCTTTTTCTTAAAAGACTCAGATTTCTTAATCGGGCATCCATTTTATTGATGGCAAGACTCTCCATTCTTTTCCGTCAATGTTCTTATCCGGTGATTCTTAGGAAGATACTAACGGAGCTTCAAGTTTATTATTCTTCGTCTCTTTTCTTCTCCGGTGGTTTAATTTCAAGTTTCGGTGTTGATCATATCTCTTCCTTTTGTTTCACATATCTTCCCATGTGAATTTCTTATCCAAGGCTCTCTTATTCATTCACCTCTCCCAGTTCATATCCGGAGTGTTGAAGATAACTCGGAAGAATCATGTTTCCATTCTTAATCCGTTCGAGTACTTCGAGGTTTTTTCTCTCATTCAAGCTATTTAATTCAACCGGTGCAATCCCCCCTTTTCAATCAATCATTCAACGGTGTTTTCCTTTGAGTGGGCCCTAACCCACATGTCTTTCCCAGGATCTTACCTGACTCTTCTAATTTCCCCCGGAGCTATTTCCGAATTCTTTTTGAAGTTTGACGTAAGAATGGATTTCATCAGTCAGATGTTTTCCAAGACCACTTTCAAATTATTTTTCATTGTTGGCTCAACCTTTTTGTTTACATTCTCCCGGAGTATCTCAACAATTCATGGTGGTGGTTCTCATCATCATTCTCAACATTTGAAGACCGAAGAAGGATTTCTCTTAAATCTTGCTCCATTCTCTTCAAGATGCATAGTTCAAGCTTGATGCCATGCTCATAATTGTTTTGATTGTGACAATTCTTTTCTTACCATCCGGAGCATTTCATGAGTTATTTCTATTTCTTTCCTCCGAAGGCCATCATGTCATAATTCTTCATTCTCAATGTGTAGCTATCGTTCTCCAAATCTTACCGGTGAATCGTTCAAATATCCTCTAATCAGTTCATGTTCTCTTCGCTCTCATGTATCTAAATCCCCTCAAGTATCTTCATTTGTTTTCCAACTCTTCCCGGTGAATTGTGCCTTTGCTACTTTCATTTTCAATTCTTACGGCGGTTCGTTCAAGTTTTCACTTCCGTCATTATCATATCAATTCATTCGTTGTTTTCAAATCCTACCGGTGGTTCCATCAATACCTTCTCAAGTTTGTGCTATATCTCTTTTAAGCATACAATAAATCTTATTCTTATTTCCTCGAGGTGATTCAATTCTTTCATTCCGGAGTTCCAAGTTTTCTTGGTTATATCATCGCGAAGCTCCATCTAAATCATTGCAAGGCTTCACCTTGTTCTTTCAACTTCTCTTCCTTTCTATCATCCTTTTATTACCGGAGTTCTTAATGGAGGCTCTACATGGTGGTTCATCAAGGATTCTCTTCATTCTTCAATTGTTCTTCAAGATTTCTCTCGAAGTTATGATCCGTCAAGACTCTGAGATAGCGCGTCTATCATCCTTTTATTACCGGAGTTCTTCATGGAGGCTCTACATGGTGGTTCGTCAAGGATTCCTTTCATTCTTCATTTGTTCTTCAAGATTTCTCTCGAGGTGATGATCCACCAAGCTATACTCTAAAATAAACATGGTGCTTAACACATGTTTTGTTTTGAGGAGTTCAAGCATTCTTCATCTTGCATTTCGAAGTGCAATTCTTTCTACCTTATCTCTTGAGGTGGTGTTATGCCATTCTTGACAATTCCCTTCGTGTTTCATGATTCACAAGTTTTGAAGAATGACATATTTTAAACCCATCACTTTCTTCCTTGGAGTTGTCTTGGTATAGGTTTCACCTAAAGCATTCCCTAAGGAATGTTGCTAATTGTGGTGCCTATTGATAATCCAAGTTTCCTCCTATTCTCTCATTAAAAGGAGTTTTCATCTCCTTGTTGATCTCAATCCAATTAACTGTTTCCATCAGTGGCCGGTTGTCACCTCATCATTTTGAGATGTTTGCCATAAGCCCACAACAAGCTTGTGCTTTTCATTGTTGATTTTCCAACAACTCTGTTCAATTCTTCTTTGCAAGGATGCTTTCCAAGTTCTCTTGTGGCAAAAGTTGTCATTTTCTTCTCCATCCCTTTATCCCAACGGTCTAGCTTCAATTCTTTTCTTCCGGAGGCATTGTGATGTTGCTCTCTTCACTCCTCTTCTCGTATTGAGGATCGTGTTCTTTTCGTGCTTATCCATTTAACCGAAGTGTTGTGTCACCTCTTCAAGTTCTTTCATCTTATCAAGTTTTGCCTCTCTTTTCAACCTGAGTGCTGTCTAAAATCCTTCTTACCCATTGTGCCATTCTTTAAATAGTTCCGGAGGCGGTGTGTTGTTGATTTCATCAAGTATCATCCCATCTTCTCAAGTTCATGTTCTATTCCTTCCATGTTCAACCAGGGTGCTGCCCGAATTCTTTCTCTCTCATCTTGTTTTAACCAGAGTGGTTTCGAATTCTATCTTGTCCATTAAACTCTTGGTTCGTGTCTTTGCAATCTTCAAGTTCTCGTAATGTTCCTTGTTCCTCTTTTGTAACGGATTATTTGCAATCTCGTTCATCTCTGTTGTAGCCTTTCTTTTGAATTGCTCAACCTCCCAAGGTTCGTGGTTTCACTCATTGGTCGAAGAAGCAACTTAGTTTACCCTCTTCTCTTCCTCTTCCGTTTCTCTCTGGTGCTATCCTAGATCTCGGGACGAGACCCTCTTGTAGTGGTGGAGTGTTGTAACACCCCGAGCCCGATGCTCTAGAAGACTTCCAGATATTCCGAGTTTCGTTGTGCGATGTATTTGTTTGTTGCATTCTTCTTAGCATCATTTGCATTGCATCATGTCATCATGCCATCATATCATTAATTTTATAACTCTTTCAAATAAATTGTCTGGATCTTCGGTCCATTTAAATCGAGGGAAGGGTGACTTCTCTTTATAACATATCCCCCCAATATTAGGGAGCTATAATAAAAATATTCCATTAACTTTGGAATCACCATAACACACCTGCAGTTTAAGTTCCATGCATTTTCTATCTCAATTCCTTGCCTCAAACTTTGCCAACAATTCTTATCTCTTTTTATCGAGCCTCCTCCTAAAATCTCAACATTTTTGGACACTTCAAAAACCTAGTCCTAGTTCAAACCCATTTGAGTTTCAAATGAGTTTGAATTTAATTCCTGCAATCATGTCCATGCCATTTTTCTTGGACCAAGCGCATTTTGAGAGTCCGGGAAAATTAACCGCATGCCCAAATTCTTCCTCTACCCTTCTCTTCTCTCTTTTCCTTTCTTCCAGTTCTCTGTTAATGGAAAGAGTAGAGAGGGAGAGAAGAAGCCCAGCAGCCCAGCCGCAACCTGCGACCAGGCCGACCCAACCAACCTGTAAGGCCCAGCTACCCCCTCTAACCCTAGCTGTAGGGGAGAGCTCTGCTCGATCCCATCTCCTCCTCTCGTTCCCTCTGCCCGCCGCCACACACCCATCGCTCGATCCCCATCTCCCTCGCAGCCTCTCTCTCCCGATCCCATCGCCCCTCCTCTCGATCATCTCTCCCTCTCGTCCCTCCCTCCGCCACCACTCACACACGCACACACATCGAGCCGGGGAGAGGAGCTCTCTTCTGCTCGCACCCTCCTAGCCAGTGGTGCCCCTCCATGGCGCTGCCTCGCTGCTCCCTCCAGCGCCCAAGCCTCCTCCTCTGCTTCGCCCCCTCCTCTGCTCCCTCAGCCATGGCGCTCCGTCGTCCCTTGTCTCGCCCGCGCCGGCAACCAGCAGTAGGTCGCCGCTCCGTGCTGTCCGCAAGAGCCTGCAGCTCGCGTCTCGACCCCTCCTCGCCGCCCCATTGTGCTTCGGAGGTCAGGGTCGCCATGGACAATCCCCGTGACCAAACCCCTCCGTCCCGCGCCCGCAACCATGCTCTGGATCGAGAGGAGCACGATCCCGAGCGCCTTCAGCCCGTCCGACCTCCTCTGCCTCGCTGGCCTCCAGCGTTGACCGAGCGCCCGCGCAGCCATATGCGTGAGCTGCCTCTGCTGTAAGGCCCAGCCAGCGCCCTGCCGGCCTGCCTCCGTTCAAGCTGCTGACCATCTCCTGCTGCTGACCACCACCATCGCCTCCTTGCTGCTGGCATCCCCGAGGCTCTTGTGTTGTTTTGTGTTGGACCGTCAAGGCCGGCAAGATCGACTACATGACCGCCAAGACCACACCAGGACCGCCAAGCATCATCTCCGGGAGTTTTCCCCAAGTACCACTACGGTCGTCATCCACCAAGTACCCCTTCGGATCATCAAGTTCGTCCACCATCATCGTGAACCGCTTTCGAAATGTGTACCACTACGCCGAAGACCTCGGACCCGTCAAGTACCTGTCCGAAAACAAACGTGTACCACTACCGTCGCCGTGTACCACTACTTCCACTACCGCCGACATGTACGACTACGAAACGTGAACAACTACTTCCCACGACAACCCGTGAACGACTACTTCCACTACGAACTCGATCCTCCCGAAATGCACGCTTCGAAGGTATAACGCCGAGACGATGCCCATGAACGAATGCATGTTGTATGAGATGAACCGTATGTTTGCATCGTGCCCGTTTGTTTCGTGCACGTTCTTCCTCGTTTGCCATGCCGTCGACCCGTGGGAACCCGGTAGTCGGGAGCACCCCACCATCTTTTGCATGTTCCGCACATCCGCACACTTGCTCTTTTGCATCGGTATCTGAATCGAGTTACCGAGACCGGAATGTTACCGTGGCACTATTTTCGTTTCGTCGCCGTGGCACCCCTTTTGTTCCGCCATAGTGACCAAATGCTTCATAACATGCTCATGTCAACATTTTCATAAAAATTGCATAAAACTTGCATACGTCATCCACATCATGATAACAACATTTAAATGCTTAAACTTGTTGTTGCATTAATTGCTAAATGTCACATGGGGATATTTCTGGAATTGTTGTTGGTGTTTTCGGCCTCATTTAAACTTGCCTAAATAGGTAGTTTAATTATGCTTCACCCCTTGCCATGTTTAATAACATTTAATATTGTTCGGTACATAAACGAGAGCGAACTAAATAATTGATGTGGTGTTTCGTCAATATGCAACTCGTTGCATATTGAGCTCCACTTAATTTGTAGTGTTGTTTGTTGCACTTTGCCATGCCATGCCTCATTAAACCGGACATGCATCATACTTGTTTGTGCATCATGACATGTTTATGCTTGTGTGTTTACTATGTTGTTTGCTTCTTTCCGGTTTGCTTCTCTCGTTAGCTTCGGTTTCGTTGCGGAGTTGTGAGGATTCGTTCGACTATGTCCGTTTGTCTTCTTCATGGACTCGTTCTTCTTCCTTGCGGGATATCAGGCAAAATGACCATTAACCTCGATATCACTTCTATCTTTGCTTGCTAGTTGCTTCGTTCTATTGCTATGTTGCGCTACCTATCACTTGTCTACCATGCCTCCCATATTGCCATGTCAGCCTGTAACCTTTTCACCCTTCCTAGCAAACCGTTGCTTGGCTATGTTACCGCTTTGCTCAACCCCTCTTATAGCGTTGTTAGTTGCAGGTAAAGTTGAAGATTGCTCCATGATGGACAAGTTTATGTTGGGATATCACAATATCTCTTATTTAATTAATGCATCTATATACTTGGTAAAGGGTGGAAGGCTCGGCCTTATGCCTGGTGTTTTATTCCACTCTTGCCGCCCTAGTTTCCGTCATACCGGTGTTATGTTCCTTGATTTTGCGTTCCTTACGCGGTTGGGTGATTTATGGGACCCCCTTGACAGTTCGCTTTGAATAAAACTCCTCCAGCAAGGCCCAACATTGGTTTTAACATTTGCCACCTAAGCCTTTTTCCCTTGGGTTCTGCAGACTCAAGGGTCATCTTTATTTTACCCCCCGGGCCAGTGCTCCTCCGAGTGTTGGTCCAAACTAGAGCACCGTGCGGGACCATTCCTTGGCAACTTGGATTATGTCGGTACCTATACGCTTCGCTTATCCGGTGTGCCCTGAGAACAAGATATGTGCAGCTCCTATCGGGATTTGTTGGCACAGCGGGTGGTCTTGCTGGTCTTGTTTTACCATTGTCGAAATGTCTTGTAAACCGGGATTCCGAGACTGATTGGGTCTTCCTGGGAGATGGAAAATCCTTCATTGACCGTGAGAGCTTGTGATGGGCTAAGTTGGGACACCCCTGCAGGGTATAAACTTTCGAGAGCCGTGCCTGCGGTTATGTGGCAGATGGGAATTTGTTAATATTCGGTTGTAGAGAACTTGACACTTGACTTAACTAAAACGCATCAACCGCGTGTGTAGCCGTGATGGTCTCTTTTCGGCGGAGTCCGGGAAGTGAACACGGTTTTGGGTTATGTTTGACGTAAGTAGGAGTTCAGGATCACTTCTTGATCATTGCTAGCTTCACGACCGTTCCTTTGCTTCTCTTCTTGCTCTTATTTGTGTATGTTATCCACCATATCATACTTAGTCGCTGCTGCAACCTCACCACTTATCCATTCCTTACCCATAAGCTTAAATAGTCTTGATCTCGCGGGTTTTGAGATTGCTGAGTCCTCGTGACTCACCAAATACTATCACAACAGTTGCAGGTGCCGATGATACCAGTGCAGTGGATGCTACCTAGCTCAGATGGGAGCTCAACGAAGATCTTAGTTGTTGTTATGTGTTGTTTCTTGTTGATCAGTAGTGGAGCCCAGTTGGGACGATCGGGGATCTAGCAGTTGGGTTATCTTCTTTTCTTTTTGCTTCGTCCGTAGTCGGACTATGTGTGTACTCTTAATGATGTCTGATTTATTTAAGTACTTGTGTGAAGTGGCGATTGTAAGCCAACTCTTTATCCCAGTCTTGTTCATTACATGGGATTGTGTGAAGATGACCCTTCTTGCGACAAAACCACAATGCGGTTATGCCTCTAAGTCGTGCTTCGACACGTGGGAGATATAGCCGCATCGTGGGTGTTACAAGTTGGTATCAGAGCCATCCCCGACTTAGGAGCCCCCTGCTTGATCGAATCGCTAGCGTTGTTGAGTCTAGAACAAAAATGTTTTGAGTCTTAGGATTATATATATCGGAGAGTAGGATTCTTTTTACTCCTCAGCCCCTTCGTCGCTCTGGTGAGGCCTCCTGACGTAGATGTTTTGTCTTTCCTCGCCTCAAATTTCACTAATTTTTTTTAGGATCACGCGGGTATCTTGGGATCATTCCGATATTCTTATGACGAGAACATTGTTCTTGGTGCCTCCTGACATTTAGGGGTTGTGGCAGTGTCCCGGGGAGTTGAGCTCCGAGGTGTTGTCGTCATAATTTTATCGTTGCAGTTCTGGAATACCTGAGTTTTGCTGACATCGAAAATCTCTTTTATGCAGTTGTTGGTGAGATAACCTCGACGCCACCCAGTACTGGGGAGTTCGGGAGTATTGCCATAGCTCGTATAACGGATGCTTTTCGAAGGTTGAGTTACATGATTTCTGAAGGTTTCTTGGTTATGTGTTGACGGATGGGTACAGCTTGGATGTAGGTATTGTTAGTTTGGGTGAGATATATATTGCTTCCCCTGTATCCCCAACACTAGATTGCATAACCAGAAAGTTTCGGGAGTTCTATAGGTGGGAATTCAAGTAGCTCCTAGAATATCTTTCCGACAGATGCATGATATGAGATTGGGGTTCAACGTCTAGTGGTCCGCCTATCCACGGTCGTTTTTTATGGTGGTCTCGTTGTGTCTTAAAGAATCCTTGGCTATGCCGATTCGGGGACACTTCGAATGTCATGTGCACTGCCTTGTACATGATGGTGCTGTACGATCGAGCCCGTGTAGGCCCCACCACGAAAACTTCGGACGAAATCTCTATCATATGTTTGTTCCGGCTTATTCTGCAAGCCAAATCCTTTGTTTTGTTTTGATTTGTGGTATTCGAGTTGCTTCGAAGTCAAATGTTGAATCCATACCTTTCCTAAACGGTGTTCTCATATTGCTATGTGAATACTAATCCTTTCTTGATCATCGAGGTCGTCATGTTAATTCTTTTCCAACCGGCGTGCTTCTCTTCAAGTGGATCCGATCATTTTCAGCATTCGCAAGATCAATTCTAAGTTTTCTCAATGGTGTTTGTTTCATTCATCCCATGTTGTCTTTGTTTTCCCGCCCTCCCACCCTTTTTCTTCAAAGACTCAGATTTCTTAATCGGGCATCCATTTTATTTATGGCAAGACTCTCCATTCTTTTCCGTCAATGTTCTTATCCGGTGATTCTTAGGAAGATACTAACGGAGCTTCAAGTTTATTATTCTTCGTCTCTTTTCTTCTCCGGTGGTTTAATTTCAAGTTTCGGTGTTGATCATATCTCTTCCTTTTGTTTCACATATCTTCCCATGTGAATTTCTTATCCAAGGCTCTCTTATTCATTCACCTCTCCCAGTTCATATCCGGAGTGTTGAAGATAACTCGGAAGAATCATGTTTCCATTCTTAATCTGTTCGAGTACTTCGAGGTTTTTTCTCTCATTCAAGCTATTTAATTCAACCGGTGCAATCCCCCCTTTTCAATCAATCATTCAACGGTGCTTTCCTTTGAGTGGGCCCTAACCCACATGTCTTTCCCAGGATCTTACCTGACTCTTCTAATTTCCCCCGGAGCTATTTCCGTATTCTTTTTGAAGTTTGACGTAAGAATGAATTTCATTAGTCAGATGTTTCCCAAGACCAATTTCAAATTATTTTTCATTGTTGGCCCGCGGTTATGTGGCAGATGGGAATTTGTTAATATCCGGTTGTAGAGAACTTGACACTTGACTTAACTAAAACGCATCAACCGCGTGTGTAGCCGTGATGGTCTCTTTTCGGCGGAGTCCAGGAAGTGAACACGGTTTTGGGTTATGTTTGACGTAAGTAGGAGTTCAGGATCACTTCTTGATCATTGCTAGCTTCACGACCGTTCCTTTGCTTCTCTTCTCGCTCTTATTTGTGTATGTTAGCCACCATATCATACTTAGTCGCTGCTGCAACCTCACCACTTATCCATTCCTTACCCATAAGCTTAAATAGTCTTGATCTCGCGGGTTTTGAGATTGCTGAGTCCTCGTGACTCACCAGATACTATCACAACAGTTGCAGGTGCCAATGATACCAGTGCAGTGGATGCTACCTAGCTTAGATGGGAGCTCAACGAAGATCTTAGTTGTTGCTATGTGTTGTTTCTTGTTGATCAGTAGTGGTGCCGAGTTGGGACGATCGGGGATCTAGCAGTTGGGTTATCTTCTTTTCTTTTGGCTTCGTCCGTAGTCGGACTATGTGTGTACTCTGAATGATGTCTGATTTATTTAAGTACTTGTGTGAAGTGGCGATTGTAAGCCAACTCTTTATCCTAGTCTTGTTCATTACATGGGATTGTGTGAAGATGACCCTTCTTACGACAAAACCACAATGCGGTTATGCCTCTAAGTCGTGCTTCGACACGTGGGAGATATAGCCGCATCGTGGTTGTTACAATATGTATCATTATCAACAAAGGGGATGGTGGGGTTTAACTGCAGCAAGCCAGCTTTGACTCGGTGGCTATCCTGAACTACGACTGCAAGTAACTCTTTTAAGGTGGCGCACACGAGTCCACATATTCACCATATCAATACACCACTATGGATCCGCTTCCGTCTCCCTACGAGAGCGCCATCCATAGCACTCACGCTTATCTTGCGTATTTTAGAGTATCCACTTTCACTTGTCTATGAACTATATAGGCAACACAGAAGTCCTTTTTCGCGGACACAGCTATTCAAATAGATAATTTTAACCCTGCAGGGGTGTACTTCTTCACACACGCTCTCGCCTTTTACCGCCATGTACACGTCATGTATCTCGGCAACCTACAAGCGGAAGCCTGGCGAGGGTGTCGGCCACGGCCTACCTAAACACTCAAGTCTCTCGTCCAGGTTTATCGCCTATTCGGGTTCCATCCGCAAGGAGATCCGGCCGGGGTGTCGCTCACGGCCCCAAACGATGTGAGCAGGGTTCCCAAGCCCACCATCCGGGTGCCACTTGGTATACCGTGCCACTGCACCTAGTCTGTCCCAAGCCCACCTGTACCGGGTGCCACTTGGTAGACTACTAGCACTACCTACAAACACCAGAAACTAGTTGAAACTCCTGGATAGAGAACAAGGGTGATTAAGAAGCCGAGAGGGTCAATTAAGGATCCCAATGAGTGGTAGTAGCTGTTCATGGATCACAAACATAGAACTCAGTTCCTGAGGACGGTTTCAATGAGACAACCCACCATACTCCTACATGGCCTCTCACCGCTACCTTTACCAAATCGTGTTCACACATTTAGACCACACACAACAGGACATGTTCACACACCTCCAATTCATCCCCGATGAATCAGACCTGACTCAACTCTAAGAAGTAGCAGGCATGACAAACAAGAATGAATGAGTAGGCACATCAGGGCTGAAACAACTCCTACTCATGCTAGTGGGTTTCATCTATTTACTGTGGCAATGACAGGTCATGCAGAGGAAAAGGAGTTCATCTACTGCAGCATGTAACAGTTGAATCGCTATTGTCCTAATGCAGTAAAAGAGAGCAGGAGCGAGAGAGTGGGATTGTATCGGAATGAACAAGGGGGTTTTGCTTGCCTGGCACTTCTGAAGATAATATAGTTCTTCATCGGTGTCATCGAACTCATCGTCGGTACCACGTCTATTGAGAGGGGACAAACACCGGCAAACAAGGAAGAACACAATCAATGCAATGCACAATATGATGCATGATCATGACATGGCAATATGCTGTGATTTGAGCTAATGCAACTAGCAACAGATTAAATGAAGTTGGTTTGAATACAAGATTCCAATTCAAACTCCATATGTGATTATTCAAATGCCATTTAATTGATTTGACCTAAACAGTGAACACAAGTTGTTCTAACATGCATGAAAATGGTACGGATGGATAGATTGGATTTTTCTGATCATTTTTCATATATAATTTATTTCATTTGGAGTTACGGTTGAATTTCTATGAATTTTAGAAGTTTGTACTATTTTCTGGAATTTCCTGTATAAGAATAATTCCAGTAATTGAATTAATGCGTCAGCACTGCGTCAGGGTGACGTCAGCATTGACCAAAGTCAATTCTGATTGTGGGGCCTACTGGTCAGTGACACGGTGCTGGTCAGAGACACTGACATGTGGGACTGGTCAACGGCCATGTCATCAAAGTCAAAGCTGACGCGTGGGTCCAGTCTGGTTGGATTAGTTCTAACTAATTTCGTTAGCTGGCTAATTAAACCGGTGGGGCCCATGTGTAACTGGGTCAGGGGGTTAATTGGTGGGTGATTAGCCCTAAATAAGTGGCCACGTCAGCGCACTGACGGTTAGCCGCCGGCGACCGAACAGGGTGGCGGAGGCGCTCGGGATTCGCCGTCCGGCGACCGTTTGACTCGCGGTTTGGCCCTACGGGCTGCTGGACGTGCGCCGCATCCAACAGAGCATGCGGCTAGGTGAGAGGAGGCCGGAAAAGATGACTGCAACTACGGCTGGCAGCGGCCGGAGTTCGGCTTAGCATGGGCGAGGCGCTGCGCTTGGCTGACGGGCGAGCTAAGCGGCGGGGCGGATTGCTGGGAGCTCCAGGAGCACGCTGGTGCCACTGGACCGAGCGGAGGTGCTCAGGAGCGAGGACCTCATCTGCCATGGCGGACGGTGGGCTTCGGTCGTTAGTGAAGTAGGAGCTACGGCGTGAAAACAGAACAACTGAGAGGGGGGTTCGAGGGAGAGGCTTACGGCGGTTGCAACGGTGCAGATGGCGAGCTCGGAGAAGGCCAGGAGCGGTCGGGGCGGCGAGATGGATCTCCGGTGACCGAGGAGGGAGAAGGGGTCGGGGACGGTGAGGCGAGGAACGTCCGCTCGCGTGGCTTGACGGAGACGATGTAGAGGTCGACGGAGGAGCTCCTTGGCGCGTCGGGGAGGCGAGGGCAGCATGGTGGCTGCAAGCTTCACGACGACGAGTGCTCGGCAGCGTCGGCCATGGCGATCAGAGGAGAGGGAGAGGGCGAGGGGGGAGGAGCGAGGTGTCCAGTGGGGTCGGGGCGTCTCCGTGGCGTGCGAAGGGAGCTCGGGAGCGTGAGGCAGGCAGGCAGGGAGGAGGTGGAGGCCTCGGGCGCGCAGGCGTTGACACGCCTCTGCCTACTGGCAGAGGTTGAAGACAGCAGTGCCCCTGGTGGGCTGGGCCACCAAGTGGACTGGCCAGGTGGGCTGCCCAGGTGAGTGCCAGGTAAATCTCTCTCTGTTAAAATTTGTTTATGTTTTCTATTGTTTGCCTCTGTTTTGATTTAGTTTAACACCAAATCATTTTTATATAATTCTAAAAATATTTTTGGGCACTTTTGAAATTATTCCCAACAGCCCTCAACTAGTTTCAGAATTATTAGAGCATTTAAAATATTTATAGGATTTAAATGCCCCAATTCAAATACAATATGAATTAATTCAATAATCCAAATGTCATGGAAAAATGTGCAACATCTCTGGTTACTGTTTCCGGTATTTTCCAAAAATGGTGAACATTTTTGAAGGCCATTTGGGTTCATTGAAAAATATTTTTAGTTGAACCTATTTGAATTGCTTTAGTGCTCTGGCTTGGTCATCCCCACTTCAAAATTTCCTTTGAAATCAAACATGATGCATGGATGCTGATGCAACTAATTACAAACAATTTTGGGCTTTGACAGTATGTGCCAAACTCCAAACCTTCAAATGAAATTCTTCTTTGTATGCTCGAGCAGCTCATGTTTCAACTAGGGCTGTCTGTATCTTCCATGCTAGGTGGGATATTCTCAAGAGGGGTGGACTCCGCTCCTCATTCATGAGAAAATGGCTGGTAACTGGGATGCCCAGTCCCATGATCAAAAAGATCAAAGCAAATCAAAATATAAAACAAAACTCCCCCAGGACTGTTGTTGGTATGGACGGTACCCCGTTGTTTTGGAGGCCGTGGAGTGTGCTTGTTGGTGGTGGGGGAGTATAAACTTTACCATTCTGTTTGGGAACCGCCTATAATGTGTGTAGCATGGAAGATATCGCCATCTCATAGTTGTTGCGTTGACAGTGAAAGTATACCGCTCAAAATGTTATTCATCTCTATTATAAAATCAAGCTCTGGCACCTCTACAAATCCCTGCTTCCCTCTGCGAAGGGCCTATCTATTTACTTTTATGTTGAGTCATCACCTTCTTATTAACAAGCACCCGCTGGAGAGCATGCTGTCATTTGCATTCATTACTATTAATTTATATTGGGTATGACTTGACTGGATCTCTTTTACCATGAATTACAATGTTTAGTCAGTCCTTGATCTTTAAAGGTGCTATGCATTTATGTTTTGCGGTCTCAGAAAGGGCTAGAGAGGTACCATCTTTTATATCATATTATGATTGTTTTGAGAAAGTGTTGTCATCCGAGATTTATTATTATTGCTCGCTAGTTGATTATGTCATTGATATGAGTAAACATGAGACCTAAGTGTTATTGTGAATATGGTTAGTTCATAATCTTTGCTGAAAACTTCAATGCTGGCTTTACATATTTAGAACAACAACAGCAAACAGAGTTTGTAAAAGTTTTTCTTTATCACTTTCAGTTTATCAACTGAATTGCTTGAGGACAAGCAAAGGTTTAAGCTTGGGGGAGTTGATACGTCTCCAACGTATATACTTTTCCAAACACTGCTGCCCTTGTTTTTGACCCTAACTTGCATGATTTGAATGAAACTAACTCGGACTGACGCCGTTTTCAGCAGAACTGCCATGGTGTTGTTTATTGTGCAGAAAACAAAAGTTCTCGGAATGACCTGAAAATCCACGGAGATAACTTTTGGAAAATATAAAAAATACTGGCGAAGGAATCAAGGCCAGGGGGCCCACACCCTGTCCACGAGGGTGGGGGGCGTGCCCCTCCCCCTGGGCGCTCCCCCTGTCTCATGGGCCCCCTTGGGAAAGAGAGGGCGAATAAAAGGTGTGTACAGCAAGGATGATTGTGGTAAACCAAAAAGCAAAGACTAATATAATACACGACACTCCAAGCAAAACACATATCATGTGGCGAATAAAAATATAGCACCAAGAAAAGTTACCAATGAACGAAGACGAAAGAGGGGATGCCTTCCCGGGGTATCCGCAAGCTTAGGCTTTTGGCTATACTTGAATATATTGAGGTGCCATGGGCATCCCCAAGCTTAGTCTCTTTCAACTCCTTATTCCATAGTCCATCAAAGCTTTACCCAAAACTTGAAAACTTCACAACACAAAACTCAACAGGAAATCTTATAAGCTCCGTTAGTGAAAGAAAACAAAACCACCAGATAAGGTACTGTAATGAAATCATTCTTTATTTATTTTGGTGTTAAACCTACTGTATTCCAACTTCTCTATGGTTTATAAACTATTTTACTAGCCATAGATGCATCAAAATAAGCAAACAACACACGAAAAACAGAATCTGTCGAAAACAGAACAGTCTGTATCAATCTGTAACTAACGCAAACTTCTGGAACTCTAAAAATCCAACCAAAATAGGAAGTCCTGGAAAATTTGTATAAAAAAGAATCAACGCAAAATCACGTTTCTGTGATTTAACAAAACTAATTTCGTGTGTGCAAAGTTTCTGTTTTTTCAGCAGAATCAAATCAGCTATCATCATAGGTTATCCTATAGGTTCTACTTGGCACAAACACTAATTAAAACATAAAAACACATCTAAACAAAAGGTAGATGCAAAATTTATTACTAAACAAAAACAAAAACAAAAAACACAAATAAAACTGGGTTGCCTCCCAACTAGCGCTATCGTTTAACGCCCCTAGCTAGGCATAAAAGCGAAGATAGATCTAAGTAGTGCCATCTTTGATTTTCAATTTTTTAGCGGAGTCATGCTCGAATCCGGGAGGTTCCTTATGTTTCCCTTCATACTAGGAAATTTTTAGATCTAAATAATCCAACCGCTTATTGCAAAGAGTAATCAACATATTCATGCGGTGAAGATTTCCTCTAACACTTTTAAGAGGCTCAAGAGACTTTTGTAATATTTTTGTTACTTCGTAAATCTTTCCAAACACTTGTGTTTCTTCTTGGGTAGGATGAGATCCTCCCTTTTGAGGTAGTGTTCCCACTATTCCCTCTATAATTTCATGCGCAATACTAGGATCAATTTCAATAAAATTTCCCTTGGCAATGCAACCAAGAGTTGTCTATGCGTCATATCTAACCCAACATAAAAATTGCGAAGAAGAATTCTAAAGTTCACCTCTAGGGTGCACTTGCGATAAGATTCCATCATCCTATACCAAGCATCTTTTAAGTTTTCTCCTTGCCTTTGCTTGAAGTGAAGAACTTCAAACTCGGGAGACATAGGAGCGGATAAGGAACTAGACATTGCGACAAGGTAAACGACCTAACACACGAGCAAACGGAAAAAGGCAAGCAAAAGAGAGAGAGGAGAATATTGGGAAAGAGAGGGTGAATAAAATTGCAAGGGTGAAGTGGGGGAGAGGAAAATGAGAAGCAAATGGCAAATAATGTAAATGCGAGGGAGATGAGTTTGTGATGGGTACTTGGTATGTCTTGACTTGAGCGAAGACCTCCCCGGCAACGGCGCCAGAAATCGTTCTTGCTACGTCCTGAGCTTGCGTTGGTTTTCCTTGAAGAGGAAAGGGTGATGCAGCAATAGTAGCGTAAGTATTTCCCTCAGTTTTTGAGAACCAAGGTATCAATCCAGTAGGAGGCTCCTCAAAAGTCCCACACACCTACACAAACAAACAAATAACTCGCAACCAACGCAATAAAGGTGTTGTCAATCCCTTCACGGCCACTTGCAAAAGTGAGATCTAATAGAGATAGTATGATAAGATAAATATATTTTTGTTATTTTATAATATAGATGCGAAAAGTAAAGATGCAAATAAAAGTAGATTGAAAGCTTATATGATAAAAGATAGACCTGGGGCCATAGGTTTCACTAGTGGCTTCTCTCAAGATAGCATAAGTATTACGGTGGGTGAACAAATTACTGTCGAGCAATTGATAGAAAAGCGAATAATTATGAGATTATCTAGGCATGATCATGTATATAGGCATCACGTCCGTGACAAGTAGACCGACTCCTGCCTCCATCTACTACTATTACTCCACACATCGACCGACTCTTGCATGCATCTAGAGTATTAAGTTCATAAGAATAGAGTAACACGTTAAGAAAGATGACATGATGTAGAGGGATAAACTCAAGCAATATGATATAAAACCCATCTTTTTATCCTCGATGGCAACAATACAATACGTGCCTTGCTACCCCTGCTGTAACTGGGAAAGGACACCGCAAGATTGAACCCAAAGCTAAGTACTTCTCCCATGGCAAGAAAGATCAATCTAGTAGGCCAAACCAAACTGATAATTCGAAGAGACTTGCAAAGATAACTCAATCATACATAAAAGAATTCAGAGAAGATTGAAATATTTCTCATAGATAAACTTGATCATAAACCCACAATTCATCGGATCTCGACAAACACACCACAAAAAGAGTTTACACCAAAGAGATCTCCACAAGAGAGGGGGAGAACATTGTATTGAGATCCAAAAAGAGAGAAGAAGCCATCTAGCTAATAACTATGGACCCGGAGGTCTGTGGTAAACTACTCACAATTCATCGGAGGGGCTATGGTGTTGATGTAGAAGCCATCCGTGGTCGATTCCCCCTCCGGTGGAGCACCGACGAAGGCTCCAAGATGGGATCTCGCAGATATAGAAGGTTACGGCGGTGGAAATTGTGTTTCGTTGGCTCCCTGGATGTTTTCGAGGTACGTAGGTATATATAGGAGGAAGAAGTACGTCGGTGGCCGCCTGTGGGGCCCAGGAGATAGGGGGCGCGCCCAGAGGGGGTGGGCGCGGCCTCCTGTCTCCTGGCCGCCTTGCAAGCTTCTTGACTTGCACTCCAAGTCCTCTGGATCACGTTCGTTCGAAAAATCACGCTCCCGAAGGTTTCATTCCGTTTGGACTCCGTTTGATATTCCTTTTCTTTGAAATACTGAAATAGGAAAAAAAACAGCAATACGGGCTGGGCCTCCGGTTAGTAGATTAGTCCCAAAAATGATATAAATGTGTAAAATAAAGCCCATAAACATCCAAAAGGGGTAATATA
This sequence comes from Triticum timopheevii, assembly GCA_963921465.1. Classification (NCBI taxonomy): domain Eukaryota; kingdom Viridiplantae; phylum Streptophyta; class Magnoliopsida; order Poales; family Poaceae; genus Triticum; species Triticum timopheevii. The sequence goes on from OY997271.1 coordinate 121,625,988, forward strand.
ATAGCATGGAACAATCAAAAATTATAGATACATTGGAGACGTATCACCCAACAATTCATTCATATCAAGGGGATTTGTGGACAAGTTTAAATTGCCAATCGTAGCCCTTAAGTCACCTATGTTAGTGAGTTCCCCAGGAGCAGAGTATATGGCTAGTCAGGAATGTTATCAGTTGTCAATAACCATAGGTAGACACGTTTTCGCCACCGACCTCATTGTCCTGGAGTCACAAGGTTTGGATGTGATTCTAGGCATTTGGTTATCCAAGTTTGAGGGAAACATCGATTGTGCCAGCAAATCGATTCTTCTGACCACCCAGAGGGAAAAAGGATCAAGTATGTGTCTAGGCATGCGACGAGGAGGACTCAGGTGAATTCCCTTTCAGGAGTTGTTCAGGAGGAAGTTCGAGTTGTGAAGGATTATCCCGATATATTTCCATAGGAATTACCAGGCATGCCACTAGACCGGGACATGGAGTTTCTAATCAAGTTGTTGCCAGGTACCGGACCAATATCCAAGAGACCATACCGGATGCCCGCAATGATCTGGAGGAAATTAAGAAGCAGATTAAGGATTTATTGGAGAAAGGTTATATTCAACCAAGCTCGTCACCTTGGGGAGCCCCATTACTTCTAGTTGAGAAGAAGGACGGATCTTTAAGGATGGTTGTTGATTATCGTGCACTGAATGAGGTGGCGATCAAGAACAAATACCCTCTATCGATGATCAATGATTTGTTTGACCAGCCACAGGTAGCTAAGGTTTTCTCCAAGATCGATCTTCGATCAGGTTATCACTAGCTGAAGATCCGAGAGCAGGATATACCTAAGACATCTTTTACCACGAGGTATGGGCTATATGAGTATACGGTTATGTCATTTGGTTTGACTAATGCCCCTGCTTATTTATGAGTATGACTAACAAGATGTTCATGGAATTCTTGGACAAGTTTGTTGTGGTGTTCATTGACGATATACTGGTCTACTCAAAGAATGAAGAAGAGCATAAGGAACATTTGCGCTTGGTTCTTGAGAAGCTCAGGGAACATCAGTTGTATGCCAAGTTCAGCAAATGTGAGTTTTGGTTGAAGGAAGTTGGATTTCTCGGACATGTTATATCAGGGGAAGGAATAGCAGTAGACCCTACCAAGGTTGCATCCGTCACTGAGTGGTTGGCACCCACCTTAGTTGGAGAGATCTGAAGTTTTCTTGGACTCGCAGGTTATTATCGGAGATTTATTGAGAATTTTTCCAAGATCGCAAAGCCCATGACGGAGTTATTGAAGAAAGACACCAAGTTTAAAGGGATCGAGGATTGTGAGGCAAGTTCTCAGGAACTGAAGAAATGTCTGGTTACAACCCAGTGCTGATTCTCCCAAACATACGCAAGGATTTCCAAGTATATTGCGACGCTTCTCATCAAGGACTTGGAGGCGTTCTTATGCAGGAAGGAAGAGTTGTTTCATATGCCTCACGACAACTTCGACCCCATCAGTTGAATTATGCCACGCATGATTTGGAGTTAGCAGCCGTAGTACATGCGCTCAAGACATGGAGGCATTTCTTATCGGAAACCGTTGTGATGTTTACACGGATCATAAGAGTTTGAAGTACATCTTCACGCAGAAGGAGTCGAACCTCAGGCAGAGGAGATGGTTGGAACTCACAAAGGATTATGACATGAGATTGCATTATCATCTAGGAAAGGCCAATGTCGTAGCAGATGCATTGAGCCGCAAGGGTTATGTTAACACACTCATAACCGGAGGATTACATCAGGAGTTAGCCGACGACCTTTGAGAACTTCGCTTGATGATAGTTCCGAGAGGTTATGTTGAGGCACTGGAAATTCAGTCCACTTTGTTGGGAAAGTTCCGAAAGCCGAGAAGACAAACAAGGAGATTGCAGAGATAAAGGAAAGGCTAAAGGTTTTCGTAGGATGAGCACGAAACTTTATGGTTTGAGGATCGTATCTATGTGCCTAATGACCCTCAGATCAGGAAGTTAATTCTTCAAGAGGCTCATGATTTACCTTACTCGATTCACCTAGGCAACACCAAGATGTATTTGGACTTGAAGGAGAGTTTCTAGTGGATAGGAATGAAGAAGGATATTGCAGAGTATGTAGCAGTATGCGACGTATGTCAAAGAGTTAAGGAAGAGCATCAAAACTAGCAGGGTTACTTCAGCCTTTGCCGATACCCGAACTGAAGTGGGATAAACTTGGCATGGATTTCATCACCGGATTACCTAGGACCCATTCAGGCTATGACTCTATCTGGGTTGTAGTTGATCGCTTAACCAAGGTAGCCCATTCCATCCCTGTGAAGACACCTTATACGAGTGCTAAGTTGGCAAAGATATACATGACCAGGATCGTATGTCTGCATGGAGTTCCGAGGACCATCGTATTAGATAGAGGAACACAATTTACTTCAAAGTTTTGGAATCAGTTGCACGAAACTTTGGGTACCAGGCTAGAGTTCAGTACAACCTTTCACCCGCAGACAGATGGACATACCGAGAGAGTCAATCAGATTCAGGAGGACATGTTGAGAGCTTGTGCGCTAGATTATGGATCTAGTTGGGATGATAATTTACCCTATGCAGAGTTCTCCTATAACAACAGTTATCAAGCCAGTTTGAAGATGGCCCCTTTCGGAGCTTTGTATGGAAGGAGGTGTAGGACACCATTGTCATGGGATGAAGTTGGAGATCAACAGTTGTGCGGACCAGATTTAATCAGAGATTTTGAGGAGAAGGTCAAGTTGATTCGAGATAGACTCAAGATAGCTCAGTACAGGCAAAAGAGTTATGCCTATACTAAACGCAAGGAGGTAGCCTATGAAGTCGGAGACATAGCATATCTTTGTGTGTCCCCACTTCGAGGAGTTAAATGATTTGGAGTTAAAGGGAAGCTAGCACCATGATTTGTGGGACCATATAGAGTTTTGGAACGTATGGGAGAGGTTGCCTACAAGTTGGAATTACCCAAAGATTTCAAGAGTTCACGATGTGTTTCACGTTTCCCAGTCGAAGAAGTGCCATGCAGAGATGGCTGACATTCCTCTGAGAGATACAGTGCCACTGGAAGCGATTCAGTTGGATAATGATCTGACCTATGAAGAGAAACCCGTTAAGATTCTCGAGTTTTCTAGCCGAGTTACTCACAACAGAGTCATCAAGTTTTGCAAAGTTCAGTGGAGTCACCATACCGAGGAGGAAGCCACCTGGGAGCGAGAAAAAGACCTCCGCAAGGACCACCCACACCTTTTTGCTGACCAACCCAAATCTCAAGGGCAACATTCATCTTAAGGGGGCTAGGTTTGTAACATCCCAATTTTCAATTTGGATGTTATTCATAGATCATTCATATGCATCCATGATTTATGCATTTTGTTGCTTTGTTTCAGTTGCTTTTTGATCCAAGAGACCTTAAGCAACTCAAGGACGAGTTGGAGGTTTCACAAAAATCCAATTTTGAATTACCAAAATTTGGTAAATAGATTAAAATTGTTTTCAAAATTGTTTTCCAATTATTTTAAAATAAAGAGAGAAGAAAAAAGGACTTCTTCAAAATCAGCAAAGAAATATTGGAAAATGAATTTTGATTTTTTGGAGAATTTATTTGATTTTATTTGCTAGTTTATTTATTCGTTTGCGGATTAATTAGTACTATAATGTTTGTTTTTAGTTTAGGCATTTAGGCCCACAAAAATGTTCACTAGGTCAATAATAAGGCCATATTATTACGTGAATTTTTCTGGTATTTTTAGGATTTAATTTATATTTATTTTGCGTCTTTTTGTCTCTGGAAAAATTGTTTTAAAAAAGTTTCGTGACCGAACTGGGCCGGCCCAGCTAGCGCCAGGCCGTGGCCCAGCCGCCACCGCCTCACCCATCCGCTCTAGGACAGAGTCCCGAGCTACGCCGCCGCCCACCGGAGTCTGACCCGGACTCCAGGCCACCGCCGCCTCCACTGCGCCCTCCCGCAAGCCGCAAGCCCCCTAGCCCCCTTTGAATACCACCCGACCCCCACCTCCACCTCGAGCCATGCCGCCGCCGTTGCCTTAGCCCGCGTCGCCGCCCCGCAGCTGCCGCAAGCCGCCGCACCCCGCCGCCGCCGCTGAAACCGCCGCCATCGCCAAAGCCTGCTGCCCTCACCCGCAAGCCGTCGCCGCCGTCGAGTTTCGCCGCCACCGTCAAAACCGTAGTGGACCGGTAAAAACCGCCACCCGGTCCGATCTGTTTTTTTAGTTTCGGTTTTCCTTTAAAATCCGATTTATATTTTAATTTGGTTATTTAGCGAATGTTCGTTCGTTTAGGTTCTGTAGCAAACATATTCATTAGATTAGTTTCGGTAGCGAACGTTTGTTCGGTATATTTTTCTTTTTATTTTAGTTTTTTGCCAGGGACGTATCCGTAGTTTTATTTTTTACAAATTAGTCCCTATGCTTCAAACTAGCACAACTTTTTGCTCGTTTATCCAAATTCGACGAAACCAACGCCAAAATCTTCAGGGCAATCTCATCTATCCAATAAACCAACTTGAACATGTTTTTGACAATTTAAAATTTGAGTTTAGTTCAGATTTGAATTTGATCTTGTTTTGTTCATATCTTGAGTTTCTTAGCTCCGTTTGAGTTGATTCTTTTTGCAAATTGTAGCTAATCACATGTACCTTCTGTTAGGATCTAATCCACATAAATATAATGCTGTTAAAATTTGTTTTCTGTTTAGATTAGTATTTGCTTGTTTTGAGTTCTTTGGATCTTTTCTTCGTTTTCTCTTTGCATCGTTTGCTTGAGTGCTTATGTATGCTATTGTTTGTCTACGCTAGATTTTCCGGAGTGCAAAGCTTCTTACTATGAAACCCTAGAGTATTCCGATCATCAGCAAGGCAAGTTACATTTTGATCATACTTTTTCATACCCAGTTTTTACTATGCATTAGTTTTACCCCTCAAAGATTTGCATGAGTAGGATTGGGAACATGTGGTTTGGATTGTAGTACTTGAGGTAGGAACCTATTACCTTTGATCACCCCGAGAATATACGTTATGATCTTATATTGCTTAGCCTTGCTCGTAGACGGGGATTGGTTCGTGATTCATGAAAGTTGCGAGAGATAATAATTTTGGACAACTTTATGGTGTCAACTTTAATACACATCTGGGTGGATTGGTTGGGGCACCTGGAGAAACCAGTGCTTTCCCATGGGAATCCTGGAGTACCTGTGTGATTTTCCCTCGGTTCACCACCCAGGCTCAAAGGGATCATATGATATTTCATGCCTAGAAACTTCCGTGTGCAGCCACAAGCCATTATGGGCTCTAGCATAGTTGAGTAAGTTGTGTGAGCTCTTGAAGAGGTGGACTAGCAGATGTAGGGGAAAGTAGGTGTACCGGTCTACCCAGAGTAGAGATTTAATGCTTCAGAAAGACTATGTCTCGATCTTCCAATCATGGATGCGGTCGAGTCTTGTGGGGAAAAGTGCACAAACCTCTGCAGAGTGTATAAACTAATCATGGTTAGCCGTGTCCCGGTTATGGACAATTTGAGTATCTAAAGTGGATATTTATGTTGATCTCATCACTCTTTAATTAATGAATTGATGATACTTGGTTTTAATGGTGGGATTGAGTTGGAGGAACCTTCTCAATATTGGTATATACTTTGTAGTAAATAAAATTTATTCCTTTGTTGTAGGGGAAAATTAGCTTTATGCAAAATTAAACTTAGAGCCTCCACCAGCCAAATATGCATGTAGATACAGTTTCATTCATTTGCTCTACAGTGTAACTCTGCCAGCATATTCCATGTGCTGACCTACACGGCTGCAACGTCTCATGTTGCAGACTTTATCGACGAAGAATAAGGTGTGCTAGGTCATTGTCATGCACTTAGCTATGCCGTTGGAGTTTGATGGACTCATTTGTCTTTGAAGCTTCCGCGGTTACTTTGTTTAGATGGCCTTCAGCCATATTACTTTTGTAATAAATACTCTTTATGAGGATCTCGATGTAATAAGTGTGTGATTTAACTCTGTTATAATTCCTCGAGTATTGTGTGTGTCAGCATACCGATCCAGGGATGACACTTAAGCATAGAGACTTCGGTCCATTGGGATCGTGGTCGCTACATTTTGCTACTCATGTTGATCTCCCTAAGGAGAAGTGGTTTAAATATCACCCACCAATTAAAGAACAAGTTAAAGAACCGGTAAAAGCTAAAGAAGAAACTATCATTACAATGTTGATCCGGTTGTTCCCACTACTTATATTAAAGAAGAACCTTTTCCTGTTAGGATGAAGGAACATGCTAAAGCTTCAACTGTGGTTAACAAAAGTTATGTTAGAACATCCAAACCATCTGAACAAATCAAAGTTGAACCTAGTGTTGCTATGGTTATAGATCTCTTAGTTGATAATATTGATGGGCATGTTATTTACTTCTGTGATGAAGCTTCTAGAATTGCCAAACTGAAGGAAAAGATAAACATAGACCAGATGTTGGCATGCCTGTTGTCTCAGTTAAGATAAGAGATCACTGTTATCATGGGTTATGTGACCTAGGTGCTAGTGTGAGTGCTATTCCTTCCTCCTTGTATCAAGAAATTAAAGAGGAAATAGCACCTGCTGAAATAGAAGACATAGATGTTACTATTAAACTTGCTAATAGAGATACTACATCACCAATTGGGATTCTTAGAGATGCTGAAGTCTTGTGTGGGAAAATAAAATACCCTACTGATTTTCTTGTTCTTAGCACCCCACTGACTTTTGTCCCATTATATTTGGTAGACCTTTCTTAAACACCATCAATGCTAAATTAGATGGTGAGAAATAAACGGTCGGTGTTAGCTTTGGTGATGAATCTCATGAGTTTAATTTTTCCAAGTTTAGTAAACAACCTCATAAGAAAGATTTGGCTAGTAAGGATGAAATTATTGGTCTTGCTTCTATTGCCGTGCCTCCTACTGATCCTTTGGAACAATATTTGCTAGACCATAAAAATGATTTGCATATGCGTGAAAGAAATGAAATAGATAGAATCTTTTTCCAACAACCACCTCTGCTTAAACACAATCTTCCTATTGAAACTCTAGGAGGTCCTCCTCCACCTAAAGGTGATCCTATGTTTGAACTAAAACAATTACCGGATACTTTGAAATATGCTTATCTTGATGAAAAGAAGATATATCCTTTTATTATTAGTGCTAACCTTTCAGAACATGAAGAAGAAAGATTATTGAAAGTTCTAAGGAAGCACAGGGCTGCTATTGGATATACTCTTGATGATCTTAAGGGCATTAGTCCCACTCTATGTCAGCACAAGATTAATGTGGAACCTGATGCTAAACCCGTTGTTGATCACCAACGTTGGTTAAACCTGAAAATGAAAGAAGTAGTAAGAGCAGAAATATTGAAATATAATCTATCCTATAACTGATAGTAGATGGGTAAGTCCTGTTCATTGTGTCCCTAAGAAGGGAGGTATTACTGTTGTTCCTAATGATAAGAATGAGCTTATTCCACAAAGAATTGTTACGGGCTATAGAATGGTAATTTATTATAGAAAATTAAATAAAGCTAATAGAAAAGATCATTACCCTCTGCCTTTTATCGATCAAATGTTAGAAAGATTATCCAAGCACACACATTTTTGCTTCCTTGATGGATACTCTGGCTTCTCGCAAATACCTGTTTTCCAATCTGATCAAGAAAAGACCACTTTTACTTGTCCTTTTGGAACATTTGCTTATAGACGTGTGCCCTTCGGTTTATGTAATGCACCTGCTACCATAAGATGTATGACTGCGATATTATCTAATTTTTGTGAAAAGATTGTTGAGGTTTTCATGGATGACTTTTCTGTTTATGGGAAGTCTTTTGATGATTGTTTAAGCAATTTTGATCGAGTTTTGCAAAGATGTCAACAAACAAATCTTGTCTTGAATTGGGAGAAGTACCACTTTATGGTTAATGAAGGTATTGTCTTGGGCCATAAAATTTATAAAAGAGGCATTGAGGTGGACCAAGCCAAGGTTGATGCAATTGAGAAAATGCCATGTCCTAAAGATATCAAGGGTATTCGTAGTTTCCTTGGTCATGAGGGTTTTTATATGAGGTTTATCGAAGACTTTTCTAAAATTTCTAGGCCTCTTACTAATCTTTTGCAAAAGGATATTCCCTTTGTGTTTGATGATGATTGTATGGAAGCCTTTGAAACACTAAAGACAACCTTAATTACTGCACCTGTTGTTCAACCACCTGATTGGAACTTGCCTTTTGAGATTATGTGTGATGCTAGTAATTATGCTGTTGGTGATGTTCTAGGACAAAGAGTTGATAAGAAACTAAATGTTATTCATTATGCTAGTAAAACTCTAGACAGTGCTCAACGAAACTTGCTACTACTGAAAAAGAATTCTTAGCAGTGGTGTTTGCTTGTGATAAATTCAGATCTTACATTGTTGATTCTAAAGTAATTGTTCACACCAATCATGCTGCTATAAAATATCTTATGGAAAAGAAAGATGCTAAACCTAGACTCATTAGGTGGGTTCTTCTGCTACAAGAATTTTATTTGCATATCACTGATAGGAAAGGAGCAGAGAACCCCGTAGCTGGTAACTTGTCTAGACTTGAAAATATTCTTGATGACCCACAACCAATTAATGATAGCTTCCATGATGAACAACTAGCTGCAATAAATGTTTCTCATATCACACCTTGGTATGCTGACTATGCTAATTATATTGTTGCTAAATACATACCAACTAGCTTCACATACCAACAAAAGAAAAAATTATTCTATGATTTAAGACATAACTTTTGGGATGGCCCACATCTTGACAAAGAAGGAGTAGATGGTATTATTAGACGTTGTGTACCTGAGCATGAACATGAACAAATCCAACGGAAATGTCACTCTAAAGCTTATGGAGGACATCACGCGAGAGACAGAACAGCTCATAAGGTATTGCAATCTGGTTTTTATTGGCCTATTCTCTTCAAGGATGCTCGTAAGTTCGTCTCATCATGTGATGAATGCCAAAGAATATGTAATATCGGTAAGCGTCAAGAAATGCCTATGAATTATTCACTTGCTGTTGAACCATTTGGTGTTTGGGGATTTGACTTTATGGGACCTTTTCCTTCCTCTAATGGGTATACACATATTTTGGTTGTTGTTGATTATGTTACTAAGTGGGTAGAAGCTATTCCAACTAGTAGTGCTGATCACAACACCTCTATTAAAATGCTTAAGGAAGTTATTTTTCCAAGGTTTGGAGTCCCTAGATATTTAGTGACTGATGGTGGTTCACACTTTATTCATGGTGCTTTCCGTAAAATGCTTGTTAAGTATGATGTTAACCATAGAATTGTGTCACGTTATCATCCTTAGTCTAGTGGTCAAGTTGAACTTAGCAATGTAGAAAGAAAATTAATCTTACAAAAGACTGTTAATAGGTCCCGGAAGAATTGATCTAAGAAATTAGATGATGCACTTTGGGCTTATAGAAGAGCTTACAAAAATCCTATGGTTATGTCTCCATATAAAATGGTCTAAGGAAAAGCTTGTCATTTACCTCTTGAGTTAGAACATAAAGCATTTTGGGCAATAAAAGAACTCAATTATGATTTCAAACTTGCTAGAGAAAATAGGTTATTCGATATTAGCTCATTAGATGAATGGAAAACCTAGGCTTATGAAAATGCTAAGTTATTCAAAGAAAAAGTTAAAAGATGGCATGATAAAAGAATCCAAAACCGTGAGTTCAAAGTCGGAGAATATGTTCATTTGTACACTATCAAAACATTTATTCCAACTCCGAGAGGCTTGCACCAGTCCATAAACGGATTGCTTGAGCTTGCACACTTTGTTAGCACCCTTTGGATCGACAAAACCTTCTGGTTGTATCATATACAACTCTTCTTCCAGAAATCCATTCAGGAATGCAGTTTTGACATCCATCTGCCAAATTTGATAATCATAAAATGCGGCAATTGCTAACATGATTCGGACAGACTTAAGAATCGCTACGGGTGAGAAAGTCTCATCATAGTCAACTCCTAGAACTTGTCGAAAACCTTTTGCAACAAGTCGAGCTTTGTAAACAGTAACATTACCGTCTGCGTCGGTCTTCTGCTTAAAGATCCATTTATTTTCTGTGGCTTGACTATCATCGGGAAAGTCCACCAAAGTCCACACTTTTTTCTCATACATGGATCCTATCTCAGATTTCATGGCCTCAAGCCATTTCGCAGAATCTGGGCTCATCATCGCTTCGTCATAGTTCATAGGTTCACCATGGTCTAGTAACATGACTTCCAGAACAGGATTACCGTACCACTTTGGTGCGGATCTTATTCTGGAAGACCTACAAGGTTCGGTAGTAACTTGATATGAAGTTTCATGATCATCATCATTAACTTCCTCACTAATTGGTGTAGGAATCACTGGAACTGATTTCTGTGATGAACTACTTTCCAATAAGGGAGAAGGTACAATTACCTCATCAAATTCTACTTTCCTCCCACTCACTTCTTTCGAGAGAAACTCCTTCTCTAAAAAGGATCCATTCTTAGCAACAAAGATTTTGCCTTCAGATTTGTGATAGAAGGTGTACCCAACAGTTTCCTTTGGGTATCCTATGAAGACGCACTTCTCCGATTTGGGTTCGAGCTTATTAGGTTGAAGCTTTATCACATAAGCATCGCAACCCCAAATTTCAAGAAATGATAACTTTGGTTTCTTGCCAAACCACAGTTCTTAAGGCGTCATCTCAATGGATTTTGATGGTACCCTATTTAAAGTGAATGCAGTCGTCTCTAAAGCATAACCCCAAAACGATAGCGGTAAATCAGTGAGAGACATCATAGATCGCACCATATCCAATAAAGTACGGTTATGATGTTCGGACACACCATTTCGCTGTGGTGTTCCAGGTGGCGTTAGTTGGGAAACAATCCCAAGTTGTTTCAAATGAAGACCAAACTCGTAAATCAAATATTCTCCTCCACGATCAGATTGTAGAAACTTTATTTTCTTGTTATGATGATTTTCCACTTCACTCTGAAATTCTTTGGACTTTTCAAATGTTTCAGACTTATGTTCCATTGAGTAGATATAACCATATCTGCTCAAATCATCTGTAAGGTAAGAAAATAACGATACCCACCACGAGCCTCAATACTCATTGGACCGCACACATCGGTATGTATTATTTCCAATAAGTCAGTAGCTCGTTCCATTGTTCCGGAGAACGCAGTTTTAGTCATCTTGCCCATAAGGCATGGTTCACAAGCACCAAGTGATTCATAATCAAGTGATTCCATCAGCATGGAGTTTCTTCATGTGCTTTACACCGATATGACCCAAACGGCAGTGCCACAAATAAGTTGCACTATCATTATCAACTTTGCATCTTTTGACTTCAATATTTTAACATGTGTATCACTACGATCGAGATTCAACAAAAATAGACCACTTAGCAAGGATGCATGACCATAAAAGATATTACTCACACAAATAGAACAACCATTATTCTCTGATTTAAATGAATAACTGTCTTGCGTCAAACAAGATCCAGATATAATGTTCATGCTTAATGCTGGCACCAAATAACAATTATTCAGGTCTAAAGCTAATCCCGAAGGTAGATGTAGAGGTAGCGTGCCAATGGCGATCACATCGACTTTGGAACCATTTCCCACACGCATTATCACCTCGTCCTTAGCCAATCTTCGTTTAATATGTAGCCCCTGTTTTGAGTTGCAGATATGCGCAACAAAACCAGTATCAAATACCCAGGCGCTACTACGAGCATCAGTAAGGTACACATCAATAACATGTATATCAAATATACCTTTCACTTTGCCATCCTTCTGATCCGCCAAATACTTGGGGCAGTTCCGCTTCCAGTACCAGTCCCTTTGTAGTAGAAGCACTTAGTTTCAGGCTTAGGTCCAGACTTGGATTTCTTCTCTTGAGCAGCAACCTTTTGTCGTTCTTCTTGAAGTTCCCCTTCTTCCCTTTGCCCTTTTTCTTGGAACTAGTGGTCTTGTTGACTATCAACACTTGATGCTCCTTCTTGAGTTCAACCTACGCAGCCTTTAGCATTGTGAAGATCTCGGGAATAGTCTTGTTCATCCCTTGCATATTATAGTTCATCACGAAGCCTTTATAGCTTGGTGGCAGTGATTGAAGAACTCTGTCAATGACACTATCATCGGGAAGATTAACTCCCAGCTGAGTCAAGTGGTTATGGTACCTAGACATTATGAGTATGTGTTCACTGACAGCACTATTCTCCTCCATTTTGCAGCTGTAGAACTTGTTGGAGACTTCATATCTCTCAACTCGGGCATTTGCTTGAAATATTAACTTCAACTCTTGGAACATATCATATGCTCCATGATGTTCAAAATGTCTTTGAAGTCCTGATTCTAAACCGTAAAGCATGGCACACTGAACTATCGAGTAGTCATCAGCTTTGCTCTGCCAGACGTTCTTAACGTCATCAGTAGCATCTGCAGCAGGCCTGGCACCCAATGGTGCTTCCAGGATGTAATTCTTCTGTGCAGCAATGAGGATAATCCTCAATTTATGGACCCAGTCCGTGTAGTTGCTGCCATCGTCTTTCAACTTAGCTTGCTCTAGGAACGCATTAAAATTCAAAGGAACGGTAGCACATGCCATTGATCTACAATAACATAAACATGCAAAATAATTATCAGGACTAAGTTCATGATAAATTAAAGTTCAATTAATCATATTACTTAAGAACTCTCACTTAGATAGACATCCCTCTAGTCATCTAAATGATCATGTGATCCAAATCAACTAAACCATGTCCGATCATCACGTGAGCTGGAGTAGTTTTCAATGGTGAACATCACTATGTTGATCATATCTACTATATGATTCACGTTCGAACTTTCGGTCTCGGTGTTTCGAGGCCATATCTGCATATGCTAGACTCGTCAAGTTTAACCCGAGTATTCTGCATGTGCAAAAACTGGCTTGCACCCGTTGTATGTGAACGTAGAGCTTATCACACCCGGTCATCACGTGGTGTCTCAGCACGACGAACTGTAGCAACGGTGCATACTTAGGGAGAACACTTATACCTTCAAATTTAGTAAGGGGTCATCTTATAATGCTACCGCCATACTAAGAAAAATAAGATGCATAAAATATAAACATCACATGCAATCAAAATATGTGACATGATATGGCCATCATCATCTTGTGCTCATGATCTCCATCACCGAAGCATCGTCATGATCTCCATCTTCACCAGCGCGACACCTTGATCTCCATCATAGCATCGTTGTCGTCTCGCCAACTATTGTTACTACAACTATCGCTACCGCTTAGTGATAAAGTAAAACAATTACATGGCGATTGCATTGCATACAATAAAGCGACAACCATATGGCTCCTGCCAGTTGCCGATAACTTTGTTACAAAACATGATCATGTCATACAACAAATTATATCACATCATTCCTTAACCATATCACATCACAGCAAATCCTACAAAAACAAGTTAGACATCCTCTACTTTGTTGTTGCAAGTTTTACGTGGCTACTACGGGCTTCTAGCATGAACCGTTCTTACCTACGCATCAAAACCACAACGATTTTTCGTCAAGTGTGTTGTTTTAACCTTCATCAAGGACCGGCCGTAGTCAAACTTGATTCAACTAAAGTTGGAGAAACAGACACCCGCCAGCCACCTATGTGCATAAGCACGTCGGTAGAACCAGTCTCATGAACGCGGTCATGTAATGTCGGTCCGGGCCGCTTCATCCAACAATACCGCCGAATCAAAGTAAGGCATTAGTGGTAAGCAGTATGCCTATTATTGCCCACAACTCTTTGTGTTCTACTCGTGCATATAACATCTACACATAGACCTGGCTCGCATGCAACTATTGGGGAATGCGGTAATTTCAAAAAAATTCCTACGATCACGCAAGATCTATCTAGGTGATGCATAGCAATGAGAGGGGAGAGTGTGTCCACGTACCCTCGTAGACCAAAAGCGAAAGCGTTAAGTAATGCAGTTGATGTAGTCGAATGTCTTCGTGATCCAACCAATCAAGTACCGAATGCACGACACCTCCGCAATCTGCACACGTTCAGCTCGGTGACGTCCCTCGAACTCTAGATCTAGCAGAGGCCGAGGGAGAGTTCCGTCAGCACGATGGCATGGTGACGGTGATGATGAAGTTACCGGCACAGGGCTTCGCCTAAGCACTACGACGATATGACCAAGGTGGAAAACTGTGGAGGGGTGATACGTCTCCAACGTATCTACTTTTCCAAACACTTTTGCCCTTGTTTTGGACTCTAACTTGCATGATTTGAATGAAACTAACCCGGACTGACGCTGTTTTCAGCAGAACTGCCATGGTGTTATTTTTGTGCAGAAACAAAAGTTCTCTGAATGACCTAAAAATCCACGGAGATTACTTTTGAAAAATATAAAAAATACTGGCGAAAGAATCAAGGCCAGGGGGCCCACACCCTGTCCACGAGGGTGGGGGCACGCCCCCTCCCCCTGGGCGTGCCCCCTGCCTCGTGGGCCCCCTGGATGTCCACCGACCTCAACTCCAACTCTATATATTTGCTTTCGCGGAGAAAAAAATCAGAGAGAAAGTTTCATCGCGTTTTATGATATGGAGCCGCCGCCAAGCCCTAATGTCTCTCAGGAGGGCTGATCTGGAGTCCGTTCGGGGCTCCGGAGAGGGGGATTCGTCGCCGTCGTCATCATCAACCATCCTCCATCACCAATTTCATGATGCTCACCGCCGTGCGTGAGTAATTCCAATGTAGGCTTGCTGGACGGTGATGGGTTGGATGAGATTTACCATGTAATCAAGTTAGTTTTGTTAGGGTTTGATCCCTAGTATCTACTATGTTCTGAGATTGATGTTGCTATGACTTTGCTATGCTTAATGCTTGTCACTAGCGCCCGAGTGCCATAATTTTAGATCTGAACCTTTTATGTTTTCATGAATATATGTGAGTTCTTGATCCTATCTTGCAAGTCTATAGTCACCTATTATGTGTTATGATCCGACAACCCCGAAGTGACAATAATCGGGATACTTCTCGGTGATGACCATAGTTTGAGGAGTTCATGTATTCACTATGTGTTAATGCTTTGGTCCGGTAATATCCCTTAGTTTCCACTAGGACCCCGCTGCCACGAGAGGGTAGGACAAAAGATGTCATGCACGTTCTTTTCCATAAGCATGTATGACTATATTCGGAATACATGCCTACATTACATTGATGAACATGAGCTAGTTCTATGTCACCCTAGGTTATAACTATTACATGAGGAATCACATCCGACATAATTATCCATCACTGATTCCCAAGCGGATATACGCTATAAAATATATACCGCAATGAGTGTAGTTCAATGGTAAAATATCTCCTTGCCAAGGAGAAGATACGGGTTCGATTCCCGCCGCTCGCCCGCTTAATTTCTCAAAGTACTATGATAAAAAGTTTAGTCTAGTTAACTGTTTAACTACTTATAATAAATTAAGTATTAATTAGGTGTTAGTCTAGTGTCGTCCATACTATCTTACCCTTCCTTTGCATCCCACTCAAAAAAAGAGGGCGCTCCAGAGGCAGAAATAGAACTCGCCAACAGAGCTCCAAAAATTGGGTAGGCACTGGCAAAATCTAAATAGAAAAGAGATGTTTCCAATTAAACCATAGATGTCCACACCTGGCATAGATGTGGGAAAAGGTCTCAGTTGCGGAATCAAATATGAATGAAGTTAGAACAATCAGCGTAAGCTCTTTCTCTAGGGCCACTATCAATAATGACAAGAACTCTTACCAACTAGCTTGCCTACGAGCTTTTCACATATTGTGCTTTGCTTATTTACTTTTCCGTTGCTACTGTTACAATCATTACAAAACTACTATCTTTACTTTTGCCACTGTTACAATTACTATCATACTACTTTGCTACTAAATACTTTGCTGCAGATACTAAGTTATCCAGGTGTGGTTGAATTGACAACTCAACTGCTAATACTAGAGAATATTCTTTGGCTCCCCTTGTGTCGAATCAATAAGTTTGGGTTGAATACTCTACCCTCGAAAACTGTTGCGATCCCCTATACTTGTGGGTTATCAAGACTATTTTCTGGCGCCGTTGCCGGGGAGCATGGCTCTATTCTTTGAGTCACTTGGGATTTATATCTGCTGATCACTATGAGGAACTTGAAAGACGAAAGAACTAATATTTTTCCCTCAACTACGAGGGGAGGTAAGGAACTGCCATCTAGCTGTAGCGACTAGACCTCAAACAGTCCGACCTCTGTGCATCAGTGTCATCCCTAGATCAGTAATGCTGACACGCACAGTACTTGAAGGATTTATAACAGAGAACTCATTACAATAAATATGGCTTAAGGCCATCTAATAACGATAACAGCGGAAGGCTTGGAAAATAAGTCAGTCCATCAACTCCAACGGCATCACTGAGTATAGAACCACGACCTAAAGGCACCTTACTCATCGTCTGAAAAGTCTGCAACATGAACGTTGCAGCCTGAAACGGGTCAGCACATGGAATATGCTGGCAATGTAACACATAGAGAGTAATGAAAGAATAAAGCTATACTACATGCATATATGGCTGGTGGAAAGCTCTATGGTTACAGTTTTTGCAGAAACCCAATTTTTCCCTACAGCAAAGGAATAAATTTTATTTAACAACCATGGAGGTTGTTAAACATTGAGAGTGTAGACACCCTCTCAATCCCAATTAAACATCATCATTAAAAACCCAAAAATATTAATTAAGAGTAACATGATGAGATTCACATGATGATCCAGGTACTAGATACTCAAGATGTCTATAACCGGGGACACGACCAACCATGATTAGTTTGTACACTCTACAGAGGTTTGCGCACTTTTCCCCACAAGACTCGATCTCCTCCGTTGGGATTCTCGCACTACATGGTGTTTGAGAAACGGATGACCGAGACATAGTCTTTCAGAAGCGCTAGCACCTTACGATGGGTAGACTGTTACACCTACATCCCCTACATCTGCTAGTCTACCACTATAAGAGTTCGCATGACTTAATCAAGTATGCTAGAGCCCATAGTAGCTTGTGGCTGCACACAGAAGTTTCTAGCATGAATAATCTCATGATCCCTTTCAGCCTGGGTGGCGGTCCATAAAGAAAAACAGGCAATCGCTGGAATACCCAGGTGCCTCAATCCACCCAGATGTGTGTTAAAGTTGCCACCTCAAATAAACCATTAATTAAACAAACTCACATCTGTCATGGATACACTCACCCAATCCACGTCTACTAGCATAGCATGGCATAATAAGCAAACGTAGAGTAACTCCCAAAGGTTTGATAATAAAACAGGTAATAGGTACTACCTCATCTACTTCCCAAAACCCACATATTAACAGATCCTTATCATGCAATTGTTTGGGGATTGATCTAATGCAATAAAACTGGGTAGTAAAGAGGTATGATCAAAGTGTTACTTGCCTTGCTGATGATCCGCGAAACCTAGAGATTCGAAGTAGCAAGCGGCGCACTCCAGGTACTCTATCGCAACAAACAAGCGTACAATAAGTACTGATCTAATGCATAGGTAAAACTCAAATAAGAGATCTAACCAGAAAGTTCAACTTAAGAACTCCGGTTTGCAAAAAGAATCAAATCAAACGAAGCAACGAAAGTCAAACGGCGAAAGAAACAAGTTTGTTTACTAATCTGGACCTAAGTCAAATTTTATAGTAGCAAAAACTTGTTTGAGTTGGTTAAACGGAAAGAGGGTTTCGAGACGAAACTCTAGGCGCTTGAATCGCCTGATTCCGATAAACGAGCGAAAACATATACTAAAACGAAAATCGGATCTGAAATCGCGATCAGAAATAATCGCGGAAAATCCAAGAAAAAGAAAACTGAAGAACAGGCTAACGAACGAACGTTCGCTGTCTGCGGCTAAACGACAGAAACCGTTCATTAAAGCGAACGTACGGACGAACGTCCGCTAAATAAACTAAACCGAAAAAAACAGATCTAGGTTTTCAAAAAAAAAAAACGAACGAAAAACCGACGGAAAACCGAATGGTTTTCTCGAGGAAAACTGCCGGCGGTGAGGTGGCGGCTTACTCCGGCGAGGGGGCAGCGGGGTCGGCGGGGTCGGCGGCGGGGTCCGACGGGGTCGGCGGCGGCGGCATGCGGCGGCGGCGGCGGCTTAGGGTTAGGGTTTGGGCGCGGGGCGGGCTGGTGGCTCGTGGGCTCGGGCGGCGCATTATAAAGGCCCCGGCCAGGCGTTGTCCTGGCCGAACACGGCCCAAAGTTGATTTCTTTTTTTTAAAAACATTACGCGTAGAAAAACAAATAAAAGAAATACTAAACGGACTCCAAAAATCCCGAAATAAATTTTCCCCGACTTCTAAAATCAAGCCGGATTAGATGAACATTTATTTCTGGCCTAAATGCAATTTTGAAAAACGCACATTTTTCCTAAATTCAAATAAAATAGCAATAAACTCCAAAATAAAATCTTATTTGATTTTATTTTCAAATCCTCAATATTTCTTTATTTTGGGAAAGTCATTTTATTCCCTCTCTCATATTTTCATAGTAGAAATAATTGAAGATAAAATAAATAAAATCAAATGATCCTATTTTCAAAATTGAGAAAACTCAAAAATGAAAATGACGAAATTCCCAACTCTCTCCGTGGGTCCTTGAGCTGCGTGAAATTTCTAGGATCGAGCCAAAATGCAATAAAATATGATATGCGCTGATGATCTATGTGTAACATTCCAAATTGGAAATTTGGGATGTTACAAACCTACCCCCCTTAAGATGAATCTCGCCCTCGAGATTTGGGTTGGCTAGAAAATAGGTGAGGGTGGTCCTTCAGCAGATCTTCCTCTCGCTCCCAGGTGGCTTCATCCTCGGTGTGGTGGCTCCACTGAACTTTGCAAAACTTGATAACCTTGTTGTGGGTGACTCGGCTGGCATACTCGAGAATCTTGACTGGTTTCTCCTCATAGGTCAAATCACTATCCAACTGAATCGCTTCCAGCGGCACTGTATCTCTCAGCGGCATATTAGCCATCTCTGTGTGGCACTTCTTTAACTGGGAAACGTGGAACACATCGTGAACTCCTGACAATCCTTCGGGCAATTCCAATTTGTAAGCAACTTCTCCCATTCGCTCCAGAACTTTGTATGGTCCCACAAAACGTGGCACTAACTTTCCCTTAACTCCAAAGCGCTTAACTCCCCGAAGTGGAGATACACGAAGATAAACTCTGTCTCCGACTTCGTAAACTGTCTCCTTGCATTTTGAATCTACATAGCTCTTCTGCCTGGACTGGGCTACCTTGAGCCTATCACGAATCAACTTCACCTTCTGTTCAGACTCCTTAGTCAAATCCAGTCCAAACAACTGGCGGTCTCCAACTTCATCCCACGATAATGGGGTCCTGCACCTCCTTCCATACAAAGCTTCGAAAGGGGCCATCTTCAAACTAGATTGATAGCTGTTGTTGTAGGAGAACTCTGCATATGGTAAATTATCGTCCCAACTAGATCCATAATCTAGCGCACAAGCTCTCAGCATATCGTCCAAAATCTGA
This sequence comes from Triticum timopheevii, assembly GCA_963921465.1. Classification (NCBI taxonomy): domain Eukaryota; kingdom Viridiplantae; phylum Streptophyta; class Magnoliopsida; order Poales; family Poaceae; genus Triticum; species Triticum timopheevii. The sequence continues at coordinate 121,645,663 of OY997271.1, forward strand.
TTGACTCTCTCGATCTATCCATCTATCTGTGGGTGAAAAGTTGTACTGAACTCTAGCCTGGTACCCAAATTTCGTGCAACTAATTCCCGAACTTTGAGGTAAACTGGGTTCCTCTATCAGATACATAACTCCTCGGAACTCCATGCAGACATACGATCCTGGTCATGTAGATCTTAGCCAACTTAGCACTGGTGTAAGTGGTCTTCACTGGGATGAAATGAGCTACCTTCGTCAAACGATCAACTACAACCCAAATCGAGTCATAGCCTGAACGAGTCCTGGGCAATCCTGTGATAAAATCCATGCCTAACTTATCCCACTTCCATTCGGGTATCGGCAATGGCTGTAACAATCCGGCTGGCTTCTGATGATCTGCCTTTACTCCCTGACAAACATCACATACTGCTACATACTCCGCTATATCCTTCTTCATTCCGGTCCACCAGAAAGTATCCTTCAAATCCAAATACATCTTGGTATTTCCTGGGTGAATTGAATATGGTGAATCATGGGCCTCTTGTAGAATCAACTTCCTGATCTCCGGGTCACTGGGCACATAAATGCGGTCCTCAAACCATAAGGTATCGTGCTCATCCTCACGAAATCCTTTAGCTTTTCCTTTGCTCATCTTCTCCTTTATAGAGGCAATCTCCTTGTCGGTCTTCTGAGCTTCTCTGATCTTATCCGTCAGGGTTGACTGAATCTCCAATGCTGCTACCTAGCCTCTCGGAACTATCTCCAAACATAGTTCGCGAAGGTCCTCGGCTAACTCCTTTGGTAACTCTCCAGTCATGAGTGTGTTGACATGGCTCTTACGGCTCAATGCATCAGCTACTATGTTAGCCTTTCCGGGGTGATAATGCAATCTCATGTCATAATCCTTGATGAGTTCCAACCATCTCCTTTGCCTGAGATTCAACTCCTTCTGTGTGAAAATGTACTTCAAACTCTTGTGATCCGTGTACACCTCACAATGGTTTCCGATGAGAAAGTGTCTCCATGTCTTCAACGCATGCACTACGACTGCTAACTCCAAATCATGGGTGGCATAATTTAGCTCATGAGGCTTAAGCCTTCGAGAAGCACAGGAAACAACTCTTCCTTCCTGCATAAGCATGACTCCAAGTCCTCGACGTGAAGCGTCGCAATACACCTCATAATCCTTGCGCTGATCCGGCAAAATCAACACTGGCGATGTAACCAAACGTTTCTTCAACTCCTGGAAACTGGCCTCACATTCCTCAGTCCATTTGAACTTGGTATCCTTCTTTAACAACTCCGTCATAGGCTTCGCAATCTTCGAGAAATTCTCAATGAATCTCCGGTAATATCCTGCCAGCCCAAGAAAACTCCGGATCTCTCCAACTGTTGTTGGTGCTACCCAATTTGTCACAGTGACAACCTTGGTGGGATCTACTGCTATTCCCTCTCCGGATATAAAATGTCCGAGTAATCCAACTTCCTTCAACCAAAACTCACATTTGCTGAACTTGGCATATAACTGATGTTCTCTGAGCTTCTCTAGTACCAAATGCAAATGCTCCTTATGCTCTTCCTCATTCTTCGAGTAAACCAAAATATCATCAATGAACACCACGACGAACTTATCCAAAAACTCCATAAACACCTTGTTCATCATGCTCATGAAATACGCAGGTGCGTTAGTCAGACCAAATGACATAACGGTATACTCATATAGCCCATACCTGGGGGTAAAAGTTGTCTTAGGTATATCCTGCTCTCGAATCTTCAACTGATGGTATCCTTATCGCAAATCAATCTTGGAAAATACCTTAGCTCCTTGCAATTGGTCAAACAAATCATTGATCATCGGCAGTGGGTACTTGTTCTTGATGGTCACTTCATTCAGTCCTCGATAATCAACAACCATCCTTAAAGATCCATCATTCTTCTCCACTAGAAGCACTGGTGATCCCCAAGGTGAAGAACTTGGGCGAATATATCCTTTATCCAATAGCTCCTTAATTTGTTTCTTAATTTCCTCCAAATCTTGTGCGGGCATCCGGTACGGTCTCTTAGATATCGGCCCTGTGCCTGGCAAAAGCTCAATAAAAAACTCAATGTCTCTATCCGGTGGCATGCCTGCAACTCTTCTGGAAATACATTAGGGAAATCCTTCACCACTGGTACTTCCTCCTACACAACTCCTGGTAAGGAATTTACTAGTGTCCTCTTCGGCTCATGCCGTGATACATACTTGATCCTTCTTCCTTCTGGGGTGGTAAGCAAAATCGACTTACTGGCGCAATCGATGTTTCCTCCATACATCGACAGCCAATCCATACCCAGAATTACATACAAACCTTGGGATTCCAAAATGATTAAATCCGAGGGGAAAACATGCCTACCTATCCTCAATGGCACTCGAAAACATCCTCGACTGGCCATATACTCCGCTCCTGGTGAGCTTACTAACATAGGTGTTCTAAGAACCTTGGTGGGCAGTTTATACTTATCCACAAATCCCCTTGATATGTATGAATGCGATGCACCAGTATCAAAAAGAACGATTGCACTAAATGACTTAACCAAAAACTTACCTATTACCGCATCTGGCTGGGCTTCAACCTCCTCCACATTAACGTGGTTCACCTGTCCCCTGTTGAAAGGGTTCGGCTTCTTTCCTGAGCTTCCATTTCCATTTCCATTCTGGGCTTTAGGACATTTGTTGGCATAATGTCCAGTCTTCTGGCACTTAAAGCAAGTGACTTGGCTCAGGTCTCTCTTGGCTGGGGTTCACGGGTTGGTACGGTTCTGGCCGTTGCTTCCTCCATTCCCGTTACCATTCTTAGGGCCATTATGGTTGTGCGAGCTACCTCCTCCATGGGTATGCTGGAAATGTCCTCCTGACTTCGGGGTAAAACGTGGTTCTGCTGAGCTCCAGAATTGTAGTTCCCTTGTCCATACTTCCTCTTGCGGTTCTCAACTGCTGCTGCTTCCCTTCAATCATAAGAGCACGATCTACCAACTCCTGATAATTGTTGAAGGTTGCTACCATCAACTACATGCTCAGCTCATCATTCAGTCCTTCCAGAAACTTCTCCTGCTTAGCTGCATCCGTAGCAACGTCATCTGGGGCATAACGTGCTAGCTTACTAAAGTCATCCACATATTGGCCAACTGTCCGTCCTCCTTTGGTGCAAGTTGCGAAACTCACGCTTCTTCATGGCCATAGCTCCTGCTGAAACATGGGCAGTACGGAAAGCCCGCTGAAACTGATCCCATGTGACAGTGTCGATAGGATAAGTGGCTGTGAAATTCTCCCACCATGATGCTGCGGGTCCTTCCAGCTGATGTGCGACAAAATGCACCCTCTCCGCATCTGAGCATCCTGCAGTGGTTAACTCCCTTGCTGTCTTGCGGAGCCAATCATCTGCAACTATCGGCTCAGTGCTACTAGAGAACACCGGCGGATTCAGTCTAAGAAAACGAGTTAAGTGATCAACAGGTGGTGGTGGTGGGTAGTTCTGGTTGTTGTTCCCCTGATTCTGATTCTGGACTAGCAACTACATCAACGCATTCTGCTGCTGGATCAACTGAGTGAGCTCCGGTGGGAAAGCAAATCCATTTTCACGTCTCGGAGGCATTTGAGGGTTTAGAAAAGATGAGAATAGAGAATAGAATGAGGTCTAGAGAGAAAACACTACCCATATGCACATGAGACAATTTCAAACAAAATCACTTCATTCAATCAAACAAGGGCATACAATGGTCTAACTTGCGTTACAAAAGTGCTCGTACTATACTAGATACATGGGGGGAATACTACTACTGTTATGGTGGTCGACTAGAAAAACTGCTCCGATGAATATTCCATGATATCTGCTCCGGCTTCATCAACATAGTCATCATCGCTATCGTTTGGGTCCGAGTCGGTGTCGTCGATGATGATGTAGTTCTCTGGACAGGTGCAATCATCTTCTCCTCCAGTTGCGGGAAATCCCATGAACACTCTTAGCTTCTTCTTCAGATCATCATTCTTCTCCACTACTGTTGCTATTTCCTCCTCATATCCATCGCGTGTAGACTTGAGTTCTTCCTCCAGCTCCGTGATCTTGGTCATGGCCTTCTTCAGGTCTATCATGCCAGTGCACATCTGGTTCTCCTAGCGTCGAATGTGCTGGTTTAACTCCTGGATGAAAGCTGAGATTAATCTATCCTTTCTTGTGCTGACCATCTCCCATTTTTCATCTCGGCGCCCACAAATCTGGTAGATTGTATCCTTGAGATCCTTGTGGTAAACTTCTCCAATGCGTCCCATTGTGATGTGGGCTGCCATGCTCTTTCCTAGACTCCAGGTTGGTGCATCAAAGGAAAACACTATGGGCTCAGTGACGGGCATGAACGTTCTTCCTGGAACTTGAACTTGAACCGTCCAGCGCTCCTCTTCAGTTAAAGTGGTGTTGTAGGTCCCGGTGAAGCTTGGTACTCCGATGTTCAGGTATCTAGTGACTTTCTTCAAGTGACGTCCAAAGGGTGTATCTTCATCCAGTTGCGTGAACTTGTTCCTTGCATCCACCATCCTAAAAGAGTAGAAAAGATGAGGAGTCAGAAATGAGAAGAGAGAGAGTGATCTAGGGCTTTTAGCTTAGTGGTCATGTCCTACAGTCAACGTGTGCTCTGATACTATCTTGTAGCGACCAGACCTCAAACAGTCCAATCTCTGTGCATCAGTGTCATCTTTGGATCAGTAATGCTGACACGCACAGTACTTGAAGGATTTATAACAGAGTAGCAATCACACACTTATTACATCGAATGTCTCAAAATAGAACTCATTACAATAAATATGGCTTAAGGCCATCTAATAACGATAACAACGGAAGGCTTGGAAGATAAGTGAGTCCATCAACTCCAACGACATCACTGAGTATAGAACCACGGCCTAAAGGCACCTTACTCGTCGTCTGAAAAGTCTGCAACATGAACGTTGCAGCCCGAAACAGGTCAACACATGGAATATGCTGGCAATGTAACACATAGAGAGTAATGAAAGAATAAAGCTATACTGCATGCATATATGGCTGGAGGAAAGCTCTATGGTTATAGTTTTTGCATAAAGCCAAATTTTCCCTACTGCAAAGGAATAAATTTTATTTAACTGCCATGGTGGTTGTTAAACATTGAGAGTGTAGACACCCTCTCAATCCCAATTAAACATCATCATTAAAAACCCAAAAATATTAATTAAGAGTAACATGATGAGATTCACATGATAATCCAAGTACTAGATAATCAAGATGTCCATAACTGGGGACACGGCTAACCATGATTAGTTTATACACTTTGCAGAGGTTTGCGCACTTTTCCCCACAAGACTCGATCTCCTCCGTTGGGATTCTCGCACTACATGGTGTTTGAGAAACGGATGACCGAGACATAGTCTTTCAGAAGCGCTAGCACCTTACGATGGGTAGACCATTACACCTACATCCCCTACATCTGCTAGTCTACCACTGTAAGAGTTCGCAGGACTTAATCAACTATGCTAGAGCCCAAAGTAGCTTGTGGCTGCACACGGAAGTTTCTAGCATGAATAATCTCATGATCCCTTTGAGCCTAGGTGGCGGTCCATAAAGAAAAACAAGCAATCGCTGGAATACCCAGGTGCCTCAATCCACCCAGATGTGTGTTAAAGTTGCCACCTTAAATAAACCATTAATTAAACAAACTCACGTCTGTCATGGATACACTCACCCAATCCACGTCTACTAGCATAGCATGGCATAATAAGCAAACATAGAGTAACTCCCAAAGGTTTGATAATAAAACAGGTAATAGGTACTACCTCATCTACTTCCCAAAACCCACATATTAATAGATCCTAATAATGCAATTGTTTGAGGATTGATCTAATGCAATAAAACTAGGTAGTAAAGAGGTATGATCAAAGTGTTACTTGCCTTGCTGATGATCCGCGAAACCTAGAGATTCGAAGTAGCAGGCGGTGCACTCCGGATACTCTATCGCAACAAACAAGCATACAATAAGTACTCATCTAATGCACATGTAATACTCAAATAAGAGATCTAACCAGAAAGTTCAACTTAAGAACTCCGGTTTGCAAAAAGAATCAAATCAAACGAAGCAACGAAAGTCAAACGGCGAAAGAAACAAGCTGCGTTTACTAATCTGGACCTAAATCAAATTTTACAGTAGCAAAAACTTGTTTGAGTTGGTTAAACGGAAAGAGGGTTTCGAGACGAAACTCTAGGCGCTTGAATCGCCTGATTCCGATAAACGAGCGAAAAGATATACTAAAACGAAAATCGGATATGAAATCGCGATCAGAAATAATCGCGGAAAATCTGAGAAAAAGAAAACTGACGAACAGGCTAACGAATGAACATTCGCTGTCTGCGGCTAAACGACGGAAACCGTTCGTTAAAACGACTGTACGGACAAACGTCCGCTAAATAAACTATACCAGAAAAATAGATCTAGGTTCTTTTTAAAAAAACCGAACAAAAAACCGACGGAAAACCGAATGGTTTTCTCGAGGAAAACCGCCGGCGGCGAGGCGGCGGCTTACTCCGGCGAGGGGGCGGCAGGGTCCGGCGGGGTCGGCGGCGGGGTCCGGCGGGGTCGGCGACGGCGGCTTAGGGTTAGGGTTTGGGCGCGGGGCGGGCCGGTGGCTCGTGGGCTCGGGCGGCGCATTATAAAGGCCCCGGCCAGGCGGAGTCCTGGCCGAACATGGCCCAAAGTCAGTTTCATTTTTTTTCAAACATTACGCGCAGAAAAACAAATAAAAGAAATACTAAACGGACTCCAAAAATCCCGAAATAAATTTTCCCCGACTTCTAAAATCAAGCCGGTTCAGATGAACATTTTTTTGGGTCCTAAATGCCATTTTGAAAAACGTGCATTTTTCATAAATTCAAATAAAATAGCAATAAACTCCAAAATAAAATCTTATTTGATTTTATTTTCAAATCCTCAATATTTCTTTATTTTGGGAAAGTCATTTTATACCCTCTCTCATATTTTCATAGTAGAAATAATTGAAGATAAAATATATAAAATCAAATGATCCTATTTTCAAAATTGAGAAAACTCAAGAATGAAAATAATGAAATTCCCAACTCTCCCCGTGGGTCCTTGAGCTGCGTGAAACTTCTAGGATCGAGCCAAAATGCAATAAAATATGATATGCAATGATGATCTATGTATAACATTCCAAATTGGAAATTTGGGATCACACTAGCTCTGCACTAGATTCTCCTTCTGTTTTGAGTAAGCTTGCGACACCTAAACCTGCTACTGCTATTAATTCTGATATGTCGCATGTTATTGATGATGCCACTTCTGCTATGCATGATACTTATGATGAAACTACTTCTGTGCTTGATACTACTTTGCCATTAGCTGAATTTCTTGATGAACAACTTGCTAGGGTTAGAGAGAATGAAATTATTGATGATAGTGATGATGAAGGCTCTCCCCCTAAGTATGAATTGCCTGTTGTTCCTGAGGGTTATGTTATGGATGAAGAAACTGCTAGAGATCTTTTTGCCTCCAATGATAGATCTGATCTTAGGAACTTACTAGCTAAACTTAAACAGAAAACTCTGAATGCTAGAATGAAACATGACCCTGCTTTTGCTACTTCACCTATCTTTGTTACTGATAAGGATTATGAATTCTCTGTTGATCCTGAAATAATTACTTTAGTTGAATCTGATCCTTTTTATGGCAATGAATCTGAAACCTTTGTGGCACATCGTACTAAACTGAATGATATAGCCACCCTGTTCACTAATGATGAGAAGTCTCGCTATTATTATATCCTTAAGATATTTCCGTTCTCATTATAGGGTGATGCTAAAACTTGGTTTAATTCTCTTGATCCTGGTTGTGTGCGTAGTCCCCAGGATATTATTTATTACTTCTCTGCTAAATATTTCCCTGCTCATAAAAAACAAGCTGCCTTGCGGGAAATATATAATTTTGTGCAAATCAAAGAAGAGGGTCTCGAAAAAGCTTGGGGAGGCTTCTCCGATTACTTAATGCTTTGCCTGATCATCCTCTTAAGAAAAATTAAATACTTGATATCTTTTATAATGGACTAACCAATGCTTCCAAGGACCACTTGGATAGTTGTGCTGGTTGTGTTTTCAGGGAAAATATAGCCGACCAAGCTAAATTGCTATTGAATAATATGTTGACTAATGAAAATAATTGGACTCTTCCTGAGCCAATTCCTGAGCCAATTGAGCCAACTCCTGAACCTATTCCTAAACCAACTCCGAAGAAGAGGGGTGTTCTATTTCTCTGTCCTGAAGATATGCAAGAGGCAAAGAAATCTATGAAAGAAAAAGGTATTAAAGCTGAAGACATTAGGAATTTACCTCCTATTGAAGAAATACATTGTATTAATATACCACCTATTGAAGAAACACATTGTCTCGATAACCCGACACAGGGAGTAAAGGCAAATTCTCTCTATAGATATGATAAAGTTGAAATCCCGTCTACTAATTTCCTAGCCAATGTTTAGATGAATTTGATGACTTTATGGCTAGACAAGAAAGTTTTAATGCTTATGTTGGTAGAGAATTAAAGAGTAATGCTCACGTGATTGGACGCTTGAGTGATTATATGGCTAGAGTTAAAGGTGAACTTAAACTCATTAGCAAATATGCTTCTATGGTTACCACTCAAGCGGAACAAGTACTTAAAGCTCAAAGTGATTTGCTCGATGAATTAAATAATAAACATGACTTTGTTGTTAGAGTGGCTACTAGAAATGGTAGAATGACTCAGGAACCTTTGTATCCTGAAGGCCACTCTAAGAGAATCGAGCAGGATTCTCAGAGAAATAATGTAGATGCACCTAGTCCTTCTAAAAAGAAGAAAAAGAAAAATGATTGGACTTTGCATGCTTCTAGTGAACCTGTTGTAGACATACCTGAGAATCCTAATGATATTTCTATTTCTGATGCTGAAACACAATCTGGGGATGAACATGAACCTAGTGATAATGTTAATGTTGATGCTCAACCTAGCAATAATAATGATGTAGAGGTTGAACCTGCTGTTGATCTTGATAACCCACAATCAAAGAATCAACATTATGATAAGGGAGACTTTGTTGCTAGGAAGAACGATAAAGAAAAAGGATGATGAGGATTTTGAGCGCTGTGCTGAAATGATTAGACCTATCTTCTTACGTATGCGCTTAACTGATATGCTTAAAGTAAATTCTTATGCTAAATATATGAAGGATATCATTAAAAATAAAAGAAAGATACCGGAAGCTGAAATTTCCACCATGCTTGCTAATTACACTTTTAAGGGTGGAGTACCAAAGAAACTTGGAGATCCATGAGTACCAACTATTCCATGCTCCATTAAAAGAAACTATGTTAAAACTGCTTTATGTGATCTTGGAGCCGGTGTTAGTGTTATGCCTCTCTCTTTATATCGTAGACTTGAATTGAATAAGTTGACACCTACTGAAATATCTTTGCAAATGGCTGATAAATTAACTGCTATACCTGTCGGTATTTGTGAGGATGTGCCTGTTGTGGTTGCAAACGTCACAATCTTAACGAACTTTGTCATTCTTGATATTCCCGAGGACGATAGTATGTCGATTATCCTTGGTAGACCCTTTTTGAATACTGCAGGGGCTGTTATTGATTGCAACAAAGGCAATGTCACTTTTCATGTTAATGGTAATGAGCATACGGTACACTTTTTGAGGAAGCAACCTCAAGTTCATAGCATAAATTCTATTGGAAAAATTCCAACTATCATTATTGGAGGTTTTGAATTTCCTCTTCCTACTATCAAGAAAAAATATGATATTCTTATTTTAGGGGATATTCATATCCCCGTTGAGGTAACCTAGTGTTATTCGAAATTTCTCCGGTTCCATGTTATTCGGAATGAGTTTGTTAACAAGACTTGATCAACCTTGTTAGTGGATTCCTTTTGATGATCATGAGATGGATGAAACTAGAAGGCACAACCTTCTGTACCCTCCTTTTACTTTCTGTTATTTAGAATAAATAAAGCAAAAATAGTATTATCTGTCTGTTTTCTGAATTATCCTTGCAATAAAAAATATCCCAAAAATAAAAGTTCTCCAAATGCCCTGCAAATTTACGATGTTTTTATTGAATATTTGAGGATTTTAGGCACTGAGAACACAGCAGGGGGGCAAGCACCTGACCACGAGGGTCCAGGGCGCGCCCAATCTTACTGGGCGCGGCCCCCTGCTTTGTGGGCCCATGGTGGCCCCCCTCCACTTATTCCTGCACCCACACACTCCATCTTCCTCCCAAAAAAATCCCCATCCAGCTCAAGCACGAGTTCTAGCTCATTTTGCTGCGATTTTCGATCTCCTTGCTCAAAGCTCCATTCACAAAACTACTTTGGGAGATTGTTCCTTAGTATGTGACTCCTCCAATGGTCCAATTAGTTTTTGTTCTAGTGCTTTATTCATTGCAAATTTTTGCTACCTAGGTGACCCTGTTCTTGAGCTTGCATGTCAAATTTATGAGGTTCCAAGTAATTCTAATGCATGATGTAGGCTCTAGGCACTTATGGGAGTAGTTGCTATCAATCTTGTTTAGTTTGATTCACTTTTATTTTGAAGTTACTAGAAATTTCAGAAATTTTCAGAAAATGATGAGGAGATTATTGAGGGGCTCTTCTAGCCAAGGCTCCAAAGATAAACAAGCTAAGGAGAAAGAAAAGGCCAAGTATAATCTTCCTTGCATAGCGGAAGTAAGGCCGTGTGAGTGGCCTTGTGATAATTTCTTGAGAGCAGCCGGGATTTATGAAGACTTTTATTTTTTGGCTGATAATGCAGGCCTCACCGACTTCCTCCACGACCGGATCGAACAGTATCTCTTACTCACCAATACTTTTGTGCAAAACTTTTACTATTATCCTAAGAATTCACCTCCTTCAGTAGCTTTTCATTTATATGATGAGGCTAAGGAAATGTCATTACGTAAATTTTGCGCGGTTTGTAGAATACTCTTTGAGGGCAGCCTAGATGAACCACATCGTAAAGATGTGGAGGTTTTATTGACACTATTACTGTAGGGGAATCGAGGAAGGTTTTTGATGCGAGAATAACTAGCATACATTTTCCCGTTTTACGCTACTTTGCCATATTTTCTAGTCGATGCTTAATTGGTCGCGGAAACTGTGGAAACCTCAGTGTTCCTGATATTATTATTCTGTTCCATGCCTTATTTTGTGATGACACTTTTAGCATGGGTGTCGTTATTGCTAAACGATTAAGCCTGAATAGTACCAAGGGCCCCATCTTTGGAGGTATCTATGCTGCACGCCTTGCTAAACATTTCGAGATACCTATTAGGCATTCTGAGAAAGAGGAGACACTACTGCCTCTTAGCTTTTTAGATTACAGGAGCATGGTAGCGCATGAGTTTATTGTTAACAATGATGATAAGATGCTTCTATATAACCTGAGATTTAATAAGAAACACAATGAGATTATTACCCTGCATGCGCCTTGTTTGTTTGATTTAACTGCATGCCATTACCTCGTCCTGCCGACGGCTGTGTACGCGCATCGAGGCCATACATCAGCTCCAGAGCCTAAGCCGGAACCACCACTGGACCCTTATCGTCCATCATGTTATCAGTGGGATCTGGAGGAGATCGCCAGCCAGTGGTATCCAAATGACACTCCTCAGTACACCGGGGAGAGTAGCCGCGGTCCATGGCAATAGACCAACTTAGGCCAAAAGCCTAAGCTTGGGGGAGTATGTATTTCTCACCGACATTACATTCATGTTCACACACTTATTCTAGTTGTCGGTGCTCATACTTTTTCATTGTATTATCCATGATAGTTTAATTTTCTTTTTCAGCTTTCTTCTTGTGTGTTTGATAAACCTTAAGAAAAACAAAAAAAATAGTTAGTTTAATTTCCATGCTTGTAGTAATAATTAAAAAGAAAACCTAAAAATATTTCTCATTCTTTTCTACTTGTTGGGAGCTGATAACCCACAAGTATAGGGGATCGCAATAGTTTTCGTGCGTAGAGTTTTAGACCCAAATTTATTGATTCGACACAAGGGGAGCCAAAGAATATTCTCCAGTATTAGCAGTTGAGTTGTCAATTCAACCACACCTGGATAACTTAGTATCTATAGCAAAGTATTTAGTAGCAAAGTAGTATGATAGTAATGGTAACAGTGGCAAAAGTAATGATAGCAGTTTTGTAGTGATTGTAACAGTAGCAACGGAAAAGTAAGTAAGCGAAGCACAATATGTGAAAAGCTCGTATGCATTGGATCAGTGATGGATAATTATGTCGGATGCGATTCCTCATATAATAGTTATAACATAGGGTGACACAGAACTAGCTCCAATTCATCAATGTAATGTAGGCATGTATTTCGAATATAGTCATACGTGCATATAGAAAAGAACTTGCATGACATCTTTTGTCCTACCCTCCCGTGGCAGCGGGGTCCTAGTGGAAACTAAGGGATATTAAGGCCTCCTTTTAATAGAGAATCGGACCAAAGCATTAACACATAGTGAATACATGAACTCCTCCAACTACGGTCATCACCGAGAAGTATCCCGATTATTGTCACTTCGGGGTTGTCGGATCATAACACATAATAGGTGACTATAGACTTGCAAGATAGGATCAAGAACTCACATATATTCATGAAAACATAATAAGTTCGGATCTGAAATCGTGGCACTCGAGCCCTAGTGACAAGCATTAGGCATAGCAAAGTCATAGCAACATCAATCTCAGAACATAGTGTATACTAGGGATCAAACCCTAACAAAACTAACTTGATTACATTGTAAATCTCATCCAACCCATCACCATCCAGAAAGCCTACATTGGAATTACTCATGCACGGCGGTGAGCATCATGAAATTGGTGATGGAGGATGGTTGATGATGACGACGGCGACGAATCCCCCTCTCGGGAGCCCCAAACGGACTCCAGATCAGCCCTCCTTGGCAGCGGCTCTGTATCGTAAAACGCGATGAAACTTTCTCTTAGATTTTTTTCTCCGTGAAATGGAATATATAGAGTTGGAGTTGAGGTCGGTGGAGCATCAGGGGGCCCACGAGACAGGGGCGTGCCCAGGGGGAGGGGGCATGCCCCCACCCTCGTGGACAGGGTGTGGGCCCCCTGGCCTTGATTCTTTTGCCGGTATTTTTTATATTTAACAAAAGTTGTCTCTATGGATTTTCAGGTCATTCCGAGAACTTTTGTTTTTTGCACAACAAATAACACCATGGCAGTTCTGCTGAAAACAACGTCAGTCTGGGTTAGTTTCATTCAAATCATGCAAGTTAGAGTCCAAAACAAGGGCAAAAGTATTTGGAAAAGTAGATACGTTGGAGATGTATCAACTCCCCCAAGTTTAAACCTATGCTTGCCCTCAAGCAATTCAGTGGATAAACTGAAAGTGATAAAGAAAAACTTTTACAAACTCTATTTGCTCTTGTTGTTGTAAATATATAAAGCCAGCATTCAAGTTTTCAGCAAAGATTATGAACTAATTAACCATATTCACAATAACACTTAGGTCTCATATTTACTCATATCAATGGCATAATCAACTAGCGAGCAATAATAATAAAACTCAGATGACAACACTTTCTCAAAACAATCATAATATGATATAAGAAGATGGTATCTCGCTAGCCCTTTCTGAGACCACAAAACATAAATGCAGAGCACCTTTAAAGATCAAGGACTGACTAAACATTGTAATTCATGGTAAAAGAGATCCAGCCAAGTCATACCCAATATAAACTAATAGTAATGCATGCAAATGATAGTGTGCTCTCCAGCGGGTGCTTTTTAATAAGAGGGTGATGACTCAACATAAAAGTAAATAGATAGGCCCTTCGCAGAGGGAAGCGGGGATTTGTAAAAGTGTCAGAGCTCGATTTTAAAATAGAGATGAATAACATTTTGAGTTGTATACTTTCACTGTCAACGCAACAACTATGAGATCTCGATATCTTCCATGCTACATACATTATAGGCGGTTCCCAAACAGAATGGTAAAGTTTATACTCCTCCACCACCAACAACCATCAATCCATGGCTTGCTCGAAAAAACGAGTGCCTCCAACTAGCAACAGCCCCGGGGGAGATTTGTTTAGTTATTTTGATTTGCTTTGATCTTTTTGATCATGGGACTAGGTATCCCGGTTACCATCCATTTTCTCATGAATGAGGAGCGGAGTCCACTCATCTTGAGAATAACCCACCTAGAATGGAAGATATAGACAACCCTAGTTGAAACATGAGCTACTCGAGCATACAAAACAGAATTTCATTTGAAGGTTTGGAGTTTGGCACATACAAATTTACTTGGAACGGCAGGTAGATACCGCATTAGGAAGGTATGGTGGACTCATATGGAATAACTTTGGGGTTTATGGAGTTTGGATGCACAAGCAGTATTCCCGCTTAGTACAGGTGAAGGCTAGCAAAAGACTGGGAAGCGACCAACTGAGACAGCGACAACAGTCATGAACATGCATTAAAATTAATCAACATCGAGTGCAAGCATGAGTAGGATATAATCCACCATGAACATAAATATCGTGAAGGCTATGTTGATTTTGTTTCAACTACATGCGTGAACATGTGCCAAGTCAAGTCACTCGAATCATTCAAAGGAGGATACCACCCTATCATACCACATCACAACCATTTTAATAGCATGTTGGCACGCAAGGTAAACCATTATAAGCTCCTAGCTAATTAAGCATGGCATAAGCAACTATAATCTCTAATTGTCATTGCAAACATGTTTATTCATAATAGGCTGAATCGGGAACGATGAACTCATCATATTTACAAAAACAAGAGAGGTCAAGTTCATACCAGCTTCTCTCACCTCAATCTTTCCATCATATATCGTCATTATTGCCTTTCACTTGCACGACCGAACGGTGTGTATAATAATAATAGTGCATGTGCATTGGACTAAGATGGAATCTGCAAGCATTCAATTCAAGAGAGAAGACAAGGTAATATAGGCTCTAAGTTAAATCAATAATCATGCATATGAGAGCCACTAAACATTTTCAATATGGTCTTCTACTCTCGACCCCCCAAAAGAAAAGAAAATAAAACTATTTACACGGGAAAGCTCCCAACAAGCAAAAGAAGAACGAGAAATCTTTTGGGGTTTTCTTTTAATTACTACTACAAGCATGGAAATTAAACTAACTAATTTTTTTGGTTTTTTCTTAAGGTTTATCAAACACGCAAGAAGAAAACTAGAAAAAGAAATTAAACTAGCATGGATAATACAATGAAAGAGTATGAGCACTGACAATTAGAATAGTGTGTGAACATGAATGTAAAGTTGGTGAGAAATACGTACTCCCCCAAGCTTAGGCTTTTGGACTAAGTTGGTCTAATGCCAAGGATAGCCTGGCTGATATCCAAAGTTATAACTGGGGTTGTACTGATATGCAGCAGCCAATGCCTCCTAAGTTGCGACATGTTGGCGAGCTGCCTCCGCTCTCCTCTCGTGTTCGGCTACCTTCACCCTGGTGACAACATATCTTCGTTTTGCCTGGTAATCAAAAAGGGAAGGAGCAGGGAGAGTAACATGGACGACGTGACGTCTGTCAAAGATTAGTCGATACTGGAGGAATTGTTCATTCCTCAAAAGAAAACGATGTCTGACCATCGCGTCATAATCTAAATAAGCGGGAAGCAACTCCATATCACCCTCACGTGGGGATATACCAACATAATTAGCAACACGGGTCGCATAAATCCCTCCAAATAAATCTCCAACTAAACCATTATTATGCAACCTACGTGCAACAATCGCTCCCAAGTTGTAATCTTTATTACCTAATACAGCACTCTTAAGAACACAAAGATCAGGGACACACATGTGACATGTTTCATATTTACCATTAATGCATCGACCAATGAAGAGAGCAAAATAATGTATAGCAGGAAAATGAATGCTCCCTATGGTAGCTTGTGCTATATCCCTAGATTCTCCCACAGTGATACTAGCAAGAAAGTCTTTATATTCAGATTTGTGGGGTTCATTAACATTGCCCCACTGTGGGAGTTTGCAAGCAGTTGTAAAATCTTCTAAGTCCATGGTATAAGATTGATCATAAATATCAAACAGGACATTCTGAGAATTACGCGAAGATATAAATTTAAATCTTCTCACGAATGAAACAATCAATTGGTAGTATTGAGGACACTTATCTTGCATGAAGTCCTCAAGATCGGCATTACACACATATGCGTCAAATTCATCCTTAATGCCTGCATTGACCATAAACTCTTCTGACGACCATTTACAAGACTGCACCTCAGCATCCCTTGGTGGTTCATCGTCTTGCTCACGCATAGCACGCCTAGGTCCTCTCTTTGTTGAGGAACCACCTTGGTACATTTTCCTGGACATATTTCTTCCTCAAGCCACAATCTCCCAAAGCAGTTTTGTGAATGGAGCTTTGAGCAAGGAGATCGAAAATTGCAGCAAAATTAGCTAGAACTCGTGCTTGAGCTGGATGGGGATTTTTTTGGGAGGAAGATGGAGTGTGTGGGTGCAGGAATAAGTGGAGGGGGGCCACCGTGGCCCCATGAGGCAGGGGGCGTGCCCAGGGGGAGTGGGCGCGCCCTGGACCCTTGTGGCCAGGTGCTTGCCTCCCCTGCTATGTTCTCAGTGCCTAAATATCTCAAATATTCCATAAAAAATACTAAATTTGCAGGGCATTTGGAGCACTTTTATTTTCGGGATATTTTTTATTGCATGGATAATTCAGAAAACAGACAGATAATACTATTTTTGCTTTATTTATTCTAAATAACAGAAAGTAAAAAGAGGGTACAGAAGGTTGTGCCTTCTAGTTTCATCCATCTCATGATCATCAAAAGGAATCCATCAACAAGGTTGATCAAGTCTTGTTAACAAACTCATTCCGAATAACATAGAACCGGAGAAATTTCGAATAACACTAGGTTACCTCAACGGGGATATGAACATCCCCAATAATAAGAATAACATTTTTTTTTTCTTGACAATAGGAAGAGGAAATTCAAAACCTCCAATAATGATAGTTGGAATTTTTCCAATAGAATTGATGCTATGAACTTGAGGTTGTTTCCTCGGGAAGTGTACCGTATGCTCATTACCATTAACATGAAAAGTGAC
Source organism: Triticum timopheevii (assembly GCA_963921465.1). Lineage (NCBI taxonomy): Eukaryota > Viridiplantae > Streptophyta > Magnoliopsida > Poales > Poaceae > Triticum > Triticum timopheevii. The sequence continues at coordinate 121,662,864 of OY997271.1, forward strand.
ATTGCCTTTGTTGCAATCAATAACAGCCCCTGCAGTATTCAAAAAGGGTCTATCAAGGATAATCGACATACTATCGTCCTCGGGAATATCAAGAATGACAAAGTCCGTTAAGATAGTGACATTTGCAACCACAATAGGCACATCCTCACAAATACCGATAGGTATAGTAGTTGATTTATCAGCCATTTGCAAAGATATTTCAGTAGGTGTCAACTTATTCAATTCAAGTCTACGATATAAAGATAGAGGCATAACACTAACACCGGCTCCAAGATCACATAAAGCAGTTTTGACATAGTTTCTTTTAATGGCGCATGGTATAGTTGCTACCCCTGGATCTCCAAGTTTCTTAGGTATTCCACCTTTAAAAGTATAATTAGCAAGCATGGTGGAAATTTCAGTGTCACGCCCAATATACGATACTATCCTAAAGAGACTCGAAGGTCCCACCAAGGATAGAACCGCATATTGATACGCTTTTGCATGGTGGATATCGTTACATCAACATTACATAATAGATGGGTGTACATACAAAAGGCATACAATGCCACACGAATACAACATCATCTTACATAAGAGCACCATCCGACTACGGATGAAACACAAACAGAAACTCAAACGACATCCACCCTGGTAGCCCAGGCTGCCGACCTGGAACCTATCCCCTGATCGAAGAAGAAGCAGAAGAAGAACTCCAAAATAAGCAAACATCGCTCTTGCATCATGATCATCGCATAAACCTGTACCTGCAACTATTGTTGTAGTAATCTGTGAGCCACGAGGACTCAGCAATCCCATTACCATGGGTATCAAGACTAGCAAAGCTTAATGGGAAAGGAAGGGGTAAAGTGGTGAGGTTGCAGCAGCGACTAAGCATATATGGTGGCTAACATACGCAAATAAGAGCGAGAAGAGAAGCAACGGAATGGTCTTCAACTAGCAATGATCAAGAAGTGATCCTGAACTCCTACTTACGTCAAACATACCCCAAAACCGTGTTCACTTCCCGGACTCCGCCGAAAAGAGACCATCACGGCTACACACACGGTTGATGCGTTTTAATTAAGTCAAGTGTCAAGTTCTCTACAACTGGACATTAACAAATTCCCATCTGCCACATAACCGTGGGCACGTCTCTCGAAAGTCTATACCCTGGAGGGGTGTCCCAACTTAGCCCATCACAAGCTCTCACGGTCAATGAAGGATATTCCTTCTCCCAGAAAGACCAGACCAGTCTCGGAATCCCGGTTTACAAGACATTTTGACAATGGTAAAACAAGACCATCAAAGCCGCCCAATGCACCGACAATCCCGATAGGAGCTGCACATATCTCGTTCTCAGGGCAACACCGGACGAGACTAGCTACGAGTAAAACCAGACCTCAAGTTTCCCCGAGCTGGCCCCGCAGGCAGGTCGGTTCGGACCAACACATAGACAAGCACTGGCCCAGGGGGGCTAAAATAAAGATGACCCTCGGGTTGGCTGACCCAAGGGAAGGGTATAGGTGGTGGTGAGGCAAATGGTAAAACTAAGGTTGGGCCTTGCTGGAGGAGTTTTATTCAAGGCGAACTGTCAAGGGGGTCCCATAAATCACCCAACCGCGTAAGGAACGCAAAATCCGGGAACATAATACCGATATGACGGAAACTAGGGCGGCAAGAGTGGAACAAAACACCAGGCATAAGGCCGAGCCTTCCACCCTTTACCAAGTATATAGATGCATTAATTAAATAAGAGATATTGTGATATCCCAACATCATCTTGTCCACCATGGAGCAATCTTCAACTTCACCTGCAACTAACAACGCTATAAGAGGGGCTGAGCAAAAGCAGTAACATAGCCAAACAACGGTTTGCTAGGAAGGATGAAAAGGTTAGAGGCTGACATGGCAAATTGGGAGGCTTGAAGAACAAGTGATAGGTAGCGCAGCATAGCGATAGAACGAAGCAACTAGCATAGCAATGATAGTAGTGAGATCCAGGGTGACGGTCATCTTGCCTGAAATCCCGCTAGGAAGAAGAACGAGTACATGAAGAAGACGAACGGGAGTAGTCGAACGAATCCTCACAATCGCAACATTACCGGAACTAAGAAGCAACACCGGAAAGAAACAAACAACATAGTAAACACACAAGCATAATCATGGCATGATGCACAAACAAGTATGATGCATGTCCGGTTTAATGAGGCATGGCATGGCAAAGTGCAACAAACAATACTACAAGTTTGTCGGATTTCGGGTTCCGACAGACCCTTGAGGTTCGAACACTGGGGTGCGCGCGGAGATTCAACCCTCTACCGGCTCGCTCCTCGCCGAATCGCTAGGACCTAAACTACCAAACTGAACAGCACAAGAGACACAAGATTTATACTGGTTCAGGCCACCATTGTGGTGTGATACCCTACTCCAGTGTGTGGTGTGGTGGATTGCCTCTTGGGCTTGATGATGAACAATAAAAAGGGAAAACAGCCTCGCGAGGGTCTGTTCTTGGCTGGCGCGATGAACTGCTAGGGGGAGTTCAGTCGCCTCTCTCTCTCTCTCTCTCTCTCTCTCTGTGTGTGTCTTTCTATCCTTCTTCTCTCGATCCCCTACCTTGCGGGTGGCTAGTCCTATTTATAGGCAAAGGCCCTGGGCCTCTTCCCAAATATTGAGTAGGAAGGGCGCCAACAATTGGCCATTTTGAAGGGGAACAGCGGGTACGCTTATCCTGACTAAAGTTGGTCCTCGCCTGTCAAAGGCTCTGGCGGTGATGCCAGCTTGGGCTCCACAATGACTTCCTTCTGGCCGTTGGGCGGGTCTTGGTCTTGTTGCACCGAAATGGACGCCTTTGCTTGATGCTCTCGCCTGCGCTTGCTCCCTTTGCACCAAAGAGGAAAGGAGGACACTGCGCGGGCTGGCGCCCGACTGGTGCCCTCGGTCGTCATGGCTTGCGTCACGGGCACCCCGCGAGGTACCCCGTCTTGAACTCTCTGCCTCCTCATGAGCCAGCCTAATGAGGCCGTGCATGAGGAAGCTCCTTGTCGTCCGCCCCGCGAGGCTTGGCCCCTCGCAAGGGTCTTGGGCTTGCGCTGATGAAGATGGGCTGTGCTGGGCCTCCTTTGAGCCACGCCGCGGGCCGCAGGCAGGCAAGTCTGGGGACCCCCGTTCCCAGAACGCCGACAGTATCCCCCGGGCCCACGGCGCGCCCGAACTTGGCCGGGCAGAGAGGCAGAAGGGCAAATGCAAAGCGTTGCGGGCCCTAACAGCCTGCGGCCTTGGGCGCCGCGTGGCGGTCGATTGGTCAGGGGCGACTCCGCTTCCCCATGACCCCTTGGTAACCGCACGGATTCGACAAGTCCCTGCATGCAAAGCGGGTCATGATTACCTGTGATCGTGGTGGTCGATGGTTGGCCTTCGCCGGCTATAAGTATGGAACGGCATGCGCCCCTCCAGCCTATCCCCTCTTGCTTCTCCTTCTTCTCCATGGCTCCACCAAGGAAGTTTTCAGCCCCAGAGAAAGGGAAGGCCCGCCAGGTCGAGTCTTCCTCTCCCCCGCCTAAGCGCGGTCGAGGTCGCCCTCGCAAGCATCCTGTGGCCTCCACGGCGGTCCCCCATGGTCGCGGAGGTGGCTCTCAGCGTGGCGACGAGCGGCTGGCCATGGTCGGCGGGCGTGCTCCGGCCGTGCGACCCCCGAGGCCGCACCTCCATGCTGCAGAGGTGCTGCCGGAGTTCATGGTGTGCGCGGTAGAGCCGTCCGGCGCCCGGCTTCAGCTCCCTCGCTTCCTCCTGGGTGAGCTCCTAGCTGGCGCCCTGGGTGGCCACTGGCTCCAGGCGGATGGCTGCTGCAGCCGGGCTTCGTGGGCTTCTCTGGAGGTCTCTGCTACAAGGAACCTGTCCCTGACCCGCGGCTGGTAGATGTTTGCTCACGCGCGTGGTCTCCGCCGCCGGTGCTCCCTGCACTTCAAGTACGACGGCGACGCCACCCTCTACGTGAGGGTGCTTGGGGAAGATGGTCGCCGCATGGGGTGCTGCCCTGAAGACGACGACTGCGGCCGGGGACTCAGCCCCGGCGTGGACGGAGAGGGCAGCGCGGGGGCGGCTGGCAACGCCCGTGACTCCTCAAGCTTCACCAGCTTTTCTTCGGGTGGTGACTCTTCTAGCAGCGGCCGTAGCCAGCCCCCACGCCGCCGCGCCTGCTTGGAGGGTGGCAGCGGGTCTGCTCACCGTCGCGCCCCGGTGAAGCGCGAGAGGGAGTCCGCCTGAGCTCCGAAGGCGGCTCGAGTCTTCAAAGAGGGACGGCACGGGACGTGCTTCGCCTGCTTTTGCTCTTTTCCTTTCTTTTCTCCTGCGCAAAAAAAGACAGCAATGTGTGGCCCCGTGGGGGCGCGTTTGGGTTAACGTTGTTAATCATTGTACTGCTTTTGTTATCCGATACTGTTCCTTTCTGTTGTACGCCCATTCGCAAGTAATCCCCGGCCTTGGCCGCGGGGGCGACCGACCCAGGCCCCGTGTTCGCGTCGTGGTGCCCGTGAGGCATGGTCCGGAGGGGTGCTCCGGCTGTGGACCCGGGTCATGAAAACTTGAGCGATAGGGGCAGGAACGCTCGCGAGGGCTCCCGGGGCTTCTGCCTCGCGAGCCCACGTGCAAGAGAAATCGAGGCAGGAGAGCGAAAAAGGTCGAAGAATCACGGATCAAAAGGTGGCGATAGTTTCGATAAAAACTCCAAATGGGAATAACTAGCCAACTGCAGAAAGAAAATGAAAAAGCCGCGTCCGGCACCTAGTCTAGTCTTCGACGTCTTCTCACCAGCGCGGAGCTAAGTGCTGCCATTGGGCGTGGGAGGGAGCCCCAGGGCCTGAGACCGGCACCCCTGAGACTCCGGGGCGTGTACAGCCCCAACTCATTATTACGTGAGAGTGTCACGGGCGGCGAGCTTCACAGGCGTTGGCCTTCTTCCCAAGCTCCGGGCCTTTCTTCGGAGAAGCAAGCTTCACGGGCGTTGGCCCTCTTCACGGGCTCTGGGCCCTTTCCAAAACGTGACAGCTTCACAGGCATTCGCCTTCTTCACAGGCTCTGGGCCTTTTCCAAAAAGACAAGCTTCACAGGCATTCGCCTTCTTCACAGGCTCTGGGCCTTTTCCAAAAAGATAAGCTTCACAGGCATTCGCCTTCTTCACAGGCTCTGGGCCTTTTCCAAAAAGATAAGCTTCACAGGCATTCGCCTTCTTCACAGGCTCTGGGCCTTTTCCAAAAAGATAAGATTCACAGGCATTCACCTTCTTCACAGGCTCTGGGCCTTTTCCAAAAAGATAAGCTTCACAGGCATTCGCCTTCTTCGCAGGCTCTGGGCCTTTTCCAAAAAGATAAGCTTCACAGGCATTCGCCTTCTTCACAGGCTCTGGGCCTTTTCCAAAAAGATAAGCTTCACGGGCATTTGCCTTCTTCACAGGCTAAGGGCCTTTTCCAAAAAGATAAGCTTCACAGGCATTCGCCTTCTTCACAGGCTCTGGGCCTTTTCCAAAAAGATAAGCTTCATAGGCATTCGCCTTCTTCACAGGCTCTGTGCCTTTTCAGGGGTAAAACCTCCGGAGGTGCTGGATGTTCCACGCGTTCTGTATCGGTACTCCCTCCTGAGTCTCCAAGTGCACGGAGCCGGGCCTGGAAACATGAACAACCTTGAACGGGCCCTCCCACATGGGAGAGAGCTTATGCAGTCCCTCCCTGGAGAGGACCCGCCGGAGCACGAGGTCCCCTACTTCAAGAGTTCTGGGGCGGATGTTGCGGCAGTGGTATCGGCGGAGTGCCTGCAGGTACCTCGCCGCTCGCAGCGCAGCTTCTCGACGACGCTCCTCCCCCAGCACGAGGTCCGTCCCCCACATGGCGTCCTGTAGCGTCTCATCGAACGCCAGGACCCACGCGGATCGACGCTTGACCTTATCAGGGAGGACCGCTTCGGCTCCGTAGACCAGGAAGAAGGGGGTCTCTCCAGTCGGCTTGGTCGCGGTTGTGCGGATGGACCACAGCACGGACTGAAGCTCGTCATACCAGCCTCTGCCGCAGGCCTCCAGTTTCTTCTTGAATGTCCTGGTCTTGAGGCCCCTCAGGACCTCTGCGTTGGCCCGCTCGGCCTGGCCGTTGCTTCGGGGGTGCGCCACCGAAGCATAGCATATTTGCGTCCCAAGGTTAGCACAATATGTTTTGAAAAGGTTACTGGTGAACTGCGAACCGTTGTCAGTGATGATGCGGTTCGGCACTCCGAATCGGCTCACGATGCCCTTGATGAATTTTACAGCAGAACCAGCAGGGATGGTGCGGATGGCCTCGACTTCGGCCCACTTGGTGAACTTGTCCACGGCGACATAGAGGTAGCGATAGCCCCCTGGCGCGCGAGGAAAAGGGCCCAGGATATCCAGCCCCCAGACCGCGAATGGCTACGTGAGGGGTATGGTTTGCAGACCTCCTGCCGGCTAATGGATCTGCTTGGCATGGAATTGGCAGGCCTCGCAAGCCTTCACAAGCTCAACAGCGTCATTGAGCGCAGTGGGCCAATAGAAACCGCTGCGGAACGCCTTGCCGACGAGGGTCCGTGACGACGAATGATGCCCATAGTCTCCACCGTGTATGTCTGCCAGCAGTTCCTTCCCTTGTTCCCTGGTGATGCAGCACAGGGACACATCGTTCGGTCATTTCCGGTAGAGCTCTCCATCCATGATGTAGTACGCTGTGGCTTGCCGCGCCACACGCTCTGCCTCCTCCTCCTTCTCTGGCAAGGTCCCTTGCGTTAAGTAGCTCCTGAGCTTGGTGATCCAGCACCCCTCCTAAGGTTCCATCGTCAGGAGCAGGCGTGCTCCTGAGGCCGGGCCACAGGCTGGGGCTTCCGAGGCAGGTGGCTGGGGAAGCTCCACCCGAGGCTGTGCTGTGCTCGGCAATGGTGGCAGGGCTGAAGGCTTGAAGAGCCGTTCCTCAAAGACGCCCGGCTCCTGGGGCAACCTCCTGGAGGCTTGTTTGGCGATGTCGTCGGCCTCTTGATTAGTGCCGCGGGGCACATGCTGTAGCTCCAGCCCCCAGAACTGCTTCTCCATCCTGCGGACCTCTGCAAGGTAGGCCTCCATGTGCTCATCTCTCGGTTCGTATACCTTGTTGGAGAAATTGACAAGGAGCTGCGAATCGCCCCTGATAGTAAGACGCTTCACTCCCAGGGCAGCGGCGGCCTTCAGGCCCGCTATCAGTCCCTCGTACTCTCCTATATTGTTGGAGTCCTTCTCGCCTTGCTCTAAATAGAGCTGCACGGCGTAATAGAGCTTGTCCTGAGTGGGAGATATGAGCACCGCCCCAGCCCCAACGCCCTGCCTGGAGAACGCTCCGTCGAAGTAGATGACCCAGCCTTCTGGCGCCTCGCTTCCTGGGGAGAGGGATCGATCCTCGCCGGCCTTGAGGCCCGGTGCCTCTGTCCATTCGGCCACGAAATCTGCCAGCGCGGCCCCCTTGATGACTCTGGTCGTGCTGAATTCTAGCTGGAATGCTTGCAGTTCAATGTTCCACTCAGCGACCCTTCCGGCTGAGTTAGGGGTCCTGAGCACCCTTTCCAAGGGGTATGCCGAGACAACCTTGATTGGATGACCCTGGAAGTGGTGCCGCAGCTTGCGCGAAGCCACCAGCAGCGCGAGGAGGAGCTTCTACGGCATTGGGTACCATGCCCTCGCATCCCGTAACACCGTGCTGACGAAGTACACCGAGTGCTCGACGAGGCTTGGGGCGTCGGTGCTAGTGGCGTCCTCCGGAAGCCGCGGTGCCTCCTGAGGTGGTGGAGCCTCCAGAAGCTGGTTTCATGGAGAGAGGGACTCCCCCGCCCCTGGTGCGCTCCGCTGCGGCGGCTGATCTTCCTCCGTCATGGTGGTGACTTCCGCGAGTTCCTTTTGATCCAGCTTTGCCCTGGCTCTGGTGGCTGCCGTGGTCCTGGCCCGACGCTCCTCTCTAACTGCCACCAGGGCTGCGCTAGCGGAGCAGGGAGTGGCGGTGAGGTAGAGTACCAAGGGCTCTTGAGGGCGCGGGGCCACCATCACTGGAGGGCTGATTAGGTATCTCTTGAGATCTTGGAACGCCTTGTCGGCCTCCTCAGTCCATTCAAAGGGCCCCTTTTTCTTCATCAGCTGGAAGAAAGGCAGCGCCCGCTCCCCCAATCGGGAGATGAAGCGCCCCAGCACCGTCACGCGCCCCGTGAGCTTCTGCATTTCCCTGAGGGTCTTTGGTGGGCTCATGTCCTCAACTGCCTTGACCTTTTCTGGATTGGCCCCGATGCCTCGGTGGGATACAAGGAAACCCAAGAGCTTGCCCGAGGGGACCCCAAACACACACTTCTCCGGGTTGAGTCGTAGGCTCACTGCATTGAGGCTCGCGAAGGTTTCCTCCAGGTCTTGTATCAGGGTCTTGGCCTTGCGAGACTTCACTACAATGTCGTCGACGTAAGCTTCCACGTTCTTCCCGAGCTGCGGGCCCAAGGTGATGTGCATGAGCCGCTGAAAGGTTGCCCCTGCATTGCGCAGTCCAAATGGCATGCATGTATAGCAGTACACCCGACATGGGGTTAGGAAGGCCGTCTTCTCCACATCTTCCACCGCCATCTTGATCTGGTGATACCCGGAGAAGGCATCCAAGAAGCATAGCAGGTCACACTCAGCGGTGGAATCGACGATCTGGTCGATGCGAGGGGGCGGGAACGGATCTTGCGGGCATGCTTTGTTGAGGTTGGTGAAGTCGACACACATGCGTTCCTTTCCTCCCTTCTTTGGCACAACCACGGGGTTGGCCAACCAATCCGGGTATCGGACCTCGTAAATAACCCCCACGGCCTCTAGCTTGCGGGTCTCTTGGACGATGAAGGACTGCTTTTCAGTGGACTGCCTCCTCGCCTTCTGCTTCATAGGACGCATGTTGGGGCACACGTTGAGGTGGTGCTCGATTACGCCCCGTGGGATCCCTGCCAGCTGATCAGGCTCCCAGGCGAACACCTTCTTGTTTGCACGACCAGGGCTTCCTCCTGCTCTGGTTCGAGGTTGGCGCCTACGGTGAAGGTGGCGTCAGTGGACCCGTCCTCGTCGACAGGTACCTGCTTGGTTTCCGCCTTGTCTTGGGTGAACAACTGCTTCTTCTTGGTCGGCGCAGCCCCTTGGGCTTGGAGGTTTCCGCGTCGACGGGCCGCGCCGCCGCCGCCGTCTTGAGGGCGAGCTTGAGTACTCGTAGCACACCTTCGGTGTCCCCGGGCACAGTGAGGACGCCGTTGCTCCCGGGCATCTTCATGAGGTTGTACCCCGGGTGAGTCGCGGCCATGAATTTGGCCAATGCTGGGTAGCCGAGAATGGCATTGTAGAGGAGGCCGAATGGGGCGATGTCGAAATCGACCAGCTCCGTGCGGAAATTGTCGTATGTGCTGAAAGTCACCGGAAGTCGGATCTGCCCCAAGGAGCTGGCCGACCCGCCTCCGACGCCCAAGAAAGGCCGGCTGGGTTGCAGCCGCTCCCGTGGTATGCAGAGGAGGTTGAAGGCCTCAATTGAGAGCACGTTGAGGCCCGCGCCACCGTCGATGAGGGTCCTAGTGACGGCCACCTGGCAGATGGTGGGTGTGCAGAGCATGGGGAGCGCATTCGAGCAGGCCGAGTTGGTGGGGTGGTCCTCAGAGTCGAAGGTCAGCCCGGCCGACGGCTCCGTCCGGCCCGAGGGAGCCCCCTGCCGCGTGGAGGCGGCGCCGACCCGGCAGACGAATGTCTTGACGTGGCAGCTGGAGGGCGGCGCCTGCGAGCCGCCCAGGAGGGCCGCGACGACCGAAGGAGCCGACGCGACGAGGCGGGTGGGGAAGAAGTTGCGTGGCTCCTCCCTAGAGGTCACTGGGGAATGCAGGGATGATGCTTGCTGCCCGTTCCCTGCCGGGCCAGTGGCGGTGTTGACGGCGGGCGACGGGGAACGACGAGGACGCCCGCCGACGGGAGCCGTCTGGGCGACATGGGAGGCGAGGGTGGCTTGGCGCTCGGCGTGAGCCCGACGAGCGTCAGACATGGTTGCAGTGGTCGGGGAAGAACAAGGCGACGAAAGGCAAATTCCGGCACAGCCCTACCTGGCGCGCCAAATGTCGGATTTCGGGTTCCGGCAGACCCTTGAGGTTCGAACACTAGGGTGCGCGCGGAGATTCAACCCTCTACCGGCTCGCTCCTCGCCGAATCGCTAGGACCTAAACTACCAAACTGAACAGCACAAGAGACACAAGATTTATACTGGTTCAGGCCACCATTGTGGTGTAATACCCTACTCCAGTGTGTGGTGTGGTGGATTGCCTCTTGGGCTTGATGATGAACAATACAAAGGGAGAACAGCCTCGCGAGGGTCTGTTCTTGGCTGGCGCGATGAACTGCTAGGGGGAGTTCAGTCGCCTCTCTCTCTGTGTGTGTGTCTTTCTATCCTTGTTCTCTCGATCCCCTACCTTGCGGGTGGCTAGTCCTATTTATAGGCAAAGGCCCTGGGCCTCTTCCCAAATATTGAGCGGGAAGGGCGCCAACAATTGGCCATTTTGAAGGGGAATAGCGGGTACGCTTATCCTGACTAAAGTTGGTCCTCGCCTGTCAAAGGCTCTGGCGGTGACGCCGGCTTGGGCTCCACAATGACTTCCTTCCGGCCGTTGGGCGGGTCTTGGTCTTGTTGCACCGAAATGGACGCCTTTGCTTGATGCTCTCACCTGCGCTTGCTCCCTTTGCACCAAAGAGGAAAGGAGGACACTGCGCGGGCTGGCGCCCGACTGGTGCCCTCGGTCGTCATGGCTTGCGTCACGGGCACCCCGCGAGGTACCCCGTCTTGAACTCTCCGCCTCCTCATGAGCCAGCCTGACGAGGCCGTGCCTGAGGAAGCTCCTTGTCGTCCGCCCTGCAAGGCTTGGCCCCGCGCGAGGGTCTTGGGCTTGCGCTGATGAAGATGGGCTGTGTTGGGCCTCCTTTGAGCCACTCCGCGGGCCGCAGGCAGGCAAGTCTGGGGACCCCCGTTCCCAGAACGCCGACAAAGTTAAGTGTAGCTCAATATGCAACTCGTTGCATATTGATGAAACACCACATCCAACTATTTAGTTAGCTCTCGTTTATGTACCCAACAATATTAAATGTTATTAAACATGACAAGGGGTAAAGCATATGAAAACTACCTATCTAGGCAAGTTTAAATGAGGCCGGAACAACAAACAACAATTCCGGAAAATCCTCATGTGCAAATTATGAATTTGGTACTGTTCTGCCCTAAAACATATTTTATTGTTGTTAAACAGGAAAATAAAGTGCACCATGTTAAACCAGGCATTTTTCCACCCCATTTACATATAAAGTTTATTTAAAATGGAGCTACGGTTATTTAGTTATGAAATAAATCATTTTAACATGGCATCTAGCAAATTTAATCAAACAACATTTTAAACAAATTTAACATGGATGAAAGCTTCATATTATGAAACTAGAAGGAATTCTAAGCATTTTACATATTTAAAACATTTTAATCCAATGCACGGTTTGTGAGATATTAAATGCATGAACATGAGGGTTTTTCTGTAAAACTGCAGTTCACTGGATAATAGACAAATTCGCAGGCAGGAAAAAAACATGCACTGGGTTGACACAGTGGGCCGCTGGGTGCTCACGAAGGCCCAAGGCCCGATTCGGTGGAGGCGGCTGAGGCGCGCTGGGCCTGGGGCAGATCTGGCCCAAGCGGGCGACGTGGTCTCGTCCATGCTGGCAGTGGAACAGGTCAACGAGGGGGGCACGCCTCATTCGTCTTTGAAGCAGAGGATCCAGGGGTGCGGCGAGGACGGGGTCAACGACGCGGCAGCAGTGGGGGCTTGGTGCACGGCGGTCTCGAGCGGTAGCGGCTGCAGGGAAGGCCGGCAAGGTGGAGATGGGGCGGATCCGGCCGGCCAGCACCGGATCCGTGCAACGCCGGCGCGGGTGGAGCTCGGGGGCGACATCAGTTCCCTGTGAAGAAAAGCAGGGAGGGAGTATTCAACAAGAGAGAGAGAGACCAGATAAGGAGAAGAAAGCAAGGTGTGGGCAGGCGCGGCTTCGGTCGACCTGCTGTTGGTCGGAGGCGACGAGGGTCGAAGACGAAGGCGCGAGCGAGCGAGGATCGAGCTTGTGCATCTGTGACGTCCTGTGGGACAAAGACAATAGAGAGAGTTTCAGCGACAGAGAGAGAGGAATCGAGGAAGAGGGAATGAAGCAGGGGCACGGCCTTGGCCGGAGAGGTTGGCGACGCGACGGAGAAGGGGAGCACCGCGGTTGCCAGTGTTGGAGACGAGTGGGAGGAGGGCCTCGGCCTGCTGCTACTGATGGATGGCAGGGACGACATGAGGTAGGAGGCGGAAGGGAGCTCCTGTCCCTAGCTCGCGACGAGGGGAACAGGGAGGTATGCGTTGGCTGTGGTGGTTGGATGGGTCGGGAAGGAGGAGGCTTCGGCTTTCTGTGGTTGGGCGGTGGCGCAAATTGAGGGAGGTGGTCGGAGGCGGGAGAGGATCTGGAATCGAGGGATGAAGGTGGTTGGCTCGGTGGGGAAAACGAGGAGACCAGGTGGGCGACGGCAGCGGCTGGACAGGGGAGGATCTCTAGAAAATAGGGTTTGGTCCAAAATGGACTAGGAGTAGACTATATATATATATATGGGAAAAGAGGATAGTTGGATCATCCGATCAAAATCCGACGGTTGAGAAAAGATAGGTTAGGAAAGTCTAAATAAGAAACGGAGATGTTTTAGAGATGTTAGGGGATGATCCGGACTCAAAGGTAACGACTGCCTGGGTCGGGTCCGGGACAACTTCCGGACGCGCGCGAGGGGTCTGAGAGCTGGCAAGAGGGGTTAGGTGGTCGCGTGCAAGTGGGTGGTTGGTCTCAGAACGGTCAACGACGACAAGCGCTGACGCGGCAACTACGAGCGGATACGGATTTTATGAAAACATATGGCTGCGATGCACATGATGCTATGAGATGAGATGCATGCCATGAACAAAATGCAAAACAAAAGACAAAAACCCAACCACGGAGGAAATATCATATCACATCTCCAGAAAAGGCAAGAGTTGGAGTTACGAATATGGAAAGTTGTATCCGGGGCGTTACAACACTCCACCACTACGAGAGGATCTCGTCCCGAGATCTAGGATGGCACCGGAGAGAAAAGGAAGAGGAAGATAAGAGGTAAACTAAGTTGCTTCTTCGACAAATGAGTGAAACCACGAACCTTGAGAGGTTGAAAAGTTGAAAGGAAGAACACAACAGAGTTGAACACAATTGAGAGCACTGCGGTAGAAAATAGAAACAAGGACCACCATGTGAACCTTGGAGGTTGCAAAGCTATGAACGACGAGTATAATGGACAAGAAGGAATTGAAACCACTGTTGAAACGAGATAAACAAGGAACAAGGAAGAACAAATTTGGACAGCACTCCGGTTGAAAAGAGATGCAAGACTTGATAATATGAAAATAACTTGAAGAGATGACACAACACGCCGGTTAAATGGATAAGCACGAAAAGAACACGATCCTCACCAAACGAGGTGATGGGTGAAGAGCACAACATCACAATGCCTCCGTAACGAAAGAATAGAAGCTAGACCGTTGGGATAAAGGTACGGAGAAGAAAATGACAACTTCTGCCACAAATGAGCTTGGAAAGCACCCTTCCAAGAAGGTTACAACGGAGTTGTTGGAAAACCAACAACGAAACGAATAAGCTTGTAGTGGGCTTATGGAAAACTTCTCAAAATTAAGACGAAATTCTGCCACTGCGGAAACAACTAATATAATTGATAAGACCAACGAGATGAACTTCTTCCATCAAGATAATAGAGAGATAACTTGGATCATTGATAAACACCACAATAGCAACATTCCTTAGGGAAGGCTTTAGGTGAAATATGACACAAGATAACTCCAACGAAGAGATTAATGGATTTCAAATACCTCATTCTTGACAACTTGAATCACCAAGGGAAATTGTCAAGAGTGACATAACCCCATCTCAAAAGATAAGGTAGAAAGAATTTCACTTTGGAATGCAAGAAGAAGAATACTTGAGCTCCTCAAAACAAAACATGTGTTGAGCACCATGTTTATTTTTGAGTATAGCTTGGCGGATCATCACCTCGAGAGAAGTCTTGAAGAACAAATGAAGAATCAAAGGAATCCTTGACGAACCACCATGTAGAGCATCCATGAAGAACTCCGGTAATAAAAGGATGATAAAAAGAAAGAGAAGTTGAAAACACAAGGTGAAGCCTTGCGATGATTTAGATGGAGCTTCGCGACGAGATAATGCGGAAAACTTGGAGCTCTGGAAAAGGGAAAAGATGAAACACTAGAACCAAGAATTACTTCATCATGAACAATCTCCGAAAGAAAAGAATTGAATCACCTCGAGGAAATAAGAATAAGATTTATTGTATGCTTATCCTTCATCAAATTAAATTGATGACAAGCAATGGATTTGGCATACTACTTATTCTCGTTGAAAGGATTAAGAGAGATATAGCACAAACTTGAGAAGGTATCGATGGAACCACCGGTGGGATTTGGAAACAACAAATGAATTGATATGATAACAAAGGAAGTGAAATCTCGAACGAACCACCATAAGAATTGAAAATCAAAGCAGCAAAGGCACAATTCACCGGGAAGAATTCGAAAATGAATGAAGATACTTGAGGGGATTTAGATACATGAGAACGAAGAGGCCATGAACTAATTAGAGGTTATTTGAACGATGCACCGGTAAGATTTGGAGAACGATAGCTACACGCTGAGAATGAAGAATTATGACATGATGGCCTTCAGAGGAAAGAAATGGAAAAAACTCATGAAATGCTCCGGATGGTAAGAAAAGAATTGTCACAATCAAAACAATTACGAGGATAGCATGAAGCTAGAACCATGACTCTTCAAGAGAATGTACCAAGATTTAGAGGAAACACTTCTTCGGTCTTCACATGTTGAGAATGATAACGAGAACCACCAAAATTGTTGAGGCACTTCAGAACAAAGAAGAATAGAAATGATTAAGCAACGATGAAAATATTTTGAAAACGATCTTGGAGAAGGGATATGACTGATGAAAATTCATTCTTATGTCAAACTTCGAAAGACTTCGGAAATCGCTCCAGATAAATTAGAAGAGTCAGGTAAGATCCTGGGAAAAGACCTGTGGGTTAGGGCCCACTCGAAAGAAAACACCATTGAACAATTTTAAAGAGAGGTTGTACCAGTTGAATTAAATAGCTTGAATGAGATAACAACCTCGAAATATCTTGAACGGATTGAGAATGGAAACACAAGTCTTGTGAGATATCTTCAGCACTCCAGAACAAATGGATAGGAAGAAGTGAATGATTAAGAGGTGCATCGGCATGAGAAAGCATTAGAAACGAGGAAAAGAATATGATGAATATCGAAAGCTTGAATTGGATCCACCGGAGAAGAAACAACAATGAAGGATGATGAACTTGAAACTGTTGAGCATCTTCATGGGAAATCACCGGATAAGAACATTGAAAGAAAAGAATGCAGAGACTTCCCACAAATAAAAAGGATACATGATTAAGAAATCTGAGTCCTTGAAGAAAAAAAGGGTGGGAGGGCAGGAAAACAAAGGCAACTTGGGGACGGATGAAAGAGACACCGTTGATAAAACTTATAATTGATCTTGCGGATGGGGAGAATGATGGGATCATCTCGAAGAGAAACGCACCGGTTGGAAATAGAATTAAGATGGCAATCTCGATGATCAAGAAGGATTAGTATCCCCATAGGAATATGAGAACACCGCTTAGAATAAGGTATGGAACCAACACTTGACAGCGAAGCAACTCGAATACCACAACAAAACAAAACAAGGATTGGCTTGCAGAATAAGCCGGAACAAACATATGATAGAGATTTCGTCCGAAGTTTTTGTGGTGGGGCCCACAAGGGCTCGATCGTACAACACCATCATGTACAAGGCAGTGCACATGACATACGAAGTGTCCCCGAACCGGCATAGCCAAGGGCTCTTTAAGACACAATGAGACCACTGTAAAAATGACCGTGGATAGGCGGACCACTAGACGTCGAAACCCAATCTCATATCATGCATCTGTCAGAAAGAAAAAAAAAACTAGAGCTACTTGATTACCCACCTATAAAACTCCCGAAACTTTCTGGTTATGCAATCTGGTGTTAGGGATACAGGGGAAGCAATAAATATCTCACCCAAACTAACAATACCTACATCCAAGCTGTATCCATCCATTAACACATAACCAAGAAACCTTCGGAAATCGTGTACCTCAACCTTCGAAAAGCATCCGTTATACGAGCTATGGCAATACTCCCGAACTCCCCAGTACTGGGTGGCGTCGAGGTTATCTCACCAACAACTGCATAAAAGAGATTTTCGATGTCGGCAAAACTCAGGTATTCCAGAACTGCAACGATAAAATTATGACGACAACACCTCGGAGCTCAACTCCCTGGGACACTGCCACAACCCCTAAATGTCAGGAGGCACCAAGAACAATGTTCTCGTCACAAGAATATAGGAGCGATTCCAAGATACCCGCGTGGTCGTAAAAAAAAATTTAGTGAAATTTGAGGAGAGGAAAGACAAAACATCTACGTCGAGAGTCCTCACCAGAGCGACAAAGGGGGCTGAGAAGTAAAAAGAATCCTACTCTCCGATATATATAATCCTAAGACTCAAAATAGTTTTCTTCTAGACTCAACAACGACCAACAATCAAGGGGGCTCCTATGGTCGGTCGAGGCTCTGTTACCAACTTGTCACGCCCAATATGCGATACTATCCTAAAGAGACTCGAAGGTCCCACCAAGGATAGAACCGCATATTGATATGCTTTTGCAAGGTGGATATCGTTACATCAACATTACATAATAGATGGGGGTACATACAAAAGGCATACAATGCCACACGAATACTACATCATCTTACATAAGAGCACCATCCGACTATGGATGAAACACAAACAGAAACTCAAACGACATCCACTCTGCTAGCCCAGGCTGCTGACCTGGAACCTATCCCCTGATCGAAGAAGAAGCAGAAGAAGAACTCCAAAACAAGCAAACATCGCTCTCGCGTCATGATCATCGCATAAACCTGTACCTGCAACTGTTGTTGTAGTAATCTGTGAGCCACGAGGACTCAGCAATCCCATTACCATGGGTATCAAGACTAGCAAAGCTTAATGGGAAAGGAAGGGATAAAGTGGTGAGGTTGCAGCAGCGACTAAGCATATATGGTGGCTAACATACGCAAATAAGAGCGAGAAGAGAAGCAACGGAATGATCATCAACTAGCAATGATCAAGAAGTGATCCTGAACTTCTACTTACGTCAAACATAACCCAAAACCGTGTTCACTTCCCGGACTCCGCCAAAAAGAGACCGTCACGGCTACACACAGGGTTGATGCGTTTTAATTAAGTCAAGTGTCAAGTTCTCTACAACCGGACATTAACAAATTGCCATCTGCCACATAACCACGGGCATGGCTCTCGAATGTTTATATCCTGTAGGGGTGTCCCAACTTAGCCCATCACAAGCTCTCACGATGGTAAAACAAGACCAGCAAAGCCGCCCGATGCGCCGACAATCCCGATAGGAGCTGCACATATCTCGTTCTCAGGGCAACACTGGATGAGACTAGCTACGAGTAAAACCAGACCTCAAGTTTCCCTGAGGTGGCCCCGCAGGCAGCTCGGTTCGGACCAGCACTTAGAGAAGCACTGGCCCGGGGGGGCTAAAATAAAGATGACCCTCGGGTTGGCCGACCCAAGGGAAGGGTATAGGTGGTGGTGAGGCAAATGGTAAAACCAAGGTTGGGCCTTGCTGGAGGAGTTTTATTCAAGGCGAACTGTCAAGGGGGTCCCATAAATCACCCAACCACGTAAGGAACGCAAAATCCAGGAACATAATACCGATATGATGGAAACTAGGGCGGCAAGAGTGGAACAAAACACCAGGCATAAGGCCGAGCCTTCCACCCTTTACCAAGTATATAGATGCATTAATTAAATAAGAGATATTGTGATATCCCAACATAATCATGTCCACCATGGAGCAATCTTCAACTTCACCTGCAACTAACAATGCTATAAGAGGGGCTGAGCGAAAGTGGTAACATAGCCAAACAACGGTTTGCAAGGAAGGGTGAAAAGGTTAGAGGCTGACATGGCAAATTGGGAGGCTTGAAGAACAAGTGATAGGTAGCATAGCATAGTGATAGAACAAAGCAACTAGCATAGCAATGATAGTAGTGAGATCCAGGGTGACAGTCATCTTTCCTGAAATCCCGCTAGGAAGAAGAACGAGTCCATGAAGAAGACGAACGGGAGTAGTCGAACGAATCCTCACAATCGCAACATTATCGGAACTAAGAAGCAACACCAGAAAGAAACAAACAACATGGTAAACACACAAGCATAATCATGGCATGATGCACAAACAAGTATGATGCATGTCCGGTTTAATGAGGTATGGCATGGCAAAGTGCAACAAACAATACTACAAGTTAAGTGGAGCTCAATATGCAACTCGTTGCATATTGATGAAACACCACATTCAACTATTTAGTTATCTCTCGTTTATGTACCCAACAATATTAAATGTTATTAAACATGGCAAGGAGTAAAGCATATGAAAACTACCTATCTAGGCAAGTTTAAATGAGGCCGGAACAACAAACAACAATTCCGGAAAATCCTCATGTGCAAATTATGAATTTGGTACTGTTCTGCCCTAAAACATATTTTATTGTTGTTAAACAGGAAAAATAAAAAGTGTACCATGTTAAACTAGGCATTTTTCCACCCCATTTACATATAAAGTTTATTTAAAATGGAGCTACGGTTATTTAGTTAAGAAATAAATCATTTTAACATGGCATCTAGCAAATTTAATCAAACAACATTTTAAACAAATTTAACATGGATGGAAGATGGATATTATTAAACTAGAAGGAATTCTAAGCATTTTACATATTTAAAATATTTTAATCCGATGCACGGTTTGTGAGATATTAAATGCATGAACATGAGGGTTTTTCTGTAAAACTGCAGTTCACTGGATAATAGATAAATTCGCAGGCAGGAAAAAAACATGCACTGGGCTGAAACAGTGGGCGGCTGGTCGCTCACCAAGGCCCAAGGCCCGAGTCGGTGGAGGCGGCTGAGGCGCGCTGGGCCTGACGCAGATCTGGCCCAAGCGGGCGACGTGGTATCGTCCATGCTGGCAGTGGAACAGGTCAATGAGGGAGGCGCGCCTCATTCGTCTTTGAAGCAGAGGAACTAGGGGCGCGGCGAGGACGGGGTCAACGGCGCGGCAGCAGTGGGGGCTTGGTGCACGGCGGTCTCGAGCGGCAGCGGCTGCAGGGAAGGCCGGCAAGGTGGAGATGGGGAAAATCCGGCTGGCCGGTGCCGGATCCATGCAATGCCGGCGCGGGTGGAGCTCGGGGCGGCGTCAGTTCCCTATGAAGAAAAGCAGGGAGGGAGCATTCAACGAGAGAGAAAGAGAGAGATCAGATAAGAAGAAGAAAGCAAGGTGAGGGCAGGCGCGGCTTCGGTCGACCTGCTGTTGGTCGGTGGCGACGAGGGTCGAAGACGAAGGCGCGAGCGAGCGAGGATCGAGCTTGTGCATCCGTGACGTCCTGCGGGACAAAGACAACATAGAGAGTTTGAGCGACAGAAAGAGATAGGAATCGAGGAAGAGGGAATGAAGCAGGGGCACGGCCTTGGCCGGAGAGGTTGGTGACGCGACGGAGAAGGGGAGAACCGCGGCTACCGGTGTTGGAGACGAGCGGGAGGAGGACCTCGGTCTGCTGCTACTGATGGATGGCGGGGATGGCATGAGGTAGGAGGCGGCAGGGAGCTCCTGTCCCGAGCTCGCGACGAGGGGAACAGGGAGGTATGCATGGGCTGTGGTGGTTGGATGGGTCGGGAAGGAGGAGGCTTCGGCTTGCTGTGGTTGGGCGGCGGCGCAAATCGAGGGAGGTGGTCGGAGGTGGGAGAGGATCTGGAATCGAGGGATGAAGGTGGTTGGCTCAATGGGGAAAATGAGGAGACCAGGTGGGCGACAACGGCGGCTGGACAGGGGAGGATCTCTAGAAAATAGGGTTTGGTCCAAAATGGACTAGGAGTAGACTATATATATATATATATATGGGAAAAGAGGAGAGTTGGATCATCCGATAAAAATCCGACGGTCGAGAAAAGATAGGTTAGGAAAGTCTAAATAAGAAACGGAGATGTTTTAGAGATGTTAGGGGATGATTCGGACTCAAAGGTAACGACTGCCCGGGTCGGGTCCGGGACAACTTCCGGACGCGCGCGAGGGGTCTGAGAGCTGGCAAGAGGGGTTAGGTGGTCGCGTGCAAGTGGGTGGTTGGTCCCAGAACGGTCAACGACAACAAGCGGTGACGCGGCAACTACGAGCGGATACGGGTTTTATGAAAACATATGGATGCGATGCACATGATGCTATGAAATGAGATGCATGCCATGAACAAAATGCAAAACAAAAGACAAAAACCCAACCACGGAGGAAATATCATATCACATCTCCGGAAAAGGCAAGAGTTGGAGTTACGAATATGGAAAGTTGTATCCGGGGCGTTACATTCAGCTTCTGATATCTTTCTTTTATTTGTAATGATATCCTTCATATATTTAGCATAAGGATTTACTTTAAGCATATCAGTTAAGTGCATACATAAGAAGATAGGTCTAATCATTTCAGCAAAGCACTCAAAATCCTCATCATCCTTTGTCTTGGATGGCTTAGGAGGAAAAGGCATGGGTTTTTGAACCCATGGTTCTCTTTCTTTATCGTCCTTTCTAGCAACAAAATCTCTTTTATCATAACGTTAAATCTTTGATTGTGGGTTATCAAGATCAACAGCAGGTTCAATCTCTACATCATTATTATTGCTAGGTTGAGCATCAACATGCACAATATCATTAGAATTATCACTAGGTTCATGTTCGTCACCAAATTGTGTTTCAGCATCAGAAATAGAAATATTATTGGGATTCTCAGGTGTGTCTACAACAAGTTCACTAGAAGCATGCAAAGTCCTATCATTTTTCTTTTTCTTCTTTTTAAAAGGACTAGGTGCATCTAAATTATTTCTCTGAGAATCCTGCTCGATTCTCTTAGGGTGGCCTTCAGGATACAAAGGTTCCTGAGTCATTCTACCAGTTCTAGTAGCCACTCTAACAGCAAAATCATGTTTATTATTTAATTCATCGAGCAAATCACTTTGAGCTTTAAGTACTTGCTCTGCTTGAGTGGTAACCATAGAAGCATATTTGCTAATGAGTTTAAGTTCACCTGTAACTCTAGCCATATAATCACTCAAGCGTCCTATCATGAAAGCATTACTCTTTAATTCTCTAAAGCATTAAAACTTTCTTGCCAAGCCATAAAGTCCTCAAATTCATCTAAACATTGGCTATGAAATTTAGTGGACGGGATTTCAACTTTATCATATCTATAGAGAGAAATTACCTTTACTACCTGTGTAGGGTTATCAAGACAATGTGTTTCTTCAACAGGCGGTATATTAAGACCATGTATTTCCTCAATAGGAGGTAAATTCTTAACATCTTCAGCTTTAATACCCTTTTATTTCATTGATTTCTTTGCCTCTTGCAAATCTTCAGGACTGAGAAATAGAACACAGCTCTTCTTCGGAGTTGGTTTAGGAATAGGCTCAGGAGTTGGCTCAATTGGCTCAGGAATTGGCCCAGGGAGAGTCCAATTATTTTCATTAGTCAACATATTATTCAATAACACTTCAGCTTGGTCGACTGTTCTTTCCCTGAAAACACAACCAACACAACTATCCAAGTGGTCCTTGGAAGCATCGGTTAGTCCATTATAAAAGATATCAAGTATTTCATTTTTCTTAAGAGGATGATCAGGCAAAGCATTAAGTAATTGGAGAAGCCTCCCCCAAGCTTGTGGGAGACTCTCTTCTTTGATTTGCACAAAATTATATATTTCCCGCAAGGCAGCTTGTTTCTTATGAGCAGGGAAATATTTAGCAGACAAGTAATAAATCGTATCATGGGGACTGTGCACACAACCAGGATCAAGAGAATTAAACCAAGTTTTAGCATCACCCTATAATGAGAACAGAAATATCTTAAGGATATAATAATAGCGAGACTTCTCATCATTAGTGAACAGGGTGGCTATATCATTCAATTTAGTAAGATGTGCCACAACAGTTTCAGATTCATTGCCATAAAAAGGATCAGATTCAACCAAAGTAATTATCTCAGGATCAACAGAGAATTCATAAATCCTTATCAGTAACAAAGATAGGTGAAGTAGCAAAAGCAGGGTCATGTTTCATTCTAGCATTTAGACTTTTCTGTTTAAGTTTAGCTAATAATTTCTTAAGATCAGATCTATCATTGCAAGCAAGAAGATCTCTAGCAGTTTCTTCATCCATAACATAACCCTCTGGAACAATAGGCAATTCATACTTAGGGGAGAACCTTCATTATCACTATCTTCAATAGTATCATCTTTAATAATTTCATTCTCTCTAACCCTAGCAAGTTGTTCATCAAGATATTCACCTAATGGCACAGTAGTATCAAGCATAGAAGTAGTTTCATCATAAGTATCATGCATAACAGAAGTGGCATCATCAATAACATGCGACATATCAGAATTCATAGCAGTAGCAGGTTTAGGTGTCGCAAGCTTACTCAAAACAGAAGGAGAATCTAGTGCAGAGCTAGATGGCAGTTCCTTACCTTCCCTCGTAGTTGAGGGGAAAATCTTAGTTCTTTCGTCTTTCAAGTTCCTGATAGTGATAAGCAGATATAAATCCCATGTGACTCAAAGAATAGAGCTATGCTCCCCGGCAACGGCACCAGAAAATAATCTTGACAACCCACAAGTATAGGGGATCACAACAGTTTTCGAGGGTAGAGTATTCAACCCAAATTTATTGATTCGACACAAGGGGAGCCAAAGAATATTCTCAAGTATTAACAGTTGAGTTGTCAATTCAACCACACCTGGATAACTTAGTATCTGCAGCAAAGTATTTAGTAGCAAAGTAGTATGATAGTAATGGTAACAGTGGCAAAAGTAACGATAGCAGTTTTGTAGTGATTGTAACAGTAGCAACGGAAAAGTAAATAAGCGAAGCACAATATGTGAAAAGCTCGTAGGCATTGGATCAATGATGGATAATTATGTCGGATGCGATTCCTCATGTAGTTGTTATAACATAGGGTGACACAGAACTAGCTCCAATTCATCAATGTAATGTAGGCATGTATTTCGAATATAGTCATACGTGCTTATGGAAAAGAACTTGCATGACATCCTTTGACCTACCCTCTCGTGGCAGCGGGGTCCTAGTGAAAACTAAGGGATATTAGGGCCTCCTTTTAATAGAGAACCGGACCAAAGCATTAACACATAGTGAATACATGAACTCCTCAAACTACGGTCATCAACGAGAAGTATCCCGATTATTGTCACTTCGGGGTTGTCGGATCATAACACATAATAGGTGACTATAGACTTGCAAGATAGGATCAAGAACTCACATATATTCATGAAAACATAATAGGTTTAGATCTGAAATCATGGCACTCGGGCCCTAGTGACAAGCATTAGGCATAGCAAAGTCATAGCAACATCAATCTCAGAACATAGTGGATACTAGGGATCAAACCCTAACAAAACTAACTTGATTACATGGTAAATCTCATCCAACCCATCACCGTCCAGCAAGCCTACGATGGAATTACTCACGCACGGCGGTGAGCATCATGAAATTGGTGATGGAGGATGGTTGATGATGACGACGGCGACGAATCCCCCTCTTCAAAGCCCCGAACGGACTCCAGATCAGCCCTCCCAAGAGAGATTAGGGCTTGGCGATGGCTCCGTATCGTAAAACGCGATGAAACTTTCTCTATGATTTTTTTCTCCGTGAAACAGAATATATAGAGTTGGAGTTGAGGTCGGTGGAGCATCAGGGGGCCCACGAGACAGGGGGTGCGCCCAGGGGGAGGGGGCGCACCCCCCACCCTCGTGGACAGGGTGTGGGCCCCTGGCCTTGATTCTTTCGCCGATATTTTTTATATTTTCCAAAAGTTATCTCCGTGGATTTTCAGGTCATTCCGAGAACTTTTACTTTTTTCCACAATAAATAAAACCATGGTAGTTCTGCTGAAAACAACGTCAGTCCGGGTTGGTTTCATTCAAATCATGCAAGTTAGAGTACAAAACAAGGGCAAAAGTGTTTGGAAAAGTAGATATGTTGGAGACGTATCAGGAGCTTTCCCATGTAAATAGTTTTATTTTCTTTTCTTTCCTTTGGGGGTCGAGAGGAGAAGACCATAATGAAAATGTTTAGTGGCTCTCATATGCATGATTGTTGATTTAACTTAGAGCCCATATTACCTTGTCTTCTCCCTTGAATTGAATGCTTGCAGATTCCAGCTTAGTCCAATGCACATGCACTATTATTGTACACACCGTTCGGTCATGCAAGTGAAAGGCAATAATGACGATATATGATGGACTGATTGAGATGAGAGAAGCTGGTATGAACTCGACCTCTTTTGTTTTTGTAAATATGATGAGTTCATCGTTCCTGATTCAGCCTATTATGAATAAACATGTTTGTAATGACAATTAGAGATCATAGTTACTTATGCCATGCTTAATAAGCTAGGAGTTTATAATGGTTTACCTTGCGTGCCAACATGCTATTAAAATGGTTGTGATGTGGTATGATAGGGTGTATCCTCCTTTGAATGATTCGAGTGACTTGACTTGGCACATGTTCACGCATGTAGTTGAAACAAAATCAACATAGCCTTCACGATATTTATGTTCATGGTGGATCATATCCAACTCATGCTTGCACTTAGTGTTTATTGATTTTAATGCATGTTCATGACTGTTGTTGCTCTCTCAGTTGGTCGCTTCCCAGTCTTTTGCTAGCCTTCACCTGTACTAAGCGGCAATACTTCTTGTGCATCCAAACTACATAAACCCCAAAATTATTCCATATGAGTCCACCATACCTTCCTATATGCGGTATTTACTTGTCGTTCCAAGTAAATTTGTATGTGCCAAACTCCAAACCTTCAAATGAAATTCTGTTTTGTATGCTCGAGCAGCTCATGTTTCAACTAGGGTTGTCTGTATATTCCATGCTAGTTGGATTATTGTCAAGGGGAGTGGACTCCACTCCTCATTCACGAGAAAATGGCTGGTAACCGGGATGCCCAGTCCCATGATCAAAAAGATCAAAGCAAATCAAAATAATTAAACAAACCTCCCCCAGGGCTGTTGCTAGTTGGAGGCACTTGTTGTTTCGAGCAAGCGATGGATTGATGCTTGTTGGTGGTGGGGGAGTATAAACTTTACCATTCTGTTTGGGAACCGCCTATAATGTATGTAGCATGGAAGATATCGAGATCTCATAGTTGTTGCGTTGACAGTGAAAGTATACCACTCAAAATGTTATTCCTCTCTATTTTAAAATCGAGCTCTGGCACCTCTACAAATCCCCGCTTCCCTCTGCGAATGGCCTATCTATTTACTTTTATGTTGAATCATCACCCTCTTATTAAAAAGCACCCGCTGGAGAGCACCTCTGTCATTTGCATGCATTACTATTAGTTTTTATTGGGTACGACTTGACTTGATCTCTTTTACCATGAATTACAATGTTTAGTTAGTCCTTGATCTTTAAAGGTGCTCTGCGTTTATGTTTTGCGGTCTCAGAAAGGGCTAGCGAGATACCATCTTGTTATATCATGTTATGATTGTTTTGAGAAAGTGTTGTCATCCGAGTTTTATTATTATTGCTCGCTAGTTGATTATGCCATTGATATGAGTAAACTTTAGACCTAAGTGTTATTGTGAATATGGTTAGTTCATAATCTTTGCTGAAAACTTGAATGCTGGCTTTACATATTTACAACCACAAGAGCAAACATAGTTTGTAAAAGTTTTTCTTTATCACTTTCAGTTTATCAACTGAATTGCTTGAGGACAAGCAAAGGTTTAAGCTTGGGGGAGTTGATACGTCTCCAACGTATCTACTTGTCCAAACACTTTTGCCCTTGTTTTGGACTCTAACTTGCATGAGTTGAATGAAACTAACCCGGACTAACACTATTTTCAGTAGAACTGCCATGGTGTTATTTTGTTCAGAAACAAAAGTTCTAGAAATCACCTGAAAATCCACGGAGATTACTTTTGGAAAATATAAAAAATACTGGGAAAGAATCAAGGCCAGGGGGCCCACACCCTGTCCACGAGGGTGGGGGGCGCGCCCCCTCCCCCTGGGCGCGCCCCCCTGCCTCGTGGGTCCCCTGGATGTCCACTGACCTCAACTCCAACTCTATATATTTGCTTTCGCGAAGAAAAAATCAGAGAGAAAGTTTCATCGCGTTTTACGATACGAAGCCGCCGCCAAGCCCTAATCTCTCTCGGGAGGGCTGATCTGGAGTCCGTTCGGGGCTCCAGAGAGGGGGATTCGTCATCGTCGTCATCATCAACCATCCTCCATCACCAATTTCATGATGCTCACCGCCGTGCATGAGTAATTCCATCGTAGGCTTGCTGGACGGTGATGGGTTGGATTAGACTTACCATGTAATCAAGTTAGTTTTGTTAGGGTTTGATCCCTAGTATCCACTAAGTTCTGAGATTGATGTTGCTATGACTTTGCTATGCTTAATGCTTGTCACTAGGGCCCGAGTGCCATGATTTCAGATATGAACCTATTATGTTTCATGAATATATGTGTGTTCTTGATCCTATCTTGCAAGTCTATAGTCACCTATTATGTGTTATGATCCGACAACCCCTAAGTGACAATAATCGGGATACTTCTCGGTGATGACCATAGTTTGATGAGTTCATGTATTCACTATGTGTTAATGCTATGGTCTGGTACTCTATTAAAAGGAGGCCTTAATATCCCTTAGTTTCCACTAGGATCCCGCTGCCACGGGAGGGTAGGACAAAAGATGTCATGCAAGTTCTTTTCCATAAGCACATATGACTATATTCGGAATACATGCCTACATTACATTGATGAACTGGAGCTAGTTCTGTGTCACCCTAGGTTATAACTATTACATGAGGAATCGCATCCGACATAATTATCCATCACGGATTCAATGCCTACGAGCTTTTCACATATTGTGCTTTGCTTATTTACTTTACCGTTGCTAGTGTTACAATCATTACAAAACTGCTACTATTACTTTTGCCACTGTTACCATTACTATCATACTACTTCTCTACTAAATACTTTGCTGCAGATACTAAGTTATCCAGGTGTGGTTGAATTAACAACTCAACTGCTAATACTTGAGAGTATTCTTTGGCTCCCCTTGTGTCGAATCAATAAATTTGGGTTGAATACTCTACCCTCGAAAACTATTGCGATTCCCTATACTTGTGGGTTATCAAGGGGGGCACCGCTCACGGCTAAAGATCAACTTGTGTGTCTATGCAGTGCCCCCCTCCCCGTATCTCTACTACTATAGCATAGCAGTTTTGAATTTGGATTTGTCACTCCCTCTCAGTTTCCAGCCAAAATACCGTTGTGGTGATTGGAGCCGTTGATTTCCCACACCAAGCTGAAATCTACCGTTCATCAGTTATCATCGTTATGAATCCAACGACCAGCATGTGATGGATTCGCCTCTCCTGCCATCAGTAGCAGTTCTGCCCTGAACCAGCTGTGCGTACTATCTAGAAGCTAGGTGATTTTCCCCATAAAATACTCCTATAAAGACGCTAGGTGATCTTTCCAGAAATGTACCCGCCGGCCGTCGCCTAAGGGATTCTGGCCGGTCCTGCCGAATGAATTCTTTTTAGCTTGACCGAGTGCGCACCTGGAGTCACCATAGAGGTTTCATTAGGCCACGGAAGTTCCATTTGTTGAATCCAAGCTTATATGTAAAATTAAACAAATAAGAAATGTGCAATGATTAAAACACCTCAAAGTTTGAGATGTTAACTTGCTAAAGTTATAACATCAAATTAGCAATCACTATTAGTAAATTAATATTTGTATCAGACACGAACGTATTAGGATATATATTTTTATTCAAATATTAGAAATATTTGACAACAACTCTGCATGTCGTATTTGAAAGTCCTAAAATGATTTATTTGGTGACAAATTCAACAAAGAGTTTGTACGTTTAAAAGCCCTCTTGACATTTATGCAAAATGTATTATAACCACATCTTGATACAGAGTTGTCCATAAAAAAATAAGTCATGTGTCATCTTTTTTACATTCACCTAAACGCGTTTTGGCAGAATTCATAACACTCTATTATGTTGTTATAATCCAAGATTTCTTCCATGCATATATTTCTTGATGGCATTAGAACATTTAATATCTTCTGGAGGTATTCAAATTGTTAATATGTATTTATTAAAAAATATTTAAAAATGTAAAATAAATCCAAGGTCCTAAAAGTATTTAAGGTTCAACTGGGTCCTATAAGTATAAACGTGCACATCTGATAAATCATAAAAAGTAGATAAGTGGTTACTGCAGGTCCTGCCTTGGTCTAACACATTGCAAGTCCTATCTTGGTATGATTCGTCCATGTGGCACATTGACCAGTGCCAAGTATTTTGCAGAAAGTACACATTGTATGTATGTCACCATTTGGCATGAATAGTGAGTAATAAAAGACAATGTGTGTTCTCTATGGACGCACATAACTAACATGCAACATTCTTTGGAGTGCAATACTAGAGTGTCACGTGTGAGGGCCTATGAACCAGAGCACCTAGCAAGGGAAAGTTGACCTTGGAATCTGGATTTGTCAAAATTGAAATGTGGTATTACACGTCTAGACATATTGAGTATTTTTAAGATATGCCTTACAAATAAAAATGATGAATCATTAGGGTGTCATATGTATATGTTAGGTGCAAAGCACGTGCAACTTACTAGTATAATGGAGGAGAGGAGTGGGCCGGCCGGCCACAAGAGGCGCGCCCAAGGGGGGGGGGGGAATCCTACTCCAAGTAGGAGTAGGTCCCCCCTTTCCTAGTACAACTAGGAGGAGAAGGAAGGAGAGGGAGAGGGAGAGGAAAAGAGGGGCCGTGCCCCTCTCACCTTGTCCTATTCGGACTCCCCTTCGGGGGGGGCACCTCCTGGTGCAGCCCTCTCTCTCCCCTAAAGGCCCACTAAGGCCCATTACTTCCCGGGGGGTTCCACTACTAGGGAAAACCCTAGTACTAGCGCGGGTTTTGAGGCTAGCAGCAGCGCGGGTGGCTGCGCTACTAATAAGGCGCTACAGCTAACTCATAGTAGTAGCGCGGCCCTAACCCGCGCTACTACTGTTGACGATATCAGCAGCGCTTTTTAGGAACGCGCTACTATTAACTAGCTGTAGCGATTTCGCCATCCCTCGCTACTGCTACTACCTCCGTCCAGGTGAATAAGTCATTTGCGTAGTTCTAGGTCATCGATTTGAGGAATTAAATATGTGTTATATGTCATGAAAAGTATATCACTAGATTTCTACAAGGATGTAGTTTCTAAATATATATTTTTTATCACATATAATACATATTTAGATAGTTAAATTGTCAACCTAGAACTACGTGAATGACTTATTCACCGAGACCGAGGTAGTATATCTTTCATCATTTTCCCATTACCCCTTTCCCTTTCAGTTCTCCTTTCAGATACTAGATACTAGGTACTGCTAGTAGATATCAAATTCATAAACCATTACTAGGTAGTACTCCCTTCGTTCCAAATTACTCGTCATGGTTTTAGTTCAAACCACGACGAGTAATTTGGAACGAAGGGAGTACTAGATAACAATTTCATGCATAGTAAACATGCATCCTCAAGCAGTACAAGGTCATATCAACGGCCATCGTCATATGTAGTTCTAGATGATATCGACGATGATCATCATATGTAGTTCTAGATGATATAGCCACACACACATATGTAGTTCTAGATGATATAGCCACACACACACACACACATATGTAGTTCTAGATGATACCGAAGACAATCATCATCCTCAAGCCTGGGCGGTTGGTGTTCCTGATAGTAATTAGGATGGCCTGTCCAACACGAAGATTCTTGCCATCGAGGAATTTCTTCCACCCAACCGAGTTTAAGTGTGTGCGACCGTCCGTGTCCACGCGGTAAGTACAGGTTGTGACGGAGCCCCTTGCAGTAAGGCGTAGTCCAGCTGAGCCTTCTTCATCAGGCTCGATACCATAACTCACAGATATGCTCTTTGCCAATTTCTGAATAAGAAAAACATATCAATTAATAAATAGCCTCGCAAATAAGTACATATGGATTATCTACACTATTAATAGTTTCCTTAGATTCTACACTAATAAGCATGTGATCAAACTCTACACTAAAACATATCATCGACTAGATTCCACACAACATACCATATCATTGGACTGTACACTAAGTAATTCATCGGATAATTTGCCTTTGTAAGTATAACATACCATATCATGTCGATCAACCATGGTATTTGTCAAGCGGGTCACGAATGGCACCCCGACAAAGTCAGCACGTGGCGGAATTATGTCCCACAGGTTGGACACCTCCTCCTCACTCATCCTTGTTCTTTGAGCTATGATGGCTTCATGAAGTGGGTCCTCGTCATCTTCATCGAGTGGGTCCTCATTATCTTCATCATCTTCATCATCTTCGTCATCTTCATCATCTTCCACCAGGTTGAGATAAATGAAAGCTAGCTTGGGTCTTTCTGCTCGGAAGTTGAAGCTGATCAACTCACCACCAGTAAGATGCATGCGAGCGATGAAACAGGCCCATCCATCTCCTCCAATCTGCGACATGTTGCGTCCTTTCTCGACCTCCATAGTGTACGGCCCCCTAGGAGCCTCAAATGTCACAGTGTCTCCTGTCAGCTTGTTGAATTTAAACCTCACATTGCATGGGACGATCTGTGTAAAATAAGCAAAATGACACAATGCAGTAATGCCAACACTAAAAATAAAATAGTTATTACATTTCATCTAATTTCTTATCGCCGCATGACGAAAACTCGGCTGGAAGTAGATGCCGAACAGCTTGCCAGTTGCAAGGCTGCTGGCGCATCTTGACTTGCACAGTCGACATAGTGGTGGTGGTGGTGGCGCCATTCTTCCTAAAGCAATATGAGCAAAGGATTAACGATCAACTAAATCAAAATGTTCTAAGTGAACTAAATCAACTAGCCTACTAAATCAACTAAATCATATCAACTAAATCAAAATGTTGCATATGAACTAGCCTACTAAATCAACTAAATCAAAATGTTCTAAGTCAACTAAATCAACTAGCCTACTAAATCAACTAAATCAAAATGTTCTAAATCAACTAAATAAACTAGCCTACTAAATCAACTAAATCAAAATGTTCTAAATCAACTAAATGAACTAGCCTACTAAATCAACTAAATCAAAATGTTCTAAGTCAACTAAATCAACTAGCCTACTAAATCAACTAAATTATATCAACTAAATCAAAATGTTGCATATGAGCAGGAGGGAGAAGGAGGGGCGACTCGAGGAGGGAGAAGAGAGTAGGATGGAGGAGGAAGGCAGAGCAAGGAGGGGCCAGCCGGCGCGGCCAGTTGAGGGAGGACGGAGGAGGAAGGCGGAGCGATCGAGGAGGGGCCGGCCGGCGCGGACAGTTGAGGGAGGACGGAGGAGGAAGGTGGAGCGAGGAAGGGCCGGCCAGCGGTGAGTGGAGAGGGAAGACAGAGGAGGAGGCCGGTACCAAGTCCAGCAAGGAGGAGGAGGTGACGGCGCGTGGCGCGGACGGAGGAGGGGCGACGGGGGTGGACCGGCGCGCGGCGCAGACGGAGAGGATTGAGTGGCTGTGTGAGTGGATCGGAATGGAGGAGATAGGGAGATGAATGGCTTAGCAGTAGCGCGCTTTAAGAAAAGACGCTACTGCTAAGCTATCTAGCAATAGCGCCTTTCACTATAACGCGTTGCTGCTATAACTAGCCTCGCAGCGGCCTCGTAGGAATTATAGCAGCAGCGCGTCTTTGAGAGGACGCAATACTGCTATATTTGTTTCAGCAGCGAGTTTCGTTTGTGCGCGCTACTGCTAGTTAGCAGCAGTGAGTTATTTTGAAGCGCGCTGCTGATAAGATTCTGTGTATAGGCTTTTCCCTAGTAGTGTTCCGGTAACCCTCCGGCACTCCGGTTTTATCAGAAACTATCCGGAACACTTCCGGTGTCCGAACAACATGGTCCAATATATCAATCTTTATGACTCGACCATTTCGAGACTCCTCGTCATGTCCGTGATCTCATATGGGACTCCAAACAACCTTCGGTACATCAAATCACATAAACTCATAATACTAATCACCATTGAACGTTAAGCATGCGGACCCTACGGGTTCGAGAACTATGTAGACATGACCGAGACACATCTCTAGTCAATAACCAGTAGCGGAACCTGGATGCTCATATTGGCTCCTACATATTCTACGAAGATCTTTATCAGTCAAATCGCATAACAACATACATTGTTCCCTTTGTCATCGGTATGTTACTTGCCCGAGATTCGATCGTCGGTGTCATCATACTGATACATCCATTTTGCATCATGCTTTTATATCGATATTTATTGCATTATGGGCTGTTATTACACGTTAGGTCACAATACTATGCCTATTCTCTCTTATTTTACAAGGTTTACATGAAGAGGGAGAATGCCAGTAGCTGGGATTCTAGGCTGGAAAAGGAGCAAATATTAGAGACCTATTCTGCACAACTCCAAAACTCCTGAAACGGAAGTCATTTTTGGAATTAATAAAAAATATTGAGAAGAAGAAATACCAGAGGGGGCCACCCACCGTCCACGAGGGTGGGGGCGCGCCCTACCCCCTAGGCGCGCCCCCCTGCCTCGTGGGCCCCCTGGCAGGCCTCCGGTGACCATCTTATGATCTATGAAGTCTTTTACCCTGGAAAAAAATCATAACAAAGCTTTCAGGACGAAACACCGCCGCCACGAGGCGGAACCTTGGCGGAACCAATCTAGGGCTCCAGCGGAGCTGTTCTACTGAGGAAACATCCCTCCGGGAGGGGGAAATCATCACCATCGTCATCACCATCGATCCTCTCATCGGGAGGGGGTCAATCTCCATCAACATCTTCACCAGCACCATCTCCTCTCAAACCCTAGTTCATCTCTTGTATCTAATCTTTGTACCAAAACCCCAGATTGGTACCTGTGGATTGCTAGTAGTGTTGATTACTCCTTGTAGTCGATGCTAGTTGGTTTATTCGGTGGAAGATCA
Organism: Triticum timopheevii; assembly: GCA_963921465.1. Lineage (NCBI taxonomy): Eukaryota > Viridiplantae > Streptophyta > Magnoliopsida > Poales > Poaceae > Triticum > Triticum timopheevii. The sequence continues at coordinate 121,696,251 of OY997271.1, forward strand.
TATGTTCAGATCCTTAATGCATATTAATACCCCTCTGATTATGAACATGAATATGATTTGTGAGTAGTTACGTTTGTTCCCGAGGACATGGGAGAACTCTTGCTATAAGTAGTCATGTGAATTTGGTATTTGTTCGATATTTTGATGAGATGTATGTTGTCTCTCCTCTAGTGGTGTTATGTGAACGTTGACTACATGACACTTCACCATTTTTTGGGCCTAGAGGAAGGCATTGGGAAGTAATAAGTAGATGATGGGTTGGTAGAGTGATAGATGCTTAAACCCTAGTTTATGAGTTGCTTCGTAAGGGGCTGATTTGGATCCATATGTTTCATGCTATGGTTAGGTTTACCTTAATACTTCTTTTTGTAGTTGCGGATGCTTGCAATAGGGGTTAATCATAAGTGGGATGCTTGTCCAAGAAAGGGCAGTACCCAAGCACCGATCCACCCACATATCAAATTATCAAAGTAACGAATGTGAATCATATGAGCGTGATGAAAACTAGTTTGATGATAATTCCCATGTGTCCTCGGGAGCGTTTTCCTTCATATAAGATTTTGTCCAGGCTTGTCCTTTGCTACAAAAAGGATTGGGCCACCTTGCTGCACCTTATTTACTTTTGTTGCTTGTTACCAGTTACGAATTACCTTATCACAAAACTATCTGTTACCGATAATTTCAGTGCTTGCAGAGAATACCTTACTGAAAACCGCTTGTCATTTCCTTCTGCTCCTCGTTGGGTTCGACACTCTTACTTATCGAAAGGACTATGATAGATACCCTACACTTGTGGGTCATCAAGACTCCTTTCGGGCGCCATTGCCGGGGAGTGAAGTGCCTTTTGTAAGTGGAACTTGGTAAGGAAAAATTTATATAGTGTGCTGAAATTTACTGTCACTTGTTACTATGGAACATAATCCTCCGAGGGGCTTGTTTGGGGTATCTTCGCCCCGACCAGTAGAGCAAAGAGTTGCTACTCAACCTACTGAAAATGTTTACATTGAAATTCCTTCGGGTGTGATAGAGAAACTGCTAGCTAATCCTTTTACAGGAGATGGAACATTGCATCCCGATTTGCACCTAATCTATGTGGATGAAGTTTGTGGATTATCTAAGCTTGCAGGTATGCCCGATGATGTTGTCAAGAAGAAGGTCTTCCCTTTATCTTTGAAGGGAGAGGCATTGACATGGTTTAGGCTATGTGATGATATGGGATCATGGAACTACAACCGATTGAAATTGGAATTTCATCAGAAGTTTTATCCTATGCATCTTGTTCATCGTGATCGTAATTATATATATAATTTTTGGCCTCGTGAAGGAGAAAGCATCGCTCAAGCTCAGGGGAGGCTTAAGTCAATGTTATATTCATGCCCCAATCATGAGCTCTCAAGAGAAACGATTATTCAAAATTTGTATGCTTGGCTTTCTCTCAACAATCGCTCCATGCTCGATACTTCTTGTACTGGTTCCTTTATGGTGAAGACTATTGAATTCAGATGGGATTTATTGCAAAGAATTAAATGCAACTCTGAAGATTGGGATCTCGACGAAGGTAAGGAGTCAGGTATAACACCTAAGTTTGATTGTCTTAAATCTTTTATGGATACCGATACTTTCCGTGAATTTAGCACTAAATATGGACTTGACTCTGAGATAGTAGCTTCTTTCTGTGAATCATTTGCTACTCATGTTGACCTCCCTAAAGAGAAGTGGTTTAAATATAATCCTCCTACTGAAGTAAAAGTAGTTGCACCTATTAAAGTTGAAGAAAAGACTATCACTTATAATGATCTGTTCCTACTACCTATATTGAGAAACCACCTTTCCCTGTTAGGATAAAGGATCATGCTAAAGCTTCAACTGTGGTTCGTAAGAGTAATACTAAAACACCTACACCACCTGAGCAAATTAAAGTTGAACCTAGTATTACTATGGTTAAAGATCTCTTGGCTGATAATATTGATGGGCATGTTATTTACTTCTGCGATGAAGCTGCTAGAATTGCTAGACCTGATACTAAAAATAAACATAGACCTATTGTAGGCATGCCTGTTATTTCTGTCAAAATAGGAGATCGTTGTTATCATGGCTTATGTGATATGGGTGCTAGTGCTAGTGCAATACTTCATTCCTTATACAAATAAATTATGCATGATATTGCACCCGCTGAGATAGAAGAAATTGATGTTAAAATTAAGCTTGCCAATAGAGATACTATTTCACCAGTTGGGATTGTTAGAGATGTTGAAGTCTTGTGTGGGAAAGTTAAATATCCTGCTGATTTTCTTGTTCTTGGTTCCCCACAAGATAGCTTTTGTCCCATCATATTTGGTAGACCTTTCTTGAATACTGTTAATGCTAAGATAGATTGCGAAAAGGATGTTGTTACTATTGGTTTGGGGGATATGTCTCATGAGTTTAATTTTGCTAAATTTCGTAGACAACCCCATGACAAAGAATTGCCTAGTAAGGATGAAATTATTGGTCTTGCTTCTATTGTTGTGCCTCCTAATGATCCTTTAGAACAATATTTTCTAGACCATGAAAATGATATGTTTATGAATGAAAGAAGGGAGATAGATGAAGTATTCTTTAAACAGGGACCTATTTTGAAACACAACTTGCCTGTTGAAATCCTAGGGGATCCACCACCCAAGGGTGATCCCGTGTTTGAGCTTAAACCCTTACCCGATACTCTTAAATATGCTTATCTTGATGAAAAGAAGATATATCCTATTATTGTTAGTGCTAACCTTTGAGAGCAGGAAGAGGAGAAATTATTGAAAACTCTGAAGAAGCACCATGCTGCTATTGGATATACTCTTGATGATCTTAAGGGCATTAGTCCCACTCTATACCAACACAAAATAAAATTGGAGAAAGACGCCAAACCAGTTATTGATCGCCAATGACGGTTAAATCCTAAGATGAAAGAAGTGGTAAGAAAGGAAATACTAAAGCTCCTGGAGGCAGTTATAATTTATCCCATTGCCGATAGTCAGTGGGTAAGTCCTGTCCATTGTGTCCCTAAGAAGGGAGGTATTACTGTTGTTCCTAATGATAAAGATGAATTGATCCCGCAAAGGATTGTTACAGGTAATAGGATGGTAATTGATTTCTGCAAATTAAATAAAGCTACTAAAAAGGATCATTACCCTTTGCCTTTTATTGATCAAATGCTAGAAAGATTATCTAAACATACACAGTTTTGCTTTATAGCTAGATGGTTACTCTGGTTTCTCTCAAATACCTATGTCAGCAGAGGATCAAGAAAAGACCACTTTTACTTGCCCTTTCGGTACTTTTGATTATAGAATATGCCTTTTGGTTTATGTAATGCACCTGCTACCTTTCAAAGATGCATGATGGCTATATTCTCTGACTTTTGTGAAAAGATTGTTGAGGTTTTCATGGATGATTTATCTATTTATGGATCCTCTTTTGATGATTGCTTGAGCAACCTTGATCGAGTTTTGCAAAGATGCGAAGATACTTGTCTTGTCTTGAATTGGGAGAAGTGCCACTTTATGGTTAATGAAGGCATTGTCTTGGGGCATAAAATTTCTGAAAGAGGTATTGAAGTTGATAAAGCTAAAGTTGATGCTATTGAAAAGATGCCGTGTCCCAAGGACATTAAAGGTATAAGAAGGTTCCTTGGTCATGCCGGTTTTTATAGGAGGTTCATTAAGGACTTCTCTAAAATTTCTAGGCCTCTGACTAATCTCTTACAAAAAGATATTCCTTTTCTCTTCGATGATGATTGTGTAGAAGCATTTGAAATACTTAATAAAGCTTTGATTTCTACACCTATTGTTCAGCCACCTAATTGGAATTTACCCTTTGAAATTATGTGCGATGCTAGTGATTATGTTGTAGGTGCTGTTCTAGGACAAAGAGTTGATAAGAAATTAAAAGTTATTCAATATGCTAGTAAAACTCTAGACAGTGCCCAGAGGAATTATGCTACTACTAAAAAAGAATTTTTAGCAATTGTATTTGCTTATGATAAGTTCAGACCTTACATTGTTGATTCTAAAGTAACTGTTCACACTGATCATGCTGCTACTAAATATCTTATGGAAAAGAAAGATGCTAAACCTAGACTTATTAGATGGTTTCTCTTGCTAAAGAATTTGATTTGCATATTATTGATAGAAAGGGAGCTGAGAACCCTATTGCAGACAACTTGTCTAGGTTAGAGAATGTTCTTGATGACCCATTACCTATTGATGATAGCTTTCCTGATGAACAATTAGCTATCATAAATGCTTCTTGTACTGCTCCATGGTATGCTGATTATGCTAATTACATCGTTGCTAAATTTATACCACCTAGTTTCACATACCAGCAAAATAAAAAGTTTTTCTATGATTTAAGACATTACTTCTAGGATGACCCACACCTTTATAAAGAAGGAGTAGATGGTGTTATTAGACGTTGTGTACCTGAGCATGAACAGGAACAGATCCTATGCAAGTGTCACTCCAAGGCTTATGGAGGACATCACGCTGGAAATAGAACTGCGCATAAGGTATTGCAATCTGGTTTTTATTGGCCTACTCTCTTCAAGGATGCCCGTAAGTTTGTCTTGTCTTGTGACGAATGTCAAAGAATTGGTAATATTAATAGACTTCAAGAAATGCCTATGAACTATTCTCTTGTTATTGAACCATTTGATGTTTGGGGCTTTGATTATATGGGACCTTTTCCTTCCTCTAATGGGTATACACATATTTTCGTTGTTGTTGATTACGTTACTAAGTGGGTAGAAGCTATTCCAATTAGTAGTGTTGATCATAACACCTCTATTAAGATGCTTAAAGAAGTTATTTTTCCGAGGTTTGGAGTCCCTAGATACTTAATGACTGATGGTGGTTCACATTTTATTTATGGTGCTTTTCGTAAAATGATTGCTAAATATGACATTAATCGTAGAATTGCATCTCCATATCACCCACAGTCTAGTGGTCAAGTAGAATTGAGTAATAGAGAGCTTAAATTAATTTTGCAAAAGACTGTTAATAGATCTAGAAAGAATTGGTCCAAGAAACTTGATGATGCATTATGGGCTTATAGAACTGCATATAAAAACCCTATGGGTATGTCTCCATATAAAATGGTTTATGGAAAAGCATGTCACTTACCTCTCGAAAAACTGGAACATAAGGCATATTGGGCCATTAAAGAGCTCAATTATGATTTCAAACTTGCCGGTGAGAAGAGGTTATTTGACATTAGCTTATTTGATGAATGGAGAACCCAAGCCTATGAGAATGCCAAACTGTTTAGAGAGAAAGTTAAAAGATGGCATGACAAGGATACAAAAGCGTGAGTTTAATGTATGTGATTATGTTTTGTTATACAACTCTCCTTTAAGATTTTTTGCAGGAAAACTCCTCTCTAAGTGGGAAGGTCCTTACATTATCGAGGAGGTCTATCGTTCCGGTGCCATAAAAATCAGCAACTTCGAAGGCACAACTCCGAAGGTGGTGAACGGTCAAAGAATCAAACATTATATCTCAGGTAATCCAATAAATGTTGAAACTAATGTTATTGAAACCGTAACCCCAGATGAATACATAAGGGTCACTTTCTAGAACATTTCAGACTCCGAAAAGGAATAGGTATGTGGTACGGTAAGTAAAGTGACTCCAAAACAGTTCTAATAGCAATTTTTCTCCGTTTTGGAATATTTAAGAAAATAGGAAAATAAGAAGTAGTCCGGGAAGGACATGAGGCATCCACGAGGGTGGAGGGCGCGCCCTACCCATCTGGGCACACCCCCCTGCCTCGTGGGCACCTCGTGTGCTCTCAGGACTCTGTTTTCTTGCAAGATACTTCTTTTGTTCGGTAAAAACTCATTATATAATCTCCCGTGGGTTTTGACCACCGTATCACGTAAATATCCTCTGTCTTTGTTTCGAGTTGTTTTCTATCAGAGTTGTCAAGGCCAGGCATCATGTCGTCACCCTCCTCCAACAATGAAGACAACGATGCTTGGCTACTGAAGATAGAGCTGAAGAGAGAAGAACCCGGGGAGATCAACAAGGATGATAGGATCAAGAAGGTCATGGAGGATCAAGCTCCGACGGCAGAAGAAGAAGACATCCTTCAACCTCATCACAACCTTCTTACCCCAACTGAGATTGAATCTTTCAAGATGATTAAGTTAGTTCGCATACAAAACAAGTATCTCACACGTGAAAATATTTTGTTGAAGGATCATATCACCGCACTCAAGGGCATTATCCGCAAACTTGAGGAGCTTTTACGCTCGATGTGCGACTATCCATCATCATCACCACCTTCATCACCTCTGAAGAAAGAGACATAATCACATGGGTATGGGCACTCCCCTTGGCAACTGCCAAGCTTGGGGGAGTTGCCCCGGTATCGTATCATCATCACACTCCTATCTTTACCATTTTTCTTAGTTCGATCCTTTTGGTAATATCTTGATCTAGTAGAATAAAGTTTTGGTATGATTTAGTTTTGAGTTTTTCTTTATGATCCCTCTATGTAATTGAGTCCACGAGCTATATATAATAAAGATTAGTGTTGAGTCAAGGGCTTTGCTATCTTGCTATGATCGTGAGGGAATAAAAGAAAAAGAAAGAATAAAAAGAAATAAAGAGATCATATGGATCTTATGGAGAGTAATGACTTCACATATAAAGAGTATGATGAATAAAAATTGTTCAGAGTTGGCAAACATAGTTTTGGTCATCGTTGCAATTAATAGGAAGTAATAAAGAAAGAGAGGTTTTCACATATAAATATACTATCTTGGACATCTTTTATGATTGTGAGCACTCATTAAAATATGACATGCTAAAGAGTTGATGTTGGACAAGGAAGACAACGTAATGGGTTATGTTTTCTTATATCCGAAATAAAGTATATTGTCATGGATCATCCAACATGTTGAGCTTGCCTTTCCCTCTCATGCTAGCCAAATTCTTTGCACCAAGTAGAGCTACTACTTGTGCTTCCAAATATCCTTAAACCTGGTTTTGCCTTGAGAGTCCACCATATCTACCTATGGATTGAGTAAGATCCTTCAAGTAAGTTGTCATTGTTGCAAGCAATAAAAATTGCTCTCTAAATATGTATGACTTATTAGGGTGGAGAAAATAAGCTTTATATGATCTTGTGATATGGAAGCAATAAAAGTGACGGACTGCATAATAAAGGTCCATATCACAAGTGGCAATATAAAGTGACGTTCTTTTGCATTAAGATTTTGCGCATCCAACCATAAAATCACATGACAACCTCTGCTTCCCTTTGCGAAGGGCCTATCTTTTACTTCTTGTCTTATACATTATGCAAGAGTCAAGGTGATATTCACCTTTCCTTTTTACATTTTATCCTTTAGCAAGCACCTTATGTTGGAAAGATCCTAATATATATATATATATATATATATATATATATATATATATATATATATATATATATATATATATATATATATATATATCCAATTGGATGTAAGTTAGCATGAACTATTACTGTTGACATTACCTTTGAGGTAAAAGGTTTGGAGGCAACACTATAAGCCCCTATCTTTCTCTGTGTCCGATTAAAACTCCATACCCATAAGTATTGCGTGAGTGTCAGCAATTGTGAAAGACTAAATGATAGTTGAGTATGTGGACTTGCTGAAAAGCTCTTATATTGACTCTTTCCCATGTTATGATAAATTGCAATTGCTTCAATGAGTGAGATTATAGTTTGTTAGTCTTCAATGAAGTTTCCGGTTCATACTTGACATTGTGAATAGATTATTACTTTAGCATAAGAAATCATATGACATATATATATATATATATATATATATATATATATATATATATTGTTATAAGAATGATCATGATGCCCTCATGTCCGTATTTTATTTTATCGACACCTCTATCTCTAAACATGTGGACATATTTTTCGATATCGGCTTCCGCCTGAGGACAAGCAAGGTCTAAGCTTGGGGGAGTTGATACGTCCATTTTGCATCATGCTTTTATATCGATATTTATTGCATTATAGGCTTCTATTACACGTTATGTCACAATACTTATGCCTATTCTCTCTTATTTTACAAGGTTTACATGAAGAGGGAGAATGCCAGCAGCTGGGATTCTGGGTTGGAAAAGGAGCAAATATTAGAGACCTATTCTGCACAACTCCAAAAGTCCTGAAACTCCACGAAAGTCATTTTTGGAATTAATAAAAAATACTGAGCGGAAGAAATACCAGAGGGGGGCCACCCACCGACCACGAGGGTGGGGGCGCGCCCTACCCCCTAGGCGCGCCCCCTGCCTCGTGGGCCCCCTGGCAGTCCTCCGGTGACCATCTTCTGCTATATGAAGTCTTTTACCATGGAAAAAATCATAATCAACATTTCGGGATGAAACACCGCTGCCACGGGGCGGAACCTTGGCGGAACCAATCTAGGGCTCCGGCGGAGCTATTCTGCCGGGGAAACATCCCTCCGGGAGGGGGAAGTCATCACCATCAATCCTCTCATTGGGAGGGGGTAAATCTCCATAAACATCTTCACCAGCACCATCTCCTCTCAAACCCTAGTTCATCTCTTGTATCCAATCTTTGTACCAAAACCTCAGATTGGTACTTGTGGGTTGCTAGTAGTGTTGATTACTCCTTGTAGTCGATGCTAGTTAGTTTCTTCGGTGGAAGATCATATGTTCAGATGCTTAACGCATATTAATACCCCTCCGATTATGAACATGAATATGATTTGTGAGTAGTTACGTTTGTTCCCGAGGACATGGGAGAAGTCTTGCTATAAGTAGTCATGTGAATTTGGTATTCGTTCGATATTTTTATGAGGTGTATGTTGTCTCTCCTATAGTGGTGTTATGTGAACGTCGACTACATGACACTTCACCATTGTTTGGGCCTAGAGGAAGGCATTGGGAAGTAATAAGTAGATGATGGGTTGCTAGAGTGACAGAAGCTTAAACCCTAGTTTATGAGTTGCTTGGTAAGGGGCTGATTTGGATCCATATGTTTCATGCTATGGTTAGGTTTACCTTAATATTTCTTTTTGTAGTTGCGGATGCTTCCAATAGGGGTTAATCATAAGTGGGATGCTTGTCCAAGAAAGGGCGGTACCCAAGCGCCGGTCCACCCACATATCAAATTATCAAAATAACGAACACGAATCATATGAGCGTGATGAAAACTAGTTTGACGATAATTCCCATGTGTCCTCGGGAGCGTTTTCCTTCATATAAGAATTTGTCCAGGCTTGTCCTTTTCTACAAAAAGGATTGGGCCACCTTGTTGCACCTTATTTACTTTTGTTGCTTGTTACCCGTTACGAATTACCTTATCACAAAACTATCCTTTACCGATAATTTCAGTTCTTGCAGAGAATACCTTACTGAAAACCGCTTGTCATTTCCTTCTGCTCCTCGTTGGGTTCGACACTCTTACTTATCAAAAGGACTATGATAGATCCCCTACACTTGTGGGTCATTACATACCTAGTTCAATCTCGTTACCGGCAAGTCTCTTTACTCGTTCCGTAGTACTTCATCCCGTAACTAACTCATTAGTCACAATGCTTGCAAGGCTTATAGTGATGAGCATTACCGAGAGGGCCCAGAGATACCTCTCCGAAACATGGAGTGACAAATCTTATTCTCGATCTATGCAAACCCAAAATACACCTTCAGAGACACCTATAGAGCACCTTTATAATCACCCAATAACGTTGTGACATTTGGTAGCACACAAAGTGTTCCTCTGGTATTCGGGAGTTGCATGATCTCATAGTCCGAGGAACATGTATAAGTCATGAAGAGAGCAGTAGCAATGAAACTGTAATGATCATAATGCTAAGCTAATGGATGGGTCATGTCCATCACATCATTCTCCTAATAATGTGACCCCATTCATCAAATGACAACACATGTCTATGGTTAGGAAACATAACCATCTTTGATTAACGAGCTAGTCTAGTAGAGGCATACTAGGGACAATATGTTTTGTCTCTGTATTCACACATGTACTAAGTTTCCGGTTAATACAAGTCTAGGATGAATTATAAACATTTATCATGAAATAAGGAAATAAATAATAACTTTATTATTGCCTCTAGGGCATATTTCCTTCAAGAATCACATATAAATACACTATCATGGAAATCTTTTGTGATTGTGAGCACACATCAAAATATTATATGCCAAAATTGTTGACATTGGATAAGGAAGACAACTTAATGATTTATGTTTGTTCATATTCACATAGAAGTCATACTGTCATAGATCTTTCAACATGTGGTGCTTGCCCCTATCTTTGCTAGCCAAAGATGCCGCACTAAGTAGAGATACTACTTGTGCATCCAAAACCCTTAAACCCAATCTTGTTTGAGAGTCCACCATACATACCTATGGATTGAGTAAGATCCTTCAAGTAAGTTGTCATCGGTGCAAAAAGGGCAATAAAATTGCTTATAAAAATGTGAGATCATTTAGTGTAAGGGAAAATTGAGCGTTGTACGAACTTGTGATGCTGAAGAATAAAAGCGACGGACTGCATAATAAAGGTTGCATACAAACAAAAAGCGCATGGCAACCTCTGCTTCCCTCTGCAAAGGGCCTATCTTTTACTTTCATGTATTTACTTTTATGCAAGAGTCGAAGTTTTTTCTCTCTATTCCTTTTATTTTTCTCCTTTGGCAAGCATCATGTGGTGAGGAAAGATCTAGGCACATATGTCTAGTTGAATATGGGTGGCATAAGTTATTATTGTTGACATCACCCTTGAGGTGAGTGTGTTGGGAGGCGAAACTATAAGCCCCTATCTTTGTTTGTGTCCGGTTGAAATGTTTTGCTCATGTGTACGCGGTTAGTGTTAGCAATCATAGAAGACTAAATGATGGTTGAGTATGTGGACTTGCCTAAAGGCTCCGATACGCAACCCTTTGATGTCTACTACGCATCCTTCTTGTAGACGTTGTTGGGCCTCCAAGTGCAGAGGTTTGTAGGACAGTAGCAAATTTCCCTCAAGTGGATGACCTAAGGTTTATCAATCTGTGGGAGGCGTAGGATGAAGATGGCCTCTCTCAAATAACCCTGCAACCAAATAACAAAGAGTCTCTTGTGTCCCCAACACATCCAATACAATGGTAAATTGTATAGGTGCACTAGTTCGGCAAAGAGATGGTGATACAAGTGCAATATGGATGGTAGATATAGGTTTTTGTAATCTGAAAATATAAAAACAGCAAGGTAACTAATGATAAAAGTGAGCGTAAACGGTATTGCAATGCAAGGAAACAAGGCCTAGGGTTCATACTTTTACTAGTGCAAGTTATCTCAACAATAATAACATAATTAGATCATATAACAATACCTCAACATGCAACAAAGAGTCACTCGAAAGTCACTAATAGCAGAGAACAAACGAAGAGATTATGGTAGGGGTACGAAACCACCTCAAAGTTATCCTTTCTGATCAATCTATTCTAGAGTCCATAGTAAAATAGCACGAAGCTATTCTTTCCGTTCGAACAATCCTAGAGTTTGTACTAGAATAACACCTTAAGACACAAATCAACCAAAACCCTAATGTCACCTAGATACTCCAATGTCACCTCAAGTATCCGTGGGTATGATTATACGATATGCATCACACAATCTCAGATTCATCTATTCAACCAACACAAAGAACTTCAAAGAGTGTCCCAAAGTTTCTACCGGAGAGTCAAGACGAAAACGTGTGCCAACCCCTATGCATAAGCTCATAAGGTCACTGAATCCGCAAGTTGATCACCAAAACATACATCAAGTAGATCACGTAATATCCCATTGTCACCATAGATAAGCACATGCAAGACATATATCAAGTGTTCTCAAATCCTTGAAGACTCAATCCGATAAGATAACTTCAAAGGGAAAACTCAATCCATTACAAGAGAGTAGAGGGGGAGAAACATCATAAGATCCAACTATAATAGCAAAGCTCGTGATACATCAAGATCGTGCCAAATCAAGAACACGAGAGAGAGAGAGAGAGATCAAACACATAGCTACTGATACATACCCTCAGCCCCGAGGGTGAACTACTCCCTCCTTGTCATGGAGAACGCCGGGATGATGAAGATGGCCACCGGTGAAGGATCCCACCTCCGGTATGGTGCTGGAACAGGGTCCCGATTTTTGGTGGCTATAGAGGCTTGCGGCGGCGTAACTCCTGATCTATGGTGCCCTCGGATGTTTTCAGGGTCTATGAGTATATATAGGTGAAAAAGGTCGGTCAGGGGAGCCATGAGGGGCCCACAAGGGTGGGGGCGCGCCTACCCACTTGGGCACGCCTCCCTGCCTCGTGGCCGCCTCGTTGCTTCCTTGACGTCCACTCCAAGTCTCCTGGATTGCTTTTGTTCCAAAAATGACTCTCCTAAAGGTTTCATTCCGTTTGGACTCCGTTTGATATTCCTTTTCTGCGAAACACTGAAATAGGCAAAAAAAACAGAATTTGCACTGGGCCTCCGGTTAATAGGTTAGTCCCAAAAATAAGATAAAAGGGCATAGTAAAGCCCATTAAACATCCAAAATAGATAATATAATAGCATGGAACAATAAAAAATTATTGATACGTTGGAGACGTATCAAGCATCCCCAAGCTTAATTCCTGCTCGTCCTCGAGTGGGTAAATGATAAAAACAGAATTTTTGATGTGGAATGCTACCTAACATATTTATCTTTATTGTGGCAAGAATATTTAGATCCATAAGATTCAAGACAAAAGTTTAATATTGACATAAAAATAATAATACTTCGAGCATACTAACAAAGCAGTTTATGTCTTACCAAAATAACATAGCCAAAGAAAGCTTATCCCTACAAAATCATATAGTTTGGCCATGCTTCATTTTCGTCACACAAAATGCTCCCATCATACACAACCCCGGTTTCAGCCAAGCAATTGGTTCATACTTTTTAACGCGCTTCAGCCTTTTCAACCCTCATGCAATACATGAGCGTAAGCCATGGACATAGCACTATGGGTGGAGTAGAGTATAATGATAGGGATTATGTGAGAAAACAAAAAAGGAGAAAGTCTCACATTGACGCGGCTAATCAATGGGCTATGGAGATGCCCATCAATTGATGTCAATACGAGGAGTAGGGATTGCCATGCAATGGATGCACTAGAGCTATAAATGTACGAAAGCTCATAAAAAGGAACTAAGTGGGTGTGCATCCAACTTGCCTGCTCACGAAGACCTAGGGCATTTTGAGGAAGCCCATCATTGGAATATACAAGCCAAGTTCTATAATGAAAGATTCCCCTAGTATATGAAAGTGAAAAAATAAGAAACTCTCTATCGTGAAGATCATGGTGCTATTTTGAAGCACAAGTGTGGAAAAAGGATAGTAACATTGTCCCTTCTCTCTTTTTCTCTCATTTTTTTATTTTTTTATTTGGGCCTTTTTTCTCTATTTTTATGGCCTCTTTTTTTAATTTTTTTCGTCCGGCGTCTCATCCCGACTTGTGGGGAATCATAGTCTCCATCATCCTTTCCTCACTGGGATAATGCTCTAATAATGAACATCATCACACTTATATTTATTTACAACTCAAGAATTACAACTCAATACTTATGACAAAATATGACTATGTGAATGCCTCCGGCGGTGTACCGGGATATGCAATGAATCAAGAGCGACATGTATGAAAGAATTATAAAGGTGGCTTTGCCACAAATACGATGTCAACTACATGATCATGCAAAGCAATATGACAATGATGGAGCGTGTCATAATAAACGGAACGGTGGAAAGTTGCATGGAAATATATCTCGGAATGGCTATGGGAAATGACATAATAGGTAGGTATTGTGGCTATTTTGAGGAAGATATAAGGAGGTTTATGTGTTATAGAGCGTATCGTATCACGGGGTTTGGATGCCCCGGCGAAGTTTGCACCAACTCACAAGGTGAGAAAGGGCAATGCACGGTACCGTAGAGGCTAGCAAATTGCGGAAGAGTAAGAGTGCGTATAATCCATGGACTCACATTAGTCATAAAGAACTCATATACTTATTGCAAAAGTTTATTAGCCCTCGAAGCAAAGTACTACTACGCATGCTCCTAGGGGAAGGGTTGGTAGGAGTTAACCATCACGCGATCCCGACCTCCACTCATATGGAAGGCAATCAAAGAACACCCCATGCTTCAAATTTGTCACACAAGATTCACCATACGTGCATGCTATGGGACTTGCCAACTTTAACACAAGTATTTCTCAATTTCATAATTACCCAACTAGCATGACTCTAACATTACCACCTTTATATCTCAAAACAATCATAAAGAATCAAACTTATCATAGTATTCAATGCACTTTATATGAAAGTTTTTTATTATATCCCTTTTGGATACCCATCATAATAGGACTAAATTCATAACCAAAGAAGATTACCATGCTGTTTAAGACTCTAAAAATAATATAAGTGAAGCATGAGAGTTCATCTATTTCTTCAAAATAAAACCACCGCCGTGCTCTAAAAGGATATAAGTGAAGCACTGGAGAAAATGACAAACTACTCCAAAAGAAATAAGTGAAGATCAATGAGGAGTCGAATAATTATGCAACTATGTGAAGACTCTCTAACATTTAAGAATTTCAGATCTTGGTATATTATTCAAACAGCAAGCAAAACAAAATAAAACAAAATGACGCTCCAAGCAAAACACATATCATGTGGTGAATAAAAATATAGCTCCAAGTAAAGTTACCGATGAACGGAGACGAAAGAGGGGGTGCCATCCGGGGCATACCCAAGCTTAGGATCTTGGTTGTCCTTGAATATTACCTTGGGGTGCCTTGGTCATTCCCAAGCTTAGGCTCTTGCCACTCCTTATTCCATAGTCCTTCGAATCTTTACCCAAAACTTGAAAACTTCACAACAGAAAACTCGTAATCTCCGTTAGTATAAGAAAATAAATCACCACTTAGGTACTGTTGTGAACTCATTCTAAATTCATATTGGTGTAATATCTACTGTATTCCAACTTCTCTATGGTTCATACCCTCCGATACTACTCATAGATTCATCAAAGTAAGCAAACAACACAATGAAAACAGAATCTGTCAAAAACAGAACAGTCTGTAGTAATTTGTATCATTAGAATACTTCTGTAACTCCAAAAATTCTGAAATAAATTAGTGGACCTGAGGAATTTGTCTATTAATCATATTCAAAAATAATAAACCTAAAATCAGTCTCCAGTAAAAAAATGGCAGCTAATCTTGTGAGCGCAAAAGTTTCTGTTTTTTACAGCAAGATCACAATGACTTCACCCAAGTCTTCCCAAAGGTTCTACTTGGAACAAACAGTAATTAAAATATAAAACCACATCTAAACAGAGGCTAGATGAATTATTTATTACTAAACAGGAGCAAAAGCAAAGGACAAAAATAAAATTGGGTTGCCTCCCAACAAGCGCTATCATTTAACACCCCTAGCTAGGCATGATGATTTCAATGATGCTCACATAAATTATAAGAATTGAAACATAAAGAGAGCATCATGAAGAATATGATTAGCACAATAAGTCTAACCCACTTCCTATGCATAGGGATTTTGTGAGCAAACAACTTATGGGAACAATAATCAACTAGCATAGGAAGGCAAAACAAGCATAATTTTAAAACTTTAAGCACATAGAGAGGGAACTTGATATTATTGCAATTCCTACAAGCATATGTTCCTCCCTCATAATAGTTTTCAGTAGCATCATGAATGGATTCAACAATATAACTATCACATCAAGCATTCTTTTCATGATCTACATGCATAGAACATTTTACTACTCCCCACATAAGCAAAATTATTCTCATTTGGAATAGTGGGAGTATCATAAGAAACTCGAATAATATAAATTGTTTCCACATTAAAAGAGTAATGTTCAGAAAAAGGGTAATCATTATCATGACAAGTTTTATAAATACAATCATTACCACTTTTTATAGCATAAGTTTCATCACAATAATCATCATAAATAGGAGGCATGATATCATCATAATAAATTTGCTCATCAAAACTTGGGAGGCTAAAAATATCATCTACATTAAACATAGCATCCCCAAGCTTGGGACAAACATTACTTGCAGCAAATATATTCTCAATCATGTTATTGTCATCAAACATAGCATCCCCAAGCTTGGGCCTTTTCATATCATAAGCATAATCACTCTCATCATTAATAGTATGGATAGCACCAATAGTATAGCAATTATCATCATCACAATGAGTAATAGGAGCAACATCATTTGGGAGGGATACCTTTCTACCTTTGCTTCTCCGTCTTTTCTTTTTCTTCTTCACATCATGTGTGGGTTTAACCCTCTTTTTTGATCTCCTTATTAATGAGATTGGTTGAATAGAAAGCTCCTCCTTGTTACCTGATTCATCATAAGAAATAGTAGGAGGATATTGGGAAGTCTCTTCCCTTTCATTAGTATTCTCTTCATCCTCTATTTGTTTTCGTTTCTTTATGTAATTGGCAATACAAGGATTTTCAATGCAATTCACCACACAATACATAAACATTTCTTCTAGATAAAAATCAAGAACTTTATCAAGGACAAATTCTGGCATATCCTTAGTTATACGTTTCATTTCTTCATAACCCAAAACCAAACTAAGTTCATTATGATGTGCAAGGGAAATCAAGTCATCACAAATTTTGGACATGATACGATCATGAAACAATTTGCATTGGGTATTTAAATGGCCACGTTCATTGCAAAGTTCACAAGGATGACTAAGAAAATTTAAATTTTCAGCACAAACATCTAGCATTTCTTGCAACCATTTGGTTTCTAAATACTTATGCCTCTTGCAAAATCTATCTTCCCTATTTGGTGTGTACTTGCAAACTCTATGCACTCCAAACAAATTGACATGCTTATAGGAGACATTTTCATCATGACTAGTACAATCATCATTAGTACTATGGATATTCAAGGAATTCATACTAACAAAATTGCAATCATGCTCATCATTCAAATATTTAGTGCCAAACATTCTAATGCATTCTTCTTCTAACATTTTGGCACAATTATCAGAATCCTTATTTTCACGAAAGATATTAAAAAGATGAATCATATGAGGCATCCTCAATTACATTTTTTGTAGTTTTCTTTTATAGACTAAACTAGTGATAAAACAAGAAACAAAAAGATTCGATTGCAAGATCTAAAGATATACCTTCAAGCACTCACCTCCCCGGCAACAACGCAAAAGAGCTTGAAGTCTACTACACAACCTTCTTCTTGTAGACGTTGTTGGGCCTCCAAGTGCAGAGGTTTGTAGGACAGTAGCAAATTTCCCTCAAGTGGATGACCTAAGGTTTATCAATCCATGGGAGGCATAGGATGAAGATGGTCTCTCTCAAACAACCCTGCAACCAAATAACAAAGAGTCTCTTGTGTCCCCAACACAGCCAATACAATGGTAAATTTCATAGGTGCACTAGTTCGGCGAAGAGATGGTGATACAAGTGCAATATGGATGGTAGATATAGGTTCTTGTAATCTGAAAATACAAAAATAGCAACATAACTAATGATAAAAGTGAACGTAAACGGTATTGCAATGCTAGGAAACAACGCCTAGGGTTCATACTTTCACTAGTGCAAGTTCTCTCAACAATAATAACATAATAAGATCATATAACAATCCATCAACATGCAACAAAGAGTCACTACAAAGTCACTAATAGCGGAGAACAAACGAAGAGATTATGGTAGGGTACGAAACCACCTCAAAGTTATCCTTTCTGATCAATCTATTCAAGAGTCCGTAGTAAAATAGCACAAAGCTATTCTTTCCGTTCGAACTATCCTAGAGTTCATACTAGAATAACACCTTAAGACACAAATCAACCAAAACCCTAATGTCACCTAGATACTCCAATGTCACCTCAAGTATCCATGGGTATGATTATACGATATGCATCACACAATCTCAGATTCATCTATTCAACCAACACAAAGAACTTCAAAGAGTGCCCCAAAGTTTCTAACGAAGAGTCAAAGACGAAAACGTGTGCCAACCCCTATGCAAAAGTTCACAAGGTCCCTAAACCCGCAAGTTGACCACCAAAACATACATCAAGTATATCACGTGATATCCCATTGTCACCACAGATAAGCACATGCAAAACATACATCAAGTGTTCTCAAATCCTTAAAGGATCAATCCGATAAGATAACTTCAAAGGGAAAACTCAATCCATTACAAGAGAGTAGAGGGGAAGAAACATCATAAGATCCAACTATAATAGCAAAGCTCGCGATACATCAAGATCGTGCCAAATCAAGAACACGAGAGAGAGAGAGAGAGAGAGAGAGATCAAACACATAGCTACTGATACATACCCTCAGCCCCGAGGGTGAACTACTCCCTCCTCGTCATGGAGAATGCCGGGGTGATGAAGATGGCCACCGGTGAAGGATCCCACCTCTGGTATGGTGCCAGAACAGGGTCCCGATTTTTGGTGGCTACAGAGGCTTGCGGCGGCGGAACTCCCGATCTATGGTGCCCTCGGATGTTTTCAGGGTAAATGAGTGTATGTAGGCAAAAAAAGTCGCTCAGGGGAGCCACGATGGGCCCACGAGGGTGGGGGCGCGCCTACCCCCTGGGCGCACCTCCCTGCCTCGTGGACGCCTTGTTGCTTCCTTGACGTCCACTCCAAGTCTCCTGGATTGCTTTTGTTCCAAAAACGACTCTCTCGAAGGTTTCATTCCGTTTGGACTCCGTTTGATATTCCTTTTCTGCGAAACACTGAAATAGGCAAAAAAAACAGCAATTTGCACTGGGTCTCCGGTTAATAGGTTAGTCCCAAAAATAATATAAAAGTGCATAGTAAAGCCCATTAAACATCCAAAATAGATAATATAATAGCATGGAACAATCAAAAATTATAGATACGTTGGAGACGTATCACCCTTCCTGAAAAGATGATGAATTGAAGTTGCAAAGTTGATTGAGAACATAGTTCGTTGGTTTCCAATAGAGTTTATGATTTATACTTCGATGTTGTGGTGAATTGTCACTTGTTCATAAGAAGTCTATGATAAAAGTGCCATGATAAAAGTTTTATATTAAAGTTTGTTGCTGTTATAGTAAGTCACGTGATGCTGCTATGTCCATATTTTTGTTTTTATCGACACCTCTCTCTCTAAGCATGTGGACATGTTTTCGATTTCGGTTTTCGCTTGAGGACAAGCGAGGTCTAAGCTTGAGGGAGTTGATACGTCCATTTTGCATCATGTTTTACTGTTATTTATGTTGTTTTATGGTATAATAATGCATTTTGGAGTAATTATAATGTCTTTTCCCTCATAATATGCAAGGTATGCACCAAGGGGGAGAATTCTCGCAGCTGGAAATCTGGACCTGAAAAAGCTACGTCAAGCTACCTATTCTGCACAACTCCAAATGAGCTGAAACTCCCCGAGGATTTTTTTACGGAATATTTAATAAATATTAGAGCAAATAAGTACCAAAGGAGGGCGACCAGGTGGTGGGCACAACCCACCTGGGCGCGCTAGGAGGCCCAGGCGCGCCCTGGTGGGTGCTGCCCTCCTCGGCCCACCTCCAATGCCCATCTTCTGGTATAAGTCATTTTGACCTAGAAAAAATAGGGAGATGACATTCGGGACGAAGCGCCGCCGCCTCGAGGCGGAACTTGGGCAGGAGCACTTTTGCCCTCCGATGGAGCGATTCCGCCGGGGGAACTTCCCTCCCGGAGGGGGAAATCATCGTCATCATCACCAACAACAACTCTCCCATCTTGGGGATGGATATCTTCATCAACATCTTCATAGCACCAACTCGTCTCAAACCCTAGTTCATCTCTTGTGTTCAATCTTTCTATCAAAACTATAGATTGGTGCTCGTGGGTGACTAGTAGTGTTGGTTACATCTTGTAGTTGATTACTATATGGTTTATTTGGTGGAAGATTATATGTTCAGATCCATTATGCTATTTAAATACCCCTACGATCTTGAGCATGTTTATCATTTGTGAGTAGTTACTTTCGTTCTTGAGGTCACGGGAGAAATCATGTTGCAAGTAATCATGTGGAGTTGATATGTGTGCGATATTTTGATGGTATGTATGTTGCCATTCTCTTAATGGTGTCATGTGAACGTCGACTACATGACACTTCACCATATTTGGGCCTAAGGGAATGCATGATGGTGCGTTTCGAGAGTGATAGAAGCTTAAACCCCACTTTATGCGCTATTCCGTAAGGTACCAATTGGATCCAAAAGTTTAATGCTATGGTTATAATTTATTCTTAATACTTTTTTCTTAGTTGCGGATGCTTGCGAGAGGGTTAATCATAAGTAGGAGGTTTGTTCAAGTAAGAATAGCACCTAAGCACCGGTCCACCCACATATCAAATTATCAATGTAACGAACACGAATTAAGCCAACATGATGAAAGTGACTAGATGAAATTCCCGTGTACCCTCAAGAACACTTTGCTTATCATAAGAAACCGTTTTGGCCTGTCCTTTGCCTCAAAAGGATTGGGCTACCTTGCTGAACTTTTGTTACTACTATTGTTACTTGCTCGTTACAAATTATCTTGCTACCAAACTACTCCGCTACTTACAATTTTAGCACTTGCACACATTACCTTGCTGAAAACCACTTGTCATTTCCTTCTGCTCCTCGTTGGGTTCGACACTCTTACTTATCAAAAAGAGCTACAATTGATCCCATATACTTCTGGGGTCATCACATGTCATATAAAAGAGCAAAATTGTGCTATTTTTTGTCAAATGTATTTATTTTTTCAACTTGAATTGTAGAAAAGGCCGCTTCATCATATAACACACATTTGGTGCATAGACCTAGGCCTATGCTGCCAAACTTATTGTGAACTGAAATGTGAAAAATATGATACGACCAATAGTGCATCTTTTAAATCAAAACAAGTTCATGACACAACAACCCTCGACGAGCATGGCTCCAACTCTAGTGGTTGCCTTCGACGAGTATGGCTCCAACCTCTCTGTGCCAGTCCCGGAGCTCTTTGCAACCCCCGTGGTGGCAGGGGCTCCCAACGTAGAGGAGGGGGCCCTCCCGCCCTCCTCCCCGGTGGTTGTGGGGACGGATTCTGGTTGTGTGCTGAACGAAGGGAGTGATCTGACGCCTGCTTCGGAGCGTTGCAGCTCGAGTGGCTCTGACAAGCAACCCAAGAAGACGGCGGGGAGGAAGCCAATGCGCAAGATGGCATCCCCCTTGTCCTCTATGCCCGAGGCGGCGCTAGGGGGCGACCTCGGGGCGGCGCTCGTGGCGACTGGGACAGGCGCCAAGGCCAAGCACTCAAAGGGGACTCCGGTGGTGCAATGTGCGCCCAGCATTCGGGCCAAGGCCAAGCTGGGAGAGATGTCTGATACATCTCCATTGTATCTACTTTTCCTAACGCTTTTGCTCTTGTTTTGGACTCTAATTTGCATGATTTGAATGAAACTAACCCGGACTGACGCTGTTTTCAGCAGAACTACCATGGTGTTGTTTTTGTGTAGAAATAAAAGTTCTCAAAATGGAATGAAACTTTCTGGAGAATTATTTTACAACAAAATTACTGGAGCCAATAACCACTAGAGGGGGGCCCTGGTTGAGCATAACCCACTAGGGCGCCCCCCCTCCTGGATATACTATTGGATATACTCTTGATGATCTAAGGGCATTAGTCCCACTCTATGTCAGCACAAGATTAATATGGAACCTGATGCTAAACCCGTTGTTGATCACCAACGTCGGTGAAATCCGAAGATGAAGGAAGCGGTAAGAACGGAAATATTGAAACTTCTGGAAGCAGGTATAATCTATCCTATAGCTGATAGTAGATGGGTAAGTCCTGTTCATTGTGTCCCTAAGAAGGGAGGTATAACTGTTGTTCCCAATGATAAGAATGAACTTATTCCACAAAGAATTGTCACAGGCTATAGAATGGTAATTGATTATAGAAAATTAAACAAAGAAACTATAAAAAGATCGTTACCCTCTTCCTTTTATTGATCAAATGCTAGAAATATTATCTAAGCACACACATTTTCCCTTCCTTGATGGATATTCTGGTTTTTCACAAATACCTGTTTCACAACCTGATCAAGAAAAGACCACTTTTACTTGCCCTTTTGGAACTTATGCTTATAGACGTATTCCTTTTGGTTTATGTAATGCACCTACTACCTTTCAAAGATGTATGACTGCTATATTCTCTGATTTTTGTGAAAAGATTGTTGAGTTTTCATGGATGACTTTTCTGTTTATGGCAAGTCTTTTGATGATTGTTTAAGCAATCTTGATTGAGTTTTTCAGAGATGTGAACAAACAAATCTTGTCTTGAATTGGGAGAAGTGTCACTTTATGTTTAACAAAGGTATTGTTTTGGGACATAAAATTTCTAAAAAAGGCATTGAGGTGGACAAGGCCATGGTTGATGCAATTGAGAAAATACCATGTCCTAAAGATATCAACGGTATTCGTAGTTTCCTTGGTCATGATGGTTTCAGTAGGAGGTTTATCAAAGACTTTTCTAAAATTTCTAGGCCTCTTACAAATCTTTTGCAAAAGGATATTCCTTTTGTGTTTGATGATGATTGTTTGGAAGCCTTCAAAA
Organism: Triticum timopheevii; assembly: GCA_963921465.1. Classification (NCBI taxonomy): domain Eukaryota; kingdom Viridiplantae; phylum Streptophyta; class Magnoliopsida; order Poales; family Poaceae; genus Triticum; species Triticum timopheevii. The sequence continues at coordinate 121,718,941 of OY997271.1, forward strand.
CACTCAAGAAAGCCTTAATTACTGCACCTGTTGTTTAGCCACCTGATTGGAATTTGCCTTTTGAGATTTTGTGTGATGCTAGTGATTACGTCGTTGGTGCTGTTCTAAGACAGAGAGTTGATAAGAAATTAAATGTTATCCATTATGCTAGTAAAACTCTAGACAGTGCTCAACGAAATTATGCTACTACTAAACAAGAATTCTTAGCAATGGTGTTTGCTTGTGATAAATTTAGGTCCTACATTGTTTATTCTAAAGTGATTATTCACACCGATCATGTTGTTATGAAATATCTTACAAAAAAGAAAGATGCTAAACCTAGACTCATTAGGTGGGTTCTTCTCTACAAGAATTTGATTTGCATATCACTGATAGGAAAGGAGCAGAGAACCCTGTAGCTGATAACTTGTCTAGGCTTGAAAATATTCTTGATGACCCACAACCTATTAATGATAGCTTTCCTGATAGACAGTTAGCTGCAATAAATTTTTCTAGCTAGTATACACCTTGGTATGCCGATTATGCTGATTATGCTAATTATATTGTTGCTAAATACATACCACCTAGCTTTACATACCAACAAAAGAAAAAATTCTTCTATGATTTAATACATTACTTTTGGGATGACCTACATCTTTATAAGGAAGGAGTAGATGGTATTATTAGACTTTGTGTACCTGAGCATGAACAAATCCTACGGAAATGTCACTCCGAAGCTTATGGACGACATCACATGGGAGATAGAACCACTCATAAGGTATTGCAATCTGGGTTTTATTGGCCTACTCTCTTCAAGGATGCCCGTAAGTTCGTATTATCTTGTGATGAATGTCAAATAATATGTAATATTGGTAAGCGTCAAGAAACTCCTATGAATTATTCACTTGCTGTTGAACCATTTTATGTTTCGGGATTTGATTTCATGTGACCTTTTCCTTCCTCTAATGGGTATACTCATATTTTGGTTGATGTTGATTATGTTACTAAGTGGGTAAACGCTATTCCAACTAGTAGTTCCGATCACAACACCTCTATTAAATGCTTAAGGAAGTTATTTTCCCAAGGTTTGGAGTCCCTAGATATTTAATGACTGATGGTGGTTCACACTTTATTCATGGTGCTTTCCGTAAAATGCTTGCTAAGTATGATATTAACTATATAATTGCATCACCTTATCATCCTCAGTCTAGTGGTCAAGCTGAACTTAGCAATAGAGAAATAAAATTAATTTTACAAAAGATTGTCATTGGTCTAAGAAACTAGATGATGCACTTTGGGCTTCTAGAACAACATATAAAAATCCTATGGGTATGCCTCCTTATAAAATGGTTTATGGAAAAGCTTGTCATTTGCCTCTTGAGTTAGAACATAAAGCATATTGGGCAATCAAACAACTCAATTATGATTTCAAACTTGCTGGTGAAAAGAGGTTATTTGATATTAGCTCATTAGATGAATGGAGAACCCAAGCTTATGAAAATGCAAAGTTATTCAAAGAAAAAGTTAAAAGATAACATGACAAAAGAATCCAAAAGCGTGAGTTCAAAGTTGGAGAATATGTTCTTTTGTACAACTCTTGTTTCAGATTCTTTGCAGGAAAGCTCCTCTCCGAATGGGAAGGACCCTATGTTATCGAGGAGGTTTATCGATCTAGAGCTATGAAAATAAATAATGCCGAAGGTACTAACCCGAAGGTTGTCAATGGGCAACGAATAAAACATTATATCTCAGGTACGCCCATTAATGCTGAAACTATCCAAACTATGACACCGGAAGAACACATAAAAGAAACCTTCCGAAACACTCCAGAATTGTGAAAAAAGGGAGGTACGTGATACGGTAAGTAAACGGACTCCGAAAAATCTGCAAAAATATTTTTTGTCAGTTTTGGAATATTTAAAGAATTAGGAAAATGATAAACTACCAGGAAAGTGACCCAGGTGGGTTGTGCCCACCTCGGGTACTTTCCGGACTCCGTTTTCCTTCCGTTTTGCTTGTTGCCCAAGATTAAAAAATCTTTATATACCCCCGAACCTGTTGACTCCGTATCACGGAGAAATCTCCTGTTTTTCTTTTCTCGTTGTTTTTCCAACATATCTGAAATTATGTCGTACCAAGACCGGAGGACGAGAGCTATGTTGCAGACTATGTCGCAAACCCCAAGGTCTATGGGGATGTGGAGCACTATAGCTGGACTTCAAAGGAAGAAGAAGACTATGATCCTAAGAGGAAGGAGGAGACGAGCTCAGAGGATGATGAAGTTCCATTGCCCCAACCTGGGGACCTGCACGTTGAATTTAAGAAGTCAAGTCTCCCCAACAAGGCGATGAAGCCTAAGATCCAGTTTATCCCCTTTCGTCTTTTGCAGGAAAATAAGCAAGTTTATGCAAGAAGTTGTTGGAGCCCGAGTGGGAGATCCATGAACTGAAAGATGAGAATTTTGTCCTCAAGCGTAAGCTAAGGAAGAAAGACAAACCTTCTACTTCATCACCACCACCTCCTCCTTCATCACCGAAAGAAAATTGAGTATCGGGTATGGGAACTCCCCTTGGCTTTTGCCAAGCTTGGGGGAGTTGCCCCGGTATCATATCATCTCCACTATCTTTTGCCTTTACTTTTCTTAGTTCGATCCACATTTATCTTTTGCTTTAGATGAATAAAAGTTTAGTTCGATCCTTTCTTTTCGAGAGTTTGCTTAGTGATCTATCTTTGTAATCATGTGCGAGATATATAATAAAGTTTAGTTTGAGTTTCGCTTTCTTTACTTTCTTGTTTCAATAAAAAGAAAGGAAATAAATGAAAAAGATCATATGCTAATCTTATGGTAAGCGATGACATTACACAAGGAAAAATATAAGTAGTAAATTTTATTGTAGATTGACAAACATAGCATTGGTCAATAATGCAACTCATGAAAGAATTAATAAGGGAAGAGAATATTCACATACAAATACACTATCCTGGAAATCTTTTATGATTGTGAGCACCCATCAAAATATTATATGCCAAAATTGTTGACGTTGGACAAGGAAGACAACGTAATGACTTATGTTTGTTCATATTCACATAGAAGTTATATTGTCATAGATCCTTCAACATGTGGTGCTTGCCCCTATCTTTGCTAGCCAAACTTCCGCACTAAGTAGAGATATTGTGCATCCAAAACCCTTAAACCCAAATCTTGTTTGAGAGTCCACCATGCCTACCTATGGATTGAGTAAGATCCTTCAAGTAAGTTGTCATCGGTGTATAAAAGGCAATAAAAATTGCTTCTAAAAGTGTGAGATCATTTAGTGTAAGGGAAAATTGAGCATTGTACGAACTTGTGATGGCGAAGAATAAAAGCGGCAGACTGCATAATAAAGGTTGCCATCATAAGGGACAATATAAGGTGACGTTCTCTTGCACTAAGGGGTTGAGCATACAAGCAAAAAAGCGCATGGCAACCTCTGCTTCCCTCTGCGAAGGGTCTATCTTTTACTTTTATGTATTTACTTTCATGCAAGAGTCAAAGTTTTTTCTCTCTATTCCTTTTTATTTTCTCCATTGGCAAGCATCATGTGGTGAGGACAGATCTAGGCACATATATCCGATTGAATATGAGTAGCATGAGTTATTATTGTTGACATCACCCTTGAGGTGAATACGTTGGGAGGCGGAACTATAAGCCCCTATCTTTCTATGTGTCCGGTTGAAACATTTTGCTCATGTGTACGCGGTGAGTGTTAGCAATCATAGAAGACTAAATGATGGTTGAGTGTGTGGACTTGCCAAAAGGCTCTGATACGTGACCCTTCCTGAAAAGATGATGAATTGTAGCTGCAAATTGACTAAGAACATAGTTTGTTGGTTTCCAATAGAGTTTATGCTTTATACTTTGATTTTGTGATGAATTGTCACTTGTTCATGAGAAGTCTATGATAAAAATCTGTGATAAATGCTTTATGTTAATTTCTTTTGCTGTTATAATAAGTTACATGATGCTTCTATGTCCGTATTTTTGTTTTTATTGACACCTCTCTCTAAGCATGTGGACATGTTTTTTTATTTCGGTTTTCGCATGAGGACAAGCGAGGTCTAAGTTTAGGGGAGTTGATACATCCATTTTGCATAATGTTTTCCTACTTATGTTGTTTTATTGCATAATAATGTTTTTTGGAGTAATTCTAATGCATTTTCTCTCATAATATGCAAGATAAACACAAAAGGGAAGAATTCTGGCAGCTGGAAATGTGGACCTGAAAAAGCTACGTCAGGCTACCTATTCTGCACAACTCCAAATGAGCTGAAACTTCATGAGGATTTTTCATGGAATAAATAAGAAATACTGGAGCAAAAAAGTACTGGAGGGGGCCACCCTGGTGGGTTCTGCTCACCCAGGCCCACCTCCGGTGCGCCCTTTGGTACATAAGTCATTTTGACATAGGAAAAAATCAAGAGAGGACTTTTGGGACGAAGCGCCGCCGTCTCGAGGCGGAACCTGGGCAGGAGCACTTTTGCCCTCCGGGGGAGCGATTTCGCCAGGGAACTTCCCTCCTGAGGAAATTATCGTCATCATCATCACCAACAACTCTCCCGTCTTGGGGAGGGCTATCTTCATCAACATCTTCAACAGCACCATCTCATCTCAAACCCTTGTTCATCTCTTGTGTTCAATCTTTACCGGAACTATATATTGGTGCTTGTGGGTGACTAGTAGTGTTGATTACATCTTGTAGTTGATTAATATATGGTTTATTTGGTGGAAGATTATATGTTTAGATCCATTATGCTATTTAATACCCCTCTGATCTTGAGCATGTTTATCATTTGTGAGTAGTTACTTTTGTTCTTGAGGTCACGGGAGAAATCATGTTGCAAGTAATCATGTGAACTTGATATGTGTTCGATATTTTGATGATATGTATGTTGTGATTCCCTTAGTGGTGTCATGTGAACGTCAATTACATGACACTTCACTATATTTGGGCCTAAGGGAATGCATTGTGGAGTAGTTATTAGATGATGGGGTGCGAGATTGACAGAAGGTTAGACCCTAGTTTATGCGCTATTCCGTAAGGGACCGAATGAATCCAAAAGTTTAATGCCATAATTAGAATTTATTCTTAATACTTTTCTCGTAGTTGCGGATGCTTGCAAGGAGGTTAATCATAAGTAGGAGGTTTGTTCAAGTAAGAACATCACCTAAGCACGGGTCCACCCACATACCAAATTATCAAAGTAGCAAACACGAATTAAGCCAGCATGATGAAAGTGACTGGATGAAATTCCCGTGTACCCTCAAGAACACTTTGCTTATATAGGAAACCGTTTTGGCATGTCCTTTGCCTCAAAATGATTGTGCTACCTTGCTGCACTTTTGTTACTACTGTCATTACTTGCTCGTTACAAATTATCTTGCTATCAAGCTACTCTACTATTTACAATTTCAGCACTTGCAGACATTACCTTATTAAAAACCGCTTGTCATTTCCTTCTGCTCCTCGTTGGGTTCGACACTCTTACTTATCGAAAAGGCTACAATTGACCCCATATACTTGTGGGTCATCACCTGTCTGCCTCACAATTTTTTTGGCCAAATCGCTATACAATAAGCTGACTGAGGGCAACTCGCTGGACATAGCTAGGGGCTATGGAAGGCTGCCCTGCCAATGAAGATTAAGATTTTTTTTTGTGGCAAATGTTTAGAAACCGCCTGCCGACATCAGATAATGTGGCCAAACACAATGGCCCGACCGAGGGGTCTTGTGCCGTTTGCAGACTAGGGGAGGATGCGAACCATGTCTTCTTTCGTTGCTTCCTAGCTAGGTTTGCGTGGAGTGTCGTTAAAGAGTTCCATCAGAACTGGAATCCCCTCTCGGGAAGGGGCTTGCTTTCCTTGCTGCAATCCCGGCGGGGTGCGAACACAAGGATTGTTTGGCGTTGCGTAGTTGCGCTTTTGTGGTCTTTATGGACGACCCGGGACAAAATTGCGATTGAGAAGAAATTCCCCGCTCATCCAGCTGATATTATTTTTAAATGTCATCTCTTTTTACAGATGTGGACACCGTTGGAGAAGCAGCGCAATGTTGAGCGCATGCTGGAGATCATGAAGAAGATTAAAAGCACCCTAACGTTGGCTCGGCAAACCACATCGACAGATTGAGCTTTTGGAGTCTTGTCCGTGACGGAAGGATAGGCATTTTGACCATCTAGTTTTATTTCGTTGTGCCTGTGCTTCCGGTTATTTAGAACTTGACGCGTATTTAGACAGTGATGTTTCGTATTTTTTGGTTGTGTGGATCTGTAAGCTTAAGAACCTTGTTGAATGCTGCCTGATGGCTTTATTAATTTAAAACCGAACATTTCTAGCGTCTTGGTTAAAGAAAAATGACACAGCAACCCCACCCATATATGGTCGGTGACTACATAGTTTTGTCTGTAATCAAATCAAAATTCTGAGAAACACTGCTTGTCCCTTCAACAAGAACCATTCCGATGACAAGATCACACGAGTCCATGAGTGCTCCGAGTCACCTCCACTCCAGAAGCTCCTTTAATCGCCCGCCTCAGTCACCTGGCCGAAAACAATGGATAGATTACTGAGCCCCTCCGCCACGTGCCTCAACCGCCCGCCACCTCCTCTCCACACGTGTCCCGGCGCGAGCCAACCTCGCGCCTACTTAACCACTCGCCGTGACCGCTTCCTCCTCATCACGCTCGGGAATTCACCAGACGCGCGAGAACCTCCGATCGAAGCAATAATCGAGCCGAGTTAGGATCCATAACCCATCATCCATGGCCACCGCCACCCAGGACCAAGGCCTCACCCGCCGCGCCGTTGGGGACGTGGACACGACGCCGGCGAGGATGCCCGGTTCCGGCGCCCGCAACACCAGCCGGGACCCGAAGAAGAAGCTGGGCCGCGCCAAGCGGGGCCTCCGGTCGCTCGCGGCCGCCGTGACGGTCTCCGCCGCGCTCACCGCGGCCGCCTTCTACGCCTCAGGCGCCGGCTCGTCGTCGGGGACGACCAAGGCGCCGTCGGCGGCGATGGTGGCGATCGCGCGGGCAGGGTCGGTGGCCGCGGAGGCCGTGATGGCGCTGGCGGCGTGGATGGTGTGGGCGGAGGGCGGGCTCCACGGGCGGCCCGGCGCGACGCTGGCGCCGTTCGCGGCGCAGCTCCTGGCGGCCGCGGCGTGGCCGGCTCTGGCGCTCAGGCTCGGGGCCGGGTGGGCCGGGATGGCGTGCTGCGCCGCCATGGCCGCCGGCGCCGCCGCGTGCGTCCGCGGGTTCGGCGGCGTGAACCCTGTCGCCGGCGACCTCGCCAAGCCGTGCGTCGCCTGGGCCGTGCTCCTCGCCGTGATGAACTACAAGATGCTGTAGAAGGGAGGAGAGATAGTCAGAGAGGCCTTGCGAGTTGTCGCGTGGTGACCACGTCGGGTGGCGAGTTTGTGTATGTACACTACACAGTACACGCGCGCGTCGTTTCTTATATCTCGTCGCAAAATACTGCTATCTTTTTGTGTATTACTGTTGTTTAATACGTACAATCTACAATGTACTTACTATGTACACGTACGAAGTATGACCGTGTTTATGTTGTGCTCAAATGTTCGGTTTTTCTTTTTCAATTAGCTGCTTTTAATTTGACTAGGGAAGTATGGCCCCGAATACACACTTCTATAAACCAGATCGTCCACGTCGGTTCGATCAGGTGAAGAGTCCCAGATAGAATCGGAGTTGAGTTGGTTCAAATTCTGTTCTGAGAGTCAGCGCGTGTTAGTTCGTAATAAAGCAGACTGCGTCTCAGATCGATTAAACCCCTCTTGGAAATCGGCGATGTTCTTGGCCCAAGGGTTTTGAGCGGAGCAATGTCAGGAGCCTATTGTGTACATGGGCTTGCAACCTTCGGCCATTACACGGGCCGGCCCATCTGCGAATCACCCAACGCTACATACTACAAATTCCTGGGAGAAGGCAACGAGCAAAGTATCCGGGCTTGGATCAGGCAAAGGCAACGGCGGCTCTCTCCTTACTCTTATCTTCTCCTATCTTCCTTCTCCCTCCTTCCCCAAATTCATGTATCTGAACTCGAATCATCTGTAATGGAGTAATTCGCGCGCGGAACCTAACATTGTGGTATCAGAGCCTCCCTCCACGCTTCTGGCTCCCGAGTTCGTCCACTTTATGCCCAATTTTTTTTCCAGTTCATCATCCCCTACCACCACCATGCATCCGGAGCTGAGGGCCTACCTGGACGACTATCACGCGCGGAGCATGGCGCGCTACGACGCCGTGGACAAGCAGCTCGAGTTAATGTTGAAGATCTTCACGGACGTCTCGCCCCCGCAGCCGGCGTGCCCAATGGGCACGGCAGCCGATGGCGGCCTCGCCAACGACGCCAGAGCCTCGGCGATCGTCCCCGACGTCTTCTCCACCACCAACCAGGCCCAGGAGAAGCCCGCGGTCACCCATGACACAACCTCGGTTTGCATCGCAATGGCGCCCATCACCTGTTCGATGGATTGCTCGACCCAGGTCGACGCCATCATCAATGTCGATGAGGTCCAGGACACCGTCACCACCGTCTACTCCGAGCACGCGGTCAACCTCAGCCAGAAGGAGGTCGTGCAGCTCATGTCGGTGCAGGCAACGCCCTCCATCGGCATTGGCACCTCGCCCTTCACTGAGGTCGTCTCCTCTGTGGCAACCACCACTGACGTCGACCCCAAGGCCGATGTGCAGGATCTCGGCGCCCTATCTGTCAACACCTTTCCCCCAGCAGCGAGCAAGTTGGACCACGGCTTCGCCTTCTTCGTCTCCAGTAACCTTACTGCACTGGCGCCAACCAAGTGCTCGGCAGAACCCCCCCACCCCCCCCCCCCCCCCCCCCCCCGCGCCCATGAGAGCGACCGGGTGAAGCTTCTGTTCATCACCGCCAATGCCCTTCTGCGGTTGGTTTCCCCGATGACCAGCCAGGCGTACCATGGCGACGTCATCGACCCCATCAACACTGCTGCCCCGACATCCACCTGTCTGATCGCAGTGCTTGACGCCTTGTGCACCGAGCGCATGCGTCCAGCTTACACCGAGCAACAACAATGGCCGCCCCCTGTTCAAGTGCAGATTATTGTGAATAACGCTGCCCTGTTCCATGGCTTAGCTAGACACTGCGTCTATGGTGACTCTGCATACATGTGGTGGCCACCAGACCACCAGCTCGGGATGAGGAATGAATTGCAAGCACTGTTATCTTCTAGTGCACATGCTATTGTGGTTGTGCATCTGTTTCAGAGCGTGAAGAACCCTGGTATTTTGAGCGCAGAACCGTCAAGCTAAAATGATCTTCAGTTAATGCAGTTCAAACAAAAGCAGTATTCACCAGATCGTGCAGTATATAATGCAGAGTTGCAGAGTACCGGGAGTCGTCTGCAAAACGCAATCCAGCTCTGGGCATTGGATATCTCTGCAGGTTTCAGTATGGCCGGGTTGGAGGAAATCTCTTGCCATGAAATATTTGCTATAAATACATGTTATCTGATTCCTTGTATGTCCAGACCATGCCCATGGCCGTCGTTTGATTGCTTTCATGAAGGCGCACAACTGAGGTACACATGGCCGAAAATTGCTTCTGTGATGCATCATTTTGCTGGTTCTCTGCATTCTCCGACAGAATCCTTGAGATGTCACCAAAGTGTGCACCGGAAACTACTATGTTCATCATCTTCAAGCAATTGCCAAGAAGTGCATCTATGGTCAGAGCTTCTGGAAGTGGAATTTCAGTCTGGTGCTCCTGGTTCTAGTGATCCCAGTCTCATGAGAAAATCCTGGTGGTGCTTGCAAAGTGCACATCAGAAACCATGTTCAGGTACATGTCGCCAACCACATGAAGTTTCAGGGTTCTGTGTTTGGCTAGTTTGGTTGCAATTCAAAGATGTGGGTTCCCCTCTTGTTTCTTATTGTCAGTCGAATTCCATGGAAGAGTCTTTCTGCTGTTTGTCGAGTGCGAAGTTGCAGTTTGGGCGCCCTCCGGATCGGGTAATAGCAGATGTTAATCTGTCTAAACAAGCAAGTTTCAGTCTAGCAGTGGTACAGGAAAGATATTGCATTGGAACCCTTCTTGCACATGCAGGTTATCTTACCTGTTTCAGGCCAGCAGCCATTTCTTATCTAGACTATATAGTGCACTCACAGAGAGGGATTTGGTTGCTTCCGATTGATCTTGAGCAGTGCATTGAGACAATTTCTTATGGAATAAAAGCAGGGCTGCACCCTTTATGCGTGAGTGCTAGCAGCACATTGATGGTGTTGCAGCTTGAGTGGCCATTCATTCCATGTACAAATATTCTAGTGGCAAACCTTCGAGCATATCCGAATTCTTGTGAAGTCAATACCTCTCGGGATTATAGTAATCAGCATTCCTTTGTTCAGTTTGGAAATTTATGGCCTACTGAAAGTGGAGCAGAGATATTGGATCACAGGTGGTCTGCACATGTGTCTAGTGTTTTTCGTCAACATTGGGATCCAGGTGACGAGCAACAGTATTCATAGGACACTTCTCAATATTATGGTGATATCTTGGCCCTTATGGCATGTCTGATGGTACAACATATTCACAGTCAGATTCTAATGGCGATGGTTATCAGCAATAGTGCACTGGCCATGAGCGGCTTCATCGTCAACAAGTGCCGCCTCAGCTTCGACCACAATTATGATGACAATGGCTACATCCTCGGTCGCGGTGTCATCGCCTTCGTCGTTGTCTTCGCGCAAGGCTTGGTCGGCCACAAGTACTACTTTGGCTTCGACTGTGACGGCTACTCCTCCGCTGCCTTCTTCACCAAGGTTTCCATCAACCGCAATACCTACTTCAATCGGGTATCCATTGAGCATGACTACTACAACCTCAGGACCGACTGCTTCTCTGAGCTTGTCCAAATCGACCTCAACCATGGCTGCTACCGCGACAACTACCATGGCGACCCCGGCATGATTAAAGATCTTCAAGCACCATGGGATCCTGACAGACTCTTTGTGATAGCGGCTTGGGGGCAAGCCGCATTTCAAGAAGGGAGGGATGTCAGGAGCCTATTGTGTACATGGGCTTGCAACCTTCGGCCATTACACGGGCCCGCCCATCTGCAAACCACCCAACTCTACATACTACAAATTCCTGGGAGGAGGCAACGAGCAAAGTATCCGGGCTTGGATCAGGCAAAGGCAACGGCGGCTCTCTCCTTACCCTTATCTTCTCCTATCTGCTGTTCTTCCTCCTCCCTCCTTCCCCAAATTCATGTATCTGAACTCGAATCATCTGTAATGGAGTAATTCGCGCGCGGAACCTAACAAGCAAGTAGCGACGGGCGGTGGCCACGAGAGCACGCGACGAGCAGCGGCGCAGCAGACCAGGCGTCCACACGACATACGGCGGCGGCAGATCAGAGACGGGCGCGCTGAGGTCAACACGCGGCGGCGCGTCAGCACCGTAGCCACCTACAGCAGCAGGCAGCGCAATCTCCGGCAGCTGGCAAGCCAGTGAGTGCCTTGTTTTGCTCTCGTTCGGTTCGTCGGGTTGATTGATTCGCTAGCTTTGTAAGCACTGCCAATTTTGTCTAAATTTCTTCTGCTTACTCGATTTTTTGGGGGGTGACAATTGTTTAGTGAGCAAAAGCGAGCTAAGGGGGGACACATCTAGATGTGTTAACTCACATTTAACCTGTCACATCTAACCTGATGTCCACTATGTTTGTGTTCTATTTTTTTTGTTCAAGCTTTTTTCTTGTTGCTGCATTATATATTTGCCGGAGGTTAGATGTGACATCCTTAAAAACATTTAAATGTGCATTAGACATACTGATCAGACCACAACCAAAATGAAAATCAGTTTAAATGTGACATAATTATGTCACATCGTCCTTTTCTGTCTTCCTCGAGCACATGAGCAAATCCAAAAGCGTCGGGGCCATCTTTGATATCTTCATAATCGGTAGGGACGGCAAACCACCTACGTGGGTCATATCGAACGTATCTAGGACACTCCAAACCTTTGAAATCAATGGAGATGAAGACCACGACGACTGCTGGCGTTGGAGTCAGTTCGTCAAGGAAACTATTTTGGACGAAGAATACTTAACAGAGAGACACTTCACAATTGTATGTACCATCATGATCATCGATGACAGTCCCATTACCGTCCCGCCTCCAGACATAGGAATCCATATTGGCCGTCTGCTAGATCATGCTGACGGGACAGACGTGTCATTCGTTGTCGACGATGAGACATTCCGTGCACACCGAGCGGTGCTTGCTGCCCGCTCACCGGTCTTTAGAGCAGAGCTCTTCGGTTCCATGTCTGAGGCTACAATGTCATCCATCGCCTGCAAACATTCAAAGCTACACTTCTGTTTCAGTACAACCCCCTAAACACATCAACGGATGAGATCTCTCCATATCTCTTCATAATAAAGGGTAGGATGGTCCTTTTACATTTTTTTAAGAAAGGATAGTCTTTTTGCAAAATACAATTTTGTACACAGCCGCATACCTTGGAGGCCAACTGGGCCGGCCCAGCAGCGAACATTCTCTCTCTGTAATCTTTGTAGTAGTGAAACAGTAATAGTGGAAAATCCAAAAATACATTTAACCTGTCACATCTAACCTGATGTCCACTATGTTTGTGTTCTATTTTTTTGTTCAAGCTTTTTTCTTGTTGCTGCATTATATATTTGCCGGAGGTTAGATGTGACATCCTTAAAAACATTTAAATGTGCATTAGACAAACTGAACAGACCACAACCAAAATGGAAATCAGTTTAAATGTGACATAATTATGTCACATCATCCTTTTCTGTCTTCCTCGAGCACATGAGCAAATCCAAAAGCGTCGGGGCCATCTTTGATATCTTCATAATCGGTAGGGACGGCAAACCACCTACGTGGGTCATATCGAACGTATCTAGGACACTCCAAACCTTTGAAATCAATGGAGATGAAGACCACGACGACTGCTGGCGTTGGAGTCAGTTCGTCAAGGAAACTATTTTGGACGAAGAATACTTAACAGAGAGACACTTCACAATTGTATGTACCATCATGATCATCGATGACAGTCCCATTACCGTCCCGCCTCCAGACATAGGAACCCATATTGGCCGTCTGCTAGATCATGCTGACGGGACAGACGTGTCAGTCGTTGTCGACGATGAGACATTCCGTGCACACCGAGCGGTGCTTGCTGCCCGCTCACTGGTACGGTCTTTAGAGCAGAGCTCTTCGGTTCCATGTCTGAGGCTACAATGTCATCCATCGCCTGCAAACATTCAAAGCTACACTTCTGTTTCGGTACAACCCCCTAAACACATCAACGGATGAGATCTCTCCATATCTCTTCATAATAAAGGGTAGGATGGTCCTTTTACATTTTTTTAAAAAAGGATAGTCTTTTTGCAAAATACAATTTTGTACACAGCCGCATACCTTGGAGGCCAACTGGGCCGGCCCAGTAGCGAACATTCTCTCTCTGTAATCTCTATAGTAGTGGAACAGTAATAGTGGAAAATCCAAAAATACATTTAACCTGTCACATCTAACCTGATGTCCACTATGTTTGTGTTCTATTTTTTTGTTCAAGCTTTTTTCTTGTTGCTGCATTATATATTTGCCGGAGGTTAGATGTGACATCCTTAAAAACATTTAAATGTGCATTAGACAAACTGAACAGACCACAGCCAAAATGGAAATCAGTTTAAATGTGACATAATTATGTCACATCGTCCTTTTCTGTCTTCCTCGAGCACATGAGCAAATCCAAAAGCGTCGGGGCCATCTTTGATATCTTCATAATCGGTAGGGACGGCAAACCACCTACGTGGGTCATATCGAACGTATCTAGGACACTCCAAACCTTTGAAATCAATGAAGATGAAGACCACGACGACTGCTGGCGTTGGAGTCAGTTCGTCAAGGAAACTATTTTGGACGAAGAATACTTAACAGAGAGACACTTCACAATTGTATGTACCATCATGATCATCGATGACAGTCCCATTACCGTCCCGCCTCCAGACAAAGGAACCCATATTGGCCGTCTGCTAGATCATGCTGACGGGACAGACGTGTCATTCGTTGTCGACGATGAGACATTCCGTGCACACCGAGCGGTGCTTGCTGCCCGCTCACCGGTACGGTCTTTAGAGCAGAGCTCTTCGGTTCCATGTCTGAGGCTACAATGTGTGACGCCCGGATAGTTAAGCTACAGTGAACATCCGCTAATGATGCCACGTCACCTCGGATTACTGTTGATAAACTCGCGCCAGTTCGAAACCCAGTTCAAACTTTAAAAATCAAGCAAACAATAAAAGTTTTCAAATTTTAAAACTAAAAATAAAAGAAACTACAAATAAAAAGAGACAAGAAAATATAAAAACAGAAAACAAAACTAACAAAGAGCAAAAAAAGAAATAGAAGAACTCCCCCCCCCCCCCCTCACTGGGCCACGGCCCAGCTGGCCTCTGGACCCACTAGGCCGGTCCAGTCGGCCCAGCCGCCGCCCGACCTAACCCTAGATGACCGAACACCCCCACGTCCCTCGTTCCCCACTTCCCCCACTCCCCTCGCTCTGGATCTGGATCGGGAGAAGCCCGAAGCCGCCCGCCGCCGCCCCGGTGCACGTCCCCGTCGCCCCCGACGCCCCTGGCGCCGCCACCCGTCGCCCGAAGCCGTCCCCGGCGCCACCGTCCTCCTCCCCGACGCCGTCGCCCGTTGCCGCCTAGAGACCACGCCGCCCCGGACCGCGTCGCCGGACTGCCTCCTCGACGCCGTCGTCTCCGCCCTCCTCCTCAACACCCGCTGCCCTAGACCCTACTTCTCAATGTGAGCACGCGCGCGCCCCTCCTTTCTCCCCTGTCTCGCCACAGCCGCGCCGGCCTCGTGTCGTGCGCGCCGACCCGCGCCCCGTGGCCACGTCCTCGGTCATCGCTGTCAGCCCCCGCGTCCGTCCGCCCTTGCTCACCGCGGCCCGCAACTGCCATTGCTGCACTCCACGGCCGCCGCCTCTGCCACCTCGCCCGCGGCCACGCTGACCTCCCTCCCGCGCCCTTTTTCGTGTGCGCCGCTCGCTCCCTTGGCCGCACCCGTCGTGCCAACGCCGGCGCCCCGCTACGCCCCGGATGGCCTGGGCGAGCGCCTTGGCAGGCTGGCGCCCGCACGCCCGCGCCCGTAACCCGACGCCCGATAGGCCTCTGGCCACTGACTGCTGGGGCCCAGCCCCAGTAAAACGAAAAAAGACTTAAAATTAATAATAAAATAAATAAATAATATTAATTAATTAAAGAATTAATTAACCTAATTAATTCTGTTAACTAACTATTAAACCAAATTAACCTGCTAATTAATTAGACTAAACAGTTAGTTAGTTAGTTAGGCAATGACATGCGGACCCCCATGTCAGGTTGACCAGGTCAACTGCTGACGTCATGATGACGACAGCAAACACTGTTTTGGATAATGTTGGATTTAAATAATTAATTAAATTCTAGAAATTAATAAAATCTTTAGAAAATCATATCTTTTAATCCGTAACT
Organism: Triticum timopheevii; assembly: GCA_963921465.1. Taxonomy (NCBI): domain Eukaryota; kingdom Viridiplantae; phylum Streptophyta; class Magnoliopsida; order Poales; family Poaceae; genus Triticum; species Triticum timopheevii. Next base: position 121,734,501 of record OY997271.1, read on the forward strand.
CGGATTAAAATATTCTCAACATGAAAGTTGCTCAGAACGAAGAGACGAACCCGGATACGCAGCCCGTTCATCCGCCACGCATCCCTAACCTATCGAACTCGCAACTTTCCCCCTCCGGCTCCTTTGCCCGAAAACACGAAACACCGGGGATACTTTCCCGGTTGTTTCCCCCCTTCACCGGTATCACCTCATACCGCGTTAGGGCACCCCTAGTACCGATACTTGTCATGTCATGCATTGCTATGCATCTACTTGCTTAAATATTTATTGTTTCTCCCCCCTCTTCTCTCGCTAGACCCCGAGACCGACGCTGCTGCTGCCCAGTTCGACTACGGAGTTGACGACCCCTCCTTCTTGCCAGAGCAATCAGGCAAGCCCCCCCCCCCCTTGATCACCAGATATTGCCTATTCTCCTCTATACTGCTTGCATTAGAGTAGTGTAGCATGTTACTGCTTTCCGTTAATCCTATTCTGATGCATAACCTGACATTGTTGCTACATCTGTTGATACCTTACCTGCAATCCTAAATACTTAGTATAGGATGCTAGTTTATCATCATTGGCCCTACATTCTTGTCAGTCTGCCTTGCTATACTATTGGGCCGTGATCACTCGGGAGGTGATCACGGGTATATACTATACATACATACAGATTACAGATGGTGACTAAAGTCGGGTCCGCTCGAAGAGTACCCGCGAGTGATTCACGGATTGGGGGCTGAAAGGACCTTTGTCCCGACGGCCCTCTGTGTGGATCTTTGTGGCGGAGCGACAGGGTAGGTTGAGACCGCCTAGGTGAGAGGTGGGCCTGGCCCTGGTCGGCGTCCGTGGTTGCTTCATAATAACACGCTTAACGAGATCTTGGTATTTGATCTGAGTCTGGCCATTTGGTCTATACGCACTAACCATCTACGCAGGAGTAGTTATGGGTATCCCGGCGTCGTGGTATCAGCCGAAGCCTTCATGACGTCAGCGACTGAGTGGCGCGCGCCGGATTGGACTGGAACGCCACTAGGCTAGGTCTGCTTCCGGCCGCGTACACAACATGCAGGTGTGCAAAGGGCGATGGGCCCAGACCCCTGCGCCATAGGAGTTAGACCGGCGTGCTGACCTCTCTGTTGTGCCTAGGTGGGGCTGCGACGTGTTGATCTTCCGAGGCCGGGCATGACCCAGAAAAGTGTGTCCGGCCAAATGAGATCAAGCGTGTTGGGTTATGTGGTGCACCCCTGCAGGAAAGTTAATCTATTCGAATAGCCGTGTCCCTCGATAAAAGGACGACCCGGAGTTGTACCTTGACCTTATGACAACTAGAACCGAATACTTAATAAAACACACCCTTCCAAGTGCCAGATACAACCCGGTGATCGCTCTCTAACAGGGCGACGAGGAGAGGATCGCCGAGTAGGATTATGCTATGCGATGCTACTGGAGATGCTACTTGGAGATGCTACTTGGAGGACTTCAATCTACCCTCTTCTACATGCTGCAAGACGGAGGCTGCCAGAAGCGTAGTCTTCGACAGGATTAGCTATCCCCCTCTTATTCTGGCATTCTGCAGTTCAGTCCACCGATATGGCCCTTTACACATATACCCATGCATATGTAGTGTAGATCCTTGCTTGCGAGTACTTTGGATGAGTACTCACGGTTGCTTTCTCCCCCCTTTCCCCCTTTCCTTTCTTTCTGGTTGTCGCAACCAGATGCTGGAGCCCAGGAGCCAAATGCCACCGTCGACGACGACTACTACACTGGAGGTGCTTACTACTACGTGCAGGCTGCTGACGACGACCATGAGTAGTTTAGGATGATCCCAGGCAGGAGGCCTGCGCCTCTTTCGATCTGTATCCCAGTTTGTGCTAGCCTTCTTAAGGCAAACTTGTTTAACTTATGTCTGTACTCAGATATTGTTGCTTCCGCTGACTCGTCTATGATCGAGCACTTGTATTCGAGCCCTCGAGGCCCCTGGCTTGTATTATGATGCTTGTATGACTTATTTATGTTTTAGAGTTGTGTTGTGATATCTTCCCGTGAGTCCCTGATCTTGATCATACACATTTGCGTGCATGATTAGTGTACGATTGAATCGGGGGCGTCACACAATGTCATCCATCGCCTGCAAACATTCAAAGCTACACTTCTGTTTCGGTACAACCCCCTAAACACATCAACGGATGAGATCTCTCCATATCTCTTCATAATAAAGGGTAGGATGGTCCTTTTACATTTTTTTTAAGAAAGGATAGTCTTTTTGCAAATACAATTTTGTACACAGCCGCATACCTTGGAGGCCAACTGGGCCGGCCCAGCAGCGAACATTCTCTCTTTGTAATCTCTGTAGTAGTGAAACAGTAATAGTGGAAAATCCAAAAATACATTTAACCTGTCACATCTAACCTGATGTCCACTATGTTTGTGTTTTATTTTTTTGTTCAAGCTTTTTTCTTGTTGCTGCATTATATATTTGCCGGAGGTTAGATGTGACATCCTTAAAAACATTTAAATGTGCATTAGACAAACTGAACAGACCACAACCAAAATGGAAATCAGTTTAAATGTGACATAATTATGTCACATCGTCCTTTTCTGTCTTCCTCGAGCACATGAGCAAATCCAAAAGCGTCGGGGCCATCTTTGATATCTTCATAATCGGTAGGGACGGCAAACCACCTACGTGGGTCATATCGAACGTATCTAGGACACTCCAAACCTTTGAAATCAATGGAGATGAAGACCACGATGACTGCTGGCGTTGGAGTCAGTTCGTCAAGGAAACTATTTTGGACGAAGAATACTTAACAGAGAGACACTTCACAATTGTATGTACCATCATGATCATCGATGACAGTCCCATTACCGTCCCGCCTCCAGACATAGGAACCCATATTGGCCGTCTGCTAGATCATGCTGACGGGACAGACGTGTCATTCGTTGTCGACGATGAGACATTCCGTGCACACCGAGCGATGCTTGCTGCCCGCTCACCGGTACGGTCTTTAGAGCAGAGCTCTTCGGTTCCATGTCTGAGGCTACAATGTCATCCATCGCCTGCAAACATTCAAAGCTACACTTCTGTTTCGGTACAACCCCCTAAACACATCAACGGATGAGATCTCTCCATATCTCTTCATAATAAAGGGTAGGATGGTCCTTTTACATTTTTTTTAAGAAAGGATAGTCTTTTTGCAAATACAATTTTGTACACAGCCGCATACCTTGGAGGCCAACTGGGCCGGCCCAGCAGCGAACATTCTCTCTCTATAATCTCTGTAGTAGTGAAACAGTAATAGTGGAAAATCCAAAAATACATTTAACCTGTCACATCTAACCTGATGTCCACTATGTTTGTGTTCTATTTTTTTGTTCAAGCTTTTTTCTTGTTGCTGCATTATATATTTGCCGGAGGTTAGATGTGACATCCTTAAAAACATTTAAATGTGCATTAGACAAACTGAACAGACCACAACCAAAATGGAAATCAGTTTAAATGTGACATAATTATGTCACATCGTCCTTTTCTGTCTTCCTCGAGCACGTGAGCAAATCCAAAAGCGTCGGGGCCATCTTTGATATCTTCATAATCGGTAGGGACGGCAAACCACCTACGTGGGTCATATCGAACGTATCTAGGACACTCCAAACCTTTGAAATCAATGGAGATGAAGACCACGACGACTGCTGGCGTTGGAGTCAGTTCGTCAAGGAAACTATTTTGGACGAAGAATACTTAACAGAGAGACACTTCACAATTGTATGTACCATCATGATCATCGATGACAGTCCCATTACCGTCCCGCCTCCAGACATAGGAACCCATATTGGCCGTGTGCTAGATCATGCTGACGGGACAGACATGTCATTCGTTGTCGACGATGAGACATTCCGTGCACACCGAGCGGTGCTTGCTGCCCGCTCACCGGTCTTTAGAGCAGAGCTCTTCGGTTCCATGTCTGAGACTACAATGTCATCCATCGCCTGCAAACATTCAAAGCTACACTTCTGTTTCGGTACAACCCCCTAAACACATCAACGAATGAGATCTCTCCATATCTCTTCATAATAAAGGGTATGATGGTCCTTTTACATTTTTTTTAAGAAAGGATAGTCTTTTTGCAAAATACAATTTTGTACACAGCCGCATACCTTGGAGGCCAACTGCAAACATTCAAAGCTACACTTCTGTTTCGGTACAACCCCCTAAACATATCAACGAATGAGATCTCTTCATATCTCTTCATAATAAAGGGTAGGATGGTCTTTTTACATTTTTTTTAAGAAAGGATAGTCTTTTGGCAAAATACAATTTTGTACACAGCCGCATACCTTGGAGGCCAACTGGGCCGGCCAAGCAGCGAACATTCTCTCTCTGTAATCTCTGTAGTAGTGAAACAGCACAACCACTTGATCAAGCAAACTCTCTGTTTGCTAATTGGAAGCGCGGCTTAGAGAACTATTACCACCGTCCAGGATTTTAAGGGCAACCAGGCATGAGTGCTCCAGAAACACGAGACTTTCTCTCTGAGGCGTTGCAACGAGCTGGCTTGCAGGAGCGATGACTGGATTAATTAATTAATTAATATAAGCGACGAGAGTGGCTTTTTTGGCATATGGGAGCGCGTGCTCCTGGTTTTAAAAATGTTTCTAAACATATTTTAAAATGTCAAAAAAAAATCCAAACAACACCTGAGGCGCACATCTCGATATTGTACATGCTCACAAAGTCGTTTCGTGAAAAACCGACAGCTTGTGTGTCGTGTGTGAAAAAGACAAAATCCGGTGTTACAAAAAAAAAATTCACAAGACATCATTTAGTATTTTGTACACAAGCCACAAAAAATGTCGATTTTCTCCAAAACTTGGCGTGCACACATATAATATCAAGATGTATGCGCCAGATTTTTATTTGAATTTTTTTACTCTGAAATATATTTTTCCGCGTGGAGAAGGGACGTCCTATATTAGAGGACCAACCAATGCATCCACTCAAGAAAAAAAAAAGAGCCAATGCATGCAAGGCAATCGTGTCTTGAGCCATCGGCATTAACTGCCTTCCAAGATTACAGCTCTACCTCACCCTGTGCATTTCAAAACCGAACCGAAAAACCATACCGAAAATAAACCGAACCGAACCGATTTTATGGTTTTTATGGTTTCTGGTTTCGGTATCGTATGAACTTTTCATACCGATTTGAACTTTGGTTTTTATGGTATATACCGAAAAACCGAACGGTTAACCGAATAAACCGAGGTAAAAATAAATTTATATTTCTTGAGATGAACAACCATACAAGTTGTCATTTTTCTTGTACATGAGTCAAATTCACTAATAAGCATGTAAAATTTTCTTGTAACATAGTCATTTTTCTCTTTTTAAAATGCTAAGCACGTTCATAACCATCAATAGATGAATTAATGCATGCATATATACTTATATATATAGTCATATACTATTTGTGTAAAATAGTATGTGTTTTGAGTCATAAATTTGCAAATTATTATTACGTCATTTTCAAATTCGCGTCAACTTTGGTTTTTATGGTATATACCGAAACCATACCGAAATAATTTGGTATATACCGAAACCGAACCGTATTTTAATTTCATACCGTTTTTATCGAAGTATTAATACCGTACAAACCAAAAAACCGTATAAACCGAACCATGTAAACCGAATAAACCGAACGCACAGGGTGAGCTCTACCCAACGCTATAAATTAACCATTGTGGATTTCTTGGTACTGCTGCTTCGGCTAGTTGGCCTTCAAATCCGGACGCAGCTTCAGTGACTTTACGAAGTTAAGTCTCACCGTAACTTAGACCCCATTATCAGCTGTTCGTTAAAGATCCAACGTTCCAGATTGATCTATTTTTCATACTGAAAATTTTAAAGTGTTCAGAAAAAATTGAAAAAAAAATAAATCATAAATGTTTCATTTTGTATCCTTGAAAAGTTTCAACCCATTTGGATGTATGGTTTGTGATTAAGTAGCTTTTTGAGCTCAATAAGTCAAAAATGTGTATTCAAAAATTATACATCCAAATGGATTTAATTTTTCACAGAATACTAAACGAAACATTTACGATTTACTGGATTTTTTCAAAATTTTCTGAACATTTTAAAAAATTTCATTCGAAATATGGATCAATCTGGCCCGTCGGACCTGGAATGGATGGCTGATAGAGGGACTAAGTTACGGTGAGACTTACCTTCATGAAGTCACTGAAGCTGCATCCTTCAAATCCCAAATGGAGGTAGTATGAACAGCGACAGATTTAAAGGTTTTAGGAATTTTGAATGTTACTCTTTTTTAATGCAAAACAAATTTGAACGTAACAGATTTGAACATTGTTTGGAATTTTGAATGCAATTTTTTTTTAAAAAAAATAAACAACTGCAAACAATTTTCTCAAAAAGTTCATAGATTTTAAAATGTACATACTTTTCTATTCGTGTAAAAAAAATTCATCAATTATTCAGAGTTTGTTAACAACTACTGCATTTTTATGTTAGGTTTTACACTATTTGAATGTAAGGACTATATAGTATCTCTTTGGCAATCTACGACAAGTCATTTTCTGCACATAAAATTCAGTGCATGCTTCTCTGAATATCTGCAATACAAGTAAGCAAAATTCGTTCTTACATCTTGGCCTGCCACTTGGTATTGGCAGCCTTGCATGCATGTTTTTAAAATGCTTAATCCAAGTGCCACTTCTGTACTAAATAAGCTGAACTTTATTTTATAAATAACTAAATGTTGGTTTGCTGACGTTTTCTTGTGATTGAATTCTGGAACTTACGTTGTCCGGTTTGCAACATTACATACGGCCATGCTTTGCAAGACGTTCTATATATAGGCTCTTTTGTACGTGATAAAATTTTTTGGACGCATATTTGTTAGAGTAGAACTATGAGTTCACCATATACTATGAAAATTCATCAACTTGGGACTATGAATCATGTTTGTTTTTTGGAGAACCATGTACTGATTTAGATAAAACCTCATTAGCGAGAAATATTTGACTCGTAGGGGGCTACTGTACTTTTTCCTGGTTTTCCAATTATTCTGTTGTTACTTCGTTCATAGCTATGGAATGGATCCTTCTACCATTGCCAGGTACACTCTGATGCTTGTTCATGGAATTTTGGTAACAATATGAACTGTGATATGTTCTGAAACATAAACTGACAGGCGAACTTATCTTATGTTTAACAGGTTTGGATGTTGTTCCTCTATACAACTTTATCTTTTAGTATCGACCAATACCTCATATCCCATTTGAAGGGAATATTGTGATGCTCTAGGACTTTATGTTATTTTACCATACTATCCGATAAAAATGATGCTCTTCTTCAATGCCTGTCTATCCACCTCCGACATGTTATTTGTTGGCTTTTCTTGTTATGCTTTTTTCTGTTCATTTCAAAGTCATTAACTCATTAGGCATATAAGTACCAATAATGCAAGTTTTTTGGGTGCATTTGTAACTTAGCAAAAGTTCATTTTATTCTAAAGGTGAGTATGGAACCATCCGACATCCTGGTGGCTCTTGTAAGTCTCAAATGGGAGATTAAGGGACAAGTTGATTGTTCACACAAGGTAGGTGTACTTTTAGACCTCTGGTTTGTTCTAAACATGTAAGTTTGGGCTTAACCTATACTCTTTTCATAGAGAGTTGCCGAGTTGTTTCTGTGCCATGCTGTGATGCAAGGTTTTGCCATGTTGCTGAAAAGATATCAATGTCGAAGACTATATACAACTTTTTAGTCGTCTGCTCAAATTTTAGTCAAAATAGATATTTGTAAGTTGAAAATTTATTTTTGGCAGGCTAAAATAATGGAGGTTGTGTGGGAAGAGATTGTTGTTCTGTCACTTCCCCTCTCTCTTGCTGGTATGTGGTTATCCATATGATAGCTGGGATTGAATATGCAACATGCAACTACCTACCCAAGCTCATCAAGCAGAGATTGATTTTTGTCTTCATAATTCACTTTTCATCTTGATACATGATGATATGCTCAAATTTTTGTTTTACTTGGATAATTGTACCATGTCATTTTATTTAGAATAGTAGCAGGCCATTTATTTAGAATACTACTAGGTCATTTATTTAATTTAATGCGTACATTATAGTATTCCTTGGAATGCTAGCCAAACTTGTAGGTGAGTTAGAAACCTACTTCTAAGTTCTGGGATGTACGCCAAGCAACCAAACTTGTGTTGGGAGTGCCATTCTGGTTGGCCTTCCACCGGAAGAAGATCGCCATGGACACCACAAGTCACAGTGGTTGTTCCTCTACTCCATAGAGATGTGTCACTCACCGCCGTTGGCACTTGACTAACGACGATGTCAAAATAGAAAGAAGATTATGAAAAGTTGGACTTGTAAGAGAATAGTCATATTACTAATAAGAGATGTAGATCTTGAGCATATCGAAAGATTAAATAGTAATTTTTAATAGGAATGCAATAGCTTTTTGGGGTGGAAATGAAAATTTTCTATACAACAACTCATTTTAAATATTTTTTGACTACTATAAGATTATCTTTCTACATATAAGTGAATAATTTTCACATATGATATGATCCAACGTTCCAGATTGATCTATTTTTCATACTGAAAATTTTTAAGTGTTCAGAAAAAAATGAAAAAAAATAAATCATAAATGTTTCATTTTGTATCCTTGAAAAGTTTCAACCCATTTGGATGTATGGTTTGTGATTAAATAGCTTTTTGAGCTCAAATAAGTCAAAAATGTGTATTCAAAAATTATACATCCAAATGGATTTAAATTTTCACAGAATACTAAACGAAACATTTACGATTTACTGGAATTTTTCAAAATTTTCTGAACATTTTAAAAAATTTCATTCGAAATATGGATCAATCTGGCCCGTCGGACCTGGAATGGATGGCTGATAGAGGGGACTAAGTTACGGTGAGACTTACCTTCATGAAGTCACTGAAGCTGGATCCTTCAAATCCCAAACGGAGGTAGTATGAACAGCGACATATTTAAAGGTTTTAGGAATTTTGAATGCTACTCTTTTTTAATGCGAAACAAATTTGAACGTAACAGATTTGAACATTGTTTGGAATTTTGAATGCATTTTTTTTTTAAAAAAATTAAACAAATGCAAACAATTTTCTCGAAAAGTTCATAGATTTTAAAATGTACATAGTTTTCTATTCGTGTAAAAAAATTTCATCAATTATTCAGAGTTTGTTAACAATTTTGGAAAAAGTGTTCAACCTTGCAAAAGTTTCTCACACAATTTGTTCATGTTGATTGATAATGACAGAAATTGCAATTAACTTTCAAATTAGGAAAAACTACATGCTCATGGATGCACCCCAACTGGTGGTTTATTTTGATATATGAATAAGCGACCCCAACTTCTTGCAGCAGCCTAACATGGACATCAGGTTTGAATGACTTCAGATAAAGTTTGCACGTTGTGACACATCTAGCCATTTATCTGTCCTTTTTGACCGAGAAAACTTCAGAAAATGCAACATTTATCAAAATCCAAATAACTTGCCGTGATGCCTTGAATTGGTCATAGAAACTAGTGGGAAAAAATGGGGTCATTTCACGGATGTCAAAAAACAACATGCTTTCAAACAGACCCTTCTGGTCTCTACTCGAACACCCTTTGTTGAACATGGTATATTTTTTTGACATGCTTCTAATGACCCCAACTTTTGCAAGCTGGTGGGCAATGCCCATCGTAGGCATTCATGTCAAGGTTGAATGATTTCTGACACCGTATGTAAGTTGCGACATGTCCAGCCATTTATTGACCTTTTTTCACCAAGAAAACTCCAGAAAATGTAAGACTTGTCAAAAATTCAAAAAAAATTTGGCATAATACCTTGAATTGGTCAAAAAAGGAATGGAAAAATTGGGGCCATCACAAGGATGTCTAGAAAGAACATGCGATGAGACAGAGACTTCTGCCCTACACGGACACCCTCAGTTGAACATGGTCTATTTTTGGACATCTATGAAATGACCACACCTTTTGCAAGTAGGTGGGCATGCTCATACTAACCATCCATGTCAAGTTTGAATGATTTCAAACACTGTATGAAAGTTGCGACACGTCCGACCATTTGTCGGTCCTTTTTTACCGAGAAAACTTCAAAAAATGCAAGATTTGTCAAAAATCAAAACAACTTTGCATGGTGCCTTGATTGGTCATATAAGGACATGTAAAAATATTGATTCTATTTTAAGGATGTCGAGAAACAACATGCTCTCAAACGGAGTCGTCTCGTCTACCCGAACACACTTTGTTCAACATGGTCTATTATTGGACATCCTTGAAATTCCCCCAACTTTTGCAATCTGGTGGGCATGCCCATGGTAGATATCCATGTCATTGAACGATTTTTGACACCGTATGCAAGTTGCGACGCTGACCATTTATCAGTCTTTTTTAACCGAAAAACTCCAAAAAATGCAAAATTTATCGAAAACCAAAATAACTTGGCATGGCGACTTGAATTGGTCATACAAGACCGTCAAGAAAATTGAGTCCATTTCAAGGATGTCGAGAAACAACATGCTCTCTGACGCAAACCCAAATACCCTCCGTTGAACATGCTCTCAGACGGAGCATTCTGTTCTACCTGAACACCCTACATTGCTACATTGAACATGGTCTATTCTTGAACATTTTCGAAATGACCCCAACTTTTACGAGCAGGTTGGCATGCCTTGGTAGGCATCCATCCATGTTTGAAAGATTTTCGACATGTCTTGCCCTTTATTGGCTTTTTACCAAGAAACTTGAGAAATGCGAAATTAATCGAAAAAAAACGTGCTTCCAAACGGGGCCTTTTGGGATTTTAACCTGCTTTCAAAATTTTGTTTGCGCTTTTTAGAAAACATTTGTGTTTTGGCATTCTGAGAAATTTTGAAAGGCACGAACATTTAAAAAAATTCATATATTTTTTTGAAATGCATATATTATGAACAAAATTTTAAAAGTGAACAAATTTTTGAAAGCATGAGCAGTTTTTGGAAAAGAAAAAGGAAAATTAAAACAAAAAATGAAAAAGAGACAAATAGCAAATAAAAAATAAAAAAGAAATAGCGGGAAAAAGACTGGTTCTCTATGGTAAACCGGTCGCTGATGGATGGTTCTTGTAGTCCGCGTTACCTAGTTAGATACGGAAGCCTTTCAGCTCGTGTGGCTAGTGACAAGTGGTCAGCAGTGGGAGTTACATTGTTCGATCCCATGCACTGTCATTCTTTTTTCAGTGAGTTTTTCCTATTTCCGCGCGCGACAATTGGGTGGCTCCGTCAGGCGGCCTTCTGTGCATGGTGCCGTCTATTTGACGTCACTCCTGGAACGTACGGAATTTTCTATATGCCACATGTTGTCACAAAAAACCGGGCAATCACACACACAATCGTTGAATGGGCCGGCCCATCTGAGCGTTTGAGCCACAATATTGTGAATCTTCTGGAAGGTTCCTGGCTTGTTTTGGGAACTATCTAAAAGGTTCCTAAACCGATTTGTCGTATTTTTTCAGCTAGAGTTTTGTTTCTATTTTTTGCATTTTTGTTTCTTTTCTGATTTTATGTTTCCTTTGGAATTTGCTTATGTGAACACTTAAAAAATCAGAATTTTGATTTTCTTTCTCATTTTTTAATGTGTCCATAATTTCAAAATGTGCTCCAAATTTTCAAAATAATGTTCTTATTTTCAAGTTTTTTCACAGATTTAAAAAAAATCGTGCATTAAAAAAAGTTCATGGATTTCAAAAAATGTTTGTGTTTTCAATTTTTTTTTGCAATTTCGAAAATGTTTATGTTTTAAGAAAATCACAGGATCTAGAAAGTTTTCGTTGTTAAAAAATTCACAATTTTCAGTGAAGCGTTTGAAAATTAAATGTGCCGCTTCTAAATGTTTATAATGTACGTGGTAGGTGGCTGGTCTAGTGGGTAGCAACACAATCACACAACGCTCTGGTCGCAAGTTCGAATCCCGAGGGGGGTTGTACCGAAGCGGAACTCTCAAAGTTATGCTTCACTTCATATACACGGATGAATTGCCCATAGAAGACAAGCTTGAAGTGTTGGAATAAGCCGTGGCGAGTCTGGCGAGCCGGTGCGCGCGAGCGTGCGCGGTGGGCGCGTCGGGCTCGGGCCCGGGCAAGGTTGGGTGCGTGTGTGCGCTCCCAAGTGTAGGCGTGTGTGCGTGCGTGAGTTAGCGCGTGTGCGCGTGAGTTTGTTGGCGTAGGATCAGGGTGTGGGCCGCGTAGGGCGCGCGAAGTGGCCGCGGCGATCGCGTCGGAGCACGATGGGCGCGCGCGAGCCAGGGCGTGCGGGGCGTGGCGAGTGGGAGTCGGGCGGGTCGTGGAGCTGCACGGGCATGTCCGTGGGCTCGGGTATAAGACCCTCTCCCCCCTGTGTATTCGCTGAGGCAATCGAGTTCGTGCTCGAGGAGAAATACAGAAAAACCCATACGTGCGGGAGGGCGTTCGAGCGCCGGCAAAACTTCTGTGTTCGTCTTCCTCCCCTTCGGTCGTGTCTCCGGTGATCACCGTCGGGTGCCGCAGACCGTGGCACCAACATTTGGTATCAGAGCGAGGCGACGAGGCGCGGTGAGGGAGCTCGCCGGAGGACATGGCGCTGGTTCCACACGGCAGCGGAGGGAGCACGGGCGGTTCGGTGCCTATGGGGATGCCGGTGCTCGCGCCGGACGGCTACACCGTGTGGGCGATCAAGGCGCAGGCGATCCTTGATGCCCACACGCTGTGGGAGGCGGTGGCGCCGGCGGGCGACGCGGCGGTGAACGCCAAGAAGTGCAAGACGGCGCGGGCGCTCCTCCTGTCAGGGCTGCCAGAGGATGTGCTGCTCTCGGTGGCGACGAAAGCCACCGCCAGAGAGGTATGGGACTCTCTGAAGGTGCGCTTCGTTGGCGCCGAGCGGGTGCGCGCGGCGAGGAGGGCGACGCTGCGCGGCGAGCTGGATCGGTTCAGGATGGAGGACGGCGAATCCCTGGACGCTACATCGGGCGGCTTGCTGGCATGGCGGCGCGGTTCGCGGGGCTGGGGGAGACACTGGGCGAGACGGAGCTGGTGAAGAAGCTCCTGGACGCCGTGCCGGACCGCCTCTTCCCCGTCGTCGCCGGCATCGAGCAGTTCTGCGCGCTGGAGGAGCTGACGTACGACGAGGCGCTCGGGCGGCTGCGTGCTTTCGACGAGCGGGTGCGGCGTCACGGGCAGAGCGGCAGCGAGCGGGCGGACGGGCAGCTGCTGTACACGGCGGCGCAGTGGCGGGCGCGGGAGCGACGCAAAGGGGGAGCGCAGGACGACGACGATGACGACGCGCGCAGCGTGGCGACGCGGGACGGCGGCAACAGGCGTGGCCGCTGCTACAAGTGCGGCGAACGCGGTCACTTCAAGCGGGACTGCCCGGAGCTGCGGAAGGCACCGACGGCGGAGCAGGCGCTGCTGGGGGACGCCGACGTCGAGGGCAACGGCCTCCTCTAGGCCACGGCTTAGGGGGAGAATGTTGGAATAAGCCGTGGCGAGTCTGGCGAGCCGGTGCGCGCGAGCGTGCGCGGTGGGCGCGTCGGGCTCGGGCCCGGGCAAGGTTGGGTGCGTGCGTGCGCTCCCAAGTGTAGGCGTGTGTGCGTGCGTGAGTTAGCGCGTGTGTGCGTGAGTTTGTTGGCGTAGGATCAGGACGTGGGCCGCGTAGGGCGCGCAAAGTGGCCGCGGCGATCGCGTCGGAGCGCGATGGGCGCGCGCGAGCCAGGGCGTGCGGGGCGTGGCGAGTGGGAGTCGGGCGGGTCGTGGAGCTGCACGGGCATGTCCGTGGGCTCGGGTATAAGACCCTCTCCCCCTGTGTATTCGCTGAGGCAATCGAGTTCGTGCTCGAGGAAAAATACAGAAAAACCCGTACGTGCGGGAGGGCGTTCGAACACCGGCAAAACTTCTGTGTTCGTCTTCCTCCCCTCCGGTCGTGTCTCCGGTGATCACCGTCGGGTGCCGCAGGCCGTGGCACCAACATGAAGACTCTTCTGCTGAGATGTTTCAGGTCTACTCGCTGCGGCCGATCGGTATGCACTGGACCGACTGAAGATTGTTTGTGCCCAAAAGTTATGGGAGAAAGTGTCTGTAGATACAGTTGCAACTATCTTAGGTTGGGCTGAAACCTACAACTGTCATGATTTGAAAAACAAGTGCATTGACTTCTTTGTGGTGGAGGAAATTTCAAGGAGGCCATATTCACCGATGGTTATGCGCTACTGGTGCTGAAATTCCTATCGATTACTGCGGAGCTCAAAAGGAGGTTTAGGGCATAATGTAGTGACATACATATCTGTCTATATAGCTCAGGTTTCAGAGCATAGCTCTAGTATGGTATTTTGGAATTAGTGAATGGTTCCGGTATCTTTTAAAAGCTAATTGGTGCAGCACTAGATGCACCTGGTAAGCTGGGGACCTGATAATGTAGTGAGAATCATCTTCTTATCAGTATTGAGCTTAGTTGCTACCAAGTACTGACAGCGATAAGGCTAGTTGGAGATGTTACCAGATTGTACTCCCTTCTTCCCACAATATAAGACCGTAGCTTGCAAAACGATCTTATATCATGGGACGGAGGAAGTAACTGAGATGCAAGTTGGGGATGTCGTGCCAAATGAGCGGATCGTTTGTGTTTATATTTCTCTGTTCTTTTGACATGTCATGTCCTGAAGCTTTTAATATATCTACTTTTGCTACTCTAGTGCATAATAATCTAGAGCTTGGGCAATCTGAATACTTCCGTTGTCATGGCACAATTCTGGATTATAGTGTTTGCATAGTTAAGTGTGAATTTCTGTTCCCATTGTTAAATGATAGTTTGTAGAGATTGTATAGGCTTGTATTCGGTGACATATTGTCACGTACGTATTGTACATGCGGTTGTAATCTTGGGCAGGTTGTTAGCTAGGATAGGTTTATCTTTACATTGCTTGGAGTAGAGGCCAAGCCTAGTAACAACCGCACGCCCTCATCTTGTACTCTGATGTGCCTATATAACATGAACGCGTCCCTGCTTCGCTGCATACGCTTCCATAATCTTTCTCTCTTTCTTTCATGGTAATCAGAGCAATCCTCGAGCTCATCCATGGCGACATCTTCAAGTTCCTTCCCCTCCTCGCCGTTCGCTCACGCTGCCACAGAGAAGCTTACCAAGGGCAACCAAGCCCTGTGGTGAGCGACCGTGCTCTCCGCCATCCGGGGAGCCCAGATGGCGAGGTACCTCACGTCGAGCAGCAGCCGCCGCCCATGAAGATCGATGTGACTTCCTCTGACGGCAAAACCACGTCGAAGGCGCCGAATCCTGACTTCCAAACCTGGTATGCGCAAGACCAGCAAGTCTTCTCCTATCTCCTGACGACTCTTCCTCGTGAGATAGCCATCCAGGTTGCATCTTGTCACACTTCGGCGGAGCTCTGGAACACGGTCGAGGGGATGCTTGCATCTCGCACTCGATCGCAGACCACAAACGTGCGCATCGCCCTCGCCAATCTACAGAAGGGCAACCTCTCCATCACCGACTACGTCGGGAAAGTCAGAACCCTCACCGACGAGCTGATCGCCGCGGGAAAGAGGCTGGATGAGGAAGACATTGTCTCTCACATCCTCGCCGGACTCGATGAAGATTTCGACCCGGTCGTGTCTGCTATGTGCTCCAGGGTGGAGCCAGTTACTGCAGCTGAGCTTTTCTCGCAGCTGCTCAGCTTCGAGACGAGGCTGAATCTCCATGGCGATGGGTCGCAGTCCTCCGCCAACAGTGCCACCCGAGGCCGCAGGCAAGGCGGCGGAGGTGGTGACCGCGGCGGGCGCAGACAAGCTGGCAACGGTGGTGACCGCGGCGGCCGTGGCTACTCCAAGCCAGGAGGCCGTGGCAGTGGTGGTCACAGCGGCAATGGAGGCGGCAGCGGAGGCAACTACAACAACCATGCCTCTGCTCCTCGGGTACAGTGTCAGATCTGCGGAAAGATGGGACACCCGGCATGGAAGTGCTGGAAACGGTATGATGAGTCCTACCAAGGCGTAGAGGAGAAATCGGCCAATCTTGCAGCCCCGCAATATGGCATAGACACCAACTGGTATCTTAACAGTGGTGCTACTGATCATATCACGGGCGATTTGGAGAAGTTGACCGTACGTGATCGCTACAACGGCAATGAACAGATACATACTGCAAGTGGATCAGGCATGGATATTAAGCATATTGGTCGTTCAGCAATTCATACCCTAGATCGTGATCTTTACTTAAACAATATTCTTCATGTACCCGAAGCCAATAAAAGTCTCATATCTGCTAGTCGTCTTGCCATTGACAATAACTCCTTTGTTGAAATTCATCCTTACTCTTTTTCTGTTAAGGATCGGGGAACGAGGAAGGTACTACTTCGAGGCAAGGGTAGAAGAGGTCTCTACCCAATTAGGCACACGAGCATCGACGTCAAGAAGCAAGTGCTAAGTGCTACCAAGCTATCCTAGGATAGGTGGCACCGACGTCTAGGGCATCCTTCTCATGTTATTGTTAGCAAAGTCATTAGTCAAAATAATCTGCCGTGTGCCAGTTATTCCAATAAAGAGTCTGTATGTGATGCCTGTCAGAAAGGCAAAAGTCACCAACTTCCTTATCCAAATTCAATAAGTGAGTCAAAATTTCCCTTAGAGCTTGTGTTCTCTGATGTTTGGGGTCCTGCTGTGGAAACAGTAGGAAGAAAGCAATATTATGTGAGTTTCATAGATGATTTCAGTAAGTTTACTTGGATCTATCTCATCAAGCACAAATCCGAGGTGTTTCAAAAGTTTCATGATTTTCAGAAACTTGTAGAGCGACAGTTTGATCGAAAAATTCTTGCCCTCCAAACAGATTGGGGGGGGGGGGGATACGTCAAACTCAACTCCTTTTTTACCAAAATAGGTATATCTCACCATGTCTCCTGTCCTCACGCGCACCAACAGAATGGTTCAGCTGAGAGGAAACATCGTCACATCGTTGAAGTAGGTTTGTCTCTTCTTGCTCAAGCTTCCATGCCCCTGAAATTTAGGGATGAAGCTTTCATTGCCGCAACCTACTTGATAAATCGGATGCCTAGCAAAGTAATCAACTTTGAAACACCTCTCGAACGTCTTTTTCATGAAAAACCCAACTATTCTATCTTAAGAATTTTGGGGTGTGCCTGCTGGCCCAACCTCCGACCATACAACAATCACAAGCTTCAGTTTCGCTCAAAACAGTGTACTTTTCTTGGGTATAGCAACCTTCACAAAGGATTCAAATGTCTTGATATTTCCACCAGACGTGTTTATATTTCAAGAGATGTTGTGTTCGATGAAAATGTCTTTCCGTTCTCTACACTTCATCCTAACGCCGGTTCTCGCCTTCGTGCTGAGATCCTCTTGTTGCCACCAGATTTATTAAATTCTACTGATCAAGGGGGTGAACATATTGCTGATGATCATTTGTTTAATAATCCTAACCCTAACGGAGACCGCAGTGAAAAAAACAGCGCTCCAAATCATCATGATTTTATGCAGCAATAGGAGCAGCAGGAAACACCTGGCGCGGAGCACGAAGCAGATTCACCTGCATCTGCGCCTGCGAGCACTGATCCCGCGAGATTTGGCATCAGGGGGCAAAGTGACGCGCCTGTGGATCCCCAGGCAGATTCTCTGGCGGCTCCTGGTCCTCGGTCGGGCGGGACTGGTGATGATTGGTCGGGCGGACCCGACCCGCCCTCGCCCTCGCCTAGTGCGCGCCATGCGTTAGGCTCCCGCGCAGACCCAGCACGCCTTCGTCGTCACGTGGGGCGGGTGGTGCAGTGTCGCCTGGCCCACGCACACGGGACCCGAGCCCAGGCAGTGCGGCGCACAGTGCACCCGCACGGGATTCCAGTCCAGTCAGGAGCGCGGCGATCGAGGGAGATTCGCCTGCCTCTGACCGATCGGATCAGGTACGAGGAAGCGGGCTCGGATCTTCTGTGGCTGATAGTCCAGTACAAGATAGTGCACCCGTACGAGTGACTACACGTTCACAAAAAGGTATTTTGAAACCAGCAAAATTCAAAGATGGGACAGTCAGGTATGAGAAAAATTTCCGGTTTGCAAACTTTGCTTCTACTGGTGAACCTCAGAGTCTGTTAGAGGAACTAAATAATGATAATTGGAAAAAGGCTATGAATGTAGAGTATGAAGCTCTCATGAAAAATTAGACTTGGCACTTGGTATCTCCTAAGCAAGGGAGGAATGTTATAGATTGTAAGTGGGTATATAAGATTAAAAGAAAACCTGATGGCACAATAGACATATACAAGGCTAGGTTAGTGGCCAAAGGCTTTAAGCAGCGTTATGGTATTGATTATGAGGACACGTTTAGTCCAGTTGTTAAAGCTGCTACTATTAGACTTGTTCTGTCTATTGCTGTTTTCAGGGGTTGGAGCCTTCGTCAATTGGATGTACAGAATGCGTTTTTACATGGCGTTATCGAGGAAGAGGTTTATATGAGACAGCCACCTGGGTTTGAGGATGGCTTGAAACCACATCATGTATGTAGGTTGGACAAGGCTCTGTATGGCCTAAAGCAAGCCCCCAGAGCCTGGTATTCAAGATTGAGTATGAAACTACAACAACTGGGCTTTCGAGCTTCAAAGGGAGACACTTCTTTATTCTTCTTCAAGAAAGGGAAGGTGATCATATTTATGTTAATCTATGTTGATGATATAATTGTTGCTAGTTCATCACAAGATGCTACCTCAGCCTTGCTAAAAAGTTTGAGAAGTGAGTTTGCACTCAAAGACTTGGGTGAGTTACATTATTTCTTAGGCATTGAAGTAAAAAAGATGCATGATGGTATTATGTTAACTCAAGACAAGTATGCCAGAGATATAATCAAACGAGTAGGCATGAAGGACTGTAAACCTTCCAACACACCTATGTCTACTACTGAAAAGCTGTCATTGCATGAAGGAAAGGTGCTAAGTGCCGAAGAGGGAACTAAGTACAGAAGTATAGTTGGTGCACTTCAGTACTTAACATTAACTAGACCTGATATATCATTTGCAGTAAATAAGGTCTTTCAGTTCTTGCATGCTCCTACTTCTTTACATTGGACAGCTGTAAAAAGGATACTAAGGTATATTCAAGGAAGTACTGGAATAGGACTTAAGCTATGTAGGTCCTCATCAACTGGAATAAGTGCGTTCTCTGATGCAGACTGGGCTGGATGTCCAGATGACAGGAGATCTACTGGAGGTTTTGCTATTTTCCTTGGGTCTAATCTTATATCTTGGAATGCTAAGAAGCAAGCAACAGTGTCACGTTCCAGTACTGAAGCAGAATATAAGTCTCTGGCAAATGCAACTGCTGAGATAATGTGGGTAGAAACTCTACTCAATGAACTAGGAATTGGGAGATCACATGTGTCACAGTTGTGGTGTGATAATTTGGGTGCAACATATCTCTCTGCAAATCCTGTATTTCATGTCAGAACAAAGCATATAGAAATTGATTATCACTTTGTTCGTGAAAGAGTAGCACAGAAGTTGTTAGAAATACAGTTCATTCCAACAGGAGATCAAGTTGCTGATGGTTTCACTAAACCCTTACAAATTCGACAGTTTCAAGCTTTCAAGAACAATCTAAATCTTGATCAGTTCAGATTGAGGAAGGATGTTAAATGATAGCTTGTAGAGATTGTATAGGCTTGTATTCGGTGACATATTGTCACGTACGTATTGTACATGCGGTTGTAATCTTGGGCAGGTTGTTAGCTAGGATAGGTTTATCTTTACATTGCTTGGAGTAGAGGCCAAGCCTAGTAACAACCGCACGCCCTCATCTTGTACTCTGATGTGCCTATATAACATGAACGCGTCCCTGCAATTGCTGCATACGCTTCCACAATCTTTCTCTCTTTCTTTCACCCATGTCCATGTGATAATAACTGAAATTAAACAAGGAAGAGGATGTTCGGAACAATAGAACCTGGAAATTGGCCTTGGGACGACTAGGAAGGAGGTCTGGGTCTGAATGGACTTTGTAATCAATTGGTCTGCATATTCGAGATCGAGGGAGTAACATCATACGAACGACTCAGTATGTTTGCATACAACACCTGATCGAGGGAGTATCAGAGAAAAGCCTTTGCGTGATGCGAGATAAAAGATTTTGCATCATGCGTTCAACTCATCCCGGCGTGGCTGATTCAATTTCCTGGAAGCTCACCAATGATGGCCAATATTCGCCGGCGACGGCGTACCGCGCACAAAATCTTGGTCTTATCGACTCTGATATGCCTCTTTTGGTGTGGAAGAATTGGGCTCCCCCCAAATGCAATTTTTTGCTTGGTTCGCCATCAACAATAGAATTTGGACGGCTGACCGGCTTCAGTGCAAGGGCTGGCCAAACTGTAACCTTTGCCTGCTATGCAAACAATGAAACAAACACCAGAATCAGCGGCTCATCTTCGCTTTCAATGTCGTTACACTGTTAGAGTTTGGGGAATTATCAAAACATGGCTTGGTTTACATGATGTCCATCCTACAGATTGGGGAGACATGGTTTCTGTCAAGGAGTGGTGGCGCTACATTGCTTCCGGGAGGTCACAATCTCGAAGGGCGCTTCTTTCCCTTATGCTTCTTATCTCTTGGGAAATCTGGAACGAGCGAAATGCATGTGTGTTCCGCAACACGGCAATTCCGGTCGGGGGGCTTGTGAGTCGAGTCAAAGCGGAAACTTGTGGTGCCTTGCCGGGGTGAAATATTTATGTAATATAATACTGCGAGGGTGATGCTTGTAATCTGGCCTTTGGCCAAGACTCTTAAACCTTCTTATTCAATAAAAATGGCAAGCCTTTTGGCTTGTTTCAAAAAAAAAAGACAGTGGAGGCAGGATTCAAATTTGCTGTCCTACCGAGCAGGTGTCTTGTTTTGTACTCGCTTGTGTTTGCAGCTGTCATTCCAATTTTGCATTATATTTTGTTTGATCACGAACGATATACGTGTTGGACGTTTGAAGCAAATCTATGTAATTCATATTTCACATTTTCGTTGAAAAATAACTTTGTATAGTCCCTTGCCCCCCCCCCCCCCCCCTTCTTCTTTTAGCAAAAGAGTTCGTGCATTGCAACCGGAGATTTTTTTTACCGCACTTCCCTAACCCAATAACCATGAATCAAGATCTCAATAGGTCCACGTGCTTTATTTCAGCACATGACAGCGCATCTGTGTTGTCACTTATCCTCCTTCCCTTCCCCCCGATGCTGGCCTTAGTGCTCACACAAAAACAACACAAATGTTTCCAATCCTAAGGCGTCTCTCTCCCGGCATAACACGAGAAATCTATTTTTTTCTATGACGTTTTGGCGAGGCATGCATGTGTGGTTATAGATGGTTTCTTTCGTCTTCAATTTTGATTTTGCTGAGGTATTCATTTCTAATTCGGATCGACACCGGTATTAAAAAAAAGACGGATCATGCGCCATTGATTAAGGTTGCATTCTAAATAACATATTTTAAATGGTTAACAGGTAAAATAACATCATATTCAGGTTCAACACATTTTTCTAATCAATTCCATATATAACATGTTAAATTTGGAGTTATGGTTTTAAAGGTATGAATATTTTTAGAACGCATTTGATATGTGATGTGGGTTGATTAACCCGAATATCATGGGGTTTCCTTCAAAAGCAAAAAATCTAACTTAAAATTGACCCATAGGTTAATTACCAGAAACATCAGACGGTTTTCTCCGAAAGCAAAAAAAAAAAAAACTAATTTAAACTGTACTGCCAGTTTATTATCAGAAATATCAGAGATTTTCTGCAAAATAGCATGACGAACCAAGACTACCTATTTCCGTTATTAGTAAAAAAAGGTATAGATTTTCATAATGAAGAACACTCCTTACATTCGCTTTTTAATTAATTTTAGTTGTTGTTGGCACCTACTTATACATTTGTTTTAACAAGTCTGGCGACACGCATGTGGTATCATTTAGTAGCATTTACATTTGGGCATTTTAGCATGTTAGATGCACGTTGATTTGTACCTGTTAATCAGTTTATTTGTGTAATTTCAATTACTTTGACATGCATTTTATTTTGGACTTTACAGAATTTTGGAATTTCCTTGTCTTCACTACGGTAGTCAGACGGTACGAATAGCATAGGGTAGCGTTGCAATGGGCCGCCCTATGCAGCCGTTTCTAGGGATGCACGGCGGCATCCCGCATAAGCCTGCCAAAGTGGGAAGTTAGTCCGTTTCCCTTTTTTCCTTTGGTTTTCTCCAGTGATTTCTGTCTTTTTTACTTTTTCTTCTTCTCTTTCCTCATTTCTTTATTTTTTCCTCAGCCCTTTCATTTCCATCTCTTTTTCTATTCTTTTTTTATTTTTGTTTCTGTTTGTCAATCCGTGGATATATTTCAAAATTATGAACATTTTCTAAAATTCATGATCCCTTTAATCTATTTTCGCAAACCCGTGAACACATTTTCAAGTTTGTGAAATAATTCCTAATTTTCACATGTCTTTTGATTTCCAGAGTTTATATAAAATTTTCAATTTTTTTTTTTAAATTGTTAACATTATTTGAAATATCAAATAAATTATTTGGAGGGGTTAAAATACCAAACAAATGGAATAGACCCCAAAACGCGCACTGGGCTGGCCCACAGTACATGCAAGTGCATGTGTGGCATATGATGGGTTCATGGTATATTCTTGCTGATTTCAGACAGCTTTTTATATCTAGGCATATTTTTTATCCGATTTGGTTCATTTCTCAAAAAAAATCATACATTTAAAATAATAAATTTTACAAATGATGAAACATGTTGACGAATTTATAAAATCGTTCATGAGTTAAAGAAGTGTTTAGAATTTAGAAATGTTCAGGATTTCTAAAATCTTTGTGAATTTTTGAAAAAACATATTTTTTATTAAATGTATATTGTTGATTTTTTTATAAAAATAAGGGAAACTAAGATTACTTACGATTTTCAAAAAATAATCATGATTTAGCAAAACATTCACTATCTATACCTACTAATAAAGGGAGGTAATATTCTTTGTTTGGTTTGGACCGCTTTGTTGATTTTTGTTTCGCGCGTCATCAATCACTAGCAAAAGAGTCCGTGTATTGCAACGGAAAAAAAATAACACATACTCTTAACTCAACAATCATGACTGAAAACCCCAATAAGTCCACGTCCTTTAATTTAACATGGCATCACATTTGTGTTGCTGCTTATCCTCACTCTCGCCGGCGATGGCCTCTGTTCTCACACAACCATAATGCATTTGAATGTGGTCAACTTTAAGGCGTCTCTCTCTCTCTCTCTCTCTCTCTCTCTCCGAAAATAAGATGAGAAATATGTTGGTTTTTAGAATTGTGCATGCGTGGTTATCGATATTTTCTTTCGTATCAATTTGGTTTTAGTGGTTGTTTATTTGCAATCGGGATTGCCGCCAATACGAAAGAATAACAGACCATGTGTTGTAGATTAAGTTTACATCCAAAATAATATTTTTAAAAATATTTACAGGTAAAATAATATCAAATTCAGATTCTACATATTTTTCTAATCATATTTTATATATAACATGTTAAAATCGAAGTTATGGTTTAAAAGATGTGGGTAATTTAGGAAAGCATTTGTTCTAGATGGACTGCGGATTGATTAACCAAATAATCTGGGGGTTTTCTATTAAAATAAAAAAACAATTTGTTTGACTTACATATGAATGGCGGGTTAATTACCTCCAAAGTCAGGGGTTTTGTAAAAACACCACAAAAAAGGGTTCGCCTTCGACTTAAGTTGGACTGCGGATTAATTCACATAAAATGTGGGGTGTTTCTATAAAAGGGACGACAGACGGGCATAAGCAATAGCCTCTTTATTATTAGGTACTAGCAAAAAGGCTCGTGCGTTGCAACGGGAAACAACACAACGCAAGGTGCAAGAATCATGATGTGCAAATGTGGTATAGTTAAAGGATAAATCTCGCCCTCGCAAAAAAGGATAATTCTAAGTGCAGATGTTCGCCCACCTATCTTCCAACCCGGCGCGTTGTCGCACCATTAGATTGCCACACGAGCTCAAAGAAGATGGGGTTTGATTTGGACCAGGCTTATGTGGAAATTGCTGATGAGATTGTGCTTTAGATCCATCTTTTGAATTTATTATGCTAGAAAGTGATAAATGCGCTTAGGAATTGTATAATGCTAGGTGCTTATGGTGGTGCTTAGAAAAGTAAACTGAATTTTTATGAAGCACCAGTGCCTATTTCTATAGGAGAGACGCCTAATTAAGCATCCACTCTCTACAAATAAGCACCGGTGCTTGAAGGGACCAGCGACATCCGCGGCGCACGTTTGGTGGAGCAACTGCCGATGAAAATCGCGCCGACTACGGTCATGGCGGACGATGGCGGCGTCTTAGATGTCGTTCCCTTGTCGAGGCATCGTCGTTGCAGTCTGCGTCATCAGGCTCGGGATGCTCCGGGGAAAACCCTAGATCTGGGTCTTCCGGATCGGATGATGATGGCGTTTTATCGCTTTCCCTCCTGGGGGCATCGGTTTGGAGCAAGTGATGGCTGAGGGATGGTGGAGCGGTGCTTCATCTCACACATTGATGTCGGCGGATATCGGCGGCATGGCGCTGTGGAGGCTCGGCGTTCGATGCGCGGAGATGGACTGGCGCAGGAGGCGGTAGTTGTTTGGCGTCATGGTGACGTCGATGGCAGAATGGCCAGACAAGGTAGAAGCCTCTTTATGATCTGAAGACGGACCTGTGGAAGATGGCGGCGACGACACACGAGTGCGTCTGACCGGATTGTGCCCCAGACCCGGTATGTGGCTCGGCTGGGGCTTCCGGCTTTTGATATTAGACTTAAGTGAGTGGTCTGGGTAGTGGCCCAGCTAGCACCCCTTCATCATATGAATAGGAGTGGCGGCAGATGTTGCCAAGATGGTGGATTCATGCATATTGTTGTAATACTTTGTAAGGTCCTCGAAAATAATCAATAAAGTGGCCGTATGCATCTCCCAGATACAGAGGCCGGGGTCATCCTTTTTTTTAAAAAAATGATGCTTAAAGACAGAATGATTTATTTCTCAAAACAGCTCCCCTAAGGGCTTGTACAATGGTGCTATCTTAGTAGTGCCACGTAGGATCAATGATGAGGTGGAGGAGAGAGAACTCATAAGAAAAGGCTTGTCTTCTCTTATTTAAGAGAAGACAAGAGATGATCTCTTAGCACAATATGTCTCACCACGTTTTTAGGAATTGCTAGTTATTGAAGATAAGACTAAGAGATGACCCATTGTAGACTCTTTTTTTGTTATCTCTAAATTACATGCAAAACTTAAGATAAGACTATCTTATCAACCATTGTACATGCCCTAAGCGTCTTGTATTGTACAAAGTCTTAAAAGGCCACTCGGAAAACCAAAAAAGTGACTGCGTTATCAATGCTTGATTTCTAAGGTGACACTTCGAAATATTCTTTGGTTGAGAATCTTCACGCTATGGACCATGGTTGATGAATCATCCACTTTTCTTTGACCTAGGCCTATACATAGTATGCGTGTAGACATTGACGCTGAGGCTGGCGGCTGGCGCTAGGATGGGCCAGATGTACGCTACAAGGGAGGCAGGGATGCCTCTATGTTGTGCGACATCTTCAACTTGGGGAGGGATCCTAAAGTCCTCCACCTCGACCACCTGCAGTGTCAAGTTGAGCTCGCTCGCGTAGTGCCTGCAAATCATCTGTGCCATCAGGGATACGTATGTACGTGATGAATGTACGGCTGCCGCCGTCGTTGCCATCGACCGCCTACCGTGTGAAAGCTGAGCTTGCTTGCGTTACAGCGCCAGGGAGTTATATATACATGTTAAACCTATGCTTGCGGCCGCCGCCTTCATGGAGAAGCATCTGGACTTAGAGCATCTCCACTCCCCCCCCCCCCCCCCCCCCAATAGGCCCTCGGGGCGCCTTTTTTAGCACCAACGACGAAAAATCGGCCTAGCCGTGCGCCAGATCGTAGTTTATCGCCGGTTTGGGCCGAAATAACAACCGGCGAACCCAAGCCGAACCCAGCACACCGGGGACGCTTGAGGGCACCGGCTAAAACGAAAAGGCGCGTGGGCCCATGTTGTCGGCGACAGACGGCCTATTCCCGTCGTTTTCCCACTTTTCCCACCATTTCCCCAGCACTTCCCCCTTCTCCCCCGCCGCTCCCGCCATTCTCCTTAGATCCAGCCGCCATGCCGCCGAAGAAGTATGCCCCCCCCGCCTCGCCACCGGTACTGCCCAGCCAAAGTAGAGGAAGCCGAGGACGCCGATGGCAAGGCTGTCGAGCTTGTCAAACACCGAGTGGAAGGCGGACGTTGAGCGCCGGGAGGCGGTCACCACCGGTCGGCGGAATAGGATGATCACCAAGAGGGCCAGGGACGTGGCGGCGACGAAGGGGCAGGGAGAGGCGTCTCGCGCGGGGATGATGAACCTTCCGCCCGGCCACTGCCTACAAGCCGCGTGGGGGAGCCATCAGAGCGTCGCGTCGCCGGCCAACTTCTCGCCGCCACTATGGGGTACGCGCCCTCGCCTGGCTACTCGGACAGTGACGCGCATGGCGGCTTCAACCCCAACATCACCTTTCCCGCATGGCATGGCGGCGCGTGGCTCCTCCTCCGGCTTCAACCCCGACCCGCGCACTCCCTCCCCCGCGTTCGCCGCCGGCCTCAATATCCAGTATAGCTACTTGCCGCCGGCGTACTCAGGCTCTACTGCGCCGCCTCTGCGTCGTGGCACCCTACCCTTCGCACACGGCTCGGCGCCACAGTTCAGCAACACCGACGCCGACATGGACGAGATCATCACGAGCGGCTCGGTCGCCGCCACTTCATGCCCCGGGTTCCGCACACAAGGCGAAATGATGGACATCGCTGTCGACATGGACGACGAGCTCGACGATGTCGAGGAGGAGGCGGAGGAGGAAGAACAGGCGGAGGCGGAGCCGGCGCTGGAAGGGAGAAAGAAGCGGGCGCCCAATGCCAGGCCGGGCGAGCCTCACGCCAAGTGGACGTCCAAGGAAGACGAGTGCCTCGCCGGAGCATGGAGGACCGTCAACATCGACCCGACCACCTGCTCGAATCAGAACGCTGCCACGTACTGGAGAAGGATCAAGACGGCGTTCGACGAGCGCAAACTGGTCGACCCCGACTTCGCCAACATCCACATGTATCGCGGCGACAAGGCCATGGCGAACCATTGGGCGACCATCCAGGCGGCCTGCAACAAGTGGCATGGGATCCTAGAGGAGATCGCGACTCGCCCGGAAAGCAGCGCCAACATCGAGGGGTAGGTATGGCCAGTCGTCGGCTCAGTTCTTTTGCCGTGTACTTCGCCGACACTTGTTCTTTGGCTATGCAGATGTTTCGGATGTTCAACATGTTTCTTCAGGACAACAGCGACCAAGAGTTCAAATTCCTTCATGTGTTCTATAGGATCGAGTCATGCGAGAAGTGGAGGGAGTGCCGGCTCACTCTCGTCAAGGCCAAGGAGACCTACAAGCCGGACGCGCCTGCCCCCGCGGAGGCAGAAGGGCGCCCTGATGGCAACAAAAGAGCCAAGGAGGCGAGGGACGCGTCACTCGTTGCCGAACGGCTGCAATCATCGATGCAGTGCATCGCCGACGCCAATAACAGCACCGCCAAGAGGAAGGAGAAATCCGACGCGAGGTGGTCGGCGTTGATGACAAAGCAGGACGTCAAGCTCGACCTTCTCAGTACCAACGTCATTGCGAATAAGAGGAACACCGACCTGTCGTTCTTGATGACGACAGACATGTTGACGATAGATGAGCAGGTGAAGGTGTGGTACCTGGCAAAGCGCGGCCTCATCTTGAACCAGATGCCCGGATAGGCGGCGACCGCCGCCTCTACGCCCATGCCGCCGCCACACCAACGCCCAGCCCGAGCACTGAAGTTGCGCTGACGCCGACGCTGCCATCGGCCAGTCCCACGGCAGAGGAGCCTGCCGTTAGATGTGTTCCATGTCTATGATTCCTTCCTTTTGATTGTCGAACTTTTGGGTATGTTTGATCACTAAACTGTGGCATGATGATCGCCGCCCTGTGGCATGATGAACGCTGAACCTGTGGCTTTTTTGGCAGCGGGAGAGACAAATTCGAATTTTCGAGCGTCTGGGGACCAAAACCTGGGGCCGCGGCTGAAAACTCGATCGCCCCTAGGGCGCAAAAGTCGCCAACACATATGCCAAAAGGCATTCGCCGACTGCGCTGGGACCAAACGACTGGAGATGCTCTTAGAAGTCGATGATCCGGTTGTCGTCGGCCAAAAAGAAGTCGTCATACATGCCTTTAAGATAAAAAATCTGCAGGCGTGCAGCCGTGCAGCGGCGAACCTACGTGTTGGCTGTGGGTCAGCTGACCCCACAGCTTTTCTGTAACACCCCTTGATTTTTGAAATTTTGTGCATTAGTCCTTGCAACTTGAAAAAATTGACCCCACAAATTACAAATGAACCCACGGAGTTTTCCTGCTGGCACCGCCACTGCAGCCATGCACTTGTCAACTACACGTCGCATTGTCGCCGGCCAGGATGGTGTTATTGTCGATTCCTTGCCGCTTGCCGGGTCCCTGATCTCGCGAAGCTGGTTCCGCCGCCAGGGAAAAAAAATTCTACCTGTCAAGTCAGGCAAAAGACCAGGATTCTAAAAAATCGAGCGAGACCGAGAAACACTACAAATTTTTCTCTCACTAAATTCTTGGGTTGTGGGTTGATTCTATGAAACATCAAGGGTTTTTTCGCAAAAGAACACAACGGACCAAGAATACACTAATCCCTTTATTAGTAGGTACTCCCTGCGTCTGAAAAAGCTTGTCCCAAGCTTGTTCTTCAAACGGATGTATTTAGCACTAACTTGGTACTAGATACATCCATTTGAGGGTTAAGTTTTTTGGACGGAGGGACTACTAGCAAATACTCCCTCTGTCCCATAATGTAAAACATTTTTTAGCACTGCACTAGCACCAAAAAACGCCTTACATTATGGGATGGAGTATGTCAGTGCGTTGCAAGAGGAGAAAAACAATCAAATTATGCAGATTATGTCATGATGAAATAAGAACTTTTAAAATGCCATTTTTATAAACTACATCTGAATCATGTCGTGAGATAAGAGCAACTCTAATGAGGCGACCCAAACGGACGCGCGCTTTGTCCGCTTTTTGTCCGTTAGGGTCGGCCAGGCGGACGTGCGCTTCCGCATTTTAAAATGGGTCGGCTTGACCGCCCAACGGGAGGCCGGCCCAAATTTGCCGGCGTGAAAAGAAAACAAGTTGCACGAAATAAACATAAACAAACATAAATAAACATAAAGTGGCCAGTCAAACACCGGCCAAAGTCCACATAAATCTAATAAACATTAAATAAAACATTAAAAAAAGTCTACGCCCACCTGCTGCCGCCCCGCACGCTGCCCTAGATGTCGTCGGCCTTGCCCTTGCCCTTGCCCTCGACGCCGCCGTCGTCAGTGAGGTTGATGAAGACCGGATCAGGGCCAGCCCACCCGAACGCCGTCTGGTACGCTGCCAGGGCAGCCTCTTCCGGCGTCTGCTGGGGCGGTGGCATTGCGGCAAGTCGCGCGCGCTCCTCCTCCTCGAGCTGGAGCGCCTCCACGTCGCGTTGGAGCATGACCTCGTAGCGCATCTGCTCCTCGCCGTCGGCCTGCTCCTGGCGGAGCCAGTGCTCCTTCCATCGCTCGAGGTGGGCCGCCTCCTCCTCCGGCGTGGCGGAGAAGTGGACGGGAGGCGCGCTCACCCACTCGCGGTACTAGCCCGTCCACGAGTAGGCCTCCTCCGGCCAAGTGGGTGGAGGCGGGGAGCGCTTATGCGACGGCTCCGGCTTGGGCTGGACGGGCGGCGACGGTGGAGGTGGCGACACGAAGAGCGTGGTGTGGACGGAGTCCCCCACCGCCGACAGGGCAAGGGCTTGCTCCAGCCCATCCCAGTGCGTGTCCTCGTCGATGCGGATAGCCTCCAGCGCGTGCTGCAGGGCCTCCTTGAGGGCGGCTTGGTACTCCGCCTCCGCCTCCATGTCCTCCGGCTCTACCTCCGGGGGCGGCGGTGGGAACGGCGGCGGGACGGCATCGACACCCGAGCGTTGTTGCTCCTCGTGTTCGAGGGCGAACCAAGCCTCCCAGTTGGGAGAGTCGGCGGCGTACTCGGGCAGCCGACGCTGCTCCGGCGTGAGCAGCGCGCGACGCCGGCGCACCTCGTCGTCGTGCGCCTGCTGGGTCCGCGGAACCGCCGGCACCGGGATCCGGTTTGGATCCAAATGCCAATGGTGCGGCAGCGTCACGTCGGGGTAGTGGAGGGGCTGCCTGTACTCCCAGTGCCACCGCGCTTGGTGCACCGGGATGTGCAGGCGCCAGCGTTCAGGTCGGAAACGCGTCGGCGGTGGAGGGGGAGAGGGAGCACGGGATGACGAGGCGCCGGGGGTGCCCTTGCCATTGCTGCTGCCGAAGAGGCCCATGGCGCGCGCTAGGGTTTGCGGTCGCTGGTGAGGAAGCAAAGGGAGTGGTGGGGGGCCAGATGTGGACGGGAGAAGTGGATGAGGCCGACCCCGCCGCACGCGTGGTTAAAAAAGGACACTCGCACTGGTTGACGCGTGGGCCCGCCGTCGCTGATCGTCATAAATAAGATGACCGGTGGCGGTCGGGTGGCCGCCAGGTGGGGACTCGGCAGACGGCGAGGAGACGCGCGGCGCGTCCGCTTCGCGTCCGCGCCGACGCATTTTAGGCGCAAATTTGGGCTGGAAATGGGTCGGCTCGAACGCCAGACGGACATGATTTGAGTTTGGGTCGGCGCGTTGGGCCGCCATTTTTGTCCGCGCCGATCCAAACAGACGCGGGCGGACGAAATGGGTCGCCCCATTGAAGTTGCTCTAAGGGACTGTTAAAAACTCATTTCAAAAACTGAAAATGTTTCCTAAGGCGCCACAATGGAATATTTTTTGGCGGAGCAAACTGCATTGATGGACCTGCCTGAGCTATATATGAATGATGTGCCTTGCCTTGACCTTTCCATGACCAGCAAAACTACAATATCAGAATAAACATAATGTATAGAACACAAAAATATTTTTTTTTACCCGATGCACGATGGACTAAATAAAATCATAAAACGAACTCTACATATCCCCTAAAAGAACTGTATGTAAGTTACCGTTCGTTTTGTTCGTTATTTACGGGTCTGTTTGAATCTTTTTGAACATTTTCTAAAATTTCATGGACATTCTTTTTCATATTCCCGAATATGATTTTAATACACGGTCGTTTTTAAAAAAAAATCATGAAAATGGCCTCTAACTGGGAGGTGTCTTGCCAAGGTTTGCTTCTGTGCTTAATTCTTGCCTCGGCCACGCCTAGGAGGCACAACAGTCCACCCATCAGCATCAGGGGCAGGCTTGGAAGGTTTGGGCTGATCTACCGCCATATCATCTGATCTAGCTGCTTTATCTTCCCCCAGTGATGGCTCATCACCATCTTCTGAGCTATCATCATCATCCTCGGTTACCATCTGCTCATGAGAAGAAAGAAAGTTAGCTACAGGGGCATTCTGAGTCGAAGATACACGTAAAAATAAAATCAATCAATTTAAAGTTATGCAATGCAACGTTTTAATGACTGAGGACCACTTCAGAGAACTGTATACACGTGGTTACTCAACATATAAGTATGTCTCCAAATAACATCGACCAGTTCTAATTAGAAAACGAGGTTAAGATCCACATGTTAAGAGCAAAAACACAATCAATCTAGCAATTTGTAATTAACCCCAAGGAAGCAACAATCAAGCATATAAAAAGGACCACATCTTGAAGAATTAATAATTGAACAAATTATCAAACAGATCTTGGAAGTGAACTGTGAGGCTGTGTTTGGATGTAGATATCAAGACCTGGAATTAGACACTGGCATTGTGCAGACCCGGATATCCCGAATTCTAGGTGTTTGGGTGGGCCTAGCTAGTTAGCCTGTGTATTCGGGTTAAATATAGAGGTGCTGAACTTTTGCCTCCGCGGCCCGTTCCCGAATCTCTCAGGTTAGAGCTCGACAGTTGCGTGCATTTGGACCGAATTGTTTTTCTCTACTCTCCTCGCTTGTATGTCTCTTGCTCGTCCAACCCTTCCTCCCGTCCCAAAGAAACAGGAGAGGTGACGCACCAGGTAAACCTCCGCCCACAGGCTCATCCTGCTCCGCCTCCGGCGAGCCTCCGCTCGACTACCCTGTCTCCATCCACCCTCTCCCTCTCCCCAGCTAAGCCGTTTCTGCTCTCCGATGTCCGGCGCAAGTACGCCACCACCTCTCATTGTGGTGGTTGCAGGAGCCGGTACTGTCCTCTTCGTTCCTCTAGGCAGACCTGGTCCCTCTAGTTCTAGTGATTGATACAGCTCTTCTACAAATTTTAGATCCTGATGTGATGCCGCTCCTGGATGCACACGTTTCCATGCCTACATTAGTGCTTAATGTCCTTTCATGGCTAAAAGTGGAC
Source organism: Triticum timopheevii (assembly GCA_963921465.1). Classification (NCBI taxonomy): domain Eukaryota; kingdom Viridiplantae; phylum Streptophyta; class Magnoliopsida; order Poales; family Poaceae; genus Triticum; species Triticum timopheevii. Next base: position 121,767,110 of record OY997271.1, read on the forward strand.
AAATAGTTCATGTGTGGCTTTAGGCTAGCTGCTGAGTGCATATTATGCTATTGGTCCTAGTTCGATTCTGACCTTTGTGCTTTGTGGTGCCAATCTCAGAGACCAAGGCATGGCATTGGTGTTAATTAGTATGATGTGAATTACTCAGATATTCAGGTGACAATCGATGCATAATTTTGTGATGTGTAGTCATCGAGTCATTTTGGTATTTATCAAAACCGAATCATATATCATTTCTTCAAAACCGTATTTACCGAACTATTGCATACAATTTTCCAATTTTCCATGTTTTTTGGAAGTTATAAGATGATGTGGTAATTTTACATAACATTTGTTCGTTCTTCTTATTTTTATTACGTGATATATAATTATTCAAATATATTCAGATGTTAAACGGAAAATATTTTCATACATGCATAAAACAGTATAATGATCATAGTCTCGTACAATTGCATTCCAGATTTTGACCATCCAAACAACATTTGGCATTCGACGTCAATATTAAGTCTGGGTTCTTAATACCTAAACATCCAAATAGAAATATTGGTATTCAATCTCAACATCAATATCCTCTGATATTGACACTCAAGTCTATGCAATGCCTAGCCTCCGAATGTCTACATCCAAACGGAGCTCGAGAGAATACCATCGATTCTAGGTTGCAGCACTACTGAGCTCATATGTGAGAAGATAAGCAAACAAATTATGCATGCTAAAACTAAACTTGAAATACCTGTCTACTTTGGGAAACAGCATTTCCTTGAGGACGTGTATTCCTTAATTTCTCAATCGATGAAAAGTTGTTTTCCAGGCATTCTTCATGCATTATCAAAAATTGTTCAGCAACCTGTTTGTCATAAAAACTTTGAATTAATAAACACACATTGCACCGTTTACAAGAAAACCGAATACAGCTTTACACAAATGACAGAAGCAGTACATTCCGACTTGATTATGGTTAAGAAGCTTCAGGTTTTCTGCTGGATAAGCTAGAGATGAAAAATGGGGAAGATGGAAATGGGGAGGGTTGACCCATCAACCCACTGATCATTTAAAATAGTGGAAGAAGGGCCACAGTAGCGACCCTTAAAATACAATAGGGGAACTGGGCCAAGCAGCTAAAACCCTAAAGATTGGTCAGAGCAGGTCAACCCTTTCAGTTACACCAACAAGTACTTAATCAGATATTCATTACTTCGACATAGTTCAGGACCTATAGCTGCACTAAACATGGCACAAGGAAAAATAATTACCTCCCCAATGCTACCATCCGCAAAGTTAGAATTGAGGGATTTATATATGCTGTTAAACATCATATCCTCCAAGTCCTCGTAATAATATGGGCCTAAATAAAACAAATGAATATTAGATGCAGAAAGAGCAAACATAAAAAGAGTGAAACTAACAAAAAAAAATCAAACCCACAAACATACAGCAGAAACACGTAAGCCATGCCAACATCACATTTTGCACCTATGGTACAGATGAAATTACCCGACTTACTAAAATAAAAGGAGAATGCAACATATCTTGGGAGTTCTCTTTCAATATAAACTGATTCTCACCAAAGATGAAGTGCAAAAATAAATAGAATGCTGTGTGATCAAGCTATGTGCTTGAAAACTAAAAATCAACATAAATAAATGATGAGCAAAATACAGAAGCTCAAATTTTGGAATACAGACTATTACGAAATTCCACACTAGACTTTTTTTTACCTATTGGACGATATGGCTCCAATATATCGGACCTAATTGAATTGTTTCGTCCAATACTGTCCGGCTTTGGAGTTGGTGAAACTCTGAACCCAAACTGGCACAGAACCAAGCAACGCAAATCCTCTATAGAACTATCCGAGTTGAACAGCGCCTATAGATCGAAGGAGCCATCTTCCTATCAGCGAGTTCAGCCCCGAAACCCCGACAAGAGGGAACATCGTGAGTCTGGCTTAAAATTGGTCCGAGACCGAGAGACATCTTTACTACCGGATCCTGAAGGGGCTTCCGTCGTGTAGGAGATAATTACACGAGGATGTTGAAGGGAGGGGGGAGTGGATACCCTTGGAGTTGGTGAACCAGGAGAGGATGGACGCGGCGAGCTGGTCGGCCTTGGCGCGGGAGTCGGGGCCGCCCCACTTGTTCTCCACAGCCATCTGCAGCGCCGTCCACCGCCCGAACACCAGCCCGATACCCTCCTGGAGCGCTGCAGCCGCCTGGGGCGAGAGCGATCCGCTGCCGCTAGTGGATGCCGACATGGTGCTGCGAGAGTTCTAGGGAGGCGGCTAGGGTTTTGACGTTTTGATGTTCTCTAGTAACAGAATCGATGGTGGTTGTGGACAAGGAGAGAGCCGAAGAGGATCTTCCGGCCGGCGGTTGCTGGAGGGCGGCGTGGCGCGTGGCGGTGGCCGGCTAGGGTTAGGGCGCGGGAAAATATCTAGTGATACGGGGGCATAATATGGTACCCTGCTCCATAACTGTTTGGTGCCTTAGATCTACATGCAAGGGAGAGGATCAACTCACTCATCATTTACACATGCCCCTTACATTTGCATCTCCCCCCCCCCCCCCCTCCCCCCCCCTCTCGAAAACAGTCTATTTTTAATGGAGCAGTTGAAAGGATTGCATCCAGGGTTTTTTTTGGCCCACCACTTTCGTACGGTTTATTTTCGTCCCCTCCCACCACCCTTGGCCGCCGGCGCCACAGATCCCTTCACCGCTTCAGGAGCCGCCGCCGATCCCCTTCAGGCCTTGTTTGACAGCAAGGGATTGTGGAAGTTTTGGGAGGAGGGGATTTGAGGGGATTTGGTGAATCCCTCTCTTCCACCCAATCCCCTTGCAACCTCAAATCCCCCTCCTGCCACACATCCCTCAAATCCCCCTCCATACAGAACACTGTTTGACAGGGAGGGATTGCCATATTGAATTAAAATGGTGTAAAACAGTTAAAAATCTAATCTTGCAACAGTTCTTCACATGAATAACATAATTTGCTTGACTTGGAATCAATATATCATCACATAATTGCACTGTCACATAACAGCAACATAATCTCTCACATCAGCATGACTTGGAACCAAAAATATGTCATAGGTTTTCGGCTTTCGCAAGTCCCAGGAAAGACATGTACATTTAAGCATGCTGAACTATTTATGCAACATAGAAAAAAGCATCACTTGATGTTCTGCACCGATTGTTGGAAGAGAGTACATGACAGGAGCATAAATTCCAACCACAAGACAACAGTAGCGCCAACATAAAAGCAACCGAGGAGACGTCCCATTCTCCCTCTGCTTGTTCCGCTTCTCAACCTGGTTCAATGAGACCAGAAAAAAGCTGATGATACTAAAGAAACCAAGGGAATGTTACTACTGTTAACAATAGAAGTTCCATGAATTTTCTTGCTTTTGAACCAAAGAGAGGCGATAGATATGGTGAATATATCCGTCTGGCTGAGACCAAAAAGAATTACTCGAGCAGGCACAGTGAATATATGCGTCTCAGAAAACAAGGTTCAACATTGTTGTAGCTGTATAAAATGAAGCCATTGCCTGTTTCTCAAATGCGTCTCAGAAAACAAGGTAATGTTGCTACTGTAGAGTTATTGCACAATTCGAGTCAACAACAAAGTTAGACAGTCCAGGTCTAAACAAGGTTAATTTTTCTAGTATTGCTTAAACTTTGAAGGCACATAATGTAGAGTTAGTTTCTCACCACGGCTCTAAAATATAAAAGACAAACTCAAATGAACTAGAATTGTTTAAATCAGTCTCTAACTTCAGAAAACTGCAAGGAAATGCTCAACCTGACTGCTTGACTTAAATAGTCAAGCTAACATTGAGATGACAGGCTTGTAACTTGTAGTCGTTAAACAGGGAGGCAAGCAAGTAGTCTAGATCTCCATTGTTGTTTAGGAAATACCAGATAATTAGAAATGAACAGCAGCTCTAGAACTTAAATCAAGAGCCAGACTAGAGTTAAATCAAGACCTACGTCAACGGTATTCAACGAAATCTTCAAAGGTTAAAACCAGAACAAGAGAGCACTTCCACTGATCAATAATGATCAACACACAGGAGCACTTGCTTCTGAAACATTTATTCATACCATCGCCTTCACCTCTCGATTGAAAACTTAGAAATATCCCAGGTCCAGGAAAACAGGGCACAAGCAACCGTAAAATAATTTATATGTATCAGCGGCAAGCATGACAGACCCAAAACTAACCACATCCTGAAACCTATCATCCTTAGGGCCAAATTACATAGGAATAAAGTAATCTACCAGAATATGAACGCCGCAGGAAGCCTGACATGTTCCTGTACAGTCTAGTGTATAGGAACACTGATCTGGAACAACAAACAGAATTTCTACAGCATGCCAATCATCTAATCTCCTGACTTCGATTGACTCATTTTACACTGTTTGTACAGCTACAGCGAGCAGCAAATAGCAAGTTAGCAGCCTTCTTATTTATTTTTTACGGCTATGTCCCTTTCTATTTAGCAATGGTGGACCACAATAGAAAGGCTACAATTACTATTGTTCCTTAAATTCACCTAATTCACAACATAATTATAGTACAATTTATATATAGAGGACCCTAACATAAGCTTCCAAGCACACAATTTCAGAAGATGTGTTAAAAAAGTGTGCCCAATCTAACAACTGTATAGTACACTCTATTCTTCCTAGCTTGGATGCACTCTAACGATTTTCCATCTAGCACTACATATATCTAGATAGGCAGATCCACGAAGTTGTGCAAACTGCTCTTGATTCCCCCATAACAGCAGCATGCTCTAAATCTTGAGTTCTTTACAGGTAGCACAAAGAAGGGGATGCAGAAGATTGTTACCTTAGATGCGTTGAATCAATTCTGCCATTTCGCTCCGAAGAAACACTGCAACACTCTCTTCATCTTCGGCGGCAGAATTAAAAAAGATCTCACGGTTCTCAACACTTTTGAACACTTTGTAGACAGTGGCTCGTTCATCGCGGCGGATGCTTTCCATCTTGTGCAAAACAGCAATGCACTTCCTGATGAATAAGACTACAAGAGGCCAAAAGGCTTGTGTAAATTACCAAAATTAGGTGTGACAACTGGATCCCAGGACGGAGGTAATTCGTCCACCCCAACAAGAATCAGAGCGGCAGGCTGTCAAAATAAGAACGTATCAGCATGGAAGACATATTTAAGCTGCCTATCAGTAGACATATTTAAGCTGCCTACAATAAAAGAGATATTCACAAATGCTGCATGAAAGGAACAAGACTCCTCAACCAATAATGGAAACACAAAAGCAGGGCTAGGAAATTATATAGTACAAATCAAATAATATTGTATTATTTCCAAGTCAATTGAGCTCTTCGACAAGCAAATTGAGCTCTTCTTCTGCACTCTTTTCAGTAACTTGACACAAAAAGAGAGTGACCCCAGGAGGATCAAGAAAAACCATCGGGGAACACATCCATTTCTCATGACTCAGAAAACAAATCATGTGTATGATACTGTCCTTGGTTAGGCAAAAAGAAGTACTAAACAACAGAAACTGTGGAGGCAGTGTGACAGATACTGTCCTCGTCTCCTTAGACAGAAAATTCTATGCTCCAACAAAAAAGGCTACTCTCATTACTCAATCAACAGAGTCAAAAATAAGTAGTTACTAGTACTTAGTATCAGTGCCACATATTGCAGGAATGAACCTCGGCAATTAAACTAGGAAGAAACTGAATGAGTTCACAAAACATTCAGCTAATCCATATGAACCAACCAAACCATAGATCCAGACTAGGAAATTCAGATAGGAAACTAGAGGCCTATTGACAGACTTGTGTACCACCACAGATCCAGATTCAGTTTAGTTCAGGTTTTCCATGTCTCAAGGTCTATAACATTGAAGCTCACACTTTAGCTCAGCTGCATCAATCAGGAAATTCTAGCCTTTGATTCAGATTATCACAGATGTACTACAACTACAGGGAACTGTTATTGAATGAATGGTGCCTATAAGTCTCCTCGCCAAACAGAACTGTTATTTTTGAGATGAACAAATCTGTCAAGTGGGCTAGCAGATTATCACAGACAAACAAATGAGCACAAGTCAAGTGGGCTATGCTCACCATCAGGATTAAACAATTAACTAATCAATTACAGACTCATTTTTGTTATAAAAATGAAACGGAGAAGGATGAACTCTTGATAGATGAACTCTGTCAAGCAGGAATGATTTGTTTGGTTCATTGTTATAAGGTATGCATGTTTTAACTGCAATTATACTTTGTTTCCAGTCTACTAAATTATTAACTCTGCGTTCAATGTTATTGCGAATGCAGGTGGGGCAGTATAAACTACCCAGGAAGCTGGACATATCTTGGAGAGAAACTAGCAGATATCATAATGTGAAGTCAATACTTGTGCCATTTGGTGGAGTGTGTGCTCACTGTCTTAACTTCTTTTAGAAATACTTCATGCTGACTAATTGGTGTATAGGTTTGTTCTTAGATCTAACTAAGCGTCTTTTTGATATTTGGGAACACAAGCATGTCTAAGTTTTGGGGTAGAAAATTTTGACAGCACATACTGTATGTAGAAGATAGTCACATGACAGAGTTAGCTGATACATCATACACAGTGTGTATCTTCCTCGATGACAGAATCTCACCGACTGTAAGGTTTAGTGCAAGTATAATGTTGCCTGTATGTATAGAATAATCCGTTGAGACCTGCAAAGAGAAATAGCCATTTGTACTATGCGTAATAGCCATTTGTACTAATCAACTACGGACTTCTCCATGCTTAAGGTTTTGATCTTCTAGCAAAACTCGCCTACTACTACGCACATCAAGGTGACAGTTTCATAACCACTAACAGCAGAACATTGCTTAAAAGGTAGAGGTAAATAAGCATTGAGAAGGTTAGCAGGAGTGCATCCTCGCCCATCTGCACTGTCCGGCAGACACATCCTATGCTTTCTTGGCAATCTTAGGGTTAGGGTAAAGAGGAGCTAGAGGAGGCGGGCATTCTTGGCAAGCTAGCTGGGTAGGCCTAGGGTTAGGGTCGTTCTTGGTGTGCTCGCCGGTGAGGACGAGGCGGACGGAGGGCGTACCGGGCGGTGGCAACCATAGAGAGGAGGGGGGAGGGGAGGGGAGGGGCTGCGATGACTAACCACCAGTGAGAAGTCCAGTATACCGGAGGAGATCACTGGCGTCGAGGCGTCGAGTGGCGCGGCGACTTGGGGAGGAGGCGGCGCAGCGGCGGCGGCGGCGTCTCGAGTCGAGCAGCCAAATCCTCGAGGGGGGCCTCGATGATTCTGAACCGCGTGAGAACGGGTGGGTCGAAAGGGAATCGAGGGGATTGGGCCGTCCAAACCGCGCCTACCAAATGGGCCAACGGGTATTTGCGGGGATTCTGGGCCTCGCGGGGTTTATCCTCTGCAAACCCCTCCAATCCACGCTAAACAAACGAGGCCTTAGGAGGACTCGATGATTCCGAACCGCGTGGGAACAGGTGGGTCGAGGGGGAATCGAGGGGGTTGGGCCGAGAAAACCCTGCCTATCAAATGGGCCAACGGGTATTAGGGAGGAATCTGGGCCTCGCGGGGAAATTCCGCTGAAAACCGCTCCAATACTCGCGAAACAAACGAGGCCTCAGGAGCCACGAGCATCTTCCCTCTCGGGATGCCGCTCCAACCCGATCCGGTAAGGAGGCAGGCCTCCGTGTGTGGCAATGAGGGCGACGGGCGACCCTCTCCCTCCCCTCCGGCCCTCCACTCCGCCTCCGGCCTTCTCGGCCTCTCCTCCGCCAGTCCGCCTCCGGCCTCCGGCCCTCTCGGTCTCTCCTCCGCCAGTCCGCCTCCGGCCTCCGGCCCTCTACCCGCAGGCGCCCTCCACGGCTCCAAGGCTGACGGCTCCAGTGCTCAACTTCCGGCAGTCCGGCACTGCCTCCGTCGCTGCAGTGGACTGCATCGCTGTCGGACTGCACCGCTGCCAAGTCTGCATGACTGCATCGATCCAGCCATCCTCCATCCATCTACTGATCTACAGGCACCAGCCTTCCCCTCTGTTTTTAAACAAATTTGAATCTTCTTTTTTGTAAATTGCTACTGCCACTGATTGCTAGAAGGAGTAGAACTACGTACGTGAGATTAGATTTGGCACCAGCTTCTAACTCGGTGTATTACTAATAGAATTTGTTCACGGGATCACATTCTGAGCATGAGCTTGTCGTGCTTTTCCTCTATTTCCAGCATTGCCAGTTTACATGTGGTCCTCCTATATCAACCCGTGAGCTTCGGCAGCGCGACATATATGTGGCATCTCCGCTCACTTGAAATGGTAGTACATCTATATATTTTGGCAGGCATCTATTTTGTATGCTCGATTAAAAATGAGTGTTGAATATACATTGTACACCGTGGAAGGAGCAGGCGTTGGGGTTGCGCGCTCTGGACGGGGACGACGGCCTGGACATGCTCCAGGAGATGGTCGTCGTGTCGAGCATCCTATACCCATTGGCTGGTGGCTGTAGATCCTCGAAGGTTCCGTGTGGCCTTAACCGTCGCTAGGCTCCCTGCACGCATCCCCCAATTCTTCTACCTCCTCTCAGGTATATGTTGCGTCTCCTTTTCTTTATTTTTTCTCTTTTGTGGTACTTCCAACGGCTGCTGGTATGTGTGTCGGTAGCTGAACAAGGATGGGGATTGCGGGTTAGGATGTAATTTTCCTGTTAAAGTGACACTCCATGGTATGTTTGCTTTGAGAAATTTCTTCCTATTTTTCTTTTCCTACAATGTAGAGCACAATTTAGACATGTTTCCTTTCTTAAATCGGCCTATTCCTGAAACTTTATATTGATATGGTCTTGGTGGTCTCTGGTTTTGGTAATTAATGCGAAGGTCTACCTTTCTGGTTTTAATTACTTATGTGTGTATAGATGCCCATCTTTTCACAACGAGTTGTTCTTGCAGGCATGATGTTATATCAATGAAAATCTTGCAAGGTAAAATGATGGACCTTAATGGATCAGACAGACATATACTGCATCAATGGAAACAAAGGATGTTTTGTCAATCTGATCTTAGCTCTACAGATCTCAGAGTTCTACGACGACGCAGTCTAGCAGCGATGCCTCTCTCTATTGTGCTTCTATCTGTTCTGTGGATCAATTCAGAATGTTGATCGTTATGGGTCGATAAATAAATGTTAGAATCTGATGCGTGGCGATCGGATGGTAAAAAAGTGACGGTGTGCGACGACCGGATGATCGGACGTCGTCTTCTTCAAGCTCCCAGCATGCCATACTCTCCATCTCTTGTATCTTTCGCACGGCGGGGCAGAGGGAATTGATCGAAGACCGCAGCTCCGGCGACCCAGGTATCTTCTTCTCCACTATCTCGATCATGCACCCTTTGTCTAATCTGCAATGACACATGGCATTGACAGGTACAACCTGAAGGAAATATGCTCTAGAGGCAATAATAAAGTTATTATTTTATATTTTTCTTATTCATGATAAATGTTTATTATTCATGCTAGAATTGTATTGATCAGAAACCTTAATACATGTGTGAATACATAGACAAACATGTTGTCCCTAGTGAGCCTCTACTTGACTAGCTCGTTGATCAAAGATGGTTAAGGTTTCCTAACCATGGACATGAGTTGTCATTTGATAACGGGATCACATCATCAGGAGAATGATGTGATGGACAAGGCCCATCCGTTAGCTTAGCATATTGATCGTTCAGTTTTATTGTTATTACTTTCTTCATGTCATATACATATCCATCGGATCCCGACAACCACACCACAAAAAGAGTTACATCAAATAGATCTCCAAGAGACCATTGTATTGAGAATCAAAAGAGAGAGACTGAGAGAGGAAGCCATCTAGCTACTAACTACGGACCCGAAGGTCTACAATGAACTACTCACGCATCATCGGAGAGGCACCAATGAGGATGATGAACCCCTCCATGATGGTGTCTAGATTGGATCTCGTGGTTCTGGAACTTGCGACGGCTAGAATTGTGTTTCATCGACTCCCCTAGGATTTTTGGATTTTCGAGATATTTATAGAGCAAAGAGGCAGTGCGGGAGGCCACTGAGGTGGGCACAACCCACCAGAGCGCGCCTGGGCCCCCAGGCGCGGCCAGGTGGGTTGTCGCCCAGGCGCGCCCAGGTGGGTTGTGCCCCCTGAAGGCACCCCTCTGGTACTTCTTCGGCCCATCCTGTGTCTTCTGGTCCAGAAAAAATCTCTAGAAAGTTTCGCTGTGTTTGGACTCCGTTTGATATTGATTTCTTGCGAACTAACAAACAAGCAAAAAACAGCAACCGGCACTGGGCACTATGTCAATAGGTTAGTCCCAAAAAATGATATAAAGTTGCTATAAAATGATTGTAAAACATTCAAGAATGATAATATAACAGCATGGAACAATAAATATATATATATATATATATATATATATATATATATATATATATATATATATAGATACTTTGGAGACGTATCAAGCATCACCACCACTGTCACCATGCCGGCGTGCTGTCGGAACTCATCCACTACTTCGCCGTCTTGCTGGATCAAGAAGGAGAGGACATCACCGAGCTGAACGTGTGCTGAACGTGGAGGTGTCGTACGTTCCGTACTTGATTGATTGTATCACGAAGAAGTTTGACTACATCAACCGCGTTACTAAACGCTTCTGCTTACGGTCTACGAGGGTATGTAGACACACTCTCCCCTCTCCTTGCTATGCATCTCCATGGATAGATCTTGCGTGTGCGTAGAAACCTTTTGTTTTCCATGCAACGTTCCCCAACACACCCTGCACTTAGCCTCACCGTTACTCGATCTCCATGATCCCTGGGTACCTGTAAGGATGAAAATCATGGACAAGACAAGAGACATCTACGAGACAATTTTATTTCACACATACAAGATGTTAATCCAAAGCCGTTCCATTGATCCTACAAATACAGAGGGTTGCAAAGCCTATGCCTCAAGCCATACCTTACTGAACTACTCACACATGGAGATCAGATCGCATGAAGAAAACATTGAAGAACACATCTTGAAGATTGATTGATTGCAAATATGTCTTACAATGGCTTCCTTGTGCGATGCACGATTATAAGTATGAAGTAGAGGGAGTTGGACTATGATGGTGATGGCGGCTATGATGGAAATGGCGGCGGCTAGGGTTGATGAGAGGGGATGAAGATGGTTCTGTTCTGACTTCGCTCGACGATGTTCAGTTGACATTTTGGCGTCGTCCCCTTTATAAAAGTTGTTCAGATTGACGAGACACCTTGGAATTCACGCCATACGACCGCTCATACAAGCGCTGGCGGGTGTATGAAACGCCGTCTTTTGTGCTGTATTCGCTAGTGCGCCTCCTGATGATTTCTTCTATATCCATTTCCACTCCTTTCCATGTTCACACGTGATATTTTTTTTTCTTTTTAGCCCATTTTCTGTGGAAACGCATGAAAGAGAGGATTTTTGGAAACATTTGTATTCATCAGTCATTAGCAGCAATATCAGAGTTGATATCTCCATTTTAATAAAATATCTTGATTAAACAAAGGGTAAATGAGTGTAAAAATATCACCCATCGCCAGTTCCATCGCCGTCGGAGCACACCACGCACCCTCACCGCTGCAGCCCCTCCACGCCACCGCTCACAACCCGTGCCTCCCCCGTCAGGTGTTGCCGCCATGCCCCGAGCCAACGTCGCGCCGCTGCCCGACCCAAAAGGCATGCGTCCTCTAGTGCCGAGCGAGGGCGAGCATCCCACCGCAGCCAGCACTGGTCGGGCTTTGCCCGACAACACGTCGATGCAGCGAGGAAGGGAGAGGTGAGAGGAAGGGGGCCTTCAAGGCGGCGCTAGGGTCCCCCATCCTCCTGGCGCTCGCTAGAGCGTCGCGGGAGGGGGAGGGGGAACTTCCTCTATGTCAAGCACCTCAATTTGCCGGAGAAAGTGCGTCCGGACCGCCTTAAGGCGTATATTTTTATTCATCCATTTAAAATAATAAAAATGCACAAAATATGAAACATGTTGAGGAATTTATAAAATTGTTCACGAGTTAAAGACGTCTTCCCTTCGTTCGAAATTAGTTGTCGCTCGTTGTGTTGAAGTGTTTTTATATATTTTAAAAAATATCAACGGACTAAAAAATGCTTATGATTTTCAAAAAATTATCAAGATTTAGCAAAACGTTCACTACTTTTTAAAAGTTCAAAAAATTGAAAATTAAAAGATAAAACGAATTAAAAAACCCTTTAAAGCTGGAACAAACATAACGTACAGAAAAATACTCCCCCCTTCCCAAAATGTAAGGCTCGATTGAGTTTGCATGTTCTTCGATGCATGACTTTGACCATTTATATATATCAAAGTACATGTATACTAATTTTATAAACATACAATACACGAAAATTATAGTCAAAATTGTGCAATGAAGACCAGAAAAGTCAATCGATGGCTTATATTTTGGGAAGGAGGGAGTAGAAGATAATAAAAAATAAGAAAAAAACTGCTGAAAACTGACAAAAAAACGATGTGAAAAACGAGAGAGAAAACGCGTACCGCGGTACGAAAAAAAAACCGAGATAATTGGGTAAGCCCATTACTGTCCGCCATGTGCGTCGAATAAAAATTTAGCCACTGTATTTTTTCCGGGATGGGCAGTCGATAAATGCTCAGCGCGGCCCATATACACCCCTGCGGTGTTGGCGAAGCCCTCAAAGAACGGTTCTGTCTTAAGGGTTTTGCTGCAAGGGGCGGCGGCCACGAGCGCAGGCGAGGAGTAGCGGCGGCCGGCGGCGGCGGCGACGACGACACACGACGTACGGAGGAGGTCCGAGGTGCGGTCTCCGGCGCCTCAGCACCGATTGCCACCGCCAGCAGGCCAATCGCCGCCACCTCCGGCAGCTAGCAAGCCAGTGAGTGCCCTTGTCGGTTCTGAACAGAAGGATTCGCTAGCTTGTACTCCTTTACGGTTTGCTTGAATCCTTCTGTTCAAGCAACTCAATTCTGTGGAGTATTTTCTTTTTTACGTTTGCTTGAACATTCTTCAGTGAGCAAGCGGGCTAAGACGGCAGAGCCGGAGTCCCGGACCACCATTGTGGGCTCTTCCGTCTTCCAATTCAAAGTAGACTACGAGCAAGTCAAGCAGCTTCCCACCGGCAAGTCCGTCTTCTCCGATGCCGTCTCCGCCGGGGGAGACCTGTGGAGGATTGAGTGCTTCCCGCGTGGGATGAACGAGGCCGACAGGGAGTATGTTTCTATCTTCCTCGAGCACATGAGCAAATCCAAAAGTGTTGGGGCATTCTTCGAGGTCTTGATGATGGGCAGGGACGGCACACCATGCCTGTCGCATATACGTAGGGCATTTGAAACCTTTGAGATCACGGAAGACGGCGACACCTTTGGATGGCATCAGTTCGTGAAGGGGACTGTTGTGGAGAAAGACTACTTGACAGGGAGACACGTCACGTTTGTGTGCGCGATCATGGTCGTCGGTGACAGTCCTATTCTCAGTCCTATTCTCGTCCCATCTTCAGACATCGGGGCCCATCTCGGCCGTCTGCTAGATCATGCTGACGGGACAGACGTGTCATTCATCGTCAACGATGAGACATTCCGTGCACACCGAGCGGTGCTTGCTGCCCGCTCACCGGTCTTTAGAGCAGAGCTCTTCGGTTCCATGTCTGAGGCTACAATGCCATCCATCACGCTGCACGACATCAAACCTGCAACGTTCAAAGTTATGCTTCGGTTTATTTACACGGATGAATTGCCCGAAGAAGACGAGCTTGAGGACTCTTCTGCCCAGATGTTTCAAGATCTACTCGCTGCGGCCGATCGGTATGCACTGGACCGACTGAAGATTATTTGTGCTCAGAAGCTGTGGCAGAAAGTGTCTGTTGAGACAGTTGCAACTATCTTGGCTTGGGCTGAAACCTACAACTGTCAGGAGTTGAAGAATAAGTGCATTGACTTCTTTGTGATGGAGGAAAATTTCAGGAAGGTCATGTTCACTGATGGTTATGGGTTGTTGCTTTTGAAATTCCCAGCTATTATTGCTGAGCTAAGGAAGAGAGTTTAGGACATAACATACTGAGATCGTCTTCATGTGTATAGTTCAGGTGTTCAAGCATAGCTGGGTTCCTGAGATTGCAGAATCTTCTTCTTAGCAGTATTGGGCTTAACTGCTACTGAGCACTGATAGAGATAAATGAGGTGAGGTGGAGGATGTTATCAGATAACTGAAATGCAAAGTTGCCAAATGAGCAGCTCGTTTATGTTTTTACTTCTCTGTTCTTTTTGCCGTGTCGTGTCCTGAAGCTACTTTTGCTACTCTAGGGATAACTATCTAGTGGCAAACTTCTGGAGGATTAGTGTTTGCGTAGTTCAGTGTGAATTTCCGTTCCTTGGTCCATCTGATATAACCGGAAGAAATCAAACAACGAATATTCAAATCCAAAAAATATGGAAACCGAAAAATGTATTTGGCAACCCTGATCGTTTTTGCAAAAGCGCCACACCACCTGGATGCCGTCCATTTAAACCCGACGCACGCGACAAGTTCCAGCGAGCCGTTTTGTTCTCTGTCACTGGTGTGTGCGCCATCGCTCCACGCCCGCTTCGCTCGAACCGTCTCCCCCGTGATGCGTGACTTAACTCCCCCCTCCCCCACCACTCGCCTCATTTTGTTTGGTAACCGCACGCCCGCTCCGCTCTCTAGTTCTCTGTCGCTCCGCCCCGCTCTCTCTCCGTCGACGGCGAGCGGCGACGCCTTCTCCGGCTGATTCTCGGCGCTAGTGTTCTGTTCCACTGGTGAGTCTCGACTCAATCCCCCTCACATCCGCCCCCAGTAGTTTGTGCTCTGTTTCTCAACGCCATTAGTGGCGGGATGTTCGTCGGGTTGGTCGCATGTTAGAACAGATGAGGAATGCGCCCAATACGTTCAATTCGTGGTGCAGTTGCTATTTGTTAGCCCCTGTTTGGCATGCACATCGTTTTACTGCTTAATTTGTCATTTTCGATTTTGTGGGTAGTTCCCGTCATTTTTGAACGGATCCCCTCTGCTACACGGTTCGATTCTGATTTCTAGGGTTTTCTCTAGATGCAAAATCATTATGTCTCCGTTCATGATTCGCCGCCGTTATCCTATGATGATTTTTGTCGTTATTTTGGTTGCCGGTAGGGTTTGGTGTATGGATTTTACAACCAGTCTCCTCACTCTGTATCTGTGTTGGGCTCTGTTTTATCATGATCTGTTCATGCTCTTATGGTTGCAGTGAACGCATTGAATTACCACCTCTATAATTAGGTTGCTGGTGAGAATCCCATACTATTTGTGTTTTTATATGCAGTTCATCTCGTTTCGTGTGTAGGCTGTCATGATGTATTTTGTGTTTCTAACTGATGGATGTGCCATCATTTAACTTAACTGAGCTTTAATTGTGAATATTACCATCAGTGGGAATAATTTATCAGGAGTCCACCGTAAAAATTATCATGTCACTAATTTTTTAATACTTAGTGTTGTGATGTCCAATATATGTGTTTGTGTGTAAGTTGTTGTTATCCCTAATTTGCATAAGTTATCTTGCCCGATACATACATTTTATCAGTGTATCATAAGCAAAAAAAAAAAAAAAATTCAGGTATTCAATATCTAGTAGAAGCACACATGTCCTTATTTTCTTTTCGTCCTTCTCTGTTGTGGATGAGTTATCTTGTTGTATGTTCACAAGTAACCAATGTATCATAAGAATATGTGTGTGACTATTAATTCAGCAACTATGCATCCTTTATGCTCACTTTTTTCTCTTTGTTATTCTTGTGTGTCAGGTCACAATGCCAAGGAAGCGCAAGTTAGATGTGGACTTTGAGGAGGTGAACCCCTTAAAGAAGCATAAGCCTCCCGCAGATTGGAAAAGGGATTCTCCTAGTGCTCTTGTGACTGCTTGTAAGGACATGTCAGATGAGAAAATGTCCGCGATTGATGACATGGATTTCACTAGTCTGCGGAATATCAAGTGTGATAATCTGTTCAATCGGCTTTCCCAATGGCTTGCTGGTCTATATGACCCTGATTCCCGTGAGGTCGTTGTACCTGGTCGCGGAAGGTTACCGGTCAATGAAGAGTCTGTGCATCGTATAATGGGTGTGCCCCGAGGTGATATTGCGGTGGATTTCAAGGTTCCTACAGATGCACAACTTGAGCTTGCGGGACATCTTTTTGGTGATCTTGGATAGGCTCCTAAAACTGTGGATGTATTAAATCTTATCTTGAGCACTAACCGGCATGATGACAATTTCAAGCGCTTGTGGCTTGTGCTTGCTGCACTGTGATGGCGCTGACGACTTCCAACAAGATCAGCACCAGATGGTATCCTGTGTTGGTAAGCACATCTGGCTATCTTTCTAGTTCACACTTTTTATCTCTTTTCTTTTTTGTTTTTTACCTGGTAACTTTTTTGCTTCTTAGTCTGATGATTATGCACATATGCACTTGATAACTTTCCCTTATTTAGAGTGTGATAATTTCTGTCCCTTCATTTTTTAATGATCTGAAATGTGGTAATTATGTAGTAATGCACCTGATAACTTGTTCTGAAATTGTGGTAATTATGTAGTAATGCACCTGATAACTTTTTCTGAAAGTGTGGTAATTATATAGTAATGCACCTGATAACTTATTTATGCCTTGCAATATGGTATTTTTGACTTTCTTCTCTGTGGTAATTTTGTACTTATGTACTTGGTGATACAATGCTTTAACAGTGTTGTAAGTGTTTACTTATGTCCCCTGCTAACTTGTGTGCATACATTCCTCTATTATTTCATGTGTTCTCTTTTTTTCATAGCAAAACATTGGCAATGTAAAAAACCTCAACTGGTGCAAATTTATTGCGGATGATCTTCACAAAGCCCTTTTCAAAAGGAAAGCTTACGACGGGCTGCCTCATATTCTACAATGTTAGTCCCCGTATTCTTTTTTGTTCCCATGATTTTTGGGTTGTATATCTTATTCCGCCAAACAGCTAGATGGTAATGACCTTTTCTTATTTTCCAGCTTCTGTATATAGATGTTATTAACTTAATTGGCATTGGTATCATCTTGCCTGATGGTCCTTTTGCAATTAATGTGTGGACGAATGAGTTGGCATCAAAAGTTCTCCGGATGGATGTCCAGAGGGACAAGCTTTCTTATGGAAAATTACCGGTAATTTGATATTATCATTTTTCTTACCTTCTATGTATTGTCATCTGTTTTATCACGATTTTTATTTGTTTTTTATCATATTTTTCAGCTTAAGACCCAATATGGCCAATACTATTGCTTGTTTGGTGGCTTACAACGTCTAGATAAATTCATGCGTGTTCATGCACCGCAAAACTGTTTTGAACATGTATTTTACTCTTATTTGTGCGTTTGAATATTTTTCTTTTCTCTTTCCTGGTAAACATTATTATAAAGACCTGGTAACTTTTACTATTTTTAGGATGGTAACTTTTTTTTATAGTTTGGATTCTCACTTGGAATAACTTCTTATGAGCTTATCTTTCTGTGGTATTTTTAGTAGTTTTTGCATGGTAATTCATGTCTCTCACAACCTGATTATTTGTTTTTTCATTCATGTTTTTTCTATCAGAAACTTGCTAAAGCTTCTGCTATTGTGGGTCGCTTTTCGTCTGGCATGGTTGGCCTCCTGGGTGGTCTTGTTAATGAGTTCATGTCCTTGAATGATGAAGAAAGCTCATGGATGTCCCGTGTGTTAGAGAGCGAACTCAAGGGTTTATCTTCTGCTGCCGGGAAGACTGCAAGCACCCGTTCTGCATCCCGCTCACGTGAAGTAAAAGATACCGGCAAGCAAACTGTTGAAGGTTTAGATTCTGATCATGAGCATGATGATGGTGGCAGTGATGGTCACTCTGACGAAGATCTAGATTTTCACGTTCATTACCATGGTTCTTCAAGTGGACCGAACGCCCATGAGGCTTCAGGTAGTGGGGGTAGTGCTGGACCGAATGCCCATGATTCTTCAGGTAGTGGCGCAGTGAATGCAGATGTGGGTCCAACCATGTTCGCAACTGCCAATGTGTCGGTAAGTTCAGCTGGAATTGATGGAACTACTACTGCAGGAACCGATCAGCCTCTCGAGTCTCAGATTATGCTTACCGCACATTCCGGGAATGTATCTAGTGATGGACTGCATAACCAGCTAGATGTGACGGATACTCAAAATGAGGCTGTTGTTGATGCTTCTGTTTAGAGGTGTGGTTCTTCTCTTGTCCGTAACTTGGATAAGCAATATTCCAAGCGTCGCAAAAAATTACGCCTACCTTCTCCGCCCATGGCCACTGGTACAACCGTTTCTGACTAGCCGTCGTTGGATGGTACACATCGTTGTATCAAGGCAATGGTCATCAATGAGCTTGGTATTATAGGCCCTGATAAGGGCACTAACTCAGTAATTGCCAATCCCACGCGGAAGAAGCAACATCCTCGCAAGTGAGTTTCTTCTCATCTGCTAGTCGAGTTCTTTTTATTTCATTTTTTATATTGCATTTTTGTACATATTTAGATGTTGTTACTCTTTTGTGTTAGAACTTTTCCTAGAACCTACCTTCTGATAATTAGAAGTAACTCTGTCTGGAAACTTTTTATTCTTTTATAAGCTTGTGTTCTTGTCTAAAATGAATAGTAATTATATCCTAGTAAGGCTGATAACTTTTTAGTAGTTACTTTCACGATAATAACTTTAGTTTTTTATTTGAACAAGATGTAGTTTAACTCTGTTTGCATGATAATTTTAGTAATTATATGCTTGTAAGCATGTGTTATTTGTCTCTGGTAACATTTTTCTCGCGTGCACTATATCCTTTTCAAATAATAACTTGTCAGGGGTTTGAATGCTCCATCTATTAGTGTTGCCGACCTTCAGCAAACGCGGTCTACCAGCATGGGTGTCACGTCTGAGGTGGTACCTAGTAATCTTACACATTCTTCGGCAGATGTTGACTCGTCTGACACGTCACGCAGGTGATTATGAATGTTATTTTTTCTCACTATATGAAATCTAAATAATTTTCTCTATTTCTTTATTTTTCTTGGTAAATTAGGTGAATATATACCAGTAATTTAACTCTTTTATGTGTGGCATCATAAACGCTATGGAAAGGGCCGGTAGTTTTTATAGTCAAAGCTCTTATAAGATTACTGTTATTTTTAGCATCATAAATTTGTTGGTAACTCTGTTATCTTCATAGTTGCTATCTTCATTAATGATTCATGATGATGTTGATTTTTGCATTATGTGGATAACCAAGTTGTCCATAAGCTGACAAATAAGGTGAATACAAGCTGTTTTATAATGCAAATATAATCTGGTAACTAATGTCAATATAAGCTGGTAACTAATGTTATATTAGCTGGTAACTAATGTCTATAAGCTGGTAACTAATGTTATATTAGTTGTTGTATAATGCAAATATAATCTGGTAACTAATGTCAATATAAGCTGGTAACTAATGTTATATTAGTTGGTAACTAATGTTATTATAAGCTGGTAATGTTTCTTTTCTTGTGTGCAGCAAGAAGACCAAGATTACTGTGAGAAAGGTTACGAAGTATTCTAAAGTTGCAGTTGCAACTAGGTCTTCTCCTCGTGTTGCTTCCAAGGACGCAAAAGATGATTTTAAAGACTCGCTCGTGGTCACTTCTCCAATGGCCGTTGCGCAAGATAATGCCCCTGTGAGGAATTCACCAGATGCTGGTTTTGGAGCTTTGGAAGAGCTCGCGGCAGCAGCCACTATTACTCAAGTGGTAGAAGAGATTGCCAATGTTGTTATTGGCACTGAAGCTGAAACTTCTGCAGATCAAGCTCAAGGAATGCTCCTCCAATGAGTGTTGTCGTAGCTGAAACTTCTGCTGATCAAGATCAAGGAATTGCTCCTCCAATGAGCGCTGCCGTAGCTGAAACTTCTACTGACCAAGCTCAAGGAATTGCTCATCCAATGAGCGCTACCGTAGCTGAAGATGCCCAAGCTCCTGTCAAAATACCATGTGTTGTTCAAGCTCAAGTTGAATCTGCCCAATCCAATGTGGTAGAACCAGTTGAAACTGAAGATGCATTGTTTGTTGAAGCTCAAGCCGTGGATGACCAAGTCGCCCCCCAAGAATTCACCAGTAATGCAGATGTAGAAGATGTTGTTGCTGAGAGGGTGTAACGCCCCGGAGTCGTTGCGCCAGGTGTCCGCCAGTTATTCGCCGTCGTTGCCATGTCATTTTCTTGCATGTTGCATTTTGTCATGTCATCATGTGCATCTCATTTTGCATACGTGTTCGTCTCATGCATCCGAGCATTTTCCCCGTTGTCCGTTTTGCAATCCAGCACTCCAATGTCATCCGGCGTCCCCCTTTTGTCTCTCGTTGTGAGCGGGTGTTAAACTTTCTCGGAATGACCCGAGGTTTGGCAAGCGGCTTTGGTATAGCACCGGTAGACCGCCTGTCAAGTTTCGTGCCATTTGGAGGTCGTTTGATACTCCAACGGTTAACCGGGTAACCGTAAAAACCCTCTTTGTGTTGCAGCCCAACACCCTTCCAAACTAGCCCATAACCCATCCAAACCCCCTCCACGCTCTCGGTCGTTCGATCACGATCGTGTGGGCGAAAACCGTGCTCCATTTGGACTCTCCTAGCTCCCTCTACCTATAAATAAGTCCTCCCCTCCATTTTTCGCGGATGACCCAAACCCTAGATCAAATCGCCCCCGCCGCGCCCGGACATGTCCGCGCCCGCCGGACAAATCGCGCCGCCGCCCTGCAGCCAGTGGCCGCCTGCCACATGGCACCTCTGCCGCCACCCGCCGCCACGGCCCGGCGAGCCCGCAGCGGGCCCGCCCGGCCCATCGCCGCCTCCCGCGCCCCGAGCCCCGCGCCCGCTCGCCGGCGCTCCTGGCCGCGCCGCCACCTCCGGCCCGCGCCTCCGCGCCTGCCCCGCCGACCCCGCGCATCCGCGCCTTTGGTGCCGGCGCCCCCTAGGCGTCCCGGCCGCGCCGCCCGCCTCCAGGCCCCGCGCGCCACCGGATCCCGTCGCTCCGCCCGTCGGCGACGACCCTGCCCCGCCGCCCGCCGTCCGACGCGGTGCGCCGGCCCGCTCCAGCGCCGCCGCCGCCGCTTGCCTCACCCCGGAGCTCGCCGGCCTCCTCTGCCGTGCCTCCCCGGCCATCTCCCCGCCTCCTCCGACCTCCCTCCGGCCGTTCTCCGGCGAGAGCCCGGCCAACCTCGGAAACCATGCCAGATTCAGATCCACTGGAGGTTGACCCCGAAATCCCCATGTCCCGAAATTATTTACATTATCATGCCATGTTCATTGCATCATAACTTTCTACATACTGCTCCATTTCGTGACGGTAATATGTCAAATTGTTCGCCTCAACGAGTAATTCATTTCATCTCATTGCATCATTTTTATTTGAACTCATCTTGATGCCCTAATCATCGTTGCAAGAGTGCTATGTGATGTTAAACTGCTGAAACTGTTATAACTTGATGATTTGTCTTTTTCGTTGCATTTTGTGTGTGCATCTTATGAGCTTGAGCCTTACATATGTTTTGAACTATGTCATGCCATCTTCACAGGGGTGCCATCCATGTATTTTGTGAGTTGTGTAGTGAGTGCATCAAGCTTGTTAAGTAGGGTACTTGCTGTTACTGTTTTGCTAGGCTATTTCTGTTATTTCGTGATGCTATGTAAACCTGCTGCTACAAGTCATTCTATGCATAATCTGGAGATGTTCACTAAGGATGATTTGTTATACATGTCATGCTCTATCCATCCATGCCCCTGGTTGCATTTATAGCCTGCTGTAGCTTGTTGTAATCTTGCTCCAAACTTGCTAAATAATGTTGTTGTCAGCCTGTTAACATTAAGTTCAATGTTGCCATGATTGTTGTTAGTGATCCAAGCATGCTATGAACTTGCTCTTGCAATGTGTAGCTTCATAAACATGTATTCTTACTGTTGGTTGCCTTGCCGTGCTATGTATTGCTCTGTGGTGAGTGGTTCAATCTCACCAACATGCCTACTTATTGTTGTTCCTACCATGCATGAATCTGTCATATAACTTGCCGTGTTTACATGGGTGCCATCATATCTTCTGATCCTTTTTAGCTCATGGTCAGTAAGGAACATTTGTTCTATGCTATTAGTAGATTCATGCCATGCCTTTGTTAGCCATGATCAGTTCCTGTAACATGTTGTTTGATAGCTCTAAACATTGCACCCTGATGTTATTTTCTGCTAAGCCTGAAACTGTTATTATTTGCAATCTTGCCATGTCATTTTGAGCATGTTCTATTGATTTTTGGAGATAGCTCAGTGTTCATGTTTTGTCATGCCTTACCTGTACTTCATGCCCATGCATTTTGTTCTTATGTTGGGGTGCTGTAGCTTGTTGTTTTGATGCTTGCTATACGCCTAGTTGCTGTTTTGGACAGCTTGTCCTTTAAACTTGTATAGTGTATGTGTTGAACCGTTGCTCCGTTTTGAGTGTGCTCTATATGAAACTTGCTTGATTTTGCATGTAGTTTCATATTATCATGTTGCATCCTTGTTTTGGTGTGTTTGCTTGATGTTTGTATGCATTTTGCACAATGCCATGTTTAACTTGTTTTGCTCATATCTTTTAGGCCGTAGCTCCAAATCTAATGAACTTTATATGTAACTTGACTAGAATCTCGTGTAGATCATCTTGATGCATCTCAACTTGCTGTTTAACAACTTGAACATAATGTTTATTCAGATCTGGGCCAATTTTGAAATTTGCATATGAGGACTTACCGGAATTGTTATATGTTGTTCCCGGCCTCATTTAAACTTGCCTTGATGTGTTGCTCGTGTTTGCATCATCTCTTGCCATGAGTAGCTTCATGTAGCTTTGTCATGCATCATGCTTGGTTGAGCATCATCTCTTGTTCATGTGTTGTGTGTTTACCATGTTGTGTGCTTCTTCTCGATAGTTCCCGTTTCGTTGCGATCGTGAGGATGCGTTCGTCTACGTGTGGTTCGTCTTCGTGGCTTCATCTTCTTCATGGACTGGTTCTTCTTCCTTGCGGTATTTCAGGCAAGATGACCGTCACCTTGGATCTCACTACTATCATTGCTATGGTAGTTGCTTCGTTCTATCGCTATGCTGAGCTTCCTATCACTTGTTCTTCAAGCCTCCCCAAATTGCCATGAACCTCTAACCTTTGACACCCTTCCTAGCAAACTGTTGCTTGGCTATGTTACGGCTTTTGCTCAGCCCCTCTTATAGCATTGCTAGTTGCAGGTGAAGTTGAAGATTGTGTTGGAAATATGCCCTAGAGGCAATAATAAAAGCATTATTATTATATTTCCTTGTTCATGATAATTGTCTTTATTCATGCTATAATTGTGTTATCCGGAAATCGTAATACATGTGTGAATAACAGACACCAACATGTCCCTAGTAAGCCTCTAGTTGACTAGCTCGTTGATCAATAGATAGTCATGGTTTCCTGACTATGGACACTGGATGTCATTGATAACGGGATCACATCATTAGGAGAATGATGTGATGGACGAGACCCAATCCTAAACATAGTACAAGATCGTATAGTTCGTTTGCTAGAGTTTTCCAATGTCAAAGTATCTTTTCCTTTGACCATGAGATCGTGTAACTCCCGGATACCGTAGGAGTGCTTTGGGTGTATCAAACGTCACAACGTAACTGGGTGACTATAAAGGTGCATTACAGGTATCTCCGAAAGTGTCTGTTGGGTTGACACGGATCGAGACTGGGATTTGTCACTCCGTATGACGGAGAGATATCACTGGGCCCACTCGGTAATGCATCATCATAATGAGCTCAAAGTGACCAAGTGTCGGGTCACGGGATCATGCATTACGGTACGAGTAAAGTGACTTGCCGGTAACGAGATTGAACGAGGTATTGGGATACCGACGATCGGATCTCGGGCAAGTAACATATCGATTGACAAAGGGAATTGCATACGGGGTTGATTAAATCCTCGACATCGTGGTTCATCCGATGAGATCATCGTGGAGCATGTGGGAGCCAACATGGGTATCCAGATCCCGCTATTGGTTATTGATCGGAGAGCGATCTCGGTCATGTCTGCTTGTCTCCCGAACCCGTAGGGTCTACACACTTAAGGTTCAGTGACGCTAGGGTTGTGAAGATATGTATATGCAGTAACCCGAATGTTGTTCGGAGTCCCGGATGAGATCCCGGACGTCACGAGGAGTTCCGGAATGGTCCGGAGGTAAAGAATTATATATAGGAAGTGCAGTTTCGGGCATCGGGACAAGTTTCGGTGTTATCGGTATTGTACCGGGACCACCGGAGGGGTCCCGTGGGCCCACCGGGTGGGTCCACCTGTCCCGGGGGGCCACATGGGCTGTAGGGGGTGCGCCTTGGCCTAGATGGGCCAAGGGCACCAGCCCCTACTAGGCCCATGCGCCTAGGGTTTCCACCAAGGAGGAGTCCAAGTGGTGGAAGGCACCCCTAGGTGCCTTGGGGGGGAGGGAAACCTCCCCTTGGCCGCCGCCCCCCTAGTAGATGCCATCTACTAGGGCCGGCGTCCCCCCTAGCACCCCTATATATAGTGGGGGAGAGGAGGGACTTGACAGACCAGCCCCTGGCGCCTCCCTCTCTCCCCGTTACGTCTCTCCCTCGTAGTATTGGCGAAGCCCTGCTGCTGTGACGCCCTGCATCCACCACCACGCCGTCGTGCTGCTGGATCTTCATCAACCTCTCCTCCCCCCTTGCTGGATCAAGAAGGAGGAGACGTCTCCCGTCCCGTACGTGTGTTGAACGCGGAGGTGCCGTCCGTTCGGCGCTTGGTCATCGGTGATTTGGATCACGTCGAGTACGACTACATCATCACCGTTCTTTTGAACGCTTCCGTGCGCGATCTACAAAGGTATGTAGATGCATCCGATAGCTCGTTGCTAGATGAACTCCTAGATGATCTTGGTGAAACGAGTAGGAAAATTTTTGTTTCCTGCAACGTTCCCCAACAGTGGCATCATGAGCTAGGTCTATGCGTAGTTCTTCTTGCGCGAGTAGAACACAATTAGTTGTGGGCGTGGATTTGTCAACTTTCTTGCCGTTACTAGTCTTTTCTTGCTTCAGCGGTATTGTGGGATGAAGCGGCCCGGACCAACCTTACACGTACGCTTACGTGAGACCGGTTCCACCGACTAACATGCACTAGTTGCATAAGGTGGCTGGCGGGTGTCTGTCTCTCCTACTTTAGTTGGAGCGGATTCGATGAACAGGGTCCTTATGAAGGGTAAATAGAAGTTGACAAATCACGTTGTGGCTTTAACGTAGGTAAGAAGACGTTCTTGCTAGAACCCTAATTCAGCCACGTAAAACTTGCAACAACAATTAGAGGACGTCTAACTTGTTTTTGCAGCAAGTGGTTTGTGATATGA
The DNA here is from genome assembly GCA_963921465.1 of Triticum timopheevii. Classification (NCBI taxonomy): domain Eukaryota; kingdom Viridiplantae; phylum Streptophyta; class Magnoliopsida; order Poales; family Poaceae; genus Triticum; species Triticum timopheevii. Next base: position 121,792,618 of record OY997271.1, read on the forward strand.
TATGGCCAAAGTTGTGATGAATGATGAATGATCTATATGTCATGTATGAGATGTTCATGCTATTGTAATAGGAATCACGACTTGCATGTCGATGAGTATGACAACCGGCAGGAGCCATAGGAGTTGTCTTTATTCTTTTATATGACCTGCGTGTCATTGAGAAACGCCATGTAAATTACTTTACTTTATTGCTAAACGCGTTAGCCATAGTAGTAGAAGTAATAGTTGGCGAGCAACTTCATGGAGACACGATGATGGAGATCATGATGATGGAGATCATGGTGTCAAGCCGGTGACAAGATGATCATGGAGCCCCAAGATGGAGATCAAAGGAGCTATGTGATATTGGCCATATCATGTCACGTTTATTATTTGATTGCATGTGATGTTTATCATGTTTTGCATCTTGTTTACTTAGAACGACGGTAGTAAATAAGATGATCCCTCATACTAATTTCAAGAAGTGTTCCCCCTAACTGTGCACCGTTGCGACAGTTCGCTGTTTCAAAACACCACGTGATGATCGGGTGTTTTATTCAGACGTTCACATACAACGGGTGTAAGACAGATTTACACATGCAAACACTTAGGTTGACTTGACGAGCCTAGCATGTACAGACATGGCCTCGGAACACAGAAGACCGAAAGGTCGAGCATGAGTCGTATAGAAGATACGATCAACATGAAGATGTTCACCGATGTTGACTAGTCCGTCTCACGTGATGATCGGACATGGTCTAGTTAACTCGGATCATGTAATACTTAGATGACTAGAGGGATGTCTAATCTAAGTGGGAGTTCATTATTAATTTGATTAGTTGAACTTAATTATCATGAACTTAGTCTAAATATTTTACAATATGTCTTGTAGATCAAATGGCCAACGTAGTCCTCAACTTCAACGCGTTCCTACAGAAAACTAAGCTGAAAGATGATGGCAGCAACTATACGGACTGGGTCCGGAACCTGAGGATCATCCTCATAGCTGCCAAGAAAGATTATGTCCTACAAGCACCGCTTGGTGACGCATCCGTTCTCCCTGCAGAACAAGATGTTATGAACGCTTGGCAGGCACGTACCGATGACTACTCCCTCGTTCAGTGCGGCATGCTTTACAGTTTAGAGCCGGGGCTCCAAAAGCGTTTTGAGAGACACGGAGCATATGAGATGTTCGAAGAGCTGAAAATGGTTTTCCAAGCTCATGCCCGGGTCGAGAGATATCAAGTCTCCGACAAATTCTTCAGCTGTAAGATGGAGGAAAATAGTTCTGTCAGTGAGCACATACTCACTATGTCTGGGTTGCATAACCGCTTGACTCAGCTGGGAGTTAATCTCCCGGATGATGCAGTCATTGACAGAATCCTCCAGTCGCTTCCACCAAGCTACAAGAGCTTTGTGATGAACTTCAATATGCAGGGGATGGAAAAGACCATTCCTAAAGTATTTGCTATGCTGAAATCAGCAGAGGCAGAAGTCAGGAAGGAACATCAAGTGTTGATGGTCAATAAAACCACTAAGTTCAAGAAAGGCAAGGGTAAAAAGAACTTCAAGAAGGACGGCAAGGAGGTTGCCGCGCCCGGCAAGCAAGCTGCTGGGAAGAAGCCAAAGAATGGACCCAAGCCCGAAACTGAGTGCTTTTATTGCAAGGGAAGCGGTCACTGGAAGCGGAACTGCCCTAAGTACTTAGCGGATAAGAAGGCCGGCAAAACAAAAGGTATATGTGATATACATGTAATTGATGTGTACCTTACTAGTGCCCGTAGTAGCTCCTGGGTATTTGATACCGGTGCAGTTGCTCACATTTGTAACTCAAAGCAGGGGCTGCGGAATAAGCGGAAACTGGCAAAGGACGAGGTGACGATGCGTGTCGGGAATGGTTCCAAGGTCAATGTGATCGCCGTCGGCACGCTGCCTCTGCATCTCCCTTCGGGATTAGTTTTAAACCTTAATAATTGTTATTTAGTGCCAGCTTTGAGCATGAACATTGTATCGGGATCTCGTTTAATTCGAGATGGCTACTCATTTAAATCCGAGAATAATGGTTGTTCTATTTATATGAGAGATATGTTTTATGGTCATGCTCCTATGGTGAATGGTTTATTCTTTATGAATCTCGAACGTGATGCTACACATGTTCACAATGTGAGTACCAAAAGAAGTAAGGTTGATAATGATAGTTCCACATACTTGTGGCACTGCCGCCTTGGTCACATAGGTGTCAAACGCATGAAGAAGCTCCATGCAGATGGACTTTTAGAGTCTCTTGATTATGAATCATTTGACACATGCGAACCATGCCTTATGGGAAAAATGACCAAGACTCCGTTCTCAGGAACAATGGAGCGAGCAACCAACTTATTGGAAATCATACATACTGATGTGTGCGGTCCAATGAGTGTTGAGGCTCGCGGTGGCTATCGTTATGTTCTCACCCTCACTGATGATTTAAGTAGGTATGGGTATATCTACTTAATGAAACACAAGTCTGAAACCTTTGAAAAGTTCAAGGAATTTCAGAGTGAGGTTGAAAATCAGCGTGACAGGAAAATCAAGTTTCTACGATCAGATCGTGGAGGAGAATACTTGAGTCATGAGTTTGGCACACACTTAAGAAAATGTGGAATAGTTTCACAACTCACGCCGCCTGGAACACCTCAGCGTAATGGTGTGTCCGAACGTCGTAATCGCACTCTATTGGATATGGTGTGATCTATGATGTCTCTTACCGATTTACCGCTATCTTTTTGGGGCTATGCTTTAGAGACTGCCGCATTCACTTTAAATAGGGCTCCGTCGAAATCCGTTGAGACGACACCGTATGAATTGTGGTTTGGGAAGAAACCTAAGCTGTCGTTTCTAAAAGTTTGGGGATGCGATGCTTATGTCAAGAAACTTCAACCTGAAAAGCTCGAACCCAAATCGGAAAAATGCGTCTTCATAGGGTACCCAAAGGAAACTATTGGGTACACCTTCTACCTCAGATCCGAAGGCAAGATCTTTGTTGCCAAGAATGGGTCCTTTCTAGAGAAAGAGTTTCTCTCGAAAGAAGTAAGTGGGAGGAGAGTAGAGCTTGATGAAGTATTACCTCTTGAACCGGAAAATGGCGCAACTCAAGAAAATGTTCCTGAGGTGCCTGCACCGACTAGAGAGGAAGTTAATGATAATGATCAAGATACTTCTGATCAAGCCCCTACTGAAATTCGAAGGTCCACAAGGACACGTTCCACACCAGAGTGGTACGGCAACCCTGTCTTGGAAATCATGTTGTTAGACAACAGTGAACCTTCGAACTATGAAGAAGCAATGGCGGGCCCGGATTCCGACAAATGGCTAGAAGCCATGAAATCCGAGATAGGATCCATGTATGAAAATGAAGTATGGACTTTGACTGACTTGCCCGTTGAGAGGCGAGCCATAGAAAATAAATGGATCTTTAAGAGGAAGACAGACGCGGATGGTAATGTGACCATCTATAAAGCTCGGCTTGTCGCTAAGGGTTATCGACAAGTTCAAGGGGTTGACTACGATGAGACTTTCTCACCGGTAGCGAAGCTGAAGTCTGTCCGAATCATGTTAGCAATTGCCGCATTCTACGATTATGAAATATGGCAAATGGACGTCAAAACGACATTCCTTAATGGTTTCCTTAAGGAAGAATTGCATATGATGCAGCCGGAAGGTTTTTTGTCGATCCTAAGAATGCTGACAAGGTGTGCAAGCTCCAACGCTCGATTTATGGGCTGGTGCAAGCATCTCGGAGTTGGAACATTCGCTTTGATGAGATGATCAAAGCGTTTGGGTTTACGCAGACTTATGGAGAGGCCTGCGTTTACAAGAAAGTGAGTGGGAGCTCTGTAGCATTTCTCATACTATATGTAGATGACATACTTTTGATGGGAAATGATGCAGAACTCTTGGACAGCATCAAGGCCTATTTGAATAAGAGTTTTTCAATGAAGGACCTTGGAGAATCTGCTTATATATTAGGCATCAAGATCTATAGGGATAGATCGAGACGCCTCATAGGTCTTTCACAAAGCACATATCTTGATAAGATTTTGAAGAAGTTCAAAATGGATCAGTCCAAGAAAGGGTTCTTGCCTGTTTTGCAAGGTGTGAAATTGAGCTCAGCTCAATGTCCAACCACGGCAGAAGATATAGAAGAGATGAGTGTCATCCCCTATGCCTCAGCCATAGGTTCTATTTTGTATGCCATGCTGTGTACCAGACCTGATGTAAACCTTGCCGTAAGTTTGGTAGGAAGGTACCAAAGTAATCCCGGCAAGGAACACTGGACAGTGGTCAAGAATATCCCGAAGTACCTGAAAAGGACTAAGGAAATGTTTCTCGTTTATGGAGGTGACGAAGAGCTCGTCGTAAAGGGTTACGTCGACGCTAGCTTCGACACAGATCTGGATGACTCTAAGTCACAAACCGGATACGTGTATATTTTGAATGGTGGGGCAGTAAGCTGGTGCAGTTGCAAGCAAAGTGTCGTGGCGGGATCTACATGTGAAGCGGAATACATGGCGGCCTCGGAGGCAGCACATGAAGCAATATGGGTGAAGGAGTTCATCACCGACCTAGGAGTCATACCCAATGCGTCGGGGCCGATCAAGCTCTTCTGTGACAACACTGGAGCTATTGCACTTGCCAAGGAGCCCAGGTTTCACAAGAAGACAAGGCACATCGAGCGTCGCTTCAACTCCATTCGTGAAAATGTTCAAGATGGAGACATAGAGATTTGTAAAATACATACGGATCTGAATGTAGCGGATCCGTTGACTAAACCTCTCCCTAGAGCAAAACATGATCAACACCAGAATTCCATGGGTGTTCGATTCATCACAATGTAACTAGATTATTGACTCTAGTGCAAGTGGGAGACTGTTGGAAATATGCCCTAGAGGCAATAATAAAAGCATTATTATTATATTTCCTTGTTCATGATAATTGTCTTTATTCATGCTATAATTGTGTTATCCGGAAATCGTAATACATGTGTGAATAACAGACACCAACATGTCCCTAGTAAGCCTCTAGTTGACTAGCTCGTTGATCAATAGATAGTCATGGTTTCCTGACTATGGACACTGGATGTCATTGATAACGGGATCACATCATTAGGAGAATGATGTGATGGACGAGACCCAATCCTAAACATAGTACAAGATCGTATAGTTCGTTTGCTAGAGTTTTCCAATGTTAAAGTATCTTTTCCTTTGACCATGAGATCGTGTAACTCCCGGATACCGTAGGAGTGCTTTGGGTGTATCAAACGTCACAACGTAACTGGGTGACTATAAAGGTGCATTACAGGTATCTCCGAAAGTGTCTGTTGGGTTGACACGGATCGAGACTGGGATTTGTCACTCCGTATGACGGAGAGATATCACTGGGCCCACTCGGTAATGCATCATCATAATGAGCTCAAAGTGACCAAGTGTCTGGTCACGGGATCATGCATTACGGTACGAGTAAAGTGACTTGCCGGTAACGAGATTGAACGAGGTATTGGGATACCGACGATCGGATCTCGGGCAAGTAACATATCGATTGACAAAGGGAATTGCATACGGGGTTGATTAAATCCTCGACATCGTGGTTCATCCGATGAGATCATCGTGGAGCATGTGGGAGCCAACATGGGTATCCAGATCCCGCTATTGGTTATTGATCGGAGAGCGATCTCGGTCATGTCTGCTTGTCTCCCAAACCCGTAGGGTCTACACACTTAAGGTTCAGTGACGCTAGGGTTGTGAAGATATGTATATGCAGTAACCCGAATGTTGTTCGGAGTCCCGGATGAGATCTCGGACGTCACGAGGAGTTCCGGAATGGTCCGGAGGTAAAGAATTATATATAGGAAGTGCAGTTTCGGGCATCGGGACAAGTTTCGGTGTTATCGGTATTGTACCGGGACCACCGGAGGGGTCCCGTGGGCCCACCGGGTGGGGCCACCTGTCCCGTGGGGCCACATGGGCTGTAGGGGGTGCGCCTTGGCCTAGATGGGCCAAGGGCACCAGCCCCTACTAGGCCCATGCGCCTAGGGTTTCCACCAAGGAGGAGTCCAAGTGGTGGAAGGCACCCCTAGGTGCCTTGGGGGGGAGGGAAACCTCCCCTTGGCCGCCGCCCCCCCTAGTAGATGCCATCTACTAGGGCCGGCGCCCCCCCTAGCACCCCTATATATAGTGGGGGAGAGGAGGGACTTGATAGACCAGCCCCTGGCGCCTCCCTCTCTCCCCGTTACGTCTCTCCCTCGTAGTATTGGCGAAGCCCTGCTGCTGTGACGCCCTGCATCCACCACCACGCCGTCGTGCTGCTGGATCTTCATCAACCTCTCCTCCCCCCTTGCTGGATCAAGAAGGAGGAGACGTCTCCCGTCCCGTACGTGTGTTGAACACGGAGGTGCCGTCCATTCGGCGCTTGGTCATCGGTGATTTGGATCACGTCGAGTACGACTACATCATCACCGTTCTTTTGAACGCTTCCGTGCGCGATCTACAAAGGTATGTAGATGCATCCGATAGCTCGTTGCTAGATGAACTCCTAGATGATCTTGGTGAAACGAGTAGGAAAATTTTTGTTTTCTGCAACGTTCCCCAACAGATTGCTCCATGGTGGACAGGACTTTGGTTGGGATATCACAATATCTCTTATTTTATTAATGCATCTATATACTTGGTAAAGGGTGGCAGGCTCGGCCTTATGCCTGGTGTTTTGTTCCACTCTTGCCGCCCCTAGTTTCCGTCATACCGGTGTTATGTTCCCGGATTTTGCGTTCCTTACGCGGTTGGGTGATTTATGGGACCCCTTGACAATTCGCTTTGAATAAAACTCCTCCAGCAAGGCCCAACCTTGGTTTTACCATTTGCCTCACCTAGCCCTTTTTCCCTTGGGAGTCGCACTCTCGAGGGTCATCTTATTTTTACCCCCCGGGCCAGTGCTCGTTGTGAGTGTTGGTCCAACCTGTCAGCCGCCGGTGGCCACCAGGGGCAACTCTGGGATGGCCTACCGGAAGTTTGGACAATCCGGTGTGCCCTGAGAACGAGATATGTGCAGCTCCTATCGAGATTTGTTGGCACATCCGGGCGGCTTTGCTGGTCTTGTTTTACCATTGTCGAAATGTCTTGTAAACCGGGATTCTGAGACTGATCGGGTCTTCCTGGGAGAAGGAATATCCTTCGTTGATCGCGAGAGCTTATCATGGGCTAAGTTGGGACACCCCTACAGGGTATTATCTTTCGAAATCCGTGCCCGCGGTTATGTGGCAGATGGGAATTTGTTAATGTCCGGTTGTAAATAACTTGACACCAGATCCGAATTAAAACGCATCAACCGCATGTGTAGCCGTGATGGTCTCTTCTTGGTGGAGTCCGGGAAGTGAACACGGTCTTTGGGTTATGTTTGACGTAAGTAGGAGTTCAGGATCACCTCTTGATCATTGCTAGCTTCACGACCGTTCCATTTGTTCTCTTCTCGCTTTTATTTGCATATGTTAGCCACCATATCTTGCTTAGTCGCTGCTGCAACCTCACCACTTTACCCCTTCCTTTCCCATTAAGCTTTGCTAGTCTTGATACCCATGGTAATGGGATTGCTGAGTCCTCGTGGCTCACAGATTACTACAACAACAGTTGTAGGTACAAGTTATGCGATGATCATGATGCGAGAGCGATGTTTGCTTGTTTTGGAGTCCTTCTTCTGCTTCTTCTTCGATCAGGGGATAGGTTCCAGGTCGGCAGCCTGGGCTAGCAGGGTGGATGTCGTTTGAGTTTCTGTTTGTGTTTCATCCGTAGTCGGATGGTGCTCTTATGTAAGATGATGTTGTATTCGTGTGGCATTGTATGCCTTTTGTATGTATCCCCATCTATTATGTAATGTTGATGTAATGATATCCACCTTGCAAAAGCGTCTTCCAGATGCGCTTCTATCCTTGGTGGGACCTTCGAGTTCCTTTAGGATAGGGTCACATCTTGGGCGTGACAAGTTGGTATCAGAGCCTTGACCGACCTTAGGAGCCCCCCTTGATTGATCATGTAGTTTGGCCGTTGTTTGAGTCTAGAAGAAAACTGTTTTCTGAGTCTAGTTATATCGGAGAGTAGGCATTCTTTTTACTCCTCAGCCCCTTCGTCGCTCTGGTGAGGAATCTTGACGTAGGTGTTTTGAATTTCTCCTCTTCCCCTTCAAATTTTTCTTTAGGATCACACAGTTTGGTATTCCGATCGTTGTTCCTCAGCTCTTTGCATCCGGTGCTTTTCTCGTCAAGTTGACTCGAGCCTCTTTATCGTTGTTAAGTTCAAGCCTCAGTTGTTTTCTTTTCCCACCCGCCCACCCTTTTTTTCTTCTTCTTGCAGCCGGAGTCTGTAATCGAGTATCCATCCTACTCGTGCGAAGTCTTTGCTTTCTTTCCTCAATGATTTCAACCGGTGTTTTCTCTTCAAGATATTCGTCGGTTCCCCTTCCAAGTTGTCTTTGTTTTCCCGCCCTCCCACCCTTTTTCTTCCCGGAGTTTGAGTCTGTTTCGACCATCAATTTCATCTGTGTGGAGCCTCTTCAGTCCTTCGTCAATTATTTAAACTGATGAATTCTCGTCTCATTCGTCATTCTTCATCTCTTTTCTTCTCCGGTGGATTCAATTCAAGTTTTTTGGGTTGATCACATTATTTTCCCTTGGATCAAGTGTTCTCCTTACTCATTTGCCTCTCGCCATTCAATCATTCCAGAGTTCAAGACATCTCAGGAGATTCGTCAGTGTTCCAATTAATTCGAGGTTGTCACCTCATTCAAATATTTCATTTGTTCCGGTGCATCATCTATCTCTTTAACATCCCTTTCCAATGGTGTTTTTATTTTAGTGGGCCCTAACCCACAGGTCTTTTCCCAGGATCTTACCTGACTCTTCTAATTCCCCCGGAGTTATTCTCAAGTTCTTTTCAAGTGTGACGTAAGAATGAATTTCATCAGTCAGATGCCTTTCCAAGATCGATTCCAAATCATTTTCATTGTTGGCTCAACCTTTTCGGTTTTTCATTCTCCCGGAGTATATCAACAATTTTGGTGGTGTTTCCCGTCATCATTTGAGGACCGAAGAAGAGTTTTTTCATCTAAAGCTTGTTTGTTCTCTCGAAGATTCATGGCGCTAGCTCGACGTTATCCTATCAAATTGTTTCAGGTCATGCAAATTCTTTTCATCCATCCGGAGCATTCAGGAGTTGCTTTCTCTCTCGATCATCCGGAGGCCATCTTTTCGGAATATCACTCCGTTCTAAGTTTTTCAAATTCGTTCTCCAATTATTCCATATTCGTGCCCCTTCGTTCGTCTTAATATTCTCCCGGTGCTTCGTTCAAGTGTTCTTTAATCAACTCAGGATCTCTTTGTTCTTTTTCATCTAAATCCCCTCTAGCTTATTTGTTCTTCTAATTCTTCCCAGTGATTCATTCTCTTTCATCAGTCATTTTCGAATTCTTACGGTGGTTCATTCAAGATTCTTTTTCCTTGATTATCACATATATTCAATCGTTCTTTTCAAACCTACCGGTGGTTCATGAAGACCTTCTCAAGTTTGCGATATGTCACTTCTCAATCCTTTTCGAGAAGAATAAGTAGTATGCAAAATCCATTGCTTGTCATCAATTTAATTTGATGAAGGATAAGCATACAATAAATCTTATTCTTATTTCATCAAAGTGATTAATCCTTTTTCTTCGGAGTTTGTTCTTGAGGAATAAATTCTAGTTTCGAGTGTTTTCATCTTTTTTTTTCCGGAGTTCAAAATTTCCTCGGCCATCTCGTCGGAACCTCCATCTAAACCATCGCAATGCTCATCTTATTCTTTCATCCTTCTTTCTATCTCATCATCCTTTGTCACCGGAGTTCTTCATGGTGGTTCTTCATGATTTAATCCATTCTTCAAGTTTCCATCAAGAGTCTTGTGGAGAGTTCAAGTATCTTTTCTTCTTGCATCTCGAAGTGCAATTAATTCTCCATATTCTTTGAAGTGGAGTTTTGCATTTCTTCGTTCTTCTCAGCTATCCAATCATTTCCGTTTGTGGCCGTTTATCACCTTATGATCTTGAGATTTTACCTATAAGACCATAACAAGGTTATTCTTTTCGTTGTTGATTTTCTCAACAACTCCGTTTAAACCTTCCTTCTACGAATGCTTTCTATTTCATTCGTGGCACAAGTTGTCTTTTCCTTCTTCGTTCTTTCATTCAACTCTTTCAATTCTTTCTGGAGGTTTTGTGTCATGTCTTCATCAAGTATCTTTCCATCCTCTCAAGTTCATGTTCTATTCTTTCCATGTTCAGTTAGAGTTCTGCCTAAATCCTTTTCAGTCTCATTCGTTTCTCATCTCGTTCTAACCGGAGTGGTTTCATAGTATATCTGATTTCGTGAGCTTTCGATTCTCGTCATTCTCGTCGTTCCTCTCTTCTTCTCAAGTGCTCTCGATTCTTTGCTTCCTCTCTTGAGTTCTTGCTTCACCTCATCCTTTTTCCCTTCCGTCTCGGTCCTAAGATCTCGGGATGAGATCTCTTGTTAGTGGAGGAGTATTGTAACGCCCCGGATTCGTTGCGCCAGGTGTCCGCCAGTTATTCGCCATCGTTGCCATGTCATTTTCTTGCATGTTGCATTTTGTCTTGTCATCATGTGCATCTCATTTTGCATACGTGTTCGTCTCATGCATCCGAGCATTTTTCCCGTTGTCCGTTTTGCAATCCGGCACTCCTATGTCATCCAACGCCCCCCTTTTGTCTTTCGTTGTGAGCGGGTGTTAAACTTTCTCGGAATGGCCCGAGGTTTGGCAAGCGGCCTTGGTATAGCACCGGTAGACCGCCTGTCAAGTTTCGTGCCATTTGGAGGTCGTTTGATACTCCAACGGTTAACCGGGTAACCGTAAAAGCCCTTTTTGTGTTGCAGCCCAACACCCTTCCAAACTGGCCCATAACCCATCCAAGCCCCCTCCACGCTCTCGATCGTTCGATCATGATCGTGTGGGCGAAAACCGTGCTCCATTTGGACTCTCCTAGCTCCCTCTACCTATAAATAAGTCCCCCCCTCCATTTTTCACGGATGAATCCCCAAACCCTAGATCAAATCGCCCCCGCCACGCCCGGACATGTCTGCGCCCGCCGGACAAATCGCGCCGCCTCCCCGCAGCCAGTGGCCGCCCGCCACGTGGCACCTCCACCGCCACCCACCGCCGCGGCCCGGCGAGCCCGCAGCGGGCCCGCCCGGCCCATCGCCGCCTCCCGCGCCCCGAGCCCCGTGCCCGCTCGCCGGCGCTCCTTGCCGCGCCGTCGCCGCCAGCCCGTGCCTCCGCGCTTGCCCCGCTGACCCCGCGCCTCCGTGCTTGCCCCGCTGACCCCGCGCCTCCGCGCCTTCGGTGCCGGCGCCCTCTCGGCGTCCCGGCCACGCCGCCCGCCTCCAGGCCCCGTGCGCCACCGGATCCCGTTGCTCCGCCCGTCGGCGACGACCCTGCCCCGCCGCTTGCCGTCCGACGCAGTGCGCCGGCCCGCTCCAGCGCCGCCGCCGCCGCTTGCCTCGCCCTGGAGCTCGCCGGCCTCCTCTGCCGTGCCTCCCTGGCCATCTCCCCGCCTCCTCCGACCTCCCTCCGGCCGGTCTCCGGCCGTTCTCCGGCGAGAGCCCGGCCAACCTCGGAAACCGTGCCAGATTCAGATCCACTGGAGGTTGACCCCGAAATCCCCAAGTCCCGAAATTATTTACATTATCATGCCATGTTCATCGCATCATAACTTTCTACATACTGCTCTGTTTCGTGCGTGTAATATGTCAAATTGTTCGCCTCAACGAGTACTTCATTTCATCTCATTGCATCATTTTCATTTGAGCTCATCCTGATGCCCTAATCATCGTTGCAAGAGTGCTATGTGATGTTAAACTGCTGAAACTGTTATAACTTGATGATTTGTCTTTTTCGTTGCATTTTGTGTGTGCATCTTATGAGCTTGAGCCTTACATATGTTTTGAACTATCTCATGCCATCTTCACAGGGGTGCCATCCATGTATTTTTGTGAGTTGTGTAGTGAGTGCATCAAGCTTGTTAAGTAGGGTACTTGCTATTACTGTTTTGCTAGGCTGTTTCTATTATTTCATGATGATATGTAAACCTGCTGCTACAAGTCATTCTATGCATAATCTGGAGATGTTCACTAAGGATGATTTGTTATACATGTCATGCTCTATCCGTCCATACCCCTGGTTGCATTTATAGCCCACTGTAGCTTGTTGTAATCTTGCTCCAAACTTGCTAAATAATGTTGTTGTCAGCCTGTTAACATTAAGTTCAATGTTGCCATGATTGTTGTTAGTGATCCAAGCATGCTATGAACTTGCTCTTGCCATGTGTAGCTTCATAAACATGTATGCTTACTGTTGGTTACCTTGACATGCCATGTATTGCTCTGTGGTGAGTGGTTCAAGCTCACCAACATGCCTACTTATTGTTGTTCCTGCCATGCATGAATCTGTCTTTTAACTTGCCATGTTTACATGGGTGCCATCATATCTTCTGATCCTTTTTGGCTCATGGTCAGTAAGAAACATTTGTTCTATGCTATTAGTAGATTCATGCCATGCCTTTGTTTGCCATGATCAGTTCCTGTAACATGTTGTTTGATAGCTCTAAACATTGCACCCTGATGTTATTTTCTGCTAAGCCTGAAACTGTTATTATTTGCAATCTTGCCATGTCATTTTGAGCATGTTCTATTGATTTTTGGAGATAGCTCATTGTTCATGTTTTGTCATGCCTTACCTGTACTTCATGCCCATGCCTTTTGTTCTTATGTTGGGGTGTTGTAGCTTCTTGTTTTGATGCTTGCTATACGCCTAGTTGCTGTTTTGGACAGCTTGTCCTTTAAACTTGTATAGTGTATGTGTTGAACCGTTGCTCCGTTTTGAGTGTGCTCTATATGAAACTTTCTTGATTTTGCATGTAGTTTCATATTATCATGTTGCATCCTTGTTTTGGTGTGTTTGCTTGATGTTTGTATGCATTTTGCTTCAATGCCATGTTTCACTTGTTTTGCTCATATATTTTAGGCCGTAGCTCCAAATCTAATGAACTTTATATGTAACTTGACTAAAATCTCGTGTAGATCATCTTGATGCATCTTAACTTGCTGTTTAACAACTTGAACATAATGTTTATTCAGATCTGGGCCAATTTCGAAATTTGCATATGAGGACTTACCGGAATTGTTATATGTTGTTCCCGGCCTCATTTAAACTTGCCTTGATGTGTTGCTCGTGTTTGCATCATCTCTTGCCATGAGTAGCTTCATGTAGCTTTGTCATGCATCATGCTTGGTTGAGCATCATGTCTTGTTCATGTGTGGTGTGTTTACCATGTTGTGTGCTTCTTCTCGATAGTTCCCGTTTCGTTGCGATCATGAGGATGCGTTCGTCTACGTGTGGTTCGTCTTCGTGGCTTCATCTTCTTCATGGACTGGTTCTTCTTCCTTGCGGGATTTCAGGCAAGATGACCGTCACCTTGGATCTCACTACTATCATTGCTATGGTAGTTGCTTCGTTCTATCGCTATGCTACGCTTCCTATCACTTGTTCTTCAAGCCTCCCCAAATTTCCATGAACCTCTAACCTTTGACACCCTTCCTAGCAAACCGTTGCTTGGCTATGTTACGGCTTTTGCTCAGCCCCTCTTATAGCGTTGCTAGTTGCAGGTGAAGTTGAAGATTGCTCCATGGTGGACAGGATTTTGGTTGGGATATCACAATATCTCTTATTTTATTAATGCATCTATATACTTGGTAAAGGGTGGAAGGCTTGGCCTTATGCCTGGTGTTTTGTTCCGCTCTTGCCGCCCCTAGTTTCCGTCATACCGGTGTTATGTTCCCGGATTTTGCGTTCCTTACGCGGTTGGGTGATTTATGGGACCCCTTGACAGTTCGCTTTGAATAAAACTCCTCCAGCAAGGCCCAACCTTGGTTTTACCATTTGCCTCACCTAGCCCTTTTTCCCTTGGGAGTCGCGCTCTCGAGGGTCATCTTACTTTTACCCCCCCGGGCCAGTGCTCGTTGTGAGTGTTGGTCCAACCTGTCAGCCACCGGTGGCCACCAGGGGCAACTCTGGGATTGCCTACCGGAAGTTTGGACAATCCGGTGTGCCTTGAGAACGAGATATGTGCAGCTCCTATCGGGATTTGTTGGCACATCCGGGCGGCTTTGCTGGTCTTGTTTTACCATTGTCGAAATTTCTTGTAAACCGGGATTCCGATACTGATCGGGTCTTCCTGGGAGAAGGAATATCCTTCGTTGATCGCGAGAGCTTATCATGGGCTAAGTTGGGACACCCCTACAGGGTATTATCTTTCAAAAGCCGTGCCCGCGGTTATGTGGCAGATGGGAATTTGTTAATGTCCGGTTGTAGATAACTTGACACCAGATCCGAATTAAAACGCATCAACCGCGTGTGTAGCTGTGATGGTCTCTTCTCGGCGGAGTCCGGGAAGTGAACACGGTCTTTGGGTTATGTTTGACGTAAGTAGGAGTTCAGGATCACCTCTTGATCATTGCTAGCTTCACGACCGTTTCATTTGTTCTCTTCTCGCTCTTATTTGCGTATGTTAGCCACCATATCTTGCTTAGTCGCTGCTGCAACCTCACCACTTTACCCCTTCCTTTCCCATTAAGCTTTGCTAGTCTTGATACCCATGGTATGGGATTGCTGAGTCCTCGTGGCTCACAGATTACTACAACAATAGTTGTAGGTACAAGTTATGCGATGATCATGACGCGAGAGCGATGTTTGCTTGTTTTGGAGTCCTTCTTCTGCTTCTTCTTCGATCAGGGGATAGGTTCCAGGTCGGCAGCCTGGGCTAGCAGGGTGGATGTCGTTTGAGTTTCTGTTTGTGTTTCATCCGTAGTCGGATGGTGCTCTTATGTAAGATAATGTTGTATTCGTGTGGCATTGTATGCCTTTTGTATGTATCCCCATCTATTATGTAATGTTGATGTAATGATATCCACCTTGCAAAAGCGTCTTCAAGATGCGCTTCTATCCTTGGTGGGACCTTCGAGTTCCTTTAGGATAGGGTCGCATCTTGGGCGTGACAGAGGGCCTATTGGGATTTCACCCCACCATCTTGCTCTCTTGGCCTAGATTTTGGCCCCAAACCACCCGGACCAGATATTACTACAACGGTCGCAGTCCCAGCTGCAGTACCAACACTGGCCCCAGCGGTTGTTTCGACAACTCAAGCACCAGTAGTGGACCCAGCGGTTAACAATGCTCCCCAAGACCGAGTAGCAGCACCCCCAATTGATCAGCTGGCGGCAGCACCACGAGATTTAGAGAATGTAGGAGATAATCCTATTGACTCTAAGCCGGTTTTACTACCTCTTCAGCATGCGTTGGTTTTCCCTTGAAGAGGAAAGGGTGATGCAGCAAAGTAACATAAGTATTTCCCTCAGTTTTTGATAACCAAGGTATCAATCCAGTAGGAGGCTACACTCAAATCCCTCGTACCTGCACAAACAAATAAGAACCTTGCAACCAACGCGATAAAGGGGTTGTCAATCCCTTCACGGCCACTTGCAAAAGTGAGATCTGATAGAGATAATAAGATAAATATTTTTGGTATTTCTATGATGTAGATTGAAAAGTAAAGATTGCAAAATAAAATAGATCGGAAACTTATATGATGGAAAATAGACCCAGGGGCCATAGGTTTCACTAGTGGCTTCTCTCAAGATAGCATAAGTATTACGGTGGGTGAACAAAGTACTGTCGAGCAATTGATAGAAAAGTGCATAGTTATGAGAATATCTAGGCATGATCATGTATATAGGCATCACGTCCGCGACAAGTAGATCAAAACGATTCTTCATCTACTACTATTACTCCACACATCGACCGCTATCCAGCATGCATCTAGAGTATTAAGTTCATAAGAACAGAGTAACGCATTAGGCAAGATGACATGATGTAGAGGGACAAACTCAAGCAATATGATATAAACCCCATCTTTTTATCCTCGATGGCAACAATATAGTACGTGCCTTGCTACCCCTGCTGTCACTGGGAAAGGACACCGCAAGATTAAACCTAAAGCTAAGCACTTCTCCCATTGCAAGAAAGATCAATCTAGTAGGCCAAACCAAACTCATAATTGGAAGAGACTTGCAAAGATAACAAATCATACATAAAAGAATTCAGAGGAGATTCAAATATTTTTCATAGATAATCTTAATCATAAACCCACAATTCACCGGATCTCGACAAACACACCGCAAAAAGTATAACATCGAATAGATCTCTGATAGTGCAACTATCCCTGGGTGGTTTTGGTAATGATTAACAACATATAGCTCATTGAACTAATGCCATTTCAAGATAAATAATTCAAGAAAGTTCAATGATTGGCATGGCATGGATATGGAATGTGGACCCCCTTAAAATGCTAAGGACAAAAGATTGGCTCAAGCTCTAAAGTCCAAGACTCTACATTTTCTATTTTAGTGATCCAAGATCACATTGAGTCTATAGGAAAGCCAATACTATTAAAAGGGGATGAGGTGTTGCTTAATGGCTGCTTGCTCAAAATGCTTAGTGATATTCTCCAAAAGCCCTCAACCACTTTCTCATATCCACATATGTCCAAAACCAAAAGTCAAACTCGGCCCCATCGATTTTATCCATCCGGCGCCACCGAGTTCATTTGACATAGCCACTGCCAGAAACCCTAGTTACTTCGATCTCACCGATAGGGATCTCGGTCGCACCGAGATGGGGTTGCAAACTCTCTGCTTCCCTTCATAATGTTTTGGTATAACCGAGATGAGTGATCGGTCCCACCGAGTCTGCAATGCAAACTCTCTATTTCCTTTTCGTAACGCTTCGGTCCCACCAAGACGAGCGAGTTGGTCCCACCGAGTTTACCTGACCAACTCTCTGTTAGCTTATTACCAATGTCGGTCCAACCGAGTTTGAGTAATTGGTCCAGCCAAGATTACGTTATGCCCTAACCCTAATGATATCGGTCCCACCAAGTTGACATGTCAATCCCACCGATATTTCCTAACGGTCACATGATGTACTGAATCGGTCCGACCGAGTTTTCTGATTCGGTCCCACCGAGTTTGGTATATTGTGTGTAACAGTTAGATTTTGTGTGGAGGCTATATATACCCTCCACCCTCTCCTTATTCGTGAGGAAAATCATCATAACGTGCCTACACTTCCACTACTCATTTTCTGAGAGAGAGCCACCTACTTATGTGTTGAGACCAAGATATTCCAATCCAACCATATGAATCTTGATCTCTAGCCTTCCCCAAGTTGCTTTCCACTCAAATCATCTTTCCACCAAATCCAATCCTATGAGAGTGAGTTGAGTGTTGGGGAGACTATCATTTGAAGCACAAGAGGAGTTCATCATCAACACACCATCTATTACCTTTTGGAGAGTGGTGTCTCCTAGATTGGTTAGGTGTCACTTGGGAGCCTCCGACAAGATTGTGGAGTGAACCAAGGAGTTTGTAAGATTGCCTACTTCGTGAAGATCTACCCTAGTGAGGCAAGTCCTTCGTGGGTGATGGCCATGGTGGGATAGACAAGGTTGCTTCTTCGTGGGTGGAGCCCTCCATGGACTCGCGCAACCGTTACCCTTCGTGGGTTGAAGTCTCCATCAATGTGGATGTGCGATAGCACCACCTATAGGAACCACGACAAAAACATCCGTGTCTCCTATTGCGTTTGCACTCTCCAAACCCATCCCTTTACATTCTTGCAAGTTGCATGCTTTACTTTCCGCTGCTCATATACTCTTTGCATGCTTGCTTGAATTGTGTTAAGATTGCTTGACTTGTTCTAAATTGTTAAAATCTGCCAAGAACTAAAATTGGGAAAAGGTTAAGTTTTTATTTGGTCAAGTAGTCTAATCACCCCCCTTCTAGACATACTTTTGTTCCTACAACTGGTATCAGAGCTTTGGTCTCCATTTGCCTTGATTTCCATAGCTTTTGGTGATCATAGCCTTGGTTTCACAACCTAGGAGAGTATGGCGTCTAGCGAGGGAAACTACCACCGTAGAGGTCCTTACTTTGATGGTACTAATTTTGCTAGTTGGAAACATAACATGAAAATGCATATTCTTGGACATAACCCCGCTGTTTCGGCTATTGTGTGTATTGTTTCGCAAGGTGAATTCTTTGATGGGAGAGAACCGAACCGTGAAGCTACCGCGGAAGAGTTGAAGATGCTTCAATACAACGCTAAAGCTTGTGATATCCTCTTCAACGGATTGTTCCCGAAGAATTCAACATAATCAGCCGCCTTGAGAATGCAAAGGAAATTTGGGATACTTTGATTGATATGCACGAAGGTACCGACTCCGTCAAGGAATCCAAATTGTATGTGCTTCAAAGTCAACTTGATAAGTTCAAAATGAAGAATGGTGAAGGTGTCGCTGAAATGTACTCAAGGCTTGCTCTCATCACAAATGAGATTGCCGGCTTAGGAAGTGAAGAGATGACCGATAAATTCATCATCAAGAAGATCCTAAGAGCCTTGGATGGAAAATATGATACCGTGTGCACATTGATCCAAATGATGCCCAATTACAAAGATCTCAAGCCAACGGAAGTCATTGGAAGAATTGTTGCTCATGAGATGTCACTCAAGGATAAGGAAGAGCTTCACAACAAGTTAATTGGTGCTTACAAAGCCTCATGTGATGCTCCTACATCATCAAGTGAGGAACAAACCTTCAATGAGGAATTGAGCTTAATGGTGAAAAACTTCAACAAATTCTATAAGAGTAGAAGCAAAGAAAGAAGCTCCAAGTCAAGGTCCTACAATGACAAAAGATCTTCGAGTCGTGAACGTAATTGCTACAATTATGGAAGACCCAGACACTATTCCAATGAGTGTACGACTCCTTACAAAAGGAGAGAAGATTCACCCAAAAGAAGAAGTAGAAGAGAACAATCACCACCAAGAGAGAGGAGGAGTAGAGATGATCATTATGAATGAAGAACCTCCCGAAGAAGCAAGGATTCGGAAAGGAAGGACAAGTCATCAAAGAGCTATACAAAGCGAAGACATCAAGCTCATGTTGGTGAATGAGTATCCGGCTATTGACTCCGACCATCAATCCGAGAGAAGCTATCACTCCTACTCTGAATATACTCAAGATGAAGGTGATGCCGGTCTAACACTTGTGTCAACCAACTCATACGACATATTTGACTCACCAAATGAAGGATTTGGAAGATGCTTCATGGCTAAAGGCCCAAAGGTATCACACCCCGAGTATGTTGATTTCAATAGTGATGAAGATGACTTGTTAGGTGATGATGATTTACTTGTTGACAACTCTAGTGATGAATACTATGATGAAACATCAATTAATCATGCTAATCAACATAAAATGAATGAAAATGATAAGGAGAAGATTGAGCGTCTAACTAAAGAACTAAACACTCTTAAGTTAGCTCATGAAACTATCTTGAAAGATCATCGAGAACTTTTAAAGACTCATGAGAAGTTACGCTTTGAAAAGCTCAACCTTGAGCAAGAGCATGAGTTTTTAAAGGCAAACAATGATGATCTTCGCAAGAAAATTTCTTCTTACATTTCCAAGCGTTTACTCTTATCTACTTACATGCCACAAGTCAAGTCTAGTAACAAGAGTAAGAAAGATTCTTCTTCTAGTAGTAACAATAATCATGCTAAATCCAATGTTGTTGCTTCTAGTAGTTCTCTTGATTCCACTATTGATTCTCTTAGCCAAGTTACACTTGAGCAAGAAAATAGCTTATTGAAGGGAATTATAGAGAAGGGTGTCTACAAGAACCTTGATGGAAGTAAGCAATTTGAGGAAATTGTATGCAAGCAAGGAAGGCACCGGAAGAATCAAGGTGTTGGTTTTGAATGAAAGTTCAATGCCAATGGAGTTGAGTGGGAAGAAGATCAATACCCCAAGACGAAGTTTTTTCCCCAACAAGAGAAGTATGATCCTACTTCTTTCCAAGGGACACAAGCTCAAGATGATCTTCCACCACAAGACCACAAGCAAAAAGGCAAGGACAAGCTTCAAGAGGAGATTGATGCATTTGAAGAAGCTCCCAAGGCCTTGGTCAAGTGGGTTCCCAAGACTACATCAAGTTCTACTTCATCAAGTTCCACTACAACCCCAAGGATTCCCATCAAGATGATGTGGATCCCAAAGAAGAAGGACTAGAGAGTTCTTGAGGGTGACTCCGCCTATATTCTTAACTCACACATCTTTTTGGCAAGGACAAGTGCAATCAACTTCCACATCTTGCACTAGTTCAAGGAGTCACAAACCCTCTTGTTGGTAAGACAAGGGACAAGGTAACCTAATGCTTTCATGGACATCATCATATGTGTATTTCACTCTATGTCTATGGATATCCTTGTGTGTTCCTTGTGGGACTGACCCGTGTAGGCATTGAAAGTGCAACTCACTCGAATGGATTGCTCCAAATGGTCTACAAAAACATTGAGCATCCACATCTTCAACACCTACATGAAGTCATCATCAACAAAACCCAAGGTTAGTTCATCCCTCTTAGGGGGGATCTCACATCTAGGGGAGCTTTACTCTAGAGAATTGAGCTAAAGCAACTCTAATGGTGTGAACACAACAATGATTTATGTAAAAGTGGTAACCCCACTTGTGCTTAAACGATGAGTATGACCTATGATCAAATGTTCTCATTTGACTCCTAAGTCAATATACTGATATATAGATGACCTAGTCATCACCAATTGTTTGATAGATGCTAGAATTGGTTGTGCATGCTTTGTCACACCCTAGCTAGTTCATGCATTAGAGTGTTACATCATGTCTATTTTTTTTCAACAGAAACCTGAAATGGGGATGACAGAACCACCAGCCCCCTCTGAATCAAACTAGGGTTTACTAAAAATATTTTCGATGAACCTGAAATGCCCTTCTAAAATGTCCATCATTTTTGTCTTGGTTCAGAACCTCTGCCAAAAGTGATGCACAGTTTCCTAGGTCATCCTAAGGTCTTTGAATTAAATCATAAGTATTTGAATTTGGGAATTTAAAATTTATAAATTTTTCCAAATGCTCAAATATTCCCAAACTAAAATGTTCCATGTTGGAAATATTCCAACTAAGGACCAGGTGCAGTTTGGTGAATTTTGGAATGGCATAGGTATTTTTAGAAATTCAACAAACCTGCAGAATAAAAACAGAAAACAGAAATAAAGGAAAAATCTTACCTGGCGCCACCCAGAGGCCCACCTGCCGGCCCAGCCCAGCCACCGCTCCAGCGAGCTGCTTGGCTTGGCCAGGAAGGCAGGCAGGTGCTCGACGGTGGCCGCAGCGCGCGCCACGCAGCTGCCTGCCGCCCTGCCTCCTCCTCTCGCCGCCTAGCTGGCCTGGACGAGCTCCACGACGCGCCCCAAACCCCGTGGACACGTCCATTCGCCCCCAGCTCCTCTCCCTCGTGCTCCCCAGCCATGGCCGACGCCACCATCGCCGCACCGCCGCCGTAGTCGTGCTCCCCGTCATCTCCACGCCGCGCCACCGTGTCCGGAAGCTTCGCCGCCCTCTACTCCTTCGAGCTAGCCGAGCCCCGAGCGCTCGCGTGCCCCGAAGCCACCGCACCGACCTCGACCGAACCGCCATTGTCGGAGATCCCCTTCGCCATCGCCGCCGCACCAGCTCATCCCCGACCGCGCCGTCCGTCTCCTCAAGACCGCAGTGAGCTGGGCTAACTCCCCCTCCTTTCCTTTCTCGCTCTCGTGCACCACAGCGAGCACACGTAGCTCACCCGCACGCGCCGCCACGGAGCTCGTCGCCGACGTGCCTCCGGCTAACCACCGGCCACCTCACCTTGTTACCGTGCTCCCAGAAGCTCAACACACCTCACCACGGGCCTCGCCGTGCCCCGTAGCGTCGGATCCATCTTCACCCGACTCCGGCGACCGCCAAAGTCATCGCCGGCGACAACTTCGGCCACCCCGAGCTCAACCATCACCACCAATAGCCGCGGCTCGATCTCAGCAACACGTAGATGCCTTCCGCCGCCCGTTTGGTCGCCGGAATGCACAAAACCACTTCCTCCGCCGCGTCTGGCCTCGCCGGCGGCTAGACGCCGGTGTGTTTGACTTTGACCTTGAGCAGGGTGGGCCGAGGTTGACTCCCCTGAGTCTATGACATGTGGGGCCCCTCTGCTAATTAACCCAGTTTAATTTAATCTCAATTTAGTTAGTTTAATTATTTACTGACATGCGGGACCCACTGGTCAGTTTGACTTGGACCAGCACATTGACCACTGACGTCATCCTGACGTAATGCCGACGCAGTAATTTAATTACTGGAATTACTTTTACACAGGAAATTCCAGAAAATGCTACAAACTTCAAAAAATCATAGAAATTAATCTGTAACTCCAAATGAAACAAATTATATATGAAAAATGATCAGAAAAATCCAATCTTTCCATCTGTACTGGTTTCATGCATGTTTAAACAAGCTAATCTGCTGTTTATCATAGAACAAGATAAAGCACCTTAAATGGCAACTTATGAGTTTGAACTTTGAATCTTTGGTTCAAACTAGCTCAAACCCATCTGTTCTTAGTTGCATTAGCCCAATACACTCATTTTGCCATGTCTCATGCATGCATCATATTGTTGCATACTGTTTGGTAATGTTTGTGTATCGGTGCTCTCTGCGGCAGGTTCTGCCCCCGAGGAGTACCGTGATAACCCCAACGAAGAGCAATACTAGTGCACCGACCCATCAGGCAAGCAACCAACCATTTGATCATATCGTTAAAATCCCATGTTCTCGCTTCTGCTCTCTTTTACTACATTAAGACAACACGATTCAAACTGCTGTGTGCTGCGGTAGTTGAACCCATTTCCTCTGCATGACCTGTCATTGCCACAGTAACTAGATGAAACCCACTAGCATGTGTAGGAGTTGATTGAGCCATATGATTGTGTTGTTCCTACCTTGCTATGCCTGCTATGCTTAGAGTCGTGTCAGGTCTAGTTCATCTAGTGATGGGCTAGACTGAAATGATCGTGTCAGTATGAGAGTAAGGTGTTGAACACGATTTGGTAAAGGTATCGATGAGAGGCCATGTAGGAGTACATGGTGGGTTGTTTCATTGAGGCCGTCCTTAAGCACTGAGATCTGTATGTGTGATTTAAGAATCAGCTACTACCATACATTGGGCCCTGAAATATGACCCCGCTCGACTTCTTATTCACCCTAGTCCTCTGTCCAGGAGTTGCAAGTAGTTTCTGGTGTTTGTAGCCTACTAGAGGCCATGGACAGCGCTGACCGTAGGGGTGGGCTGTGATGCGGTAGGTACGTGGCACGGTGTACCGGATGCCCGTTTGGTGTCTCGGGAACCCTGCTCACATTGTTTGGGGCTGTGAGCGAAACTTCGGCCGGATCTCCTCATAGATGGAATCCAAATAGGCGATAAACCTGGACTAGAGACTTGAGTGTCTAGGTAGGTCGTGGTGTACACCCACGTCGGCTTTCGCTTGATGTCTGCCGAGCACATGTCGTGTGCAGACGCTAAGTGGTGGAAACATGTATGAAGAAGTACACCCCTGCAGGGTTAACATCATCTATTCGAATAGCCGCGTCCGCGGTAAAGGACTGCTTGGTTGCCTATACAGTTCATAGACAAGTAAATGGAAACTACTAAAAGCCTCAAGATAAGCGTGAGTGCCGAGGATGGCCCTTCCGTAGGAAGACGGAGGTGGATCCTTGGTAGTGTATTGAAGTGGTGAGTAGTGGACTCGAGTGCGCAAAACTATTTCAAGTTGGAGTCTCGTAGGATAGCTTAGCCAAGAGTCAAAGCTGGCTTGCTGCAATAACCCCACCAACCCTTCTTGATAATATGCATGTATGTAGGATCTGATGTAAGTCTTGCTGAGTACCTTTGTACTCATGTTGCTTTAATTTACATTTTTTAGAAGATGCCACAACCCCTTCCGACGGGTTCTTCGTAGACGTTGACATCGATGAGTAGACTAAGGCCCAGGTGGTGATCCTGAGCAAGTGAAGGACCATGTAGTATAGCTAGGCTTACCCAAGCCTCTTTTATTTTACTAGTTGTCTGTACTCAGACAAAACACTTCCGCTGTTGGCTTGTATGCTTGTATGACTTGAATGTGGGTCGTGTGACCCGTACTTGTGTGTATGCTATGTATGGCTCTCCGAGCCATTAAATAAAGTACTTGTGCCGTAGAGTCATGTTGTGATGCCTTGTTGTATTTGCACATATCGAGCATATTATGTGTATGATTGAAATGCTTGGTATGTGTGGGATCTGACTATCTAGTTGTTTATCTTTAGTAGCCTCTCTTACCGGGAAATGTCTCCTAGTGATTCCACTGAGCCATGGTAGCTTGCTACTTCTCCGGAACACTTAGGCTGGCCGGCATGTGTCCTTCTTCGTTCCTGTGTCTGTCCCTTCGGGGAAATGTCACGCATTGAGTACCGGAGTCCTGTTAGCCCGCTACAGCCCGGTTTATCGGAGTCCTGCTAGCCCAGTGCTACAGCCTGGAACTTACTTGCTGATGACCGACACGTTCGATGCTGGGTCATGGATGCCTATCCCTGTAAGTCTGTGCCACTTTGGGTTTACAACTAGCCATGTCAGCCCGGGCTCCTTTTCATATGGATGCTAGCGACACTATCATATACATGTGCCAAAAGGCGCAAACGGTCCCGGGCAAAGGTAAGGCGACACCCGTGGGGATACCGTGCGTTAGGCCGCTAAGTGATATGAGGTGTTACAGGCTAGATCAATGTGACATTGAGTCGGGGTCCTGACAGCGTTGGCATCAGAGCCGGACTGCCTGTAGGTTCTCCAAGCCAAACTGGTCGATGTTGAGTCTAGAAATGCTCTAGTTATATGTAGGGGAATTGATTGTGGGATGGTACGCAAGGCTCTTTTTACTCCTTTATCTCATGGCATTCTGATCTGAGTCAGTCCATTCTTCCACCGGGGGTTAAGGATTAGGATCTCCTCTCTCTATCAGTTTCACGTGTTACTAATCAGTAGTACCTTATAGGTTTGATGATTACAAGCCTAGTTCAGTTCTACTATCCTGTTGTGTTACTAAGTTGGACCAGAACCTTGATATGATATTGTTGAGTGGCTATGCAATTCTTTGTAAAATGTCTCAAACCCTTTTGAGCATTTACAGCCGTTATGCTGTCCAAGTTCTGCTAGAAATTCTAATGCCTTTGCATTGTGGTTATGCTTTCAGATGGCCACTCGTGATCAAAACCAAGTGGTTCGTCTGACCAGATGCATTGGTGTGACCGGTCATACGGCTATGTTAGTCCGGGTAATGATCGAGACGGGTTACCGCTGGTATCCCGAATACACAGTCGAAGAGTAGTTCCGAGACTTTAATCAAAGCCAGTATCTCTGCACTGTCAGGATATTTCCCTCTTATCCTGGTTCCACCGAGGCCCTTCACTGTTCTTATGGGCTTGGTGTTACTATTGATATGGCGGTGCAAGATGCTGCCTACTCCATGATGACCATCATACGAGTCAGGACTGGCCTGCTTCGCAACACCGATTTCCGGTATATGCCAGGTTCACTTCCTGGAGCGCATGGGTATCTCCGGGCTATCTATGCTGATTCCAGTCAGGAGGACTCACTAACCCGCACCACTGCCGAGTTGCTCGAGGATAAGTACCGAGAGAGTCGGGCTTTGAGAATGGAGCTTTTCAACGCTCGTGCCGATCACTGGGCCACTTTGACTCGGTTTGCACCGGCTGTGCAAGCTGGATATATGGATATGAGAGACCTGTATCCTGTTAGATCTGCTCTGCCAGACATGATGGATTGGCGTGATGTGGGGGGCATCACCCCACCTCGTGGTCCCCGCAGGCCACCGTTTGTTGGTCCAAGACCTCACCCTTGCCCTTATGGTCCACAGGCTCCTCAGGACCGTCTGTTTCCGGACGCTCACGTTGAACTTCCAGGTTATGGAGGAGACTTCTATGAGAACTACTACGGAGACGTCTGAGTTAGTGGTAGTCTCACTAGTATTGTAATAGTTGTATCCCCACCGTCCTGCGTGACTTGTGGAATATGACTTTGTGTGTATCAATTCCGGAGGTGTAAGAAAAATAATGTATAGGAGCTTGGTATGCCTCCGATGAGATGTAATCTTCTTTTCACCGTAGTAGTACTTTGTTTGGTCTTGTACTAAACCTTGTATGGTGTGTATGACGATGGAATAAAGAAGCAGTTTCTGTATCTACCATGTCATACGGATGATCATCTTGCATTCCGAGTTATCCATTACATTTTACATTTCTATGTCAGAATCTTATCATCCTGGACTAAACCCTTGTCTTGTTTTTCCTAGGATGGTTAACACCCGCAACAACCCTGCTCCGCCAGAGCAGGCCGAAGGCAGCAGAGTTGGAGAAGCAAACCTGCCTCACCCTCCTTCTCTGGCCGAAGTTATGCTGGAGGCCGAGAGAAACAAATGGGAGACCAACCGTTTGTTGGAGCGCATCGAACAGAACACAACACATCATCAGAGGAATAACTTGGTGTCGCTCAGTGACTTCATCAAGTTACACCCACCTACCTTCCACCACTCCGTCGAGCCTCTCGACGCTGATGACTGGCTTCGCAGCATTACTCACAAGCTGCGTTCTGCACTTGTAGCTGAGGCTGATAAGGTCACCTTTGCTGCATATCATCTTGAAGGCCCCGCTAGTCTCTGGTGGGAGAACTATATGGCTATGCGCCCAGCTGGCCATGTCACTACTTGGGCAGAATTCAGTGAGGCTTTCCGTGAACATCACATTCCGGAGGGTCTCATGGATCGTAAACATGAGGAGTTCTGCAATTTCACCCAAGGTCGTCTCTCTGTGGACGCTTACAGCAGGGAGTTCGGTAACCTCGCACGCTATGCAACTGAAGAGGTCTCCACTGACGCCAAGAAATAGGCAAGGTTCCGCAAGGGACTTAGCCCCGAACTTCGCCGAGATCTCCATCTGCATGAGTGCACCTCTTTTCAGAAACTTGTGAAAAAGCCATCAGTGCTGAGACGGGTCAGACTGATTTCGAAGCAACACGCAAGCATGGTCGTGACATGGGTTCCTCATCCGGTGCTGGACCACAGAAGCGCCGGGTGTGGGTGCCTAACACTGCTCTGCCACCCAGATTCACACCGAGGCCATCCTATCAGGCGCCTCGTCCAGTTCAGCAGTTTGCACCAGCTAAGCCCTATGGTGGGCCAACCAACAATGCTCCTCCATGCACCAGCCTCGTGACGTGCTTCAAGTGTGGGGAATCAGGTCACTACATGCGCGATTGTCCTCAGACCAACCCCAACCACTCTGGAAAACCTGTTGGCCGTGGCAAGCCAGCAGGAAAGGTGTTCTATGCCAAGCCGGCCACCACTGCACGTGGCCATGTTAATTGTGTCTCAGCTGAAGAGGCCCAAGAGGATCCCAACGTCATTCTCGGTACGCTCCTTGTTAATTGCCACCCGGCATCTGTTCTTTTTGATACTGGAGCATCTCATTCATTCATATCCGAAAGCTATGCTCGCTTGCACAACACCGCATTCTGTGACATGCCCACCTCCATGGTAATTCAAACCCCGGGATCCAAATGGCAAACTTCTAGTGTAAGCCATGATAATGAAATTCAGGTCGACAGACTTGTTTTCCTTGCATCATTGATAGCTCTTAAATCTTCGGACATCAATATCATTTTGGGTATGGACTGGATGTCAGCCCATCATGCCAAGATTGATTGCTTCTCTAGGATTGTACAACTCACGCACCCTTCGGGAAAGATAGTCAATGTCTTGACCCGAATATCCAAGCGACAGCTATATTCCCTTAATGCCAGTCCATTGCCAGACCTCGAAGACGTTCCGGTAGTCCGTGACTTTCCGGATATCTTTCCAGAAGAATTGCCAGGTGTCCCACCTGACAGAGATGTTGAGTTCGTGATAGATCTCATTCCAGGAACTGTCCCAATTTCTAGAAGACCCTATAAGATGGCACCCCTAGAACTAGCCGAACTTAAGAAACAACTCGATGAGTCCTTGAAAAAGGGTTTCATCCGTCCTAGTTTATCTCCATGGGCTTGCCCCATCCTCTTCGTCAAGAAGAAGGATGGTACGGACCGGATGGTTGTTGATTATCGACCCGTCAACTTGGTCACAATTAAGAACAAGTATCCGCTCCCCAGGATCAACGATCTGTATGATCAGCTCGCGGGATCCTCAGTCTTCTCTAAGATGGATTTGAGGTTAGGCTACCATCAAATCAAAATCCAGAACGGGGACATTCCCAAAACGGCTTTCGTTACTCGTTATGGCCAATACGAGTACACCGTCATGTCCTTTGGTTTAACCAACGCTCCAGCCACTTTCTCCCGGTTAATGAACTCAATTTTCATGGAGTATTTGGATAAATTCGTCGTGGTTTACCTCGATGATATACTCATCTATTCCAAGAACGAGGAAGAACATGCCGAACATCTAAGGCTAGTGTTGATGAAACTTCGAGAGCATCGCCTTTATGCCAAGTTCTCTAAATGTGAATTTTGGTTGCCAGAAGTGACCTATCTAGGACATGTAATTTCTGGTAAAGGTATTGCTCTCAACCCCGAGCGAGTTGAAGCCGTCCTTAATTGGACTCCACCTGAATCGGTCAAGCAAGTTCGGAGTTTCCTTGGCTTAGCGAGCTATTGTCCCCGCTTTGTCGAGAACTTCTCCAAAGTTGCTAAACCTCTAACTGAACTCCTAAAGAAAGATAAAAAGTTTGAGTGGACTCCACAATGTGAGCACAGTTTCCAGGAACTGAAAAGACGTTTAACTTCTGCTCCCGTACTGGTACCACCAGATTTCTCTAAGGACTTTGTTATCTATTGCGACGCCTCGCGACAAGGACTAGGCTGTATTCTCATGCAAGATCGACACGTAATTGCTTATGCTTCACGGCAATTACACCCACATGAGGAAAACTACCCCACTCATGATCTAGAGCTTGCAGCTGTAGTCCATGCACTAAAAACCTGGCGACATTACCTCCTCGGTAATCGTTGCGAAATCTTCACTGATCACCAAAGTCTGAAGTACATATTCACCCAACCAGATTTGAATCTCAGGCAAAGACGTTGGGTCGAGTTGATCACAGATTTCGACTTAGGAATAACTTATACCCCAGGAAAAGCCAATGTCATGGCTGATGCGCTAAGTCGTAAATCTTATTGCAACAACCTGATGTTGCAACAAAGTCAACCACTTCTCCACGAGGAATTTCGGAAGCTTAATCTTCACATCGTTCCTCAAGGATTTCTTTCCACCTTGGTGGCGAAACCTACTCTTACGGATCAAATCATCGCTGCCCAAAAACGAGATAAAGGAATATCTCGAATCAAGGAGAACATTGCTAGCGGAGATGCTAAATGTTTCTCTACAAATGATCATGGTGTTGTATATTTTGAGAACCGTCTAGTGGTTCCCAAGAATCGACACTTACGACAGTTGATCCTTAAGGAGGCTCATGAATCTCCTCTCACCATTCATCCCGGTAGCACTAAAATGTATCAGGACCTACGCCAGAGGTTCTGGTGGACTAGGATGAAGAGAGACATTGCTCAATTTGTTGCTAATTGCGACGTCTGTCGTCGTGTAAAAGCAGAGCATCAACGGCCTGCTGGCACCCTTCAACCCCTAGCTATTCCTGAGTGGAAATGGGATAAAATTGGTATGGATTTCATCACCGGTTTTCCCAGGACCAAGAGAGGGAATAATGCTATCTTTGTCGTTATCGACCGTCTCTCCAAAGTAGCTCATTTCTTGCCTGTTCGCGAGAGTATAACCGCTAGTCAGTTAGCAGACTTGTACATCTCCCGAATAGTGTCTCTCCATGGTGTTCCTTTGGAAATCAACTCGGATCGAGGAAGTCTCTTCACCTCTCGATTTTGGGAAAGTTTCCAAAACGCTATGGGAACCCGTCTTTCCTTTAGCACTGCCTTTCACCCTCAATCCAGTGGTCAAGTAGAACGTGTCAACCAAATCTTAGAAGACATGCTTCGAGCTTCTGTTATCTCGTTCGGAATGGATTGGGAGAAATGCCTTCCATTTGCCGAATTTGCTTATAACAACAGCTATCAATCTAGCTTGGGTAAAGCCCCTTTTGAAGTTCTCTATGGACGAAGGTGTCGAACGCCTATTAACTGGTCAGAAACCGGGGAAAGACAATTCTTTGGCCCGGATATGATCCAGGAAGCAGAAGAGCAAGTTCACATCGTTCGTGAATAGTTGAAAACAGCCCAATCTCGTCAAAAGAGTCAATATGACCGAAAACATGAGGCTATGACTTACGAGGTTGACGAGAAGGCTTATCTTCGGGTTACTCCTCTAAAGGGAACCCATCGCTTCGGTATCAAAGGTAAATTGGCTCCTCGCTACATTGGACCCTTTCGCATTCTTGCCAAACGAGGAGAAGTTGCCTACCAATTGGAACTACCTCCACATCTCTCCAAAGTCCATGATGTCTTCCACATTTCTCAACTCAGGCGTTGCTTCTCGGATCCTATCCGTGGAGTGGACCACGAAACGCTTGATCTTCAAGATAATCTCACTTATCGCGAATACCCCGTTCGTATCCTCGATCAAGCCGAGCGTACCACTCGACGACATAATATCAAGTTTCTCAAGGTTCAATGGTCGCACCATTCTGAGAAGGAAGCTACTTGGGAAAGGGAGGATCGTCTTCGACTTGAATATCCCGCCTTCTTTCCGGAGGAACCTAAATCTCGGGACGAGATTCTTTTGAGTGGGGGTGAGTTGTCACACCCTAGCTAGTTCATGCATTAGAGTGTTGCATCATGTCTATTTTTTTCAACAGAAACCTGAAATGGGGATGACAGAACCCCCAGCCCCCTCTGAATCAAACTAGGGTTTACTAAAAATATTTTCGATGAACCTGAAATGCCCTTCTAAAATGTCCATCATTTTTGTCTTGGTTCAGAACCTCTGCCAAAAGTGATGCACAGTTTCCTAGGTCATCCTAAGGTCTTTGAATTAAATCATAAGTATTTGAATTTGGGCATTTAAAATTTATAAAATTTTCCAAATGCTCAAATATTCCCAAACTAAAATGTTCCATGTTGGAAATATTCCAACTAAGGACCAGGTGCAGTTTGGTGAATTTTGGAATGGCATAGGTATTTTTAGAAATTCAACAAACCTGCAGAATAAAAACAGAAAACAGAAATAAAGGAAAAATCTTACCTGGCGCCACCCAGAGGCCCACCTGCCGACCCAGTCCAGCCACCACTCCAGCGAGCTGCTTGGCTTGGCCAGGCAGGCAGGCAGGTGCTCGACGGCGGCCGCAGCGCGCGCCACGCAGCTGCCTGCCGCCCTGCCTCCTCCTCTCGCCGCCTAGCTGGCCTGGACGAGCTCCACGACGCGCCCCGAACCCCGTGGACACATCCATTCGCCCCCAGCTCCTCTCCCTCGCGCTCCCCAGCCATGGCCGACGCCACCGCCGCCGCACCGCCGCCGTAGTCGTGCTCCCCGTCATCTCCACGCCGCGCCACCGTGTCCGGAAGCTTCGCCGCCCTCTACTCCTTCGAGCTAGCCGAGCCCCGAGCGCTCGCGTGCCCCTAAGCCACCGCACCGACCTCGACCGAACCGCCATCGCCGGAGATCCCCTTTGCCGTCGCCGCCGCACCAGCTCGTCCCCGACCGCGCCGTCCGTCTCCTCAAGACCGCAGTGAGCTGGGCTAACTCCCCCTCCTTTCCTTTCTCGCTCTCGTGCACCACAGCGAGCACACATAGCTCACCCGCACGCGCCGCCGCGGAGCTCGTCGCCGACGTGCCTCCGGCTAACCACCGGCCACCTCACCTTGTCTAACTTACTCACCGTGCTCCCAGAAGCTCAACACACCTCACCACGGGCCTCGCCGTGCCCCGTAGCGTCGGATCCATCTTCACCCGACTCCGGCGACCGCCAAAGTCGTCGCCGGCGACAACTCCGGCCACCCCGAGCTCAACCATCACCACCAATAGCCGCGGCTCGATCTCAGCAACACGTAGATGCCTTCCGCCGCCCGTTTGGTCGCCGGAATGCACAAAACCACTTCCTCCGCCGCGTCTGGCCTCGCCGGCGGCTAGACGCCGGTGTGTTTGACTTTGACCTTGACCAGGGTGGGCCCAGGTTGACTCCCCTGAGTCTATGACAAGTGGGGCCCCTCTGCTAATTAACCCAGTTTAATTTAAACTCAATTTAGTTAGTTTAATTATTTACTGACATGCGGGACCCACTGGTCAGTTTGACTTGGACCAGCCCGTTAACCACTGACGTCATCCTGACGCAGTAATTTAATTACTGGAATTACTTTTACACAGGAAATTCCAGAAAATGCTACAAACTTCAAAAAATCATAGAAATTAATCTGTAACTCCCAATGAAACAAATTATATATGAAAAATGATCAGAAAAATCCAATCTTTCCATCTGTACTGGTTTCATGCATGTTTAAACAAGCTAATCTGCTGTTTATCATAGAACAAGATAAAGCACCTTAAATGGCAACTTATGAGTTTGAACTTTGAATCTTTGGTTCAAACTAGCTCAAACCCATCTGTTCTTCGTTGCATTAGCCCAATACACTCATTTTGCCATGTCTCATGCATGCATCATATTGTTGCATACTGTTTGGTAATGTTTGTGTATTGGTGCTCTCTGCGGCAGGTTCTGCCCCCGAGGAGTACCGTGATAACCCCAACGAAGAGCAATACCAGTGCACCGACCCATCAGGCAAGCAACCAACCATTTGATCATATCGATAAAATCCCATGTTCTCGCTTCTGCTCTCTTTTACTGCATTAAGACAACGCGATTCAAACTGCTGTGTGCTGCGGTAGTTGAACTCATTTCCTCTGCATGACCTGTCATTGCCACAGTAACTAGATGAAACCCACTAGCATGTGTAGGAGTTGATTGAGCCATATGATTGTGTTGTTCCTACCTTGCTATGCCTACTATGCTTAGAGTCGTGTCAGGTCTGGTTCATCTGGTGATGGGCTAGAGTGAAATGATCGTGTCAGTATGAGAGTAAGGTGTTGAACACGATTTGGTAAAGGTATCGATGAGAGGCCATGTAGGAGTACATGGTGGGTTGTTTCATTGAGGCCGTCCTTAAGCACTGAGATATGTATGTGTGATTTAAGAATCAGCTACTACCATACATTGGGCCCTGAAATATGACCTCGCTCGACTTCTTATTCACCCTAGTCCTCTGTCCAGGAGTTGCAAGTAGTTTCTGGTGTCTGTAGCCTACTGGAGGCCGTGGACAGCGCTGAACGTAGGGGTGGGTTGTGATGCGGTAGGTACGTGGCACGGTGTACCGGATGCCCGTTTGGTGTCTCGGGAACCCTGCTCACATCGTTTGGGGCTGTGAGCGAAACTTCGACCGGATCTCGTCATAGATGGAACCCAAATAGGCGATAAACCTAGACTAGAGACTTGAGTGTCTAGGTAGGTCGTGGTCTACACCCACGTCGGCTTTCGCTTGAAGTCTGCTGAGCACATGTCGTGTGCAGACGCTAAGTGGTGGAAACATGTATGAAGAAGTACACCCCTGCAGGGTTAACATCATCTATTCGAATAGCCGCGTCCGTGGTAAAGGACTGCTTGGTTGCCTATACAGTTCATAGACAAGTAAATGGAAACTACTAAAAGCCTCAAGATAAGCGTGAGTGCCGAGGATGGCCCTTCCGTAGGAAGACGGAGGTGGATCCTTGGTAGTGTATTGAAGTGGTGAGTAGTGGACTCGAGTGCGCAAAACTATTTCAAGTTGGAGTCTCATAGGATAGCTTAGCCAAGAGTCAAAGCTGGCTTGCTGCAATAACCCCACCAACCCTTCTTGATAATATGCATGTATGTAGGATCTGATGTAAGTCTTGCTGAGTACCTTTGTACTCATGTTGCTTTAATTTACATTTTTCAGAAGATGCCACAACCCCTTCCGATGGGTTCTTCGTAGACGTTGACATCGATGAGTAGACTAAGGCCTAGGTGGTGATCCTGAGCAAGTGAAGGACCATGTAGTATAGCTAGGCTTACCCAAGCCTCTTTTATTTTACTAGTTGTCTGTACTCAGACAAAACAGTTCCGCTGTTGGCTTGTATGCTTGTATGACTTGAATGTGGGTCGTGTGACCCGTACTTGTGTGTATGCTATGTATGGCTCTCCGAGCCATTAAATAAAGTACTTGTGTCGTAGAGTCATGTTGTGATGCCTTGTTGTATTTGCACATATCGAGCATATTGTGTGTATGATTGAAATGCTTGGTATGTGTGGGATCTGACTATCTAGTTGTTTATCTTTAGTAGCCTCTCTTACCGGGAAATGTCTCCTAGTGATTCCACTGAGCCATGGTAGCTTGCTACTGCTCCGGAACACTTAGGCTGGCCGGCATGTGTCCTTCTTCGTTCCTGTGTCTGTCCCTTCGGGGAAATGTCACGCATTGAGTACCGGAGTCCTGTTAGCCCGCTACAGCCCAGTTTACCGGAGTCCTGCTAGCCCAGTGCTACAGCCCGGAACTTACTTGCTGATGACCGACACGTTCGATGCTGGGTCATGGATGCCTGTCCCTGTAAGTCTGTGCCACTTTGGGTTTACAACTAGCCATGTCAGCCCGGGCTCCTTTTCATATGGATGCTAGCGACACTATCATATACGTGTGCCAAAAGGCGCAAACGGTCCCGGGCAAAGGTAAGGCGACACCCGTGGGGATACCGTGCGTGAGGCTGCTAAGTGATATGAGGTGTTACAGGCTAGATCGATGTGACATTGAGTCGGGGTCCTGACATGCTGTCTCACATGTTTCATTTGCCATTTTATTGTGTGAGCATGTCATTTGCATATTTTACTCATTCGAGGACATCCACTTTTTGTTTTGATTGTTTGGACTCGTTTTCTCTCTTGCCAAGTGGATGGACAAGAATGCCTAAGAACCTTCTCTAGCTATCTATGCTTTTCTCGTCTCAAACTCTATTCATGCTACATCACAAAGTTTGATCAAGTCAGATTCGAACCACTCTGTGTGAGGAGCACTCGGAGTCCCCGATTCCTCATAGACTTGAACTTCCAAAACCTCTTTGTGCATTTCGGTCTGACCGAGAAATCCATTTTGGTCAAAGCGAGTTCACTAAGTTGATCTAGGTTTTCATCCCGGTGCAACCTATTTGAACACTTTGGTCACACCGAGTTGCAGCAACCGCTTGCGATTCTGCAATCTCGGTGCCACCGCGTTGTTTCACTCGGTCACACCGACAGGGTAGGGATATAAATACCCACGGGTGAGATTTTGGAAATTACTTCAAATCCTCTCAGCCCGCGCGTGTCTTGCTCTGCCTCCTTGGGTCTCCGGATCGTCTTCTCGTTGCCAATGACCTCCCGTTGTTGGAATCTGCCGCCGTCGACGGATTTTGCTCTGCCGTCGCCGCCATAGCGAACACACGCCGCTCTAGGGTATGTGTTCGACCCCTCGTGCTGTCATTTTTACTGTGATTCCCAGCACAAGGACAATGCCATGTTTCTTGCCATGAATGCAATTGATCTATCCAGCTAAATCTTCCTTAGGCCTAGATTGATTCGAAAATTTTAGGGTTAGATCTCCGCAGAACTCATCTCGGACCGACCGAAATGTAGAAATCGGTCTCACCGATTCGGCTTAGGCCATTGCACATGCGCTTTTTGGTCTGACCGAAATGTGCAAATCAGTGTGACCGAGTTTAGGATTCTGTGAAACCCTAGCAATCTTGGTGCCACCGAAATGTGGCTCGGTCCAACCGAGTTCACTAGTTTAGGTTCCAAGTGTTGCTTCGGTGTCACCGAGTTTGTCAATTCGGTAGCTTTGAGATCACTTCTGTAGAGAATTAAAACTAAGTTTTTGGCTCAATTTGTTTTGCAAAACCTCTATAATTTGTGATGCTCATCTACTCTATGTCATCTACAACCTATTCACAGGGTTTGCTGACAGTTTGCCTGCAAGATGTCTGACCAGAGTGACAGCCAGAACAGGTCTGAACAGCAAGAGCAGTTGAGTGAGGGCACTAGTCCCTCTAGCAGCTATGATGAGGGCATTAGGAGCACACCTAGTAACTTGCCCAAGGCAGCTACTAGAGCAAGGAAGAAGAGAACTTCAGATTCAGAGGATGAAGACTATGTTGCAACTGCGGATGAGGCCACTTCCAAGAAGAAAGTGGTGAAGAAGGAGTTTGGCACTACTGCATCAACTAAGCTAGGCGTGAACAGAAAGGCACCAGCAAGAAGAGTGCCTACATCCAAGCAAAGGAAAGTTGCCACAGGTGAAACTATGAAGTTCACCATTGAATCTTAAGAAGAGGCAGCTGGTGAGGACAAGAAGAAGAAGAGAGCAAGAACCACAACAGCTAAAGTACTTGGAAAGTCTACAATGGTGAGATCTGATGATGAAGAGGAAGAGGATGCTGCTCCAGCACCTAAGGCCCAAAAGCTCATGGGAGATGCTATTAAGTCAGGGGTTGCTACTAAGCCCAACTCTGCTTCCAAAGCTGCTGCTCCAGCCACCAAGACTGCACCCAAGAGGAGTACCAGGAACATACCTGCTGAGGAGAAGAACAAGGCCCCAGTGCCTGAAGTTGAAGAAGAAGAGCTGAAGCCCAAGTGCTAAGGAAGCTCAAACCCAAGATTCTAGACCATAATGATGCACATCCTATTGCAGAGGACATGAGGACCAGGAAGGATGTAGGACTGAGATGGTGGAGGAAGGCTGACCCATATGCTGTAAGGAGGAAAACTGCTGTGGATTATAGGTTCCACACAAAGGAACAACAAGATTTCTATGATACTATTCTGCTTGATAAAAAGCCCATATTGTGTGACATGAGATGGGTTGATTGGACTTACATCAGAGAAAATGAAGATCACTTCCCAGGTGTCTTTGACAGCTTCAAGGCCTGTGAAGTGGACAAGTTTGTTGGCTAGAAGCTCACAAAGTGGAATGTTGAGCTAATCATGCAATTTTACTCTACTGCTCATTTCTATCCAGATGGCAGAATTGTATGGATGTCAGAGGGTACAAGGTACCAGTCCACAGATGATGAGTCGGCCAGATTGATCAATGCCCCAGAAGCTCATGAAGATGACATGGATGTGTATGACAAGAAGAAGAAAGACCATAACTCAATGGCAAGCATGTACAAGGAGATTCCTGATGCAAACCTGGAGACTCACAAGTTTGGCTCAGTGAAGCACTTGCTGTCAGGGCTGCCTACTATCAATACCATTCCGAGGCACACTGTTTTGCCCAAGTATGGAGATCACAGAATGATAAGAGGACACTCCATCAACTTGCTGCACATATTTGATGTTCCTCAGAAGTTCAAAGTGACGAGTCTGATTGTGGAAACAATCAAGAGGACAACTGCAGATCAGAAGAGATCTTGTGGGTATGCTCCACAAATTCAGATGCTCATCAACACCAAGATGGGCACAAGCACTTATCTGTTGGACAAGGAGTATTTACCCCTCAGGCCAGATTTTGAGGATAACATTGTTGTTATGGATGAGAAAGATCCTTCCTTAGTGCAAGCACATGAGCAGAGAGAGAAGGCAAGGGTAGAGAAAGCTGCAAAGATGCTGAGTGCTGAAGAGGCATCTCAGGTCTTCTTGAAGAGCAAGCAAGATCAGCTTGGATATCTGATCCAATCCACCTTGAGGATTGAGAGGGGTTTGGCCACCCTGACTCAAAACCAGGAGAGCTTGGAGAGGATCATTGAGCAGAAATTCTATGATCTTGATGTCAAAGTCACTGAGATTCAGTCAGTAGTTGAGCAACTTCAGGAGGAAGTGGAGGAGAAGAAAGGCAAGTCTACTACAGATGCTTTCACAAGAGTCCGAGAAGTCAAAGGTCTGTTGTAGTGCCTGTTTCAGATACAAGAGCTACTACATCTGCACCAGCAGCCACAACTTCAGTGCCACCAGCTCCAGCAGCCACTCCACCAGCTCCAGCTACATCAACAGAAGATTTCATCCTTGGAGTCAGCTCTACACTACCTCATGAAGACCAAGCCTGAGAGAGACGCATAGCACTATGCATATTCTTTGGTAACTTGTTGCCAAAGGGGGAGAAATATGTATATATCATAGTGTTTGAGAGAGAGAGTGTGTGTTGCTTTTGTCTCTCTTTGCACTTTATTTGCTTGAACTTTATTGTGTGTTTGATCATATGCTACCTTTAATGTGTGCTTGAATGATATTATCCTTCATATCCATTTATGATCATTCACTTTGCTTGGTGATGAGTGCATGTTTTCAATTGTTATCATTTTGAATGCTCCACCAAGATATATGTGACACGGAAGAGTGACCCATGATCCTAACACATTGTGCATTTGCATTCCAAAGCAAATTTTAGATAATGCACAAATTTAGGGGGAGCTCTTGTTTGTTACATACTTCTAAAAGCGACGATGTATTACAATCTTATTTTCATTTGTCGAAGCTTTGATCTATATGTTGTCATCAATTACCAAAAATGGGGAGATTGAAAATGCAACTATCCCTGGGTGGTTTTGGTAATGATTAACAACATATAGCTCATTGAACTAATGCCATTTCAAGATAAATATTTCAGGAAAGTTCAATGATTGGCATGACATGGATAAGTAATGTGGACCCCTCAAAATGCTAAGGACAAAAGATTGCTCAAGCTCTAAAGTCCAAGACTCTACATTTTCCATTTTAGTGATCCAAGATCACATTGAGTCTATAGGAAAGCTAGTACTATTAAAAGGGGATGAGGTGTTGCTTAATGGCTTGCTTGCTCAAAATGCTTAGTGACATGCTCCAAAAGCCCTCAACCACTTTGTCATATCCCCATATGTCCAAAACCAAAAGTCAAACTCGACCCCACCAATTTGATCCATCCGGCACCACCGAGTTTATTTGGCATGGCAACTGCCAGAAACCCTAGTCACTTCGGTCTCACCGATAGGGATCTCGGTCTCACCGAGATGGGGTTGCAAACTCTCTATTTCCCTTCGTAACATTCTATCTAACCGAGATGAGCGATCGGTCCCACCGAGTCTGCAATGCAAACTCTCTGTTTCCTTTTCGTAACGCTTCGGTCCCACCGAGACGAGCGAATCAGTCCCACCGAGTTTGCCTGACCAACTCTCTGTTAGCTTATTACCAAAGTCGGTCCAACCGAGTTTGAGTAATCGGTCCAGCCGAGATTACGTTATGCCCTAACCCTAATGACATCGGTCCCACCGAGTTGACATGTCGGTCCCACCGAAATTGCCTAACGGTCACATGATGTACTAAATCGGTCCGACCTAGTTTTCTGATTCGGTCCCATCGAGTTTGGTATATTGTGTGTAACAGTTAGATTTTGTGTGGAGGCTATATATACCCCTCCACCCTCTCCTCATTCCTGAGGAAAATCATTAGAACGTGCCTACACTTCCACTACTCATTTTCTGAGAGAGAGCCACCTACTCATGTGTTGAGACCAAGGTATTCCAATCCAACCATATGAATCTTGATCTCTAGACTTCCCCAAGTTGCTTTCCACTCAAATCATCTTCCCACCAAATCCAATCCTATGAGAGTGAGTTGAGTGTTGGGGAGACTATCATTTGAAGCACAAGAGCAAGGAGTTCATTATCAACACACCATCTATTACCTTTTGGAGAGTGGTGTCTTCTAGATTGGTTAGGTGTCACTTGGGAGCCTCCGACAAGATTGTGGAGTGAACCAAGGAGTTTGTAAGGGCAAGGAGATCGCCTACTTCGTGAAGATCTACCCTAGTGAGGAAAGTCCTTCGTGGGTGATGGCCATGGTGGGATAGACAAGGTTGCTTCTTCGTGGACCCTTCGTGGGTGGAGCCCTCCGTGGACTCATGCAACCGTTACCCTTCGTGGGTTGAAGTCTTCATCAACGTGGATGTACGATAGCACTACCTATCGGAACGACGACAAAAACATCCGTGTCTCCTATTGCTGTCAGAGTAATGGGCCACGGGTAGCCTCACCCGAGTACCTGAATTTATCAAGACTTGGGGCCAGCTTCGCTTGCTGCGCTCCAAGCTGAAGCTCCGCCCTCTGGGGGCCGGCTAGCTCGACGGCCGGCTACCAGCGGGCGGCCAACCATCAGCAGACGGCATCGCGAGTTGCCGGCACCAGCCAGCCGACCTCCAGGGAGGACGGCGTCGAGCAGGCGGCCACCACGCACGCTCAGAGTTTGTGCCCCCATAAAGAGGATGAGACGGGGCGTGGCTACAGTAAAGCCCTCACCCCCGAATCTTGGGATCAGCGTGGCCAAAGTGTCCCGTACGGGCGGAGATCTCCGCATGGCATGGCAGTGTTGCCACTCTCCCTTGACGTCATTCTAGGCAGGCGGAGCCCTTCTCCCCACGATGGCCTGTCAGTACGGCCCGCGGGATGCAGGCCCTACCGGGCATTGACATCCCAGAAGACGGAGCACGCCGAACCAGGCAGACCAAGAGAGGGCCGGCCTCTAGTAGGCGGCCGTCCCCTCCCTCGAGGCCTGTACACCATTAACCTGATGAGACCAAGTGTGGCTACAGTGATCTCCCACCAGGCGGCGGGACTGTAGCCACACTGAGATGACCAAGCCAGCATCATTAGCAGCATGGCTACAGTGAGCAGCCACCAACCAGACCCGCCAGCGGCGGGAGCGGCCTATCGACTCCGTACCAGACCGATCGGCGGGGCCCACCAGGCGGCGGGCCCTAGTAGTCGGCGGAGAAGACGGAGGCCGGAGACGCTGATAGCCGGGCCCAGCAGCCGTCCAGATTACCATTGTACCCCTGGGGGGTAGGCCTATATAAATCCCCCAGGGCATCCATGCAAAGGGTTCCCACCCCATTTGACATAACCACATTCCTAGGGAAGGAGGGAGCTAGCCTTGCCTTCTCCTTCCTCTAGCATATAGCTCTAGGAGCAACTTTGTATCACTTGTGCCTTTAGTGATCATGTGGAGACCCCGCAGAATAGGACTAGGGGGTGTTATCTCCAAGGAGAGCCCCGAACCTGGGTAAAGTACACCGGCGTTCGTGTCTACGCCTCATCCCGCTTCCGGGCACCGGGGACGCTCTACTCGCTCCCACCATGATAAGCCATCCACTACTAGGGAAAAGCCTATACACAGAATCTTATTAGCAGCGCGCTTTAAAATAAGGCGCTGCTGCTAATTAGCAGTAGCGAGCTCAAGAATAACTCACTGCTGAAATAAATATAGCAGTAGCGCGCCCGCTCAAAGACGCGCTACTGCTATAATTCCCACGAGGCCGCCGCGAGGCTAGTTCCCACGAGGCCGCCGCGAGGCTAGTTATAGCAGCAACGCGTTATAACGACGGGCGCTACTGCTACGTACCATAGTAGCAGCGCATTTCACCAATAAGCGCTACTGCTAAGTTTAATACAAAAATTTAGTCCCACCTTGCTCCGTGAAGAGAGTTTCTACCACCTTAAATATGTTACTTCTCAAACTTTGACAAGCACTTGGTCTTCATTGAACTCTATGTGTAGAATTTGTGGCTGCAATACATTACTAGGAAAAGGCCTACTAATGGCGCACCGGTTTTGCCTACTAATGGCGCACTACCGGTGCGCCATTAGTATCACGCCACTAGTATTTTTTACTAATGGCACACCACTGGTGCGCCATTAGTATCTGGTATACTAATGGCGCACCATGCACTGCGCCATTAGTATGTAACACCATGCGCCATTAGTATGCCTCCTGGGGGGCCATATGTAACCATGCGCTTTGTCATACTAATGTCGCACTCTGTCGTGATGCGCCATTAGTATCCTTTGGCATACTAATGGCGCACCTTGTTGTGATGCGCCATTAGTATGAATATTTGTTTTTTTACTTTTCTGATTTTTGCATAGGTTACAAAATATATTATTGGACAGAATATAGACAGTAGCACACAACAACAGTAGATTCATCGAATACAATAGAAGATTAGTCTCCGAATACAATTCATCATATTAGTCTCCAAATTCAAAAGACCGAACAAAGATAAAACATTA
The DNA here is from genome assembly GCA_963921465.1 of Triticum timopheevii. Classification (NCBI taxonomy): domain Eukaryota; kingdom Viridiplantae; phylum Streptophyta; class Magnoliopsida; order Poales; family Poaceae; genus Triticum; species Triticum timopheevii. The sequence continues at coordinate 121,834,764 of OY997271.1, forward strand.
CAAGTCTCAAGATCACGAGTATCGAGTTTGTCTTCACATTACAAGTCGATATCGATCATCTAAACTACCATCACATAGAAGAGAGCTTCGGTCATCATGATGAGCATCATCGCGATCAAACTGGTCTTCATCCGGTTCCTCCAACGCTCCCTCCTCTCTCCCGCTAGATAGCGGGCGTATCTAGATTCGGCCTCCGCCCTAGTGGTGTACCCTTTGTAACTGTTACCGCTGAAACGGTGAACCTGTCTCTAACACTCCTCCCAGTCGTCGTAGACTCCGAGAACCTTACCCTTGTACACGACATACGACGGCATCTCTATGCACAAGCCAAACAACAGACAATACATAAGCAATATGTAAGTCTGCAACAAAAGGATCGGAAGAGAAAAGCAAGACATTAATAGCAGATTCATGGTCCTACTAATAAATAGCATCAATTACATCTAAGTTGAACGACTGTACAAACCAAAGAGACATACGAATTCATTAATGTTTAATTACAACATGAGCCAATCAATGTTTCAGAACAACACATCACTACTTTCAACTCGACTCATCGGACAGGAGCGTAGATGAAGCCGCCGTCTGTCGTGATGGTCATGAAATCGCGGTCGTTGTCACCCTGCATTTGTAGTGTTCCATCTATCTCACTGTTAGACGGTTGATATCTGAGGAAGAACTGCCCCGAGGTATGAAGGACATCTTGATGGATGATGTTCGCAAACTCCGACTGGATGCGAAAGAATTCTTGTCTGAGGTCCGCGTCCTGGATTGCCGACAAGGTCGCGGCCCAATCTTTGAGATTATCTGGTAGCAGAACATGATGATGGTCCCTTACGATCGCCCGCATGTGATGGAGGGCATAGTAGGCATCCTTCTGACCGCCAGGCGGCTGCTTGACCCAGCATAACTTTGTATTGTGTGAGAACATGTGCTTGCCGTACTTATGAACTGCCCTGGTGAAGGTGCCTCCAGATTTGGCGTAGCCGGGGAGAATATCATCAAGAACTTTCTTGACATTTGTGTAGTCTATCTTGGAGTTACAGTTCGGGTCGAAATACGTGGCCATGGAATATTTCGGGCTTAAGAGGATGAGTGTGCAATGTGTGTCACTGCACAGAACATGGAATGTTAGAAAAAAAAAGAACGATCGAAATCTAAGAAATCATATGTTACGGGGTGGTTATGGGATGACTTACTCGGGAAAGTAAGCCACAAGGAAGTTATCCTTATCTGGGTTTGCCAGAATGACGCCTTCGAGGTGTGAACTCGCAACTTGGCGGTCCCCAGCGCTGCTCAAGTGCTTGGCACGCATGTAGAAGGGGTCAACTATCACGATGTCTGGGGTCTTGTCTCTAATGATCCGCATCTCCATACTCAGCGAAAACAGCCGAACGAAGGTGTAGTGCAGCAGATGAAGGTTAAACATAGCAAATATGTCATCAAACCGCAGGACGATCATACCCCCGATGTCGCCATCCACAAAGCCCTTGCCCTCTGGCACCTTGGCCACGAAAACCGGGTATGCCACATCATTCTCTCTGAGATGCCGCTTCTCCAAAGAAAGAACACTGTCGTGCAGACTCCGCATAGCACCGGTTGCAGCATTGAGCATATTTGGCGGTAGCATCGCCCTACCCACCACATGCACCCTCCTCGAGATATCATTAGGTGAAGGTGGCCCGTCCTGAGCACGGATCAAACTCGGTGCCGGCTGGCTCGCACCGGCGCCCTTGTTAGTCTTTCGTTTCCGTCCCTTCTTCTTGATCTCCTGTAATGGGACTGAGTTCTGCTCACAGACCGCCTTCTTGAGCGTGTTGGGGCTGATAATATTTTGCACGTCAGCTATCTGAGGCTCGGTGAAGGCGGGAGCTGGAGGCGTCTCCTGAGAACTGAACGCCAGACGACGCCTGTTGCAATTGGATTTCTCCGCCGTACCAGCTAGATTGCGGTCGTCTTGGTTGGGTTCTTGAGAAAGAGGCCCGCAGAATTCGTCAGCGTACCCATGTTCGGCAAAGTACTTATCGACTTTGGTAAATGTACCGTCGTCGTCCGGATCCTGTGCCATAGGGCTGTCCGGAACCTGTGCCATAGGGATGTCCGACATAGGGATGTCCGGCAGGTCCGGTAGCGTTGCGGCATTCTTGCCATGGCTTGGCGCCGGCACGACTGGCGGTCTTGTCTGTGGGGTGATGTCCCCCGCCCCCAAACGAATCTGGCTCTTCGGCCAAAGCAGGGGCCAGTTTACGCAGGCGCTGAGGGTCATCTCATCTTCTTCGTCGGCCCCAGTGGGTCGAATCGGAGGTAACAGCTCGTTGCAGCCTGGCAGCACCCAAACCACTTCAACCCTATACATTGTGGGTGGCATCGGATTCCCGTGGAACATGGGGTTGCTCGGTTGAACGATTCTGCCCTTGGCGACATTGACCAACTCGCCGCCCACGAAGTGCAGAAGAGTGCAAGGAACGTCGGCGGCGCCCTGCGAAAACATGTAGGGTGTCAGGGATGCCCAGTCAAAGGCAAGGAGATGAAGTCGTGGGCCGAGAGGCTTAGTTACCGTGATGCCGTCGAGCTCGGCTAATGTCGAGGCACTGCCAATGGCGGGCGTGCAACTGACGGAGGGGCCGCTTGCTGGTGAGGTGCTGGACGGTGTACAACCGGGTGCATTAAGCTCCAATTCCCGTGTCAGCGCCGGAGACACGAATACCGCCTCCGCCGGAGACACCAATGGCGCCACCGGAGACACCAATGGCGCTGCCGGAGACACCAATGGTGCCGCCTGTGCGCTGTGCGAGTTGCTGGCCGTGAAGCTGGGAACCGGGGGAGGCCCCTGTTGGCCGCCTGCAATCCACATCGTCAGCCCATGAATCAACGTAGGCACCATGGTGTTGAGCTTCGTTCCCAGTTGTTGTTCCACTTGCTCTTGGACAAGCTCCGGAATCTGCGCCACTTGTGCCTTGAGTGCTTCAACCTCGCGCGACTGGCTTTCCGAGATGGTCTTTTTCTCCTTTCGCCCACTAGCAGTATAGTATGACGACCATTTTGTGGACAAGCCTTTGCCGGTCACACGACCAGCTGACGTCGGCTTACTGAGCTTATCCTTGTTTTTCATTAGGTTCAATGCCCTATTTAAAGGGGTGTCAAAAGGGGAGCTCTAAGACGACCCCGCGCTACTGCTTTCAGTCTCCTACGGAAGGAACGTGAACCATTTAGAAATATTGGGGATTAATTAGAATGCAACCATATGGAGCTAATTACGCGGGGGTGTATTCCTTACCAGAACAAGCTCGAGCGCCTTGATCTTCGGATCCGTGGTAAGCTCCTTTGTTACCGGGTCCTCCTTGTACCGGGCCCTGAGAAAGTTCCTGGTCTGCTTGTCATGGTATTTCTTGAAGCGGGGCGGTAGGCCTTGCTCGGCACGCTCCGCGTCCTCCTTGTCCCATATAGGCTCCGCCACTTTGTAACCGCCGGGACCGAGTTGGTGGACCCCTAAGTTCAACTTCCGCATTTCTTTCCCCCACTGACTTGATTCGGAGGTTGCGCTGCTCTCGCACTTGATCTTGAACTCCTTGTACTCATCTTCGTTCATCAAAGGATATTTCGCCTTGATCTTGTCATAACTACCACCTTTGTCAATCATTGCCTTCACCGTGCTTCTCCAAGTAGACAGGGCTGTGCTCATCCTCGTGAGGGCGGTGCTGTTCACTTTATTCCCTGAGAGGCGTGTGTTTGCAAACTCAGCGGGGAACTTGTATCGTTCGTGCAGCTTCGTGAAGAGGAGGCTACACAAATTCCCGTGGTCCTTATGCCTTAGGTTCTCGGTGTTGATCGAGAAGGTGCTCCGGAGAATGCACCCGAGCTAAACCGAGTACCCCTTGACTACTTGTTTGGGCGCCGTCGGATTCCCGTCGGAGTCGACTTCAGTAAATTCCTCCCTGACGGTGCCAAGCACGCTCGGGCGCCAGTCCTTCCGTTGCCTCTTCGGTTGGCTGCCATCTGTGTGTGCGCCGCCATCATCAGTGGTGGCATCCTCGGCGGCACCATCAGTGGTGTCATCCCCGACGCCACTAGGGGTTGTGTAGTCAGGATCGGTGTCTTCCGCAGCGTCCTCATAGCGGTGAGATTGTTCCTCCAACTCCTAGGACGGCTCCCAGAATTTCTTGCCACCCGAACCGCCAGCCTCATCGTTGTGGGCCATGTTTCGCTGTAAATAGGAAAAAAGTTTGGTCAAAAAGTTGGTTATTGTCAAGGAACAAGATCATGGTCTCATCATTTAGAGTTTGTCGACACCGAGGCATCCTAAAAGCTAAGCTTTTATCATTTAGGGTTTGTCGACGCCGAGGCACCCTAAAAGCCTAAGCGTACATCATTTAGGTTCTCATCGACACCGAGGCACCCTAAAAGCCAAGGTTTCATCATTTAGGGTTTGTCGACGCCGAGGCACCCTAAATGCTAAGTTAAGTTTTCATCATTTAGGGTTTATCGATGCCGAGGCACCCTAGGTTGGGCCTAATCACTTGGCACTAATCAGTTGGTTCTATTACCACCTATGTTGGGTTTATCATCTAGGGTTTATCGATGCTGAGGAGAATTCTAAGTTGGACCTAATCACTTGGCTCTATTGCCACCTATGGTTTAATGCAGAAAGAATAAAGGGGCAGTTGATCCTACTTAATTAAGTACTAAGATACCCCGGCCCATGCATTAGTAGCAAGTACCTCATATGTCCGATTTTTAGCAAAGTCATGCTAAAATTCATGGAAAATTTCAGCATGACCTTTGCTGAAAATAGGACATATGGAGTACCCGAATTTGCCGGAACGGAAGTTAATCGACATTCCGGCAAACTCAAGGGCCTCTCAGGGTACCTGCAAAATCATTATCCCCGCGTAATGAAGTCGCCAATGGGTCATTTCAGAAGATCACAAGTAGCATCATCACAAGTACAACATCATCACAAGTACAGTAGTAGCAGCAGTGAATGTAGGCATAACAGTAGCAGCAACAGGTTTATTCTTCTTCTTCATAAATATTAATTGGTGTGGGTGACTCTATCTACCCTCTAATGACTCACTCAACTTAACTGAACAGTGGCTAAAGACATATAAAACTCCATTGCAAATGTGCCATGTCAATAAAATAACTCATGGAAGTAAACTACTAGCAGGCTCAAAAGTCAAGTAATCTGAAGATTATGACAGCTTGCAAACACAAGACAATGTCATTATCATGGCAGTCCACTATATATTTTTATAACAAAATACATCATTATCAGGGCACATTATGGCCATTTTCTTACATGATGCTAACTGTACCTAACTGAACATATTTCTCACCTTGGAGGTGTTGCTACTGCTGCACTGTCTGAACTTCACTTCCTTTACCTCCTTGGAAACCTGAAATATGCAGATGTTAGAAAGGTTCTAATTTGTATATGATGATTCTAAGAAAAGGGAAAAGGTGTATCAATAACAGATTCACATGTGTGGCTGTTAGCCATTACAAACTTAAATTTATATATTTCTGTATCTCACAAACTATCATAAATGAATAATAGTACACTTAGGAGCTCACTGAAAAGCAATGACATATTCATGATCTAGTTTAGCAGCAGGTTGCAAATACTTAACTGTCTAGAACATCACAGCATGCACAGTAATAAGAATAATGTAAACATTTGGCTTAGTTATAAGCATAGTATACTTCTTATAAACTGAAAGTGGAACTACTCACAATGAAGAAGTATTAGCAGATAGTTTGTCAACTCATGAAATAACATTTTTTTTCAGCCCAAAATGGATGCCATTTTATAACATTGCATAGCATTAGTCAGACAGAGCCGAGCCTTTCACCACTATATAATATTGCCATATAAAATTACAAATTTATGTAACCTGGATTTTTTTGTATGAAACCTAGTCAATGTGACAATATATAAACTACTGATCTACTAGTTATCAAGTTGAGAAATTGACCGCATATAAGCAAAAGCAATATCAGACTTGACTAGAGATACTTGTAAAGTTGTAAGTTATATCTTACCAGTGTGCTAACGGAAACTGTACTAATTAGGGTTCTTATTATGTTCTGGTATATAAATTCTTCTCAATTACTTAGGAAAATTAGTGGATGTCTTACAAATTACAGAGGGAGTTAATAATTTCAGTTTCATAAGAAAAAAGTTCATCAATTAAAGCCCATGCAGCAATATAAATTGTAAAACATCATATATATTCCCATGGACACATCTAGTAGGAGATAATGCTACATCACCTTTTCAGTCATCACATCATACTAGCATGTCTCACCAAACAACCATGTAACTACTAAAACATGTAGCTCCTCATCATCTTCCTACTATGCATCATCTTCCTACTATACTTGCTACTCATCTTCAGAACCAAACAACAGCAAAAATAGTTGAAGAGAGGCTCACTAGAGGACACTCAAATTTGCTAACCCTAGAACACGGGGGAAGAGGGCTGTGGTACTCGCGGGATGTAGCCTAGGGGGGAGGAGGGGAAGGGGGAGGTGTGGAATCACCTGTGGGATAACGGCAGGCTGCCGTAGGAGGGTGCCGGCGTTGAGGAGGCGGCGGGTGGCGGCGCGTCGAGGAGGAGGCGGCACGTCGAGGAGGAGGCGGCACGTCGAGGAGGAGGCGCGTCGAGGAGGAGGAGGTGCATCGAGGAGGAGGCGGCGTGTCCAGCTTGCCACCCACCTTGGAGCCGGAACCCTAGGGCGTGCAGGCGCGGCGGACGGAGGGGACGGAGGGGGCGGTGCTAGCGGGGGAGGCGGGGCTCGGGGGGGGGGGAGGCGGTGCTCGAGGGGGAGGAAGGGGAGAGGGAGGCGGGCGGGGCGCGTGGGCGGCTGCGGTGGACGGAGGCGGCGGATGGCGGGGGTGCATGGACGGCTGCGGTGGCGGCATATGGTTGGGGTCGATCGAGGGGAATCTGGCGAGGGAGGGAGGGAGGACATAGTGCGAGGGCAGTAGGTGGAGTGGGGGGAGGGTTCTAGTGGCGCACCTCCCCCTCGTGCGCCATAAGTACGACTATTCTAATGGCGCACCTCCCCTCGGTGCGCCATTAGAATTTTGTTTTAATCTAGCCCGACTTGTCAGGTTATATACCACCTAACCCTATCTACATCAGAACCCGCCCAGTAGCCCAACTGGTCAGCACGCAGCACACACACCAGGAGGTCCTGGGTTCGATTCCCAGGCTCCCCAATATTTTCTTATGCATTTTAAATGCTATTTGATATTTATTTGTGTTTAAATATGTTCAAACTCGTTTAAATCATAACAGTAATATTTTTTTATAAAAACAGTAATAATTTTTTAAAAAATATGTTCAAATTTGTTAGTTGAAAATATCATCGGCGGCGGCGGTGGAGCGGGGGAGGGTGCGGGGGGTGCCCATTGGCGGGGGTGGAGCGGGGGAGGGTGCGGGGGGTGCCCGTTGGCGGCGGTGAAGCGGGGGAGGGTGCGGGGCGCCGGGTGCTCGTCCGAGGCGGTGGAGCGGGGGAGGGTTGCGGTGGGTCATCGGCGGCGGTGGAGCTAGCGGGGGAGGGTGCGGGTGGGATCGAGATGGAGGGGGATAGAGATCGAGATGGAGGGGGAATCGAGATCGAGATGGAGGGGGATCGAGATCGAGTGTCCTCATGAATTCAAAAAGTGCCCATGAAATTTAAAAATATTCATGATATCAAAAAGTGCCCATGAAATACAATCGAGAAATCAAGACTACGATTTAAATACAATCGATCTTAGCTAGCTATCTGTTCACAATCTTCTTGCCCTTCTTTTTGCAAATGGAGTTCTTCTGTGGAACGGACGTCCTTTAGGTAGGGTGGTCCTGCTTCTTCTTGTGGTGTGTTCTGCTACTTCATCGTCGTCGTCATGTTCGATCTTCGGGTCGCCGTACTTGTCGAAGTCTTGCTCACTGGCTACTCCATCCATTCCGATGAGCTTCCTTTTGCCTCTCCTCACGACAACACGACTGGGCTTTGACGGGTCGGTAATGAAGAAGCATTGGTCCACTTGGGAAGCCAGTACCCATGGCTCATTTTTCGCGGTGACGTTTGCGCCCGCGGTCTTGGATTTGGCTTCGGGTATAACCATGGTGGTGAAATACCGGTCTTCTTTTAGGACGCTCTTGGCCCATCTGACACGGAACATCAGGACCTTCTCTCCAGCGTAGCTCAGCTCCCAGATCTCCTCGATCCTTCCGTAGTATATGTCCTTGTCGTTACCGGTGTAGGATTCCATCGTTACCCCGGAGTTCTGATAACCATCGCTCTTCATGTCCTTGTTCTCGGTGTAGAATGTGTAGCCGTTGATATCGTACGCCTCATATGTCATCAGGTTGTGCTCGGTGCCCTGTGACAAGGTGAATATGAGTTGTTCTTCCACGGAAGAATCCTCATGTAAAGGGTACGACAGAAGCTTCTGCTTGAACCAACGCGTGAAACATGAGTTGTGCTCTTTGATTATATCTCCGTCCGTCCTCTGTTGGCCTCGGTCATTGTACGTCTTCTCAATAAAGGTTTTGTGCTCTACCACCCAAGGATCAACCACGTCTATTGATATAGGGTGGAACCCTATAGCGACGATCTTTCACGTTTGGAGTGGGATCCCTCGAAGAACACGATGAACACGGGGAAGAACGGGGAGAAATCACAAGGGGAAACACTCAAGAACAAGTCCAAATCACACATCCACTAGACAATCAAACACACAAGATCACAAGGTACATGAACAACAAAGGGAAGGATACAAGGTAAGGTTCATCTCCAAGAGGAGGTCTTGATGATATCCTAGATGGATCTTCCTACAAGGGGGTCTTGATGATATCCCGCAGGATCTTCTCACATGGAGGTCTTGAACTCCATGGGAGTGGTAGTATCTCTCTCTCAAGAGTAGAGGTAGGAGCAAAGCTCACCTAAGAATGAGCTATCATATTTGCTTACCCTAAAAATGGGGAGGAGGAGGTCTATTTATAGTCTAGTGGGCGAAGGGGTAAGTGAGGGGGCGAATGGGTACATGGGCCTCGGCCCGAAACGTTGCACGCAGGCAAGGCCCGGATGATCCGGATGGGGGTCCGGATGATCCGGCCATCGTCCGGATGATCCGGGAGGGGGCCCGGATGATCTGGCTTCACATGAGGCCTTCGGGTGTCTTCGGACGCAATTATCTGGATGATCCGGAGGGGGACCCGGATGATCCGGCTGAGCCCGGATGATCCGGACGGCGGTCCGGATGTCCGGCCTGGCTCCTGCAGCCACTCCGTCTTCTTCTCCTTTCTTCCGTTTTCTCTTCCACGCTTCCCTCGCGGATGGTGTAGTCGTTCCTTGGCGCTTGCACTCCTCCTCGTCGTCCGTGAAGTTCCGACAATACCTATTCATGCACACGGGAGAAGTGTCAAGTAGTATGCCATCCTCGAAGGGGTCAAGTGAGCACGTGTAAAGGAGATGATTCACCTTTGTGTGTGTGAAGTAGATGTCGCACGTGTCACTTGCCAAATGGGCTCTTGACATGGTGATGTCCGTAGGATGCTCCGCATCATCCCCTCCCCCTTGGGAAAGATCCGACCTCGGATCGAAAACCAAATCACCATGGGAAAGAGATGGTGTTGCCGTGTAGAAGTGGTCGATCACCAAGTTCTTGTCATCTTGAAGTTCCAAATGGGCACTCTCCAATGTCGCACCGTCTTGTAATTCCTTCAAAAGTAGCAGAGATAACAAGCACTTGGAAAAACAAATGTGGTTGTCGTAAGAGCAAAACCAAGCATTGAAGAGGTGATTCACCCAACAAGTGTTGTCATCAAGGTCATAGCAAGCATGCATAAAGAGCTCAATGAACGGTCTATGGTAGGCATAAGAGTCATTCACAACACCAAATATAGTGAAATGTCTAAACACATGGGGCAAGTGCAAGACAATCCAAGCATAACGTGCATAGGGTGTAGTGAAGATATCGTGGCACTCAACACAATGGAAAGAGCAATTGTTCATCATGTGTGAGGCAATCAAGTCAAGCATGTGATAAGCAAAGGGACATGGCATATGTGAAGAACTAGATGCAACACACAAGGCATATATGTCATGGGGCATGGCAATGTGGTAATGAGAAGTCGAAGCAACATCGCTAGCATGTGTGCAAAGTGTCGTGGAGCAAGCAACACATGAAGTATGATCCACAATATGCATGCTCATTGTTTGGGTGTTCTTGAGATAGAAGGATATCACCTCGAAAGCATGTCCTTGTGCGTTCTTCACAATGTCAAAGTGGTAGGAAGTATGGTGTAGAAGCGTATCGCGATCGATTGTATGAGGTTCGCTCTCAAGAGCTCGAATGGTCAACTCACGTGAAGTGGAAGTCGACACGAAGTCCAAGTATCCTACACATGCACACAACAAAACAAAGAACGTATGCACATGGTAGACAAACACATCATCCATCATGATGGTTCTCTTCTCTTGCACATAACCATTAGAAGCACAAGTGCATGAGTAATATGATGCAACAATGGCGATATTCACGGCACTAGGTATATGGTGCAAAGAGATAATACAAGCATGCTTCACAAGGAATATGTCAAAATCTCCAAACATGTGTGAGAATGCTATGGGGGCAATCTCATGAGCAAGACTATAAGCATTGTTGCACTCAATACATGGCAAATCATCTAGCATGAGAGAGGCAACACATGGAGATATATGACACGAAGCAATATGAATCATGTGCAAAGCATATAGATGGTTGTCATCAACTGCATGAGATGAGCACTTATAACACAAGAGACAATGATCAAGATATATCATGTGAGAGGCATGAGCATATATGTCATCAACCCAAGAAAGCAAGTAGTGGAACATGGGTGATGCAACATAGCGAGCATTCATAGCTATCAAATCAAGCAATCTAGTAGTGCGAAGATGCAACATACTAGGAGGAATCATGGCAAACATGTCATTGGTGCAAATAGTGGGCATGAATAATTCACAAGTCATAGCACAAGCATGAAAGCAAGATATGAGTACAGTATCATGAATGTATTGGCGAGAGGCCATATGTGAATAGCAATGGGTCATTATGACTCTCCCAACACAACAAGCATCAATAGAATGGGGCACATGATAAACATGGCAAAAGCAACAAGGATCTCCACCAAGCATGCAAATACACATAGGAATATCATAATGGAGAATCATGGGTAGATGCAAACAAGGGTCACAATTGCATGGCAAAGGCATAGAAGCAAGCATAGCATGCAAAGTGAACACGGTAAAATGAGCATAATGTGAGAAGTGGTAAATGGCCCATAGCCGTGTGAGAGCCAAGTAGAGGAGTTGCGCGTAGTCCTTGCGCGAAGGGGACAGTGGTAAAGACAATCCACGTGATCCCAATTCATCGTTGCTCTCTAGAGCTCGTTTTGTCAACTCGTGGGATTGCGAGGTTGACAAGTATTCATGGGTACCTACACAAAAGAGACACAATCCAAAGAAATTGTGCGCGTGGTAAATGTACACATCATCCATCATGATGTGTATGTGCACGTGTGAGTTAGCACAAGATAAGCATCGCTCAAAGAAATTTGATGCATGGTATAAGAACATGTCATCCATCATGAAAGAATAGTTATTGTGTATGACACGATGGGGACACAAATTGAGCAAACAAGTATAAGGCACATCAAAAGCATGTTTATTCATGGGGAGCATATGGTGCACACACGTATTGGGATCATGCAATGGATGGGATGGATCAAAATCTCCTAAAATGTATGAGGAAACTATGGGAGCCTCCTCATGAGCAATATTGGAAACATCATATGGAGAAAATGGAAAACATCCAAAACAATGCATATCCGAAGCTAGGTGGTCATGGAATGGCATATGAGATAAATGATGCAAAGGGAGCATATCAATATCATCACAAGAGAAACAAATGCCAATAACCATGGGCTTGTCATCTATGCCATATGTGCAAATTGGGTTTATTTTAATGGCATATGCATAGTCACTATGAAGAGATTGCAAATAAGACATATGGTTGATCTCATGCATAGCATATGACAAGTCAAGCGGATTATCAAACATGATGTGACCTAAAGAATTGTCACAAGAAATCCTATGTAACATGGCATCACAACTAATAGACTCCACAATAGAATCATCATACTCATCATAAATGGGCAAATCATCGCATGGGGAAATCATACTAGCATGAAGCATGGCAATAGGTGGATCAACATCATGCAAGCAATCAATGTCAAGAATGTCCACTAGTGGGACTAGAGCATCACCTTCACCTATGTTACCTTTGTCATTCCACTCAAGTGGTGTAGGTGAGGTGGGAAAGACCAAATGGTGGTCATCATCATCATCTTGATGGAACCATGTGGGCGGTGCATCATATTCCACCATGGCCATCGTCTTGTACAAAGGGAGGACGAAGTCGTCGAGGATCGGCGCGTCATCATAAATGGGACCTAGCACCAAATGAGAAGACACAATAGAGGTAGAGGTTAAGTTGTTAGAAATGCAAATGGCCTCACGAGACCTATCAACTATCTCACTCTCTCTATGTGGTGGTTCACTCACTCCCTCAAAGCAGGTGCACTCAAACTCACGTATGGTGGAGTCACTCATCTCACTCAAGTGGTGGGGGTTGTGGCTCTCCTCACATGGGAATTGTGGCAACTCATCATATATGAGGCTAGTGGTGAAGTCACTCTCATTCTCAATATGGTGGCACAAGTCACTCAAGTCATCATACGTCGCCGTGGTCGAAGGGAAGATCCCATGTTCAACCATATCGTCGTCGTCGCCATGGATGAAGGCCAAAGATGGCACATCATCACTCTCCTCCATGACCTAAGGGAAAATCCCATGCTCGATCATCTCGTCACCGTCGCCGTAGATGAAGGCCAAAGATGGCACATCATCACTCTCGCCTCCAAAGATGGAAGCATCATCCTTGCTCGGCACCTTGTCGCTCGCCTCCAAAGCTTGGTCCTTGAGGGTCTCCGTAGTCGTACTCGTCGCTGCACCGTCTTGAAAAAGAGTCAAAGTAGACTCGGCACCATCAATGCCACAAAGAGGGATGGCGGTGAGGTCAAACTTGGGAGCATCGTATTGGAGCTCGTCGGGCTTGGACATCTTGGTGGTACTAGCCTCATGCTTGTCGTAGAGCTTGGTCGCCGCGAAGTTTGCTTGGGGTGGAGAAGCCTTGGCCTTCATGAGTTCTTGTTCCGCCTTGAGAGCACCAATGTAGTAGTCGTCGATGGACTTGTAGTTCTCGAGGAAGATGGTCTTGGAGATGTCGTTGTGCAATCCCATCATGAAGTGGAACTTCATCGAAATGGGGTCGTCCACGCTGGCTCGTCGCAAGGCAATCATCATCTCCTTGAAGTACTTGTCGATGGACTTGGATCCTTGGGTGGTGTTCTCCAATTGGCGTCGAAGTTGTTCCGTGTAGGTTGGAGGCACAAACTCTCGCCGTAAAGCTCTCTTCGTCTTGGGCCAACTCATCTCATAGCTCTCCGAAGGTGTGTGAAGCCACCATATCGAGGCGTAGTCGTGGAAGTTTCTTGTGGCGCACTTCACTTGATCTTCGGGACGAACTTGATGTAGCTTGAGGTAGTCGTCCATCAAACGCTCCCACTCGAGGTACTCCTCGGGTTCTTGAGTCCCATAGAAAGGAATCGCGTGGTTGATGTCGAGGTCGTAGAAGCTCATGGAAGTCGCGGACTTGAGCTTGGGGAGCTTCTCTTGAGCGTAGTCTTGGGGTTCTTGTTGGCGAAGATGCTGTATGTCCGTAGGCGAAGATGCCTTGAATTCGCTTGGTGAAGATGCCAAGGGAGATGGTGAAGTCATTGAGCGGTTGTTGATGTAGAGCTCTTGACCTTCACGTTCTTGTTGGTGATGGTGTCGATGCCGATGCGATCTTGCCGGAGATGGTAGCTCAGAAGCATGTGCTCCTGAGCGTCTTCTCGAAGATGAGGAAGATCGCTTGTAGGACTTGATGAGGGCTTTGATCTCCTCCATTTTAGCTTGCATCTTGGCGTCGGAGTTGTTGTTCATGGCATCGAACTCGTCGTTGTTGTTGTACACCGAATATGAAATGCCTTGCCTATCCATCACAAGACTCGAGTAGAGGTGAGTAGGAAATGAGATAAACAATACCAAGTTACCTTTTCCCAAAGTTGAGGATGTATCCCGTGTCACTCAATGTGAGATGAAAGAATAGTGGAATTGGTACCGGACTTGTTCACTCACACCTATCAAGTAAAGCTTATGGTAGAGCTCGGTGAGGATAGTGGCACAAAAATTTGATGTAAAATGTTAGCAAGAGTCAATAATGTTGAAAGAGATTCACAAATTCGCAAGCGAAACAAGTAGACCAATAGCAATATGTGGCTCACGGAAACACACACACGGATAGATAAATGGGGTCGTGCAACCAAGGAATGAGCACAAAATGTGGAATCCACAGAAAATGCTCGTGTTGCACAACTCAAGAGAGACGCTAGCACGATTGCTCAATAGGCGGATACGACACTTGTGCACAACCTATAAGATGCAAAATGGATAAACTTTCTATCCCAAGTATGCTATATATGTATGGTTCCCGGTGTTTCTCACACAGTGATCCAAGATGATCAAGTATGATAGCATATGATATATTGTGATGCTATGGCTATTGCTTACAAGCTCTTTGCTCACTCTTTTTCTTTTCTTAAAAGCTTTATTTCTCTCTCTCTCTCTCTCTCTCTCTCTCTTTCTATGGTCACTTTTGCACAATGCACAAATCAAGATAGCAATTGTGTATACGCGGGAACAAACTTGAGGCACAATGGATGATATGATACCAAGATGATGTGGTATGTATGCAATGGATGGTGTAGACCACTAATGTGCACAAGTCACGTTGCCGGCAATACTCAAATGGCTAGTCTCGATAGGCAAGTAACGCAAAATGGGCTAGGGGTTAACAATGCAATTGCAAGGGAATATACAAAGGTGTCGTCGAGGTTACCGTCCTTTGCAATGATGAGTGGCGGTGTTCTTGGTGTAGGTACCAAGATGATGGAGACTCGTCCCTAAGTAGCCGAAACACCTTAGGAAACAGAAAAACCGCAAACTCAAAATCTCAAATGACAAATGTCAAATGGTGGTAGCGGAAAGCGGTGGTGGTGTTGCACTAGGCAATGTGGAAGTGGAATGATGGGCTATACACGAGTCGGAGTTGAATTTGCCGTCCCTAAGTAGCCGAAACACCTTAGGAGACACAAGCCACAACTCAAACAAAATTGGGTTAAGTTGGGGTGGAAATGTATGGTGGGCACGTCTATGCGGAAGTGGTGGTGGTGGTTGATGAAGAAGCAATTGTCCCTAAGTAGCCGAAACACCTTAGGAGACTCTAGTCACAACTCAAACAACCACATATGCAATGGGGAACAAAATGGGTTAGGTTGCGGAAGTTGGTGGTGGTAATGCGGATGATATGGTGGAGGGCCTAGGCAAACTTGCCAAATTTCAGAAAATATGATGAAGTCAAATGATGTTGGTGGTATTTCTGTGGGATGGGGGATGTCAATAGCTTCAAAACGAGCTAAAGAACGTCAAAAACGGAGTTCGGATGAATTAGTTACGGCCAAAACAAGATTTCAGCCGAGTCAGTGTCAGGGTTAACCGGACATCCGGGAGGAGGTCCAGCTCATCCGGGCTATGTCCGGATGATCCGGGTTCGTCAGCTCCGGTTCGGGAATTCGGGCGCGTGGGTTATCCGGACGTCCGGGAGAGGGTCCAGCTGATCCGGGAGGTGTCCGGATGATCCGGGAGAAGGTCCGTATGATCCGGGCAGGTCAAACTGCTCGGGATTTCCTCTCGGGGATGAATTTTTGGGCGGAATTTGGGGATTTTGGGGTCAAAATTGATGAGATTTCGTGGATGGAAGGTGGGGAAACTTGGGGAAATGCTAGATCCACTTGAAAACAAGCAAATCCACGGATCAAAATCAACAAAACATCATCAAAACCAACAAATCACAAAAAATTTTGGGGGCTATTTTTGGTGGGGATTTTCGGATTTAGGACGAAATCAAGCAAAAGAAGGCTAGAAAACGGTGGGAGGGACTCCAAATACGTGATAAACGTGGCTCATGATACCATATGATGTAGGGTGGAACCCTATAGCGACGATCTTTCACGTTTGGAGTGGGATCCCTCGAAGAACACGATGAACACGGGGAAGAACGGGGAGAAATCACAAGGGGAAACACTCAAGAACAAGTCCAAATCACACATCCACTAGACAATCAAACACACAAGATCACAAGGTACATGAACAACAAAGGGAAAGATACAAGGTAAGGTTCATCTCCAAGAGGAGGTCTTGATGATATCCTAGATGGATCTTCCCACAAGGGGGTCTTGATGATATCCCGCAGGATCTTCTCACATGGAGGTCTTGAACTCCATGGGAGTGGTAGTCTCTCTCTCTCAAGAGTAGAGGTAGGAGCAAAGCTCACCTAAGAATGAGCTATCATATTTGCTTACCCTAAAAATGGGGAGAGGAGGTCTATTTATAGTCTAGTGGGCGAAGGGGTAAGTGAGGGGGCGAATGGGTACATGGGCCTCGGCCCGAAACGTTGCACGCAGGCAAGGCCCGGATGATCCGGATGGGGGTCCGGATGATCCGGCCATCGTCCGGATGATCCGGCCATCGTCCGGATGATCCGGGAGGGGGCCCGGATGATCCGGCTTCACATGAGGCCTTCGGGTGTCTTCGGACGCAATTATCTGGATGATCCGGAGGGGGACCCGGATGGTCCGGCTGAGCCCAGATGATCCGGACGGCGGTCCGGATGTCCGGCCTGGCTCCTGCAGCCGCTCCGTCTTCTTCTCCTTTCTTCCGTCTTCTCTTCCACGCTTCCCTCGCGGATGGTGTAGTCGTTCCTTGGCGCTTGCACTCCTCCTCGTCGTCCGTGAAGTTCCGACAATACCTATTCATGCACACGGGAGAAGTGTCAAGTAGTATTCCATCCTCGAAGGGGTCAAGTGAGCACGTGTAAAGGAGATGATTCACCTTTGTGTGTGTGAAGTAGATGTCGCACGTGTCACTTGCCAAATGGGCTCTTGACATGGTGATGTCCGTAGGATGCTCCGCATCATCTATGTGTTGTAGCGCGACTAGGTTTGCTCTTTCAAAGTCGGTGAGTCGACCCTCGAAGTCGACATGCATTTCACGGTGACCCTCACAGTGACCCCATCCAGCGAGCCTGCTGAGGTGCCTGTTGACGGGCAGACCAACGGGGTTCTCGATGCCTAGATAATTCGTGCAGTAGGAGATGCACTCTTCGGTCAGAAAGCCCCTGGCTATACTTCCCTCTGGACGTGACATGTTGCGAATGTATCCTTTGATGACACCATTCATCCTTTCGAACGGCATCATGCTGTGCAGGAACGTCGGCACGAGTTGGATGATATCCTCCACGATATGGACCAGCAGATGCACCATAACGTCGAAGAATGCGGGCGGGAAGTACATCTCAAGCTCGCATAGTATCACCACGATCTCTTCCTGTAGCCTTCTGAGTTGCCTCACGCCAATCGACTTCTGAGAGATGACGTCGAAAAAGTTGCATAGGCCAAATAGCATTTCACAGACGTGCGCTTCCATGATCCCACGGATTGCAATTGGAAGTATCTGCGTCATCAGCACGTGACAGTCGTGAGACTTCATCCCGCTGAACTTCTGCTTCGCTGGGTCTAGGTATCTGCTTATCTTCCCTGCGTAATCGTAAGGAAGTTTTACTCCTACGAGGCAGGTGAAAAACTGCTCGATCTCCTCCTGACTTAGAGTGAAGCACGCGGGAGGGTAGTCATTTCCGGTCTTCTTGGCCTTTTTGCCTTTGCGACGAGTTTTTGTGTCCTGCTTCGCCTCATCATCACCATCATCATCATCATCATCATTAGCGTGAAGCTCCTGCCTGATGCCCATTGATTTCAAGTCTGCCCTTGCTTTCGGCCCATCTTTGGTCCTCTCTGGCATGTTGAGCAGGGTACCAAGCAGACTCTCGCACACGTTCTTCGTGATATGCATGGCATCAAGGCTATGAGGCACACGGTGGATCTTCCAGTACGGCAAGTCCCAGAAAACAGACCTCGTTTTCCATACCTTCAGCAGCGGCTCTGGCGCCTTTCGCTTCTTTCCCGGCTCTGGCGCCTTTTGCTTCTTTCCCGGCAGTGCGCAATCTTTCCAATTTTTCAACAACTTGTCTAATTCCTCGCCGCTCCTCGTACGCGGGCGTTTTCGGGGTTCGATTTCACCATCGAACAGATCCTTGCGTTTCCTCCACGGGTCATCGTCGCGAAGCCACCTTCGATGTCCCATGAACATGGTTTTCAAAGACCCGGGATCTCTATCTAGCCGGAGATACATTGTGTCATCCATGCACCTTACGCATCCAGAAAATCCATGGACTACCTGCCCCGCGAGATATCCGTAACCGAGATAGTCGTGCACCGTCGTGAGCAGTGCGGCTCTCATACGGAAATATTCTTTCTCTGTGGCGTCCCACGTATTGGCTGGCGTTTTCCACAGCGTGTCTAGCTCCTCTTTCAGCAGCCCCAGATACAGATTGATGTCGTTCCCTGGTTGTTTCGGCCCTTCAATTAGCATACTCATGTGAATGTACTTCCTCTTCATGCACAACCAGGGGGAAGGTTGTACATCCACACAAACACAGGCCAGGTGCTATGTGTGCTTCTCTGGCTGCCAAACGGATTGACTCCATCGGTGCTCGCGCCCAGCACAATGTTCCTTGGATCCTTCCCAAATTCTGGGTATACGAAGTTCAACGCTTGCCACTGGCTCGCATCCTTAGGGTGACTTAGCATCTTGTCTTTTTTATTTATCTCCGGATCATTTCCGTCATCTTCCCGCTTCTTCTCCTCCCTATCCGCGTGCCAACGCAGGAGCTTTGCTACCTTAGGGTCCGCGAAATACCGCTGCAGACGAGGAGCGATCGGAAAGTACCACACCGATTTTCGAGGAGCTTTCTTCCTCTTCTTGTATCGAGTGACGCCCCACACCGGACATATGGTAGACTCCGCGTGCTCGTCCCGATAAATGATGCAATTGTTCATGCACACATGGTATTTCACGTGCGGTAAATCCAGAGGACACACAATTTTATTCGCCTCCTCGAAACTGGTCGGTCACTTGTTCCCCTTGGAAGACGTTCGTGCCAGAATGACATGTTCTCGTCGAAGCATGCGTCGGTCATTTTGTGTTTTACCTTCATCTCCAGAGCCATGAGCGTTACTTTCAGGCGGGTATCCTCGGGCCTGCATCCTTCATACAATGGAGTAACCGCGTCTATCTCCAGTTGATCCAGCTTGGCTTTCTCTCGGGCGACAGCTCTTGCATTATCCGTCTGCTTGAGAAGCAGCTCTTGAATATGAGGGTCCTGCACCCAGCCTCCATTGTCGTCTGCTCCGGCATCTTCATCTTCATGATCATGCCCTTCGTCTTGATCTTCCTCATCATCATGTACGACATCTTCTACATGATGACTGTGTACAGCATCACTGTCGTGATCATGTCCTGGAGATTCTTCGTCTTCTCGCCCGCCCTCGCCACGGTGGTTGTCTTGTTGCCCTTCCTCAATTCTTGCCCGGCCCCCATGGACGACTTCATAGTCATCTTCATCATCTTGCCACCGATAGCCATCCATGAAACCACGCAAGAGCAGGTGGTCCCGCACCTGCCCGGAATCCGGGTCCGCAATAAGGCTCTTCAGCTTCCATCTTCGACACGGACATCTTATCTCCGTCTCATTCTTTTGAAGCATCTTGGCCTTTGCGGAGCTCAAAACCCTATTCACGATGCCTTCGGTCATCGTGCGGACCATGGTCGCCTGCGGGGTAGAGCAAAATGATATTTTAGAACCAAGAAATTTTTTGGCATGACCTTCCCTAAAAATAGGACCAAAAAGAATGCATAGTGCCAAAATTCTCGCCGAAACGGAAATGAATCAACATTCCGGCAAAATATTGGCAACTATCGCATTTCAAATACTGGTACCTGCAAACACAAACATATATGCAACACCACAAACACATGCAACACCACAAACATACATAGATCTAGCTAGGCCACAAAAAGTGCATGTGCACGTTGTTGGAGCGAGCTAGAGAGAAAAAAAGTAGATCTACATCATGAAGATAGCTTTCCCCTTACTTACCTATCAAAAAAAGTTAATTTCACCACTTAATTTTGATGAATCTATGGTGCAAATGAGGTGAGGAGGAGGAGGCAGCCGAAAGCTTGGAGAAGGAGGTGGAGGGAATGAAGTGGGGAAAGTGAGTGGGTAGGTGTGGCTGTCCAAAATATCTTGTTGGGGTCCCAGGTTACTAATGGCACACCACCTGCAAATGCGCCATTAGTAACCTTGGTTACTAATGGCGCACCTGCATGTGGTGCGCCATTAGTAGTTTTGCAAAAAAGTAAAAAAATAATATACATATACTAATGGAGCACCTGCTGTAGGTGCGCCATTACTAGTTTAAACTAGTAATGGCGCACTGTGACACGGTGCGCCATTAGTAGTTTTGCAAAAAAAAAGAATAAAAAAATATAGTACTGGCGCACTCTGTGGCTGGTGCACCATTACTAGTTAGAACTAGTAATGGCGCACTTCGGTCGGATGCGCCATTAGTATGTATGTAAAAATGAAAAAAATTGCATCACTAGTGGCGCACCTTTTGTCTGGTGCGCCATTAGTGTCTTCCACACTAATGGCACATCACCAACTGGTGCGCCATTAGTATATAGTAGTGGCGCACTACTTACCCTGGTGTGCCATTAGTGTCCATCCCATCTTTAGCCCTTTTCCTAGTAGTGATATGAGTCTTCACATGTTCCTAAATCGGTGAGGACTCATATTGACAAATCAGATTGTACACAAAAAGATCATTGATGATCAATGTATTTTTAATACATTGAACTAAGTCTATTTTTACATGCTGACACATAGCAGTAGTGCTTTTTTGTGAAAGGCGCTGCTGCTAGGTAGTTTAGCAGTAGTGTCTTTCTCTATAGTGCAATACTGCTAAGCCATTCCATCTTCCACCCCCCATCTCCTCTATCTGATCCACTCACAGTCACACACTCACTGGATCCCCTCTCAATCCCCCGTGCCGGTCCTCCCCCGTCGCCCCTCCTCCCTCTGTGCCACCGTCACCTCCTCCTCCTTGCTGGACTCGGTACCGGCCTCCTCCTTCGTCCTCCCTCTCCACTCGCCGCTGGCTGGCCCCTCCTCGCTCCGCCTTCCTCCTCCGTCCTCCCTCCACTGACCGCCGGTCGGCCCCTCCTCGCTCCGCGTTCCTCCCTCGTCCTACTCTCTTCTCCCTCCTCGAGTCGCCCCTCCTTCTCCCTCCTGCCTGCTACATTTTGATTTAGTAGGCTAGTTCATATGCAACATTTTGATTTAGTTGATATGATTTAGTTGATTTAGTAGGCTAGTTGATTTAGTTGATTTAGAACATTTTGATTTAGTTGATTTAGTAGGCTAGTTGATTTAGTTGATTTAGAACATTTTGATTTAGTTGATTTAGTAGGCTAGTTCATTTAGTTGATTTAGAACACTCTGATTTAGTAGATTTAGTAGGCTAGTTCATTTAGTTAATTTAGAACATTTTGATTTAGTTGATTTAGTAGGCTAGTTCATTTAGTTGATTTAGTATGCACCATTTTATTGTTATTTTTTCTGTACATGGATAGGTACGTAGTTGCTTTTGTTTTTTAATAAGTTACTTTTTGGCAAAATGTAGGTGGTACCTGGTCATCTAATATGTTACTAGATCTTAGGATTATAATTGTCCATCAAATTGCTTCTCGCGGAAGAACCAAAAATATCGCATGCTACTGTTTTTCTTTCCTGTGAAGTGGATCGTTAATCCTTTGCTCATATTGCTTTAGGAAAATTGGCGCCACCACCACCACCACTATGTCGACTGTGCAAGTCAAGGTGCGCTAGCAGCCTTGCAACTGGCAAGCTGTTCGGCATCTACTTCCAGCCGAGTTTTCGTCATGCGGCGGTAAGAAATTAGATGAAATGTAATAACTATTTTATTTTTAGTGTTGGCATTACTACATTGTGTCATTTTGCTTATTTTACACAGATCGCCCCATGCAATGTGAGGTTGAAATTCAACAAGCTGACAGGAGACACTGTGACATTTGAGGCTCCTGGGGGGCCGTACACTATGGACGTCGAGAAAGGACGCAATATGTCGTAGATTGGAGGAGATGGATGGGCCTGTTTCGTCGCTCGCATGTGTCTTACTGGTGGTGAGTTGATCAGCTTCTCCTTCAGAGCAGAAAGACCCAAGCTGGCTGTCATTTATCTCAACCTGGTGGAAGATGATGAAGATGACGAAGATGATGAAGATGATGAAGATAATGAGGACCCACTCGATGAAGATGACGAGGACCCACTTCATGAAGCCATCGTAGCTCAAAGAACAAGGCTGAGCGAGGAGGAGGTCCAACCTGTGGGACATAATTCCGCCACGTGCTGACTTTGTCGGGGTGCCATTCGTGACCCGCCTGACAAATACCATGGTTGATCGACATGATATGGTATGTTATACTTACAAATGCAAATTATCCGATGAAATACTTAGTGTACAGTCCAATGATATGGTATGTTGTGTGGAATCTCGTCGATGATATGTTTTAGTGTAGAGTTCGATCACATGCTTATTAGTGTAGAATCTAAGGAAACTATTAATATTGTAGATAATCCATATGTACTTATTTGTGGGGCTATTTATTAATTAATATGTTTTTCTTATTCAGAAATTGGCAAAGAGCATATCTGTGAGTTATGGTATCGAGCCTGATGAAGAAGGCTCAGCTGGACTACGCCTTACTGCAAGGGGCTCTATCACAACATGTCCTTACCGCGTGGACACGAACGGTCGCACACACTTAAACTCGGTTGGGTGGAAGAAATTCCTCGATGGCAAGAATCTTCGTGTTGGACAGGCCACCCTAATTACTATCAGGAACACCAACCGCCCAGGCTTGAGGATGATGATTGTCTTCGATATCATCTAGAACTACATATGTGTGTGTGGCTATATCATCTAGAACTACATATGTGTGTGTGGCTATATCATCTAGAACTACATATGTGTGTGTGGCTATATCATCTAGAACTACATATGATGATCGTCGTCGATATCATCTAGAACTACATATGATGATCGCCGTTGATATGACCTTGTACTTCTTGAGGATGCATGTTGACTATGCATGAAATTGTTATCTAGTACTCCCTTCGTTCCAAATTACTCGTCGTGGTTTGAACTAAAACCACGATGAGTAATTTGGAACGAAGGGAGTACTACCAAGTAATGGTTTATGAATTTGATATCTACTAGCAGTACCTAGTATCTAGTATCTGAAAGGGAAACTAAAAGGGAAAGGGGTACGGGGGGAAAATGATGAAAGATATAGCAGTAGCGAGGGACTGCGAAAATGCGACAGCTAAGTAATAGTAGCGCGTTCATAAAGAAGCGCTGCTGATATTGTCAACAGTAGTAGCGCGGGTATGGACCGCGCTACTACTATAAGTTAGCTGTAGCGCCTTATTAGTAGCGCGGCCACCCGCGCTGCTGCTAGCCTCAAAACCCGTGCTACTACTAGGGTTTTCCCTAGTAGTGATCCTTTGGCATATGTTGCACCCAACCCCCGACACTTGGCGCCCACCGTGGGGCGAGGTGCACCGTCTCCCGGAGACCTGCTCTGGACGGGAACCTTGTTCCTTCCTGGCGAGCGAAGCTAGCCCAGCACGCCCGATGGCGTCAGCCTCGACGCCCTGCATGGCGCGGAGATCGCCTGCGCGGCGAGCTGCCTCGCCGACCTCGTTGGCGAGATTCACCTCTCCGACGAGCCGGCCTCCGACACGGGCACCGGCTGCCCCGAGAGCCGCCTCGTCGGCCTCCTCGACCAGCTCCACGTCACCAGCGAGTCTGCTGTGGACCTGGAGTCTGTTGGCTCCACCTACCCGATGATGGTCGACTCTGACACGGCGTCGCATGACGCGTTCCCCACCAACGTGGTGATCTACGACGAGCCGCCTCCTCGCAAGCACAGTGGCGGGAGCACCGTCACGGAGGTGCTCGTCATTAATAGTGGCGAGCGCTCGAATGGAGATGCACGAGACCCACTCGATGCGGCGCTGCGAGACTTGACGGCGCCCATCCCAAAAGATGCAGATGCTGAGATGCTGGAGGCACGCCGCGTCCAGCTTCTCGAGAGCGCTGGCCGACTTGCCAGCATGCGACGCCTCTCGGATGCCTATCGACGCGAGATGGACAGAGCGGTCGGCGGTACGCCGGCTCCTGGGGGCCTAGCCGCATTGGCCCTATCCGGCAGCGTGGCGGGACCATCTCCGGCATGTTCGGGGCAGAATGCCCCGTCTACGCCACGCCTGCAGAGAACATCCGGGCTGCCCAGGCGGTGACGGATGAACTGGACAACTACAAGGGCGACGAGCGTCGCCACATGACGGAGCGAGTCCAGCAGCTCCTAGACGGGGCTGCCGCGATGAAGAGCCCGCACCGCGGAACGAAGAGTGATACGTCTCCAACGTATCTATAATTTTTGATTGTTCCATGCTATTATATTACCTCTTTTGGATGTTTATGGGCTTTATTTTACACATTTATATCATTTTTTGGGACTAACCTACTAACCGGAGGCCCAACCCATATCGCTGTTTTTTTTGCCTATTTCAGTATTTCGAAGAAAAGGAATATCAAACGGAGTCCAAACGGAATGAAACCTTCGGGAGCATTATTTTTGGAACAAATCTGATCCGGAGAGCTTGGAGTGCAAGTCAAGAAGCCTCCGAGGGCCCCACGAGATAGGAGGGCGCCCACCCCTGTAGGGCGCGCCCCCTGTCTCGTGGGCCCCTCGTGCGGCCACTGACGTACTTCTTCCTCCTATATGTACCTACGTACCCCGAAAACATCTAGGAGCACCACGAAACACAATTTCCACCGCCGTAACCGTCTGTATCCGCGAGATCCCATCTTGGAGCCCTTGCCGGCACTCTGCCGGAGGGGGAAGCAACCATGGAGGGCCTCTACATCAACATCCTTGCCCCTCCGATGAGTTGTGAGTAGTTTACCACAGACCTACGGGTCCATAGTTATTAGCTAGATGGCTTCTTCTCTCTTTTTGGATCTCAATACAATGTTCTCCCCCTCTCTTGTGGAGATCTATTCGATGTAATCTCTTTTTGCGGTGTGTTTGTCGAGATCCGATGAATTGTGGGTTTATGATCAAGTTTATCTATGAATAATATTTGAATCTTCTCTGAATTCTTTTATGTATGATTGAGTTATCTTTGCAAGTCTCTTCGAATTATCAGTTTGGTTTGGCCTACTAGATTGATCTTTCTTGCCATGGTAGAAATGTTTAGCTTTGGGTTCAATCCTGCGGTGATCTTACCCAGTGACAGAAAAGGTTGCAAGACACGTATTGTATTGTTGCCATCGAGGATAACAAGATGGGGTTTATATCATATTGCATGTGTTTATCCCTCTACATCATGTCATCTTGCTTAATGCGTTACTCTGTTCTTATGAACTTAATACTCTAGATCCAGGCAGGAGTCGGTCGATGTGTGGAGTAATAGTAGTAGATGCAGGCAGGAGTCGGTCTACTTGTTATGGACGTGATGCCTATATACATGATCATGCTTAGATAATCTCATAACTATGCGCTTTTCTATCAATTGCTCGACAGTAATTTGTTGACCCACCGTAATACTTATGCTATCTTGAGAGAAGCCTCTAGTGAAACCTATGGCCCCCGGGTCTATCTCTTATCATATTTGCTTTCATTCTACTTTTATTTGCATCTTTACTTTTTGCATCTATATTACAAAATACCAAAAATATATTTATCTTATCATACTATCTTTATTAGATCTCACTTTCGCAAGTGGCCGTGAAGGGATTGACAACCCCTTTATCGCGTTGGTTGCGAGTTCTCAGTTTGTTTGTGTAGGTGCGTGGGACTTTTGAGGAGCCTCCTACTAGATTGATACCTTGGTTCTCAAAACTGAGGGAAATACTTATGCTACACTTTGCTGCATCACCCTCTCCTTTTCGAGAAAAACCAACGCAAGCTCAAGACGTAGCAAGAAGGATTTCTGGCGCCGTTGCCGGGGAGGTCTTCGCTCAAGTCAAGACATACCAAGTACCCATCACAAACCCATCTCCCTCGCATTTACATTATTTGCCATTTGCCTCTCGTTTTCCTCTCCCACACTTCACCTTTGCCGTTTTATTCGCCCTCTCTTTCCCAATCTCCTCCTCTCTTTTCGTTTGTCTTCTTTTGTGTGCTTGTTTGCTTGCTTGACCTTATGGCTGCGCCTAAGGTCCCTGACTACCTTCTCAGTAGGATGGATGAGATTGAATCAAATATTAGAAGTTTTATGAATTTTCAATTTGAGCATAATAATTTCTTTAGAAAAGAGCTTAAGAAACAAAAAAGTTTTTTGGGGTTCATGAACAAAGAGCTTGATGATATGAATGAATAATTCTATGGTCTTAACGCTCAAATTAACGCCAAAATTTCTAACAAGCAAGCCACCTTAGTCAATAAGATGGCCGCTAAACCAGAAAAAATACATGAAAATAATGATGAGGATCTTAAAGTTATTGAGACGTCTCCGATTAGATCTATGTTTTGCAATATGAATTTTGATGATTATGGGAGTGATGATGAATCAACTTTGCCTAGAAGGCGTCCAAAAATTCGGAGTCTTTAGATCTTGATGTTAAATTTGGTAAAAGTGATATTGGAGAATCCTCAACTTCTAATAATATTGAACTTACTATCTCAGATTTCAAGGAATTGGATTATGATAATTGTTTTTTTAAAAGGGTGTATTTCCTTGTTGCAATCCGTTATTAATTCTCCTCATGCTTATAGTCAAAATAAAGCTTTTACCAAACATATTGTGGATGCCTTGATGCAATCTTATGATGAAAAACTTAATTTGGAAGTTTCTATACCTAGAAAACTTAATGATGAGTGGGAACCTAATATAAAGATTAAAATTAAAGATTATGAGTGTTTTGCTTTGTGTGATTTGGGTGCTAGTGTTTCCACGATTCCGAAAACTTGATGTGATATTCTAGGTTTCCATGATCTTGATGATTGCTCTTTAAATTTGCACCTTGCGGATTCCACCATTAAAAGTCTATGGGAAGGATCAATGATGTTCTTATCATTGCAAATAGAAATTTTGTGCCTGTAGATTTTATCGTTCTTGATATAGATTGCAATCTTTCTTGCCCTATTATTCTTGGTAGACCTTTCCTTAGAACGATTGGTGCGATTATTGATATGAAGGAAGGGAATATTAGATTCAATTTCCATTAAAGAAAGGCATGAAGCACTTCCAAGAAAGAAAGTTAAATTACCTTATGAATCTATCATGCGTGCTACTTATGAATTTAGTGCCAAAGATGGCACTCGTTAGATCTATCTATGTTTTTATGCCTAGCTAGGGGCGTTAAACAATAGCGCTAGTTGGGAGGCAACCCAATTTTCTTTATGTTTTTTGTTTTTGCTCCTGTTTAGTAATAAATCTTGCATCTACCTTCTGTTTAGACATGTTTTTATCTTTTACTTAGTGTTTGTGCCAAGTAGAACCTATAGGATAACCTACGATGATAGTTGATTTGATTCTGCTGAAAACAGAAACTTTGCACGCACGAATATAATTTTGTTAGATCACAGAAACGTGATTTTGCGTTGATTCTTTTTGATGCTATTCAATAGAAAAATTGTCCAGGACTTCCTATTTTTTTAGGATTTTTAGAGTTCCAGAAGTTTGGGTTAGTTATAGATTCCTACATACTGTTCTGTTTTTGACAGATTCTGTTTTTTGTGTGTTGTTTGCTTATTTCAATGCATCTATGGCTAGTAAATTAGTTTATAAACCATAAAGAATTTGGAATACAGTAGTTTTAACACCAAATTAAATAAAGAATGAGTTAATGGAAGTACCTTATGTGGTGGTTTTGTTTTCTTTCACTAACGGAGCTTATAAGATTTCCTGTTGAGTTTTGTGTTGTGACGTTTTCAAGTTTTGGGTAAAGCTTTTATGGACTATGGAATAAGGAGTGGCAAGAGCCTAAGCTTGGGGATGCCCATGGCACCCCAATATATTCAAGAATAGCCAAAAGCCTAAGCTTGGGGATGCCCCGGGAAGGCATCCCCTCTTTCGTGTTCGTTCATTGGTAACTTTACTTGGAGCTATATTTTTATTCGCCACATGATATGTGTTTTGCTTGGAGCGTCGTGTATTATATTAGTCTTTGCTTTTTAGTTTACCACAATCATCCTTGCTGTACACACCTTTTGGGAGAGCCTATTTGATTAGAATTTGCTATAATACTCTATGTGCTTCACTTATATCTTTTGAGCTTGATAGTTTTTGCTCTAGTGCTTCACTTATATCTTTTAGAGCACGGTGGTGTCTTAATTTTGAAGAAATTGCTAGTCTCTCATGCTTCACTTATATTATTTTGAGAGTCTTTTAGAACAGCATGGTATTTGCTATGATCATAAAGTTGGTCCTAGAATGATGAGCATCCAAGTTGGGTATAATAAAAGCTATCATAGAAAGTGAATTGGATACTATGATTGATTTGATGCTTGATAATTGTTTTGAGATATGGAGGTAGTGATATTAAAGTCATGCTAGTTGGGTGATTATGAATTTAAAGAATGCTTGTGTTGAAGTTTGTGATTCCCGTAGCATGCACATATGGTGAACCTCTTTGTGATGAAGTTGGAGCACAATTTTGTTTATTGATTGTCTTCCGTTTGAGTGGCGGTCGGGGACGAGCGATGGTCTTTTCCTACCAATCTATCCCCCTAGGAGCATGTGTGT
The DNA here is from genome assembly GCA_963921465.1 of Triticum timopheevii. Taxonomy (NCBI): domain Eukaryota; kingdom Viridiplantae; phylum Streptophyta; class Magnoliopsida; order Poales; family Poaceae; genus Triticum; species Triticum timopheevii. The sequence continues at coordinate 121,863,763 of OY997271.1, forward strand.
AGTGCTTTGGTTTTTGATGACTTCTAAATTTTTGCAACAAGTATATGAGTTCTTTTGATTAATGTTGAGTCCATGGATTATACGCACTCTTTCACCCTTCCACTATTGCTAGCCTCTCTTGTACCATGCAATTTTCGACGGTACCATACACCCACCATACTCCTTCCTAAAAACAGCCACCATACCTACCTATTATGGCATTTCCATAGCCATTCCGAGATATATTGCCATGCAACTTTCCACCATTCCGTTCATATGACACGCATTACTTTTTTCATATTGCTTTTTTGCATGATCATGTAGTTGACATCGTATTTGTGGCAAGGCCACTTTCATAATTTTCATACATGTCGCTCTTGATTCATTGCATATCCCGGTACACCGCTGGAGGCATTCATATAGAGTCATATCTTGTTCTAGCTTTTAGTTGTAAATCCATAAAGTGTGATGATCTTCATTATTAGAGCATTGTCCTAGTGAGGAAAGGATGAGGAAGACTATGATTCCCCCACAAGTCGGGATGAGACTTCGGACTTTACAAAAAGAAAAAAAGAAAAAAAAAAGAGAAAGGCGAAAAAGAAAAAAGATAGGCCAAAGAAAAAAAAAGGAAAAAGAATAAAAATAAAAATAAAAATGAGAGAAAAATAGAGAAGGGACAATGCTACTATATCTTTTTCCACACTTGTGCTTCAAAATAGCACCATGATCTTCATGATAGAGAGTCTCATATGTTGTCACTTTCATATACTAGTGGGACTTTTTCATTATAGAACTTGGCTTGTATATTCCAATGATGGGCTTCCTCAAAAGTGCCCTAGGTCTTCGTGAGCAAGCAAGTTGGATGCACCCCACTTAGTTTCTTTTGTTCAGCTTTCATATATTTATAGCTCTGGTGCATCTGTTGCATGGAAATCCCTACTCACTCACATTGATATCTATTAATGGGCATCTCCATAGCCCGTTGATACGCCTAGTTGATGTGAGACTATCTTCTCCTTTTTGTCTTCTCCACAACCACCCTTCTATTCCACATATAGTGCTATGTCCATGGCTCACGCTCATGTATTGCGTGAAAGTTGAAAAAGTTTGAGATTATTAAAGTATGAAACAATTGCTTGGCTTGTCATCGGGGTTGTGCATGATTAAATACTTTGTGTGATGAAGATAGAGCATAGCCAGACTATATGATTTTGTAGGGATAACTTTCTTTAGCCATGTTATTTTGAGAAGACATGATTACTTTGATTAGTATGCTTGAAGTATTACTATTTCTTATGTCAATATGAACTTTTATTTTGTATTCATTTGGATCTGAACATTCATGCCACAATAAAGAAAATTACATTATGAATTATGCTAGGTAGCATTTCATATCAAAAATTCTCTTTTTATCATTTACCTACTCGAGGACGAGCAGGAATTAAGCTTGGGGATGCTTGATACGTCTCCAATGTATCTATAATTTTTGATTGTTCCATGCTATTATATTACCTCTTTTGGATGTTTATGGGCTTTATTTTACACATTTATATCATTTTTTGGGACTAACCTACTAACCGGAGGCCCAGCCCATATTGCTGTTTTTTTTCCAATTTCAGTATTTCGAAGAAAAGGAATATCAAACGGAGTCCAAACGGAATGAAACCTTTGGGAGCATTATTTTTGGAACAAATCTGATCCGGAGAGCTTGGAGTGCAAGTCAAGAAGCCTCCGAGGGCCCACCAGATAGGAGGGCGCCCCCCCTGTAGGGCGTGCCCCCTGTCTCGTGGGCCCCTCGAGCGGCCACCGACGTACTTCTTCCTCCTATATATACCTACGTACCCGAAAACATCCAGGAGCACCACGAAACACAATTTCCACCGCCGTAACCTTCTGTATCCGCGAGATCCCATCTTGGAGCCCTTGCCGGCACTCTGCCGGAGGGGAAAGCAACCACGGAGGGCCTCTACATCAACATCCTTGCCCCTCCGATGAGTTGTGAGTAGTTTACCACAAACCTATGGGTCCATAGTTATTAGCTAGATGGCTTCTTCTCTCTTTTTGGATCTCAATACAATGTTCTCCCCCTCTCTTGTGGAGATCTATTCGATGTAATCTCGTTTTGCGGTGTGTTTGTCGAGATCCGATGAATTGTGGGTCTATGATCAAGGTTATCTATGAATAATATTTGAATCTTCTCTGAATTCTTTTATGTATGATTGAGTTATCTTTGCAAGTCTCTTCGAATTATCAGTTTGGTTTGGCCTACTAGATTGATCTTTCTTGCCATGGGAGAAGTGTTTAGCTTTGGGTTCAATCTTGCGGTGATCTTACCCAGTGACAGAAAGGGTTGCAAGACACGTATTGTATTGTTGCCATCGAGGGATAACAAGATGGGGTTTATACCATATTGCATGTGTTTATCCCTCTACATCATGTCATCTTGCTTAATGCGTTACTCTGTTCTTATGAACTTAATACTCTAAATGCAGGCAGGAGTCGGTCGATGTGTGGGGTAATAGTAGTAGATGCAGGCAGGAGTCGGTCTACTTGTTATGGACGTGATGCCTATATACATGATCATGCCTAGATAATCTCATAACTATGCGCTTTTCTATCAATTGCTCGACAGTAATTTGTTCACCCACCGTAATACTTATGCTATCTTGAGAGAAGCCTCTAGTGAAACCTATGGCCCCCAGGTCTATCTCTTCTCATATTTGCTTTCAATCTACTTTTATTTGCATCTTCACTTTTTGCATCTATATTACAAAATACCAAAAATATATTTATCTTATCATACTATCTTTATTAGATCTCACTTTCGCAAGTGGCCGTGAAGGGATTGACAACCCCTTTATTGCTTTGGTTGCGAGTTCTCAGTTTGTTTGTGTAGGTGCGTGGGACTTTTGAGGAGCCTCCTACTGGATTGATACCTTGGTTCTCAAAACTGAGGGAAATACTTGCGCTACACTTTGCTGCATAACCCTCTCCTCTTCGAGGAAAACCAACGCAAGCTCAAGACGTAGCAAAGAGCCACCTCATCACCAAGATCACGGCACGACCTCCCGGACGCCGACTGGTGGTGCCCGCGGAAGACGAGGCAACGAGCCAGCAGCTAGCCGAAGCCGGACTCGCCTCTCCATCGAGCGTGACGAAGACGGCCGCCCTCGAGCGGTGGAGCATCGAGGCGATCCTCCGCCTCCTCCGCCTTGCGGAGCAAGACATCCCACTCTGCCGCCTGTCACGCACCCGACACTCGGCGACCGCCTTGGCCGCCAAGAGGGAGTCGGAGAGAATGACGCTCGCCATCGGATCGACCACCTCAACCGAACCCTGGCGCTAGAAGAAGAAGACGCATTGGGCCCGCCCTGTTTCGGCCCACGAATCCGGGATGAGCCCTTTCCCAAAGGGTTCACCCTCCCGCGAGATACGCCCAAGTACACCGGCTCCGTGAAGCCGGAGGATTGGCTGGTCAACTACTCGACAGCCGTCAGCATAGCAAACAGCAACAAGCGTGTTACCGTGAAGTACGTCCCACTCATGCTTCAGGGCACAGCCTGAAGCCCCGTAGCATCAACAGCTGGGTTGATTTCATCGAGGCCTTCATCCGCAACTTCACCAGCACCTACAAGCGGCCTCCCAAGCCCCGACAGCTCTGCTTGTGCATCCAAGGGCCCACAGAATCGACTCGTGACTACCTCACGCGCTGGGCCGAGCTGCGCATGTCACACCCAAGATGCGGCCCTATCCTAAAGGAACTCGAAGGTACCACCAAGGATAGAAGCGCATCCTGAAGACGCTTTTGCAAGGTGGATATCATTACATCAACATTACATAATAGATGGGGATACATACATAAGGCATACAATACCACACGAATACAACATCATCTTACAAGAGATCAACATCTGACTACGGATGGAACACAAACAGAAACTCAAACGACATCCACCTTGCTAGCCCAGGCTGCCGACCTGGAACCTATCCCCTGATCAAAGAAGAAGCAGAAGAAGAACTCCAAACAAGCAAACATCACTCTCGCATCAAGATCATCGCATAACCTGTACTTGCAACTATTGTTGTAGTAATCTGTGAGCCACGAGGACTCAGCAATCCCATTACCATGGGTATCAAGACTAGCAAAGCTTAATGGGAAAGGAAGGGGTAAAGTGGTGAGGTTGCAGCAGCGGCTAAGCAAGTATGGTGGCTAACATACGCAAATAAGAGCGAGAAGAGAACAAACGGAACGGTCGTGAAACTAGCAATGATCAAGAGGTGATCCTGAACTCCTACTTACGTCAAACATAACCCAAAGACCGTCTTCACTTCCCGGACTCCGCCGAGAAGAGACCATCACGGCTACACACGCGGTTGATGCGTTTTAATTAGGATCAGGTGTCAAGTTATCTACAACCGGACATTAATAAATTCCCATCTGCCACATAACCGCGGGTACGGCTTCCGAAAGATAATACCCTACAGGGGTGTCCCAACTTAGCCCATGATAAGCTCTCGCGATCAACGAAGGATATTCCTTCTCCCAGGAAGACCCGATCAGTCTGGAATCCCGGTTTACAAGACATTTCGACAATGGTACAACAAGACTAGCAAGACCGCCCACTGTGCCGACAAATCCCGATAGGAGCTGCACATATCTCGTTCTCAGGGCACACCGGATGAGCAAGACGTCGGGTTGGCATAGACCCTGGTTGCCCAGGGGGTGCCGGACATCGCTCGGTTTGGACCAACACTTAGACAAGCATTGGCCCGGGGGGGGGGGGGGGCTAAAATAAAGATGACCCTCGAGAGAGAGACCCCCAAGGGAAAAGTAGGTGGTGGTGAAGCAAATGGTAAAACCAAGGTTGGGCCTTGCTGGAGGAGTTTTATTCAAAGCGAACTGTCAAGGGGGTCCCATAAATCACCCGACCGCATAAGGAACGCAAAATCCGGGAACATAATACCGGTATGACGGAAACTAGGGCGGCAAGAGTGGAACAAAACACCAGGCATAAGGCCGAGCCTTCCACCCTTTACCAAATATATAGATGCATTAATAATATAAGAGATATTGTGATATCCCAACATAACCCTGTCCACCATGGATCAGTCTTCAACTTCACCTGCAACTAACAACGCTATAAGAGGGGCTGAGCAAAGTGGTAACATAGCCAAACAACGGTTTGCTAGGAAGGGTGTCAAAGGTTAGAGGTTCATGGCAATTTGGGGAGGCTTGAAGAACAAGTGATAGGAAGGGAAGCATAGCGATAGAACGAGCAACTAGCATAGCAATGATAGTAGTGAGATCCAGGGTAGCGGTCATCTTGCCTGAAATCCCGCAAGGAAGAAGAACGAGTCCATGAAGAAGATGAAGCCACGAAGATGAACCGAGCGTAGATGAACGAATCCTCACGATCGCAACGAAACAGGAACTATCGAGAAGAAGCACACAACACGGTAAACACACCACACATGAACAAGGCATGATGCTCAACCAAGCATGATGCATGACAAAGCTACATGAAGCTACCCATGGCAAGAGATGATGCATACAAGAGCAACACATCAAGGCAAGTTTAAATGAGCCCGGAAACAACATATAACAATTCCGGTAAGTCCCCATATGCAAATTTAGAAATTGTTCCAGATCGGAATAAACCTTACGTTCAAGTTGTTAAACATCAAGTTAAAGAGCACCAAGAGAATCTACACGAAATTCTAGTCAAGTTACATATAAAGTTCATTTAGTTCGGAGCTACGGCCTAGAAGATATGAGCAAAACAAGTTAAGCATGGCATTGATGCAAAATGCATACAAACATCAAGCAAACACCTCAAAACAAGGATGAAACATGATAATATGAAACTACATGGAAATCTAAGCAAGTTTCATGTAAAGCACACTCAAAACGGAGCAACGGTTCAACACATACACTCTATACAAGTTTAAAGGACAGGCTGTCCAAAACAGCAACTAGGCATATTGCAAGCATCAAAACAATATGCTACAGCATCTCAACGTAAGAACAAAAGGCATGGGCATGAAGTACAGGTAAAGCATGACAAAACATGAACACTGAGCTATCTCCAGAAACAACTAGAACATGCTCAAAAGGACATGACAAGATTGCATATATTAACAGTTTCAGACTTATCAGGAAATAACATCAGGTTGCAATGTTTAGAGCTATCAAACAACATGTTACAGGAACTTATCATGGCAAACAAAGGCATGGCATGAATCTACTAAGAGCATAGAACAAAAGTCCCTTACTGACCATGAGCCAAAAGGGCACAGAAAATATGATGGCACCCATGTAAACATGGCAAGTTATATGACAGATTCATACATGGCAGGAACAACAATAAGTAGGCATGTTGGTGAGCTTGAACCACTCACCACAGAGCAATCCATGGCATGGCAAGGAAACCAACAGTAAGAATACATGTTTATGAAGCTAAGCATGGCAAGAGCAAGTTCATAGAGCGCATGGATCACTAACAACAATCATGGCAACATTGAACTTAATGTTAACAGGCTGACAACAACATTATTTAGCAGTTTTGAGAGCAAGATAACAACAAGCTACATAAGGCTATAAATGCACCCAGGGGCATGGATGGATAGAGCATGACATGTACAACAAAACATCCTTAGTGAACATCTCCAGATTATGCATAGAATGACTTGTAGCAGCAGGTTTACTTAGCAACAAAATATAACAGAATCAGCCTAGCAAAACAGCAACAACAAGTACCCTACTTAACAAGCATGATGCACTCACTAAAAGACTCAAAAAAAAATACATGGATAGCACCCTTGTAAAGATGGCATGACATAGTTAAAAACACATGTAGGGCTCAAGCTCATAAGATGCACACATCAAATGCAACAAAAATGACAAATCATCAAGTTATAAAAGTTTCAGCAGATTAACATCATATAGCACTCTGGCAACGATGATTCGGGCATCAATATGGACGCAAATGAACATGATGCAATGGAATGAAATGAAGTACTCGTCGACACGAACAATTTGACATATTACACACACGAAACGGAGCAGTATGCATGGAGTTATGGCATGTCGAAAATGGCACCAGAATGCAAGTTTTTAGGGACGATGAAAATTTTGGACCTCGGGGGGAGAAGCTGGATCTCGCGGAGCCGGATGGAGCGGCCGTTTGGATCGGGGGACGCTATAGTCCCGGGGTGAGGGGATCCCGGCGCGGGGTCGAGGACGACCGGGGCAACGGCGGCGCGCCGGCTCTCCGGCGAGGTCGGAGGAGGCCGGGGAGCTGACGGAGAGGTGGGATCGGACCGGATCCGGCAGGTGGGGTAGCAGATCGGCGGCGGGGCGAGGTCCGGCGGTGGGAGGCGATGCTGGCGGGCTCCGGCATGGGCGCTGGCGGCGAGGCAAGGAGGCGGCGGCCAGCGCGGGCGGATGCCGACGGCGGGGCGAAGCCAGGCGGCGGGGCTGTACGGGCGCCGGGCGGCGGCAGGCGCGGGGGCGCCTCGGGGCGCAGGCGAGCAGGGGGCCGAGGGGCGCCGACGCGGCGCCGGCGTGGAGGAGTTCGCCGGTGGTTAGCGGCATGGCAGCGCGGGCGACGGCGGCTCTGGGCCCGACGCGGCCCGGTTCGACCCGGGGCGGACCGGATCTGGGCCCCGGGCGGCGGCGCGCGGTGGGATTCGGCGGTGGCGACATGTGGCGATGCGGGATAGGTCCGGGCGGCGGCGATGCTGAGGTGGCGGCCTGCGATTGGCCGGAGTGAAGTGGCCGGAGGCTGTGGACACGTCCGGCGGCGGGACGGACATGTCCGGCTGCTGGAGGAGGAAGATGGCTAGGGTTTGGACTGCGAATTTCGGAGGGGAAGGTGTATCTATAGGTAGAGGGAGCTAGGAGTGTCCAAATGAGGCACGGTTTTCGCCCACACGATCGTGATCGAACGACCGAGAGCATGGAGGGGGTTTGGATGGGTTTTGGTCCACTTTAGAGGGGTGTTGGGCTGCACAAAAGAAGGGGGCTTTACGGTTACCCGGTTAACCGTTGGAGTATCAAACGACCTCCAAATGGAACGAAACTTGACAGGCGGTCTACCGGTGCTATACCAAGGCCGCTTGGCAAACCTAGGGCCATTCCGAGAAAGTTTAACACCCACACACGAAAAGAGTCAAGAAGGGGACGCCGGATGACATAGGAGTGCCGGATTGCAAAACGGACAACGGGGAAAATGCTCGGATGCATGAGACAAACACGTTGCAAAATGCGATGCACATGATGACATGATAAAATGGAAAACGCAAGCAAGACATGGCAACACGGCGAATAATTGGCAGACACCTGGCGCATCGGATCCGGGGTGTTACAACACTCCTCCACTAATAAGAGATCTCGTCCCGAGATCTTAGGACCGAGACGGAAGGGAAAAGGGACGAGGTGAAACAAGAACTCAGGAGAAGAAGCAAAGAATCGAGAGCACTCGAGAAGAAGAGAGGAACAACGAGAATGCCGAGAATCGAAAGCTCACGGGATCAGGTAGACCATGAAACCACTCTGGTTAGAACGAGATAAGAAACGAATAAGACTGAAAGAATTTAGGCAGCACTCCGGCTGAACATGGAAGAATAGAACACGAGCTTGAGAGGATGGAATGATACTTGATGAAGACATGACACAAAACCTCTGGAAAGAATTGAAGGAGTTGAATGAAAGAACGGAGAAGAAATTGACAACTTGTGCCATAATTGAAATTTAAAACATCTTTCGAAGGAAGGTTTAAACAGAGTTGTTGAGAACATCAACAACGAAAAGAATAAGCTTGTTGTGAACTTATAGATAACATCTCAAAATTATGAGGTGATCTCCGACCACAAACGGAAATGATTGGATAACTGAGAAGAACGAAGAAATGCAAAACTCCACTTCAAAGGAATATAGAGAATTAATTGCACTTCGAGACATGAGAAGAAAAGATACTTGAACTCCATCAACAAGAATCTTGATGAACTCTTGAAGAATGAATTAAATCATAAAGAACCACCATGAAGAACTCCGGTGACAAAAGGATGATGAGATAGAAATGAAGGATGAAAGAATAAGATGAGCCTTGCGATGATTTAGATGGAGGTTCCGACGAAATGACCGAGGAAGTTTGAACTTCGGAAAAGAAAAGATGAAAACACTTGGACCTAGAATTTATTCATCAAGAACAAACTCCGAAGGTAGGAATTAATCACTTGGATGAAATAAGAATAAGATTTATTGTATGCTTATCCTTCATCACATTAAATTGATGACCAGCAATGGATTTTGCATACTACTTATTCTTCTTGAAAAAGAATTGAGAAGTGACATATCGCAAACTTGAGAAGGTCTTCATGAACCACCGGTAGGATTCGAAAGAATGAATGGATTAATATGATAAACAAGGAAAAGAATCTTGAACGAACCACCGTTAGAATTCGAACATGATTGATGAAAGAGACTGAATCACCGGGTAGAATTAGAAGACAAATATGCTTCATGGGATTTAGATGCAAAAGAATAAAGAGATCATGAGCTGATTAAAGAACACTTGAACGAAGCACCGGGATAATTGGATAATGGTAGCTGAAATGTGAGGACGAAGAATTCTTCTGGAACGATGGCCTCCGGTGAAAAGAAACGGGAAAACAACTTCTGACATACTCCGGATTGGTAAGAAAAGAATATCTGACAAATGGAATAATATGAGAGGATAGCATCGAGCTAGCACCGCGAATCTCCAGGAGAACGGACAAGATTTAACAGAAATCTTCTTCTCTAGTCTTCAAATGATGACAAGAAACACCACCAAAATTACTGAGACACTCCGGGAGAATGAAAAGCAGGGAGGTTGAGCCAACCATGAAAAGAATTTGAAAGAGATCTTGGAGAAGGCATGTGACTGATGGGATCCATTCTTACGTCACAATTGAAAAGAATTGAGAAAAACTCTGGGGGAATTAGAAGAGTCAGGTAAGATCCTGGGAAAAGACCTGTGGGTTAGGGCCCACTAAAGAGAAAAACACCATTGAAAAGGGATGTTGAAGAGATAGATGATGCACCAGAACAATTGAAATTTTTGAATGAGGTGACAACCTCGAAATAATTGGAACACAGACAAATCTCCTGAGATGTCTTGAACACTCAGAAGGATAAACTGGTGAGAGTTGAACGAGCAAGGGTAAAACATTTGATCCGAGGGAAAAGAATATGATCAACCCGAAAAACTTGAATAGAGTCCACCGGAGAAGAAAAGAGTTGAAGAATGACAAACTAGACGAGAAATCACCGGTTGAAATTATTGAGGAGAGAAAGCAAAGGCTTCGCACGAGTAGAATGGATACTCGATTAAGGACTCCAATTCCGAGAAGAAGAAGGGAGGGCGGGTGGAAAAAAAACAAGGACAACTTCAGTCAGGGAAACACCATCGACAGAGAAAGAACTGACGACTGATCTTGCAAAAGATGACGAGGATCAAAACCACTCGAAGAGAAATGCGTCGGATTGAAAAGAGGATGGACAACGAACGAAAAACTAACCGCGTGATCCTAAAGAAAGTTTGAAGGGGAAGAGAAGTAATTCAAAACACCTACGTCAAGATTCCTCACCAGAGCGACGAAGGGACTGAGGAGTAAAAAGAATTCCTACTCTCCGATATAACTAGACTCAAAAAACAGTTTTCTTCTAGACTCAACAACGGCCAAACTACACGATCAATCATGGGGGCTCCTAAGGTCGGTCGAGGCTCTGGTACCAACTTGTCACGCCCAAGAAGCGGCCCTATTCTAAAGGAACTCAAAGGTCCCACCAAGGATAGAAGCGCATCTTGAAGACTCTTTTGCAAGGTGGATATCATTACATCAACATTACATAATAGATGGGGATACATACATAAGGCATACAATACCACACAAATACAACATCATCTTACAAGAGATCAACATCCGACTACGGATGGAACACAAACAGAAACTCAAACGACATCCACCCTGCTAGCCCAGGCTGCCGACCTGGAACCTATCCCCTGATCGAAGAAGAAGCAGAAGAAGAACTCCAAACAAGCAAACATCACTCTCGTGTCCAGATCATCGCATAACCTATACCTGCAACTGTTGTTGTAGTAATCTGTGAGCCACGAGGACTCAGCAATCCCATTACCATGGGTATCAAGACTAGCAAAGCTTAATGGGAAAGGAAGGGGTAAAGTGGTGAGGTTGCAGCAACGGCTAAGCAAGTATGGTGGCTAACATACGCAAATAAGAGCGAGAAGAGAACAAACGGAACAGTCGTGAAACTAGCAATGATCAAGAGGTGATCCTGAACTCCTACTTACGTCAAACATAACCCAAAGACCGTGTTCACTTCCCGAACTCCGCCGAGAAGAGACCATCACGGCTACACACGAAGTTGATACGTTTTAATTCGGTTCTGGTGTCAAGTTATCTACAACCGGACATTAACAAATTCCCATCTGCCACATAACCGCGGGCATGGCTTTCGAAAGATAATACCCTGCAGGGGTCTCCCAACTTACCCATGATAAGCTCTCGCGATTAACGAAGGATATTCCTTCTCCCAGGAAGACCCGATCAGTCTCGGAATCCCGGTTTACAAGACATTTCGACAATGGTAAAACAAGACCAGCAAGACCGCCCGCTGTGCCGACAAATCCCGATAGGAGCTGCACATATCTCGTTCTCAGGGCACACCGGATGAGCAAGACGTCGGGTTGGCATAGACCCTGGTTGCCTAGGGGGCGCCGGACATTGCTCGGTTTGGACCAACACTTAGACAAGCATTGGCCCGGGGGGGGCTAAAATAAAGATGACCCTCGACAGAGCGACTCCCAAGGGAAAAGTAGGTGGTGGTGAAGCAAATGGTAAAACCAAGGTTGGGCCTTGCTGGAGGAGTTTTATTCAAAGCGAACTGTCAAGGGGGTCCCATAAATCACCCGACCGCATAAGGAACGCAAAATCCGGGAACATAATACCGGTATGGCGGAAACTAGGGCGGCAAGAGTGGAACAAAACACCAGGCATAAGGCCGAGCCTTCCACCCTTTACCAAATATATAGATGCATTAATAATATAAGAGATATTGTGATATCCCAACATAACCCTGTCCACCATGGATCAATCTTCAACTTCACCTGCAACTAACAACGCTATAAGAGGGGCTGAGCAAAGCGGTAACATAGCCAAACAACGGTTTGCTAGGAAGGGTGTCAAACGTTAGAGGTTCATGGCAATTTGGGGAGGCTTGAAGAACAAGTGATAGGAAGCGCAGCATAGCGATAGAATGAGCAACTAGCATAGCAATGATAGTAGTGAGATCCAGGGTAGCGGTCATCTTGCCTGAAATCCCGCAAGGAAGAAGAACGAGTCCATGAAGAAGATGAAGCCACGAAGACAAACCGAGCGTAGATGAACGAATCCTCACGATCGCAACGAAACAGAAACTATCGAGAAGAAGCACACAACACGGTAAACACACCACACATGAACAAGGCATGATGCTCAACCAAGCATTATGCATGACAAAGCTACATGAAGCTACCCATGGCAAGAGATGATGCATACAAGAGCAACACATCAAGGCAAGTTTAAATGAGGTCGGAAACAACATATAACAATTCCGGTAAGTTCCCATATGCAAATTTAGAAATTGGTCCGGATCTGAATAAACCTTATGTTCAAGTTGTTAAACAGCAAGTTAAATAGCACCAAGAGAATCTACACGAAATTCTAGTCAAGTTACATATAAAGTTCATTTAGTTCGGAGCTACGGCCTAAAAGATATGAGCAAAACAAGTTAAGCATGGCATTGATGCAAAATGCATACAAACATCAAGCAAACACCTCAAAACAAGAATGCAACATGATAATATGAAACTGCATGCAAATCTAAGCAAGTTTCATGTAAAGCACACTCAAAACGGAGCAACAGTTCAACACATACACTCTATACAAGTTTAAAGGACAAGTTGTCCAAAACAGCAACTAGGCATATTGCAAGCATCAAAACAATATGCTACAGCATCTCAACGTAAGAACAAAAGGCATGGGTTAAACCGTTTCAGACTTATCAGGAAATAACATCATGTTGCAATGTTTAGAGCTATCAAACAACATGTTACAAGAACTTATCATGGCAAACGAAAGCATGGCGTGAATCTACTAAAAGCATAGAACAAAAGTCCCTTACTGACCATGAGCCAAAAGGGCACAGAAAATATGATGGCACCCATGTAAACATGGCAAGTTATATGACAGATTCATACATGGCAGGAACAACAATAAGTAGGCATGTTGGTGAGCTTGAACCACTCACCACAGAGCAATACATGACATGGCAAGGAAACCAACAGTAAGAATACATGTTTATGAAGCTAAGAATGGCAAGAGCAAGTTCATAGAGTGCATGGATCACTAACAACAATCATGGCAACATTGAACTTAATGTTAACAGGCTGACAGCAACATTATTTAGCAGTTTTGAGAGCAATATAACAACAAGCTACAGAAGGCTATAAATGTACCAGGGGCATGGATGGATAGAGCATGACATGTACAACAAAACATCCTTAGTGAACATCTCCAGATTATGCATAGAATGACTTGTAGCAGCATGTTTACTTAGCAACAAAATATAATAGAATCAGCCTAGCAAAACAGCAACAGCAAGTACCCTACTTAACAAGCTTATGCACTCACTACAAGACTCAAAAAAATACATGGATAGCACCCCTGTAAAGATGGCATGACATAGTTAAAAACACATGTAGGGCTCAAGCTCATAAGATGCACACATCAAATGCAACAAAAATGACAAATCATCAAGTTATAAAAGTTTCAGCAGATTAACATCATATAGCACTCTGGCAACGATCATTCAGGCATCCATATGGACGCAAATGAACATGATGCAATGGAATGAAATGAAGTACTCGTCGAGATGAACAATTTGACATATTACATGCACGAAACGGAGCAGTATGCATGGAGTTATGGCATGTCGAAAAGGGCACCACAATGCAAGTTTTTAGGGACTTAATGAAAATTTTGGACCTCGGGGGGGGGGGGGGGGGAGAAGCTGGATCTCGCGGAGCCGGACGGAGCGGCCGTTTGGATCGGGGGACGCTGTCGTCCCGGGACGAGGGGATCCCGGCGCGGGGTCGAGGACGACCGGGGCAACGGCAACGCGCCGGCTCTCCGGCGAGGTCGGAGGAGGCCGGGGAGCTGACGGAGAGGCGGGATCGGACCGGATCCGGCCGGTGGGGTAGCAGATCGGCGGCGGGGCGAGGTCCGGCAGCGGGAGGCGATGCTGGCGGGCTCCAGCATGGGCGCCGGTGGCGAGGCGAGGAGGCGGCGGCCGGCGCGGGCGGATGCCGGCGGCGGGGCGAAGCCAAGCGGCGGGCAGAGGCGGCGGGGCTGGACGGGCGCCGGGCGGCGGCAGGCGCGGGGGCTCGGGGGCGCCTCGGGGCGCAGGCGAGCAGGGGGCCGAGGGGCGGCGGTGCGGCGCCGGCGTGGAGGAGTTCGCCGGCGGCGAGCGGCGTGGCGGCGTGGGCGACGGCGGCTGCAGGCCCGGCGCGGCCCGGTTTGACCCGGGGCGGGCCGGATCTGGGCCCCGGGCGGCGGCGTGCGGTGGGATTCGGTGGGGGCGACACGTGGCGATGCGGGATAGGTCCGGGCGGCGGCGATGCTGAGGTGGCGGCCTGCGATTGGCCGGAGTGAGGTGGCCGGAGGCGGTGGACACGCCCGGCGGCGGGACGGACATGTCCGGGTGCGGAAGGAGGAAGATGGCTAGGGTTTGGACTGCGAATTTCGGAGGGGAAGGTGTATCTATAGGTAGAGGGAGCTAGGAGTGTCCAAATGAGGCACGGTTTTCGCCCACACGATCGTGATCGAACGACCGAGAGCATGGAGGGGGTTTGGATGGGTTTCGTGCCACATTAGAGGGGTATTGGGCTGCACAAAAGAAGGGGGCTTTACGGTTACCCGGTTAACCGTTGGAGTATCAAACGACCTCCAAATGGAACGAAACTTGACAGGCGGTCTACTGGTGCTATACCAAGGCCGCTTGACAAACCTTGGGCCATTCCGAGAAAGTTTAACACCCGCACACGAAAAGAGTCAAGAAGGGGACGCCGGATGACATAGGAGTGCCGGATTGCAAAATGGACAACGGGGAAAATGCTCGGATGCATGAGACGAACACGTATGCAAAATGAGATGCACATGATGACATGATAAAATGCAACATGCAAGCAAATGACATGGCAACACGGCGAATAACTAGCAGACACCTGGCGCATCGGATCTGGGGCGTTACAGCGCAACTCCTGCGAAGGCGTGCACGAGGTGCAGGCAATCGAGTACTTCACCGCCGGGTGCCGTGAGGGCACCCTCCTCAAGCATCGACTCCTCTGCGATGAGCCCGAGACGTTCGACGAGCTGCTGATCATCGCCGACAAGCACGCCATGGCCGACTCCGCCATGAAGGCGGAAATCCTAGTTGATGCATCCGGCAAGGTGGCACCTCAGGCCCCTCGGACTCCGGCTGGTGACACCAGTCGGCAACAGCAACCAAGTGACAACAAGCGGAAGGCCACCCAGCCTGCTTCCATAGGCCGGCAGGTGGCGACGATTGAGGATCAGCAGCCGGAGGGGCAGCCGGCACCCAAGCGGCAGAAGGGCGGCAAGTCCAATTGGTTGCCCGCCTTCTCTTATGAGCAAACCTTAGATGCACCCTGCAAGTTCCATAGCGGCGCAAAGCCGTCCAACCACACCACTCAGAAGTGTCATTGGCTCGCCAAAATCGCCAAGGGAGATGGACTCCTGCCTCCTCCGCCAGACGGACCGCCGCCTCCTCAGCCCCAGCAGTCGGCAGCCCGACCAGTCGGTGCCATACAAGACGAGTACCCAGAAGAATACGGAGCTTATGTTGTGTTCACCAGCATGGCCGATGACAGACGCAGCAGACGGCATCAACAACAAGAAGTGCAAGCAGTGGCCTCCAACACTCCAGAATTCATGCATTGGTCTGAGAAGCCCATCAATTGGAGCAGGGCCGACCACCCGGAAGTGATGCCTTCCCCAGGTTCATACTACCTGGTCCTAGATGCTACCTTTGCAACGGAGAGGCGGGCAGCGCGTTTCTCCAGAGTCTTGATAGATGGCGGCAGCAACATCAACATCCTGTATCGTCACACAATGGAGAAGTTGGGAATCAAGCAGAAACAGCTCATCCCCAGTCGGACTGTATTCCATCGCATAGTCCCTGGCCTTTCCTGCTCACCAATCGGCAAGACCTAGATTGATGTTATTTTCGGAGACAAGAATCATTTCTGCCGTGAGCCGGTTTGGTTTGAAGTGGTGGACCTTGAAAGCCCCTACCATGCACTGCTTGGCCGACCAGCTCTGGCCAAGTTCATGGCAGTCCCCCACTATGCTTACCTCAAGATGAAGATGCCGAGTACCAAGGGGATCCTGACCGTAGTCGGAGACTACAAGAAGTCGGTCGCTTGCGCCACAGATAGCAGCCGGCTGGCCGAGTCCCTCATGATTGCCGCTGACAAGCGACTCCTTGACCGGGTGGTGGCGTTGGCAGGCAAGAAGCTGGAAATATCACCCATCCCCAGGGAGTCGGAGGTTGAGGGCTCATTCAAGCCTGCCAAGGAAAGAAAGAAGATACCCTTGGACCCAGAGCACCTAGAGAGGCACGCTATCATAGGTGCAAACCTTGACAGCAAATAGGAAAGCGAGCTCGTCGATTTCCTCCGTGAGAAACGGGACATCTTCGCATGGTCTCCCAAAGACATGCCCGGTGTTCCGATGGATTTCGCCGAGCATAAGTTACATGTCCAACCTGACGCCAAGCCGGTCAGGCTGCCCTTGCGCCGCCTGCCGGAAGAGAAGAGAAGAGTTGTTGGAGAAGAAATAACCCGGCTTCTAGCAGCCGGATTCATCATGGAAGTGTTCTTTCCAGAGTGGCTGGCCAATCCAGTCCTAGTATTGAAGAAGAATAAGCAGTGGCGCATGTGCATTGACTATATTAGCCTCAACAAAGCCTGCCACAAAGATCCCTTTGCTCTACCAAGGATTGATCAAGTGATAGACTCCATAGCCGGATGCGAGCTGTTGAGTTTTTTGGATGCATACTCAGGATACCATCAGATAAAGCTGAACCCGGCCGATAGGCTGAAGACCGCCTTCATCACGCCATTCGGAGCCTTCTACTACCTGACCATGACGTTTGGCTTGCGAAACGCCGGCGCCTTTCACCGTTGCATGAAGAAGTGTCTCCTCAAGCAACTCAGCAGAAATGCCCATGTCTATGTGGATGATGTGGTGGTGAAGACGGAGAAGCGTGGCACGCTGCTAGAAGACCTCAAGGAAACTTTTGAGAATTTGCGCCGATTCCAGATCAAGCTCAACCCAGAGAAATGTGTCTTTGGAGTACCAGCCAGCCAACTTCTTGGCTTTCTGGTCTCAGAGCGCGGCATAGAGTGCAACCCGGTGAAGATCAAGGCCATTGAGAAGATGGAGGTGCCCACCCGACTGCTGGACGTGTAGAAGTTCACCAGCTGCCTGGCATCAATTAGCCGTTTCATCAGTCGGCTGGGCGAGAAGGCCCTTCCCCTGTACCAGCTTATGAAGAAGACCACTTTTTTCGAGTGGAACGACAAGGCGGACGAAGCCTTTTCCCGGCTCAAGAAGATGTTGGCAACCCCGCCTATCCTGGCAGCTCCGACTGAGAAGGAGCCCATGCTCCTCTACATAGCTGCCACCACTCGGGTTGTCAGCACAGTCATTGTGGTAGAACGCAAAGAGGAGGGAAGAGCATTGCCGGTCCAGAGACCAGTATATTACTTGAGTGAAGTACTGTCTGCCTCCAAGCAAAACTACCCACATTATCAAAAGATGTGCTATGGTGTGCACTTTGCCGCCAAGAAGCTGAAGACTTACTTTCAAGAGCACCCAATAACCGTCGTCTGCACGGCTCCGCTTGCTGAGATCCTCAGAAGCCGGGATGCTTCTGGCCGAGTGGCCAAGTGGGCCATTGATCTGGCCCCTTACACCATCTACTACCAGCCTCGCACCGCCATCAAGTCGCAGGTGTTGGCCGACTTCCTCGTCGACTGGGCCAAGACCTAGTACCTACCGCCAGCACCAGACTATGCCCATTTGCGGATGCATTTTGATGGTTCGAAGATGCACACCACTCTGGGAGCCGGCATCATCCTCACCTCTCCCAAAGGTGACAAGCTCAAATATGTGCTGTAAGTCCATTTCGCCGCCTCCAACAACATAGCAGAATATGAGGCACTCATACACGGACTCTGGCTTGCCAAAGAACTCGGCATTCGCCGGATCCTGTGCTATGGTGACTCCGACTTGGTGGTCCAGCAGTCGTCAGGCGACTGGGACGCCAAGGACGTGAATATGGCAAGCTACCGCTTCCTCGTGCAGCAACTTAGTGGATACTTTGACGGGTGCGAGTTTCTTCACGTGCCAAGAAATGATAATGAGCAAGCAGATGCCTTGGCACCGATCGGCTCCACCCGACAGGCGATACCAGCCGGCGTCGCCTTGCAATGCCTCTTCAAGCCGTCTGTCAAGCCCTCACTAGAGTCCAACTCCATCTTCGTGCCGGCCCCTCCTGAAGCAGTTGGATCCGACTTGAGGATACCAGAAGCCGGCACGGGGACTTCGCCAGGCGGCCCAGGGACTGCAGCCGTCGCACCCGGCCCGGGGACTGCAGCAGTCGGCTCGGGGACTTCTTCAAGACAGCAGGCGGCAGCCGACTCCAACCCGCCGCCTCCCAGCCCAACCGCCCTCGTACAAGTTGCTGTCGTAGCAGTCAGAGAGATAGCAGCACCATCATGGGCTCAACCCATCCTCAAATTCCTGGTAAACAAAGAGCTGCCAGCCGACGAGACCCTGGCCCGACAAGTGCAACAACGGGGCGGCGGCATACACCATAGTCAACAAAGAGCTGGTTCATCACAGTGTCACTGGTGTGTACCAGCGCTATGTGGAGCCGGACCAGGGCCAAGCAATCCTCAGAGATATTCACCAAGGTGAATGTGGCCACCACGCGGCCTCAAGAGCACTTGCTGCCAAAGCCTTTCGCCATGGTTTCTTCTGGCCGACTGCTCTTGAAGAGGCTAAAGAGTTGGTCCAGAAGTGCCAAGGGTGCCAAAGATTCCGCTCCAAGCCTCATTTGCCAGCTTCTGCACTCAAGACTATCCCCATTGCTTGGCCCTTTGCTGTTTGGGGTTTGGATATGGTGGGGCCATTCAAGACAGCCCGTGGCAGCATGACTCATCTGCTTGTCGCTGTGGACAAGTTCACCAAGTGGATAGAGGCCAAGCCAATCAAGAAACTGAATGGGCCAACTGCCGTAACTTTCATCGCTGACATCACCACCCGGTACGGCATACCGCATAGCATCATCACCGATAATGGCACAAACTTTGCCAAAGGAGCCTTGGCTCGTTTCTGCGCAGTGCAGGGCATCCGACTAGACTTAGCGTCCGTTGCTCACCCGCAGTCAAACGCCCAGGTTGAGTGAGCAAACGGCCTCATCTTGTCCGGCATCAAGCCCTGACTGGTCGAGCCTCTTGAGCGTTTGGCCGGCTGCTGGCTCGATGAGCTGTCGGCCGTCCTCTAGAGCTTGCGCACAGCTCCGAACAAGTCGACCGGCTTCACGCCCTTCTTCCTCGTCTACGGTGCTAAAGCCGTCATCCCGACGGACATAGAGTTTGACTCCTCGCGAGTGACCATGTACACCGAGGCGGACGCCAAGGAGGCGCGAGAAGACGGCGTCGACCTACTGGAAGAAGGCTGGCTGTTGGCACTCAGCCGGTTCGCCATCTACCGGCAGAGCCTACGCCGATACTACAACCGCAAGGTGAAGCCAAGATCCTTCCAAGAGGGAGACCTTGTGCTCCGGCTGATCCAGCGAACAGCCGGCCAGCACAAGCTCTCGGCGCCTTGGGAAGGCCCCTTCATCATCAGCAAGGTGCTGGGCAATGACTCCTACTATCTGATCGATGCTCAAAAGCCCAGAGCACGCACAAGAGATGATTCAGGCAAGGAGACGGAGAGGCCGTGGAATGCAAACCTCCTCCAGAGATTTTTACAGTTGAAAGCAGTATGTATCACGCTACCTTTTGTATTACATACAAAGACTCCGGGCCCCCCGAGACGAACTCGGGGACTGCGCTTTCCTTTATCTATATGATAAGTGTTATGCCCATGTAGGTGCCTTGTTATTATTCCGCCTGGCACCGGGTCGACCAGTCGGCCCGGAGGTTTGCCGCCTTCTACTATATGCCGCCTCCTGCAGTCGAACAAGTAATGTGTTGGCACCTAAAACTTCTTCTGTCAGAAGCCACAGTTTGCAGAGCGACTGCATGGCGGGCAGAGGCGGCAAGACAGTGCCCACATGAAAAATGGTTAAGGAAAAAGCACATATACCCGAAGTTGGCACCATACCTGCCTGGCCAGCTGCCGAGCAGCCGGCCGGCCGGCCTCTACCTCCCTTGCAAAAACCTCCAAACGGCTAAGTACTTGCCCTCCCGCAAAAAAGCTAAGTACTCAAACCAGCCGCAGTCCACAGAGCGGCTGCCTGGCTGGCAAGAGAATAGCTAAGGGAGGGCGGCAAAGGAAAAAAGCAAGGAGTACACGCAAGGAAAGTTAGAGATCGGCAGAACAAAGCATAAAGTAGCGATAGAATATTTACATAGATAAAGGCCCATCGGTCAGCATTCAGCAAAGTTTAAAATACAACCCACGGGTGGAATTGTGCGAATTTAACAAAGATGTCGAGACCAAGCAAGCAAGAAAAGAGAAAGATAAACACCCTAGGGAGCGGCGGAGGATTCTGGCTGGGCGCTAGTTGGTGCGACAGGCGGCTCCGGCTGGATGCTGGGGTCGGCGGTGCCAGTTGGTGCAGCAGGCGGCTCCGGTTGGATGATGGAGTTAGCTGCACCGTTTGGCGCGACAAACGGCTCCAGCTGGGCACTGGAGCTGGCAGCGTCGGTCGGAACGGTGGTGGGCTGGATGACGGAGTCGGTGACGTATGTTGGAGGCACGGGCGGCTGGTCGGTCACCACCTGGCCGCCTCCTGCAGCGGTCGGTACTTTGGAGCGCGGGTCGTTGCTTGAGGCCTGGTCGAGGTGGGGCTGATCATCCGCACCAGCTTCCGGCATGTCAATATCGCTGTTCTCCTCCTCCTCCTCCTCATCCTCCTCCTCCCCCCTCCTCTCCTTCATCGCTAGAGTCGATGACTTCGGCCAATTCCTTGCTATCCTCCGGGTTCAGCCCGAGCCACTCCTGCGGGGCTTCGGCGCCTTCCTCGACCACCTCCGGAACAAAGATGCTGGTGTCGGTGAAGTTGGCGATCGCCACCGCCCTGTTGACAAGCTCGGCCTCCACCGCCGCCAGCTCCTCCTGCGCTTCCAGCCGGAACATGACCAACTGGGCTAAGTCCAGCCTAGAATACCACGCCTTGACAAACTCAAGGGTGCGGCGCGCTCCTGCCCGGGCTGCAGAGCCTTTCCAGGCCTCCAGGCGGCCGGCCGCCACCTCCAGCCAGTTGGCGGTCCGGCTTGGGGTGCGCGGAGCCGGCAGGCCTGGCCAGAGGACAGAAATCGCCTGGGCCCCGACGCGCTGAAGACGGCGCAACACTTGATGGGCAGGCCGAAGACGGCCCTGGATGCTGAGGATCTGCTCATTAAGGGTCCAGGGGGCTGGGCCTCGATGGCTTGGCTCGCGGCGACGGAGTGACCCGGGAAGAAATCTGCTCGGGCAGAAGGCAAGGGAAAATAAAGTCAGAAACAAGCAGTCGGCTTAGGCAAAGGCCGGCCTCTCAAGACAATGAACAAAAAGAATAAAACTTACCATCAACCAAGTCCTCGATGCTGCTGAAGCAGGCCGTCGTTTGTGCCTCCTTGTCGGCCTAGGCGGCGCGCTCGGTTTCAAACTCAGCAAGGAGATCGGCCTCCTTCGCCTTTGCCTCCCGCTGGGCCGTCTTGAGAGCCTCCGTCTGCTCGGCGAGCTTGGCGACCAGCCGGTCCCGCTCCTCGGTCAGCTTGCTGCACTCCGCCTCCTTGCCGCGCAGAGCGGTGTTGGCTTCGCCCAACTGCTGCTGCAAGGCGGCGTTGGCCTCTGAAAAAAGGGAAAGAAGAAAGAGCATCAGTCAAGAAGACAAAGAGGGATGCAGTGGCCGGGAAGATCCGGCCCGACTGCTCAGCAGTCAGCCCGAATCTCGGGGACTACAGCCCGCGGGTGCGCCATCGCGCCCCCGCAGAGAAGAAGTAATTAACAAATAAAGAAACACTGAGGAGATCCGAACCTCGGGGACTACAGCCCGCGGATGCGCCAGCGCGCCCCTGCGAAGAAAGGAAGTCTTAACTTACTCCGGCTCTCGGACAGATGGGCCGTCTGCGTCTCCAGCTCCCGAACCCTGGAGTTGAAGGAGAAAACGCGAAGATTGTGGTAGTCCTGCAGAAGGGATATCAGACAAGTAAACATTTGAGACTTACAAGTTAAAGTTTCGGACCGCCTGCTCAGCAGCCGGCCTGAAACTTGGGGACTACACCCAGTGGGTGCGCTAGCGCGCCCCCACGAAGAAAGCAAGAAGATCAAAAAGCGAAGGAAACTTACACGGATGGCCGCCCGCGACTCCAGGAAGGCCTCGTTGCAGCACTTGAGGGCTTCGGCTTCAGTCCGGAGCTTAGCCTGGACGTCAAGGGACACCTGGTTCAGGGTGCCCATCCCGCCCCCATGTATCCAGCCAGAAGGCGCGGTGCTGAGGCCGCCTTCTCAAGACGGCGGCGCGTGGGTGTGCGGACCTTAGGAACCAGGTCCGTCACCACTGCGTCCCCGACTGGTGGCACCGACGGCTCGGCCGGCTGCTCATCCTGCGTCCCACTAGCAGGCGGCGATGCCGGCGATGGCACAAAGACGTCTGGCATGCTCGTGGGACGCAGGACGTCATCGCCCTCCCGCTCCCGGATCGGATGCTCGTCGCCGGCTCCCCCAGCTGTCGCCACAAACTCAGGCAGAGGCGGTGCGGTGTTTAGGGGCGTCACAAGCAGCGGCTCTTGGTAGCGTGCGGCCTCCGTGAGCCGCTCCTTCTCCGCGGCTTCGGCCTCCGCCTGCGCCAACTTCCTCTCTGCGGACGCGGCAGCCTTGTCCGCTTGCTCCTTGGCAGACGGTCGGCCTCTTCCTCACGCGCCTCCCGCACGTTCCTCTCTGTCGCCTCTCGGAGGTCGGCGGCCGGGTCAATTTGCCAGCTGGTGGAGGAGGTCGCCGCCGACCTGATGACCGAGGCGGCGCTCGACTTCTCGAGGGTCAGCGGGGCCCTGAAATGAGAAGACAAGTCAAAAAAGCTTTTGGGTTGGATTGGCGAGAAGACAGAAAGCATGAAAAGAATACTTACGCCGACACCATGACGGGCACCTTCGGCTGCCTCTGATACTTGGCCACCTTGGCCGCGGCCTCTTTCCGCCTGGTCGCAGCGGCCGGATTCTTGGGCTTCTTCGGGGCGCTGCCAAATAGGGCAGCGCCTTGCCTCCGTTTGCGTTTGCCGCCTCGGGCAGGCGTCCTAGTAGAGGGGCCTGCACCGGTGTTGGCAGTGCTTCGAGCGGGGCGCGGCTCATCTTCATCATCGTCGCCGTCAGGCCAAGTCTCCATGCCGACGCCCTCCTCGGAGCCGCCTACTCCGCCGCCGCCGCCGCCGCCTGTTGCGTTGTCCGCCAGGGCGGCCGCCCCCAAGTCGGGGTCGTCCAAGTCGCTCACCGCCCTGTCCGGCAGGTAGTCACCACCCGGCCCCACGATGACGACCGTCACCTCAGACATATAAATCTACACTCCAGTAGGGAGTCGCATCACAACAAGAACAAGACTGAAAAAACAGATTAGAAGGAAGAGATGAAGAAACTTACGGCAGGCGGCGGATCGTCGCGCGAGTACGGCTGCTTCCCGTACCGCCACTCTGCCTCCGACACCTTGAGGTCGGAGATCTCATTCACCATCCGCGCGACCTCAGCAGTCGGCATCTGCTTCGTGCACAGCCGGCTGGGGTCGCGGTGCCCGCTCATCTGGAAGATTGGATGAGGGCGGCTGTGGAGCGGGAGAACCCGGCGCTCGACGAAGGCGATCAGGAGGTCGGAGGCCATGAGGCCCTCTGACTCCTGGAGCACCCATAGTCGGCCGATGGCGGCCGCTGCGTCGGGCGACACCGGCTTTGGCTTGTAGCTCCAGTTAGGCCGGAGCCCGATGGGAGGGCCGGCCTCGTAGGCCGACAGATTGAGGAAGTCGGCAGCTGGATCCACGTTCTCGATGTAGAAGTAGGACTGCTGCCACATCTTCACGGACTGCGCCAGCTTGATGATGGGGAAGGTGTTCCGCTTCGCCGGCCGGCGCACGGTGACGAACCTGCCACACTCGGCCGCCGTATCCTTGGTCGAGGTGCCGAGCTTCCCATAGAAGAACGCTCCCCACAGCTTGAGTGTGGGGAGGACGCCGATATAGCCCTCGCACGCCGTGATGAAGGCGGAGAGTAGGGTCACGGCGTTGGGCATGAGATGATGAGGTTGGAGGTTGTTGAAGTCGAGGAAGGAGCAGAGGAAGCCGCTAACCGGAAGGCCGAAGCCGCGGGGGAAGTGCGAGCGGAACATGACCCGCTCGTTCCCCCTCGGCGCCGGCGAGATCTCCTCCTCCGGTGGCACCCGCGCCTTGACGAATGCCGTGTTGGGCATCTGGCGCGTGTCACGGAGAAAGGAAATGTGATCCTCGATCATAGTCGACCCCTCCCAATCGTCGCCCTTCTCGCGCGCCATGGGTTCGGGCGGGCCGCGTGAGGAGGAGGGGTGCATCGGCGACGAACGACGGTGGCAGCTCCACGGCAGCACTAAGCAGCAGCATTGGCTATGGAGGAGGGAGTAGAGGAAGAAGAGAGAGTGGGAGGGGGCCCGCAAGCTTTTCCGCACCCCTCCCTTCCCCCTACTTATAGCCCTCGGGCTACGAAGCCGAGGGGGCGGGGCGTCGGTTGTGGGATTAACTGCTCCCACGACCCAACGACCCCCCATTTACCGCGCGCATTCACCACGCCTCGAGCGGTCGTGGGAATTGCAACCGTCCCCCTCGGCATAGCAGATCCGCCCAAGTGCCGAGGTGCGGTAGTGGCGGGCCCGACCAATCGTCACGTCCCGTCAGGGGCATGGGATGGCAGGCTGGCCGGGCTGGCGTGCGCCGCGTGGCATGTCTGCAGCGGGCGACGGCCCGGGAAGCTTAGCAGACATGCCACCTGTTTTCCCGCCTTGGAGTTCAAAATCAACCAACAGCCCCGCCTAGACAAAGCGGGCTTCGGCAGCCGGCCAACCGAAAGACGGATCAACGCTCTCCTGGAGCTCGGTGAGGGGGGAAGCCACTGAGACTTTGCGGCCCCTCGACCACAATGCCTCACCAGCTTCGGGGACTACTGTCGGAGTAATGGGCCATGGGTAGCCTCACCCGAGTCCCTGGATTTGTCAAGACTTTGGGCCAGCTTCGCTTGCTGCGCCCCAAGCTGAAGCTCCGCCCTCTGGGGGCCGGCTAGCTCGACGGCCGGCTACCAGAGGGTGGCCAACCATCAGCAGATGGCATCGCAAGCGTCCGGCTCCAGCCAGCCGGCCTCCAGGGAGGACGGCGTCGAGCAGGCGGCCACCACGCGCCCTCAGAGTTTGTGCCCCCATCAAGAGGACGAGACGGGGGGTGGCTACAGTAAAGCCCTCACCCCCGAATCTTGGGATTAGCGTGGCCACAGTGTCCCGTACGGGAGGAGATCTCCGCACGGCATGGCACTGTTGCCACTCTCCCTTGACGTCATTCTGGGCAGGCGGGGCCCTTCTCCCCATGACGGCCTGTCGGTACGGCCCGCAGGCTGCGGGCCCTACCGGGCATTGACATCATAGAAGACGGAGCCCGCCAAACCAGACGGACCAAGAGAGGGCCAGCCTCCAGCAGGCGGCCATCCCCTCCCTCGAGGCCCGTGCACCATTAACCTGATGAGACCAGGTGTGGCTACAGTGATCTCCTACCAGGCGGCGGGACTGTAGCCGCACTGAGATGACCAAGCCAGCGTCATTAGCAGCACGGCTATAGTGAGCAGCCACCAACCAGACCCGCCAGCGGCGGGAGCGGCTTGTCAGCTCTGTACCAGACCGGTCGGCGGGGCCCACCAGGCGGTGGGCCCCAGTAGTCGGCGGAGAAGCCGGAGGCCAGAGACGCTGACAGCTGGGCCTAGTAGCCGGCCAGATTACCATTGTACCCTTGGGGGGAGGCCTATATAAACCCCCCAAGGCACCCATGCAAAGGGTTCCCACCCCATTTGACCTAACCACATTCCTAGGGCAGGAGAGAGCTAGCCTTGCCTTCTCCTTCCTCTAGCATACAGCTCAAGGAGCAACTTTGTATCACTTGTGCCTTTAGTGATCATACGGAGACCCCGCAGAGCAAGACTAGGGGTGTTATCTCCAAGGAGAGCCCCAAACCTGGGTAAAGTACGCCGGCGTTCGTGTCTACGCCTCATCCCGCTTTCGGGCACCGGGGACGTTCTACTCTCTCCCACCATGATAAGCCATCCTTTGGCATATGTCACACCCAACCCCCGATAATTGCGTTTGCACTCTCCAAACCCATCCCTTTACATTCTTGCAAGTTGCATGCTTTACTTTCCGCTGCTCATATACTCTTTGTATGCTTGCTTGAATTGTGTTAAGATTGCTTGACATGTTCTAAATTGTTAAAATCTGCCAAGAACTAAAATTGGGAAAATGTTAAGTTTTTATTTGGTCAAGTAGTCTAATCACCCCCCCCCCTCTAGACATACTTTTGATCGTACAATCTCCAAGAAGATCGAGGAGAACTTTGTATGGAGATCCAAAGAGAGAGAAGAAGCCATCTAGCTAATAACTATGGACCCGAAGGTCTGAGGTAAACTACTCACACTTCATCGGAGAGGCTATGGTGTTCATGTAGAAGCCCTTCGTGATCGATTCCCCCTCCGGCGGAGCGCCGGAAAAGGCCCCAAGATGGGATCTCACGGGTATAGAAGGTTGCGGTGGTGGAAATAGTGTTTCGTCGTGCTCCTTGATGTTTTCCGGGTATATGAGTATATATAGGCGAAATAAGTCGGTCAAGGGAGCCATGAGGGGCCCACGAGGGTGGGGGCACTCCTCCCTACCTCATGGCCGCCTCGTTGCTTCCTTGACGTCCACTCCAAGTCTAGTGGATTGCGTTTGTTCCAAAAACAACTCTCCCAAAGGTTTCATTCCGTTTGGACTCCGTTTGATATTCCTTTTCTGCAAAACACTAAAACAGGCAAAAAAACAACAATTTGCACTGGGCCTCCGGTTAATAGGTTAGTCCCAAAAATAATATAAAAGTGTATAATAAATCCCATTAAACATCCAAAACAGATAATATAATAGCATGGAACAATAAAAAATTATTGATACGTTGGAGACGTATCAAACATCCCCAAGCTTAATTCCTGCTCATCCTCGAGTAGGTAAATGATAAAAATAGAATTTTCGATGTGGAAATCTACCTAACATAATTTTATGTAATTCTCTTTATTGTAGCATGAATGTTCAGATCCAAAAGATTCAAGATAAAAGTTTAATATTGACATAAAAATAGTAATACTTCAAGCATGCTAACCAAGCAGTTTATGTCTTATCAAAATAACATAGCCAAAGAAAGCTTATCCCTACAAAATCATATAGTTTGGCCATGCTTCATTTTCGTCACACAAAATGCTCCCATCATGCACAACCCCGGTTTTAGCCAAGCAATTGGTTCATACTTTCTAACGCGCTTCAGCCTTTTCAGCCCTCACGCAATACATGAGCGTAAGCCATGGACATAGCACTATGGGTGGAGTAGAGTATGATGATAGGGATTATTGAGAAAACAAAAAAGGAGAAAGTCTCACATTGACGCGGCTAATCAATGGGCTATGGAGATGCCCATCAATTGATGTCAATATGGGAGTAGGGATTGCCATGCAACGGATGCACTAGAGCTATAAATGTATGAAGGCTCATCAAAAAGAAACTAAGTGGGTGTGCATCCAACTTGCCTGCTCACGAAGACCTAGGGCATTTTGAGGAAGCCCATCATTGGAATATACAAGCCAAGTTATATAATGAAAAATTCCCACTAGTTTATGAAAGTGACAAAATAAGAAACTCTCTATCATGAATATCATGGTGCTATTTTGAAGCACAAGTGTGGAAAAAGGATAGTAACATTGTCCCTTCTCTCTTTTTCTCTCATTTTTTGGTGGGCTTATTTGGCCTCTTTTTTTTATTTGGGCTTCTTTGGCCTCTTTTATTTTTCATAAAGTCCGGAGACTCATCCCAACTTGGGAGGGAATCATAGTCTCCATCATCCTTTCCTCACATGGGACAATGCTCTAATAATGGAAATCATCACACTTCTATTTATTTACAAGTCAAGAATTACAACTCAATACTTAGGACAAAATATGACTCTATGTGAATGCCTCTTGCGGTGTACTGGGATATGCAATGAATCAAGAGCAACATGTATGAAAGAATTATAAAGGTGGCTTTGCCACAAATACGATGTCAACTACATGATCATGCAAAGCAATATGACAATGATGGAGCGTGTCATAATAAACGGAACGGTGGAAAGTTGCATGGCAATATATCTCGGAATGACTATGGAAATGCCATAATAGGGAGGTATGGTGGCTGTTTTGAGGAAGATATAAGGAGGTTTATAAGTGATAGAGCGTATCGTATCATGGGGTTTGGATGCACCGGCGAAGTTTGCACCAACTCTCAAGGTGAGAAAGGGCAATGCACAGTACTGTAGAGGCTAGCAAATTGTGGAAGGGTAAGAGTGCGTATAATCCATGGACTCACATTGGTCATAAAGAACTCACATACTTATTGCAAAAGTTTATTAGCCCTGGAAGCAAAGTACTACTACGCATGCTCCTAGGGGAAGGGTTGGTAGGAGTTAACCATCGCGCGATCCCGACCTCCACTCATAAGGAAGGCAATCAAAGAACACCCCATGCTTCAAATTTGTCACACAACGTTTTCCATATGTGCATGCTACAGGATTTGCCAACTTTAACACAAGTATTTCTCAATTTCATAATTACCCAACTAGCATGACTCTAACATTACCACCTTTATATCTCAAAACAATTATCAAGTATCAAATTTATCATAGTGTTTAAGCACTCCATATGAAAGTTTTTATTTTACCCAACTTGGATGCCCATCATATTAGGACTAATTTTATAACAAAAGCAAATTACCATGCTGTTCTAAAAGACTCTCAAAATAATATAAGTGAAGCATGAGATATCAATAATTTCTACAAAATAAAACCACCACCGTGCTCTAAAAAGGTATAAGTGAAGCACTAGAGCAAAATTGTCTAGCTCAAAAGATATAAGTGAAGCACATAGAGTATTCTAATAAATTCCGATTCATGTGTGTCTCTCCAAAAGGTGTGTACAGCAAGGATGATTGTGGTAAACTAAAAATCAAAGACTCAAATCATACAAGACGCTCCAAGTAAAACACATATCATGTGGTGAATAAAAATATAGCATCAAGTAAAGTTACTGATGGACGAAGATGAAAGAGGCGATGCCTTCCGGGGCTTCCCCAAGCTTAGGCTTTTGGTTGTCCTTGAATTTTACCTTGGGGTGCCTTTTGCATCCCCAATATTAGGCTCTTGCCACTCCTTATTCCATAATCCATCAAATCTTTACCCAAAAACTTGAAAACATCACAACACAAAACTCAACAGAAAAGCTCATGAGCTCCGTTAGCGAAATAAAACAAACCACCACTTTAAGGTACTGTAATGAACTCATTCTTTATTTATATTGGTGTTAAACCTACTGTATTCCAACTTCTCTATGGTTCATACCCCCCGATACTAGCCATAGATTCATAAAAATAAGCAAACAACACACGAAAAACAGAATCTGTCAAAAACAGAACAGTCTGTAGCAATCTGTAACTTTCCAATACTTCTGGAACCCCAAAAATTCTACCACAATAGTAAGTCCTAGATAATTTGTTTATTAATCTTCTTCAAAAAGAATCAACTGAAAATAACATTTCTGTGATTTATGAAAATTATTCTCGTGCACGCGAAAGTTTCTGTTTTTCAGCAAGATCAGTTTAACTCTCACCCAAGAAGATCCTATAGGTTTTACTTGGGACAAACACTAACTAAAACATAAAACCACATCTAACCAGATGCTAGATGAATTATTTATTACTAAACAGGAACAAAATCAAAGAACAAAAATAAAATTGGGTTGCCTCCCAACAAGTGCTATCATTTAACGCCCCTAGCTAGGCATTGATAATTTTAATGATGCTCACATGAAAGACAAGAATTCAAGCGCAAAGAGAGCATCATGAAACACGTGACAAACACATATAAGTCTAACATACTTCCTATGCATAGGCATTTTATAAGCAAACAAATTATCAAGGCACACAAAAACTACCATATGCAAGGAAGAAGAGAGAAACAATAGCAATCTCAACATAACGAGAGGTAATTTAGTAACATGAAAATTTCTACAACCATATTTTCCTCTCTCATAATAATTACATGTAGGATCATAAGCAAATTCAACAATATAGCTACGACAAAACATATTCTTAACACGATCCACATGTATGCAAAGTTAACACTCTTCCAAAATAGTGGGATTAACATTAACTAAAGTCATGACCTCTCCAAAACCACTTTTATCAAAAACTTCATAAGATTGAACATTCACCAAATATGTGGGATCTAAAGTTGACACTCTTCCAAACCCACTTTCAATATTATTTCAAACATTATTATCAATCTCATATTCATCATGGGGCTTAAATAAATTTTCAAGATCATAATCATGATCATTGCAACAAGTAGTAGACATAGCAAAGCTAGCATCCCCAAGCTTAGGGTTTTGCATATTATTAGCACAACTGATATCAAGAGAATTTATAATAACATCATTGCAATCATGCTTTTCATCGAAGGAACTATCAAGTATGGGTGCAATGGCAACAATCTCATGTTTAACATAAGGAACTATAGCAAATTCATCTTCATAAATATTGGCATCATGCCACAAGAATAGCAAGCATCATGTCATCAAGGGATATTTCAATCAAATCATCAGAATCATAATTATCTATAGATTCATGCATATCATTATTTTCTTCCAAAGCAACGGTCATTCTCTCAATAAATTCCTTTACATAGGCATTATGAGCATAGTTTTCATAGCAATATTTAAGTATGTCGGAATTTTCAGATTTGTAGAGAGTAATATCATACTTTTCAATCAAAGAAGAAACTTCATGAGCACCCTTAAAAACGTCAAATTCTTCAATTTGTTCGATATCATAGTAACTATAAACACCCTTAACATAAGAAGATAAGATTTCATTGTCATTAAACTCACATAGGTAGGGAAGGTGTTTTTTAGGGTTCTTAGAGCAACAAGTAAAATCATAAATTTCACAAAGATTCCAAGCATAACACAGCAATCTGTTTATTTGATCCCATAAGAGTTTCACTTTTTCAGACAAATGGTGACACACAAAATGAGCATGCTCATCTAAAGATTTCCCATCAACTAGGCTAGTTGGGGTTTTAGCACGAGCGCATATGGATCGAAGATGATCCAAGTAGAACACTTTAAGTGGATCCATATCAATAGTTTTTTAGCAAGCAAAGATGCGAGCAAATAGAAGGCACTGGAAACACAAACAAAAAGACATACGGGAAGATGGCAAAGAAAAGGCAAAGGTGAAGTGCGGGAGAGGAAAACGAGAGGCAAATGGCAAATAATGTAATGAGAGGGATAAGAGTTTGTGATTGGTACTTGGTATGTCTTGACTTGTGCGTAGACTCCCCGACAACGGTGCCATAAATCCTTCTTGCTACCTCTTGAGCATGCGTTGGTTTTCCCTTGAAGAGGAAAGGGTGATGCAGCAAAGTAACGTAAGTATTTCCCTCATTTTTTGAGAACCAAGGTATCAATCCAATAGGAGGCTACACTCAAATCCCTCGTACATGCACAAACAAATAAGAACCTTGCAACCAACGCGATAAAGGGGTTGTCAGTCCCTTCACGGCCACTTGCAAAAGTGAGATCTGATAGAGATAATAAGATAAATAGTTTTGGTATTTTATGATATAGATTGAAAAGTAAAGATTGCAAAATAAAATAGATCGAAATCTTATATGATGTAAAATAGACGCGGGGCCATAGGTTTCACTAGTGGCTTCTCTCAAGATAGCATAAGTATTACGGTGGGTGAACAAATTACTCTCGAGCAATTGATAGAAAAGTGCATAGTTATGAGAATATCTAGGCCTGATCATGTATATAGGCATCACGTCCGCGACAAGTAGATCGAAATGATTCTGCATCTACTACTATTAATCCACACATCGACCGCTATCCAGCATGCATCTAGAGTATAAAGTTCATAAGAATAGAGTAACGCATTAGGCAAGATGACATGATGTAGAGGGATAAACTCAAGCAATATGATATAAACCCCATCTTTTATCCTCGATGACAACAATACAATATGTGCCTTGCTGCCCCTGCTGTCACTGGGAAAGGACACCGCAATATTGAATCCAAAGCTAAGCACTTCTCCCATTGCAAGAAAGATCAATCTAGTAGGCCAAACCAAACTGATAATTCGAAGAGACTTGCAAAGATAACAAATCATACATAAAAGAATTCAGAGGAGATTCAAATATTGTTCATAGATAATCTTAATCATAAACCCACAATTCATCGGATCTGGACAAACACACCGCAAAAAGTCTTACATCGAATAGATATCCAAGAATATCAAGGAGAACTTTGTATTGATATCCAAAGAGAGAAGAAGCCATCTAGCTAATAACTATGGACCCGAAGGTCTGAGGTAAACTACTCACACTTCATCGAAGAGGCTATGGTGTTGATGTAGAAGCCCTCCGTGATCGATTCCCCCTCCGGCGGAGCACCGGAAATGGACCCAAGATGGGATCTCATGGGTACAGAAGGTTGCGGCAGTAGAAGTAGGGTTTCGTCATGCTCCTTGATGTTTTTAGGGTATATGAGTATATATAGGTGAAAGAAGTCGGTCAGGGGAGCCACGAGGGGCCCATGAGGGTGGGGGCGCGCCTCCCTGCCTCGTGGCCGCCATGTTGCTTCCTTGACGTCCACTCCAAGTCTCCTGGATTGTGTTTGTTCCAAAAACGACTCTCCCAAAGGTTTCATTTCGTTTGGACTCCGTTTGATATTCCTTTTCTGCGAAACACTGAAATAGGCAAAAAAACAATTTGCACTGGGCCTCTGGTTAATAGGTTAGTCCCAAAAATAATATAAGTGTATAATAAAGCCCATTAAACATCCAAAACAGATAATATAATAGCATGGAACAATAAAAAATTGCAGATACGTTGGAGATGTATCAGGTTTCATGCTCTGTGCCTGCTGACCTTGGTAAGTGAAGGCATATACGTGTCTTCGCTTTATCACAAAAGAGTGATGGGATGGATGTCTGCTTTTCGAAGACCTTTTTTGTGCTTTTAGTTTGATCCTGGTCTGTATATTTATGCTCTTTTTATCCTATGCATGGACAACCCCCCCGTCTCACATGTAATGACTTCTACTTTTGCGTGTGTGCTATGAAGTGAACTATGTGTTTTCGTTTCACATTTGCTCTCTTTATTTGTATGTTGTCTGGTCTGTGGATGTATTATATGTGATTATTATTGTTCATTATTCATGTTAACTTTTAAATCTGACTGATAATTATAGTTCTCTACTTTTAACTAATAATTATAGCGCTCTACATGAAAGATAGTGTACCTTGTTTTCGAGCTTACCATTTTATCGTATGGTAACTTTCACCATGATAACCTTTGCGAATGTTGTGCTGGTATTTTTTGTTCTAACTAGATACCTACTTGGTTTCATTTTTTGTGCTAACTAGTTACTTAAATGGTAACATTTCTGATCACACCCTGATAACTTCTGCTACCACCATGCTGATAACTTCAACCCTTATTTTCTTTATTGTTGCAGGAAATACACCCCCGCCTCCTTTCCCCGCACAAACACACCATTCTAATACATTCATGCTGCCCCTTTAACTATCCTGACCCCTCATTTTCTTCCCTTTTTCTCTCTACAGTAATTATATCATCATTCTGTACTATCAATCACTTTTTTCTTTAGCTATTTTTCCACATATTTGACATTCCTTTTTTCGGTTCGCAAACTGACCTGATCGCAACTTTTTGAAGAGCGTCGAGTTCGAGTTTATGATGCGGATGCTGAAGACGATGATGTAATTATGTGGGTTGAAGAAGTCTAACATGCCACTGTTAGAGCAAAAGCAAATTGCGCTTCTGTAAAAGGTACTGATAGGAAGATTTTTTGTAACAAACTTTTTCCTACTACCAACCTTGATAACATCATTATGTTCATGTTGATAATTTATTGTTCTAAACTCTGATAAGTTCTTTTCTTTTTGTTTCCCCATAATATTTCTTTTCACCAATCCCAACTCTGATAACTCCCTTCACTTTTCTTCTAGACCACCCCATCAGCCCTGAATTTGTTACACCAGTTATTCAACCTCCCAATGGTAATCATTCAGCCAGTGTGACTCCTAACTCGTACATTCAGAAAGTTAGGGTAAGCCGCCCATCGCAGTTCCTTCTGCCTCCATATTATGGCCACACAACATCTGCACTCGAAGAGGTTATTTACGTAGAAGTTATCAAGCACACCACTGATTCAGTTGACTCCAGGAAAAAACAGTAATGACATTTACTGTTTTCCTTTTCTCTAGTATTTTGACCCCTCATTGACAAAACATTGTCTTATATACTATTTTTTTCTTTGTTTGCTTTCCAATATTAGGGTTATTGACATTGATGGGCGGCGGTCACATTGGAGGAGCTTGCTAATAGTGTAATAGAAGGTGGTCATGTTTCGAATAATATTGCAGAGATCCACATCCGAACTCTTTCTGATTCTGTACCCCCAGGGAAGATCATCTTTCCATGGTTGTTGTTAGTATATCTTCTCATATGTGATTTCACGAGCAAGTTCCTAATCAAACATTTCTGTCGGGATGTAAACTACATACTTAGTCACCAAAATCAGGTACATTTATTGATGTAAACTACATACTTTTCTACTTTTAAATCCTACAAGCTGTTTTTTATTTGGTATAACAGGCAATTTTTTTAGGCTGTTAATTTAGTTTTGTCACACATCGTACCACTAAAGAAGTTTAGCTGGTACCTAGTTCTGTTACTTTTCTGTGGTAACTTTCATATATGCCTGCTGGTAACATATGTTGTCACTGTTTTGATAACTTGCCTTTTTAACTGTAAATGCATTGGTAACTTCTTGTGTTCATGTGTTCACATTTTTTAACAGCTTCTGTTTCCAACACTGCAAAATTTGGGACCTCTACCAAAGGACGGGCATTGGTATGTCTTATGCCTTAATCTCAAGGCAAAACGACTTGAAGTTCTTGATTCTCTTCGTCCACAAGATAGCCCTTCGCTCATCACACATGCGAGGAAGATTATGAATGGTATTAAAAAATCCTGGTTGATTGCGTACAAGGACTCGAGTAAGCAGATCCAAGACTATGATCTTGTGTTCATCGATGTGTTCAAACAGGACAATGGGTTAGTTTTTTTGGCTAGTACTCCATCAATTTTTCCCATCTAAATACCCGGTAACTTAGTAGTGTAGCATTTTAAAAGTTCGTTCACCTTTTTGCATATCTTATTTTGCTTTTAACACATTTTTGTTTTTTTCCTTGCAACACGGATTGCGGTTTCTTCGTGTTCAAGATCGTGGAGTTCTTGGATGGTAAAAATATCCCGACAATAACTCAAGAGTAGATCCCGGCGCTGAGGAAGATATTGACGAGCATGTGGCTAGGCCATCCTCTTAACAAATGCATGCAGTGGCGCTATCACTTGTTCAATAAGGAGTAATTGGGGTGAGAAATTTCCATCAATATAAGTTTGAATTTATGTTTAAGAACGATGATAGTTTTATACATTTTTCTGGGCTGATTACTATCTTTTTTATACATTTTTGGTGATAAGTTGTGTTAGTCAGTGCTGATAACATATTTTATCCGGTGCTGATAACTTTCTATTTCATGGCGTCATAACATTTTGCTCATAAATAAAGAACGATAACTAATCTCATTCTCGGTTCTGAAAATCCCCATTACATTTTGGACGATAACTTGCCTGTTTCGGTGCTGATAACTTTTCATTACATGGCGTCATGACATCGTTTACACAAAAAAGGGTAAAATTGATAAGTAAAATTACATAGCAGAGCGAGAACTTGCACTTCAATGCCTATCTAACTTTTTTGCACTTCAAGTTGGTAAACTTGTCCCCCTTGCGTTCTTTTCATTTGCTGCAAACTTGAAGATAACTTTGTTTAGCATTTAGTTGGTAACGTACGGGACGCTTGACAATCTTATTTTTAGGTCTCACCTGTTTCTCAATGCGGGATGGGTGAGGTACATTTGCGTTTATCATGATTTGTCGACCTAGAGACTCTACTTTTCCTCTCTTTTTTTGGTTTTGCAATGTCAAATAGGTGCTGAAATATTTTCTCTCTTGGACGCCCTTTTGTAGTAGACTTTGGTGGGTCTAGTACCACTCTTGTGTTTGATGATTGGGATCCCTCGGCATGTGAGCATTGGAACTGAAAAATATTGCCAGAAACATGCGTGAGAGGAATGCTTCCTTGATGCGCTACTGAGACACCTTCATTGGCACTAGTCCCTGGTGGTGAAGAAAACATTTATGCTTCTTTCCCCTCATCTTTTTCCTTTCTTGCTTTCTTTCTCTGCCTCTTTTTTAGCGCATCCATGTCATCTCTGAAAGCATTAACGTGTTTCCTTGCCAATGCCATCCCTTCATCAG
Source organism: Triticum timopheevii (assembly GCA_963921465.1). Taxonomy (NCBI): domain Eukaryota; kingdom Viridiplantae; phylum Streptophyta; class Magnoliopsida; order Poales; family Poaceae; genus Triticum; species Triticum timopheevii. The sequence goes on from OY997271.1 coordinate 121,900,819, forward strand.
TAGTGCAAGCGTCTTTTGCTTGTTCCTTGAAATCATTCAGAATAGATGTATATCTCATGATATTTTTTCCTTCCTCTATCATACCCTTCTTAACTATTGGCTGTTGGTAATTAGGCTCAACATGATCCTTCTCTGGATCCCATGTCCACCTATCTAGGATATACCGCCTCGATATCTCGTAGACTCCAATCTGTTCCATTACTCGTAGAATGTGTGCGCACAATAGCCCATCGCAATCAAACTTGCAGCAAGTGCATGAGTATACCCCGTCATCCTTGTTCGCCTGCACATGGTAGTCCCTATCCCCATACTTTGGTAGTATTCCTTTGAGCGACAACATCCTGAAGGTTCCATCTTGCAAAGTGTCGCATCCGTAAACAGTCTTTAGCTTCATCTCTACCTGGAACTTGGAGAACAGATTTTGCATGTATATCCCTCACATCTGCAACTCGATTGGGTTCAATGAATACATGTCTGCCTCTTTGTAAATCGTGTACACTTGCGCTTTTGCCACAGCCACCATTACTTTCTCCTTGATTGCAGTGTATTGAGTTGCGAATTCAATCAATGAGTTGTTGGGGTTCACGTACTTCTTGAGCACAACATCGAATCCCTCGCACTCCTTGCAGTTTTCTGCAAGAATGGAAAGAAATACTTCATGTAGTACACCGGGGCCTGACATTTCCTATTTTCCCACAGCCAGTGAAAATGTTCGTTGTCGATCTGGCCATATTCATCCATCATTGCACACCATTTGTTTTCAAACTCCTCCTCTGTGATACACAAAAGATGAGACAATTACAACATCATACACAATCAACGGTAATTAAAGTACAAGTATGCTGGTAACTTTTCTTAGTTATTAGATGGTAACTTCATGGAACCAGTTTTCAAAATCTTTTTTTGTTATTCTTTATATGTGAAAGTTTGCTTTTCTTTTTTTGTCTTACACCTAGTCTGGTAACTTTTCTAAACCAATAGTTGGTATCAACATATGTAGTTTTTCCGATACAAAATAACCAGACCCGTTTTTTGCTAACATCAAATGTAAATGTTTTTGTTTGTTATTTTTCTTTGTACCCAGATGGTGATTACATGTCCACACATTTTTTCCATTGTAATTTGATGTTGTTCCAATGAAACTGCCCCCTGGTAGTTGAAAATGCAACTATTGCTTGGTGGTTTTGGTAATTACTAACAACATATAGCTCATTGAACTAATGCTATTTCAAGATGATTATTTTAGAAAGTTCAATGATTGGCATGGCATGGATTAGGAATGTGGACCCCTCAAAATGCTAAGGACTCTTATTGGCTCAAGCTCAAGACTACATTTTCATTTTAGTGATCCAAGATCACATTGAGTCCATAAGAAAAGCCAATACTATTAGAAGGGGATGAGGTGTTGCTTCATGGCTTGCTTGCTCAAAATGCTTAGTGATATGCTCCAAAAGCCCTCAACCACTTTCTCATAATCACATATGTCCCAAACCAAAAGTCAAACTCGGCCCTACCGATTTGATCTATCCGGCGCCACCAAGTTTATTTGACATAGCCACTGCCACAAACCCTAGTCACTTCAGTCTCACCGATAGAGGGATCTCGATCTCACCAAGATGGGATTGCAAACTCTCTGTTTCCCTTCGTAACATTTCGGTCCAACCGATATGAGCGATCGGTCCCACCGAGTTCGCAATGCAAACTCTCTGTTTCCTTTTTCTAACGTTTCGGTCTCACCAAAATGAGCAAATCGGTCCCACCGAGTTTGCCTGACCAACTCTCTGTTTGCCTATTACAGAAATCGGTCCTACCGAGTTTATGTGATCGGTCTCACCGAGATTATGTTATGCCCTAACCCTAATGAAATCGGTCCCACCAAGTTGACATGTTTGTCCCACAAAAAATCCTAACGTTCACATTTTGAACTAAATCGGTCTGACCGAGTTTCATGATTCGGTCCCACCAAGTTTGGTAAATTGTGTGTAACGGTTAGATTTTGTGTTGAGGCTATATATACCCCTCCACCCAATCTTCATTCGTGGAGAGAGCCATCAGAACGTTCCTACACTTCTAGCATACATTTTCTGAGAGAGAACCACCCACCTTCTCATGTGTTGAGACCAAGATATTCCATTCCAACCACATGAATCTTGATCTCTAGCCTTCTCCAAGTTGCTTTCCACTCAAATCATTTTTCCACCAAATCCAAATCTGTGTGAGAGAGTTGAGTGTTGGGGAGACTATCATTTGAAGCACAAGAGCAAAGAGTTCATCATCAACACACCATCTATTAACTTTGGGACGATTGCATTTTTACCCCTAGTTGGTTCCTACCCACGGGTTTTGCCCTTACTTTTCGAGCTTTCTCAGTTTTGCCCTTACTTTTTCCATCGAGGTCCCTCGAATGCCCTTTGACCGTTTGACCAAAACCTTGAAAATTCATAACCATTTCATATGAACTCACAAAAATGCAAATAAGATATCAAAATGTTCAGATAAACATTACCTTTATGGGCATATCATTTGCATTCAGGACAAAAGCATCATTTAAACTATGTGAAGTAATTAATGTTATTAACATTATTAAAAATAAATAGGTATAAACAATATTTTTTTCGTGAATAAAAATTATATGCAAATGTAGGTGATGTTTTCTGAACATCCTGATACCTTATTTGCATTTTCCTGAGTTCGTATCAACTTGTTATGAAGTTTCCAAATAATGGTCAAAGTCATTAGAACATTCATAACAAGTTGATACAAACTCAGAAAAATGCAAATAAGTTATCAGGATGTTCAGAAAACATCACCTACATTTGCATGTAATTTTTATTCATGAAAAATATATTTTTATACCTATTTATTTTTAATAATGTTAATAACATTAATTACCTCGGATAGTTTAAACTATGCTTTTGTCCTGAATTCAAATGATATGCCCATAAGGTAATGTTTATCTGAACATTTTGATATCTTATTTGCATTTTTCTGAGTTCGTATGAATTAGTTATGAATTTTCAAAGTTTTGGTCAAACGGTCAAAGGGCATTCGAGGGACCTCTATGGAAAAAGTAAGGGCAAAACTGAGCAAGCTCGAAAAGTAAGGGCAAAACCCTTGGGTAGGAACCAACTAGGGGTAAAAATGCAATTGTCCCATTAACTTTTGGAGAGTGGTGTCTCCTAGACTGGTTAGGTGTCACTTGGGAGCCTCCGTCCAGATTGTGGAGTTGAACCAAGGAGTTTGTACGGGCAAGGAGATCTCCTACTTCATGAAGATCTACCCTAGTGAGGCAAGTCCTTCGTGGGCGATGTCCATGGTGGGATAGACAAGGTTGCTTCTTCATGGACCCTTCGTGGGTGGAGCCCTCCGTGGACTCGCGCAGCCGTTACCCTTCATGGGTTGAAGTCTCCATCAACGTGTGGATGTACGATAGCACCACCTATCGGAACCACGGAAAAAATATCCGTGTCTACATTGTGTTTGCCCTCTCTAAACTCCTCCCTTTACCTTCATATGCAATGTTTTACATTCCACTACTATACTCTTAGACTTGCATGTGTAGGTTGATTGCTTGACTTGTTCTAAGTTGCTAAAATCTGCCAAGACTTAAAATTGGGAAAAGGATAGATTTTTATTTGGTTAAGTAGTCTAATCTCCCCCCTCTAGACATACTTCCAATCCTACAGTAATATAACCAACAAGATCATGGTAACTTGTGTAGACCCACACATGGCAACCTGAACATGGTAACTTGTGCCTCACACAATTTCATATGGCTTCTCAAGTTTTCTGCATGGTAATTAAAATGGGTCAACAGAGTTGGTACGTACCAGTCAAGCTGTTGTTGACGCGGTCTTTGAACGCTTTGTTTAGTGGTTTATCATCATCCATAAGCTTTCCAAGTTTCTCCTATGCCTTCTTCATTATATGCCAGCGGAAATTTCTATGTATTATGTTCAGAAGACCTCATCGATCGCACTCCTCATTGCAAAGTCCTGGTCTGTGATGATGTTTTTTGGGGCAACACCACCCATTGCATGGAGGAATGTGTTAAACAGCCACACAAAGTTCTCCTTTAGTTCGTTTCGAACGAAGCCACACCCAAACTGGATGGATTGACCATGGTTATTAATTCCAATGAATGATGCACACGTCATCTTGTCCATGTTTGTCATGTATGTCGTGTTGAACGACAAATAGTCATTATACTTTGCACATGCCCTGCGTGATGCACCATTAATCCAGAACAAGTTCTCAATCCTGTCCTCATCATCAAGCTTGATTCTCCAGTAGAACTATGAATCTTTGGCCCTCATCTCTTGGAAGTATGCAATTGTGCTCCCAACGTCCGTGTTGAGGTGCTCTAAGCAGAACTTAGCTCGTTGATTAGCAATGTCTTGTGTCATGTAGGGTACGTCTTGAGCGCTTCCGTAGAACCATGACATCAACTGCATCTGCCTCGCAGTCTCAACGTTGCATCCGTGCAGAACCCTCAAGAAGTCTTGCTCCTCCTTTGGAATGTACCGATGTGATGATAAGAATTTTGTTAGGGATGGCTTTTTGATCAGGGGGTGATTGTGGTTGTCCTCGAAACGGCCAACAGTCCACCATGCATCATCGTCGGATAGGTACATGTGCGCTTCACATTTAGTCCTAACAACTTTCTTTTTTCCTCTTCTTGACAATGTTGGTTGGGTTTTCCACATCTTGCAACTCACCCCTGTCCCTGCGTCGTTTGCCATATTTTGTATAAACTAGGAGCACCCTGCTTATAGTTCCATCAACTCTCTCTTTCTTGAATTGTTGCCTAATTGCAAAGCCAGTCCTGCGCGCGTAGATGTTATAGTGGTCATGTGCGCTCTCCAGAGTGTCAAATTTTGTCCCTTGTAAAGGTGGATTAGGTGTGGAATATGCCTCCATGTTGCTGCTTTCCATATCAGCATCGATCCCAGCAGATTCTGGAGTTGCGGGTTCGCTTATTGTCTTCTCTCCAAGGCTCCCAGCTCCTGTGCTTGCATTTGTTCCAGCACTAGGTGCATTTGTTCCACCACTGGGCAAGCTGTTGTTTGCCCTGATTGCCCGAGCACCTTGTCACATCCCTAGTTCTGGTATGCTCAAGACTAGCTAGTCATTTGTGCATCATGTTTAAATTCCATTTAAATTTGAAATGGGGATTTCTGAAACCCTCAGAATCATTTCTAGAAATGACCCAGATAAAAATTGCTCCAAAAAGGTCCAAGAAAATGTTCATGTTGCTCTCTGAAAATGTTGGGCAGAGATAAAAATCAAACCAATATTTTTAGGAGCTCATAAGTATTTATTTTGGGCATTTGGAATTAATGCATAATTATTTGCATTGGATATATATATATGTCATATATATAATATATGTCCATAAATTGTGCCACTTTTTGGGGAGCTCTGGAATAATACCACTAGTTCCTACAAAAATTGGCATAAGAAAATAAAATGATTTAGTATTTTTATTAAATCAAAACAAATGTCAGAAAATAGAAAAGAGAAACAAAAACAGAAAAAAACTTACCTGGCGCTTACCTACAGCCGCCTGGCGCCTCTGGTCGGCCCGTTCCTGTTTTGGCCCAGCCCACCAGGGGCATAGCCGTCTTCCTCCTCTTGCCAGTAGGTAGAGGGGAAGCGGTGCCCACGCCGTGTGCGCCGGCACGCAGCTGCCTGCCTGGCGTCCTCCTCGTCCCCCTGGAACGCCCAGACGACGCCACCCCCTCCCCCCCGGACACTCTCACTCTCCCCCCAGTCCTCTCCTCTCCTCTCCCTCGCTTTCTCTCTCGCGTCCGAACGCGCCCGCCGCCGCCGACGAGCACCACCGCGGCCACCAGCCACCCCTCGCCCTGCCGCTGCGCCCAGAAGCTCCGCCACATCGCCGGCTACCTCTCTGTCAAGCCACGCGCCTCGGGAGGCCCTGGAGAGTCGCCATCGCCGCCGTCTTCATCTCCGGTCGCCGGAGATCGTCTTCGCCACCCCGCCGTCTTCAGCGCGTCCCCGAGCTCGCCGACAAGCCCGTTGAGTCCGCTGTGAGCCTCTGCTCCGTCTCCCTCTCCCTGTTCCTCCGTTCTCGCACCATAGCCCCCTTTCCCCGCCATGGCCGTAGCTTCCCGCTGCCGTCCATGTCGCCGCCGTCGCCCTGGTCACTGCAGCCCGCAACCGAGCGCGTCACCGTGCTCCTGGTGCCACGAGGGTGCCGCAGAGCCCCTCGGGTGGCCTCCCCGTGCCCCGCAGCCCACTCCCGCTCGAAGCCGTGCTCCGGCCGCCGCCGCGAGCTTCGCTCCGGCGAGGTCCGCCGCCCCCGCAGCCTCCCGTCTACTCCCCTGGATGCGAACGAGCCCGGGCTACGCCCCGGTGCCCTTAGCCGCCGCCCCCGTGGCCTGTAACGCGGACGCCGCCGCGTCCTGAGGTCGCCGCCGACGACCTCGCCGACCTGACATGCGGGCCCTGTCGGCCAGGTGATTAGCTTAGCGCGAATCACCATTTAAGCTAACTCTGACGCTGACAGTGGGCCCCTGCGCCCTAATCTTTTAATTAGATTAGTAAAACCCCCTTGTTTAACACTGTGTCACTGACGTGTGGACCCCACATGTCAGGTTTGACCTGGTCAGCACCGTTGACCTGCTGACGCAGGCATGACATCATGCTGACGCAGTTATCCATTTTCTGGATTTAATTTAAATCAGGAAATTCCAGAAAATGATATAAACTTCAAAATTCGTAGGAATTCAACCGTAGCTCAGATTGAAATAATTTATATATGAAAAATTATCAGAAAAATGCAATCTATCCATTTGTACTAGTTTCATGCATGACAAACCAACTTATACCAACTGTATAAGTGAAACACTAAAATGGCATATATAAGAGCTTAATTTGGAGTTGCATTTGAACCCTTGATTCAAATGGACTTCATTCAATTTGAATACTAGTTGCATTAGCTCAAACAACATCACATCTACATGCCATGTTCATGCATCATATTGTTGCATATGTTTGTGTATTGATTGCCGACACCGTTCCTTCTCAATAGGTCCTGCTCCGGAGACCGTTCCAGAGTACCTGTCTAAGGAGCAGTGCCTTCCTTATTGATCTACCAGGCAAGCAAAGCCCCCTTGTTCATTCCGATACAATCCTACTCTCTTGCTCCTGCTCTCAGTTATTGCATTAGGACAACAACGATTCATCTGCTACTTTGTGTTGCGGTAGTTGAACCCATTCCTCTGCATGACCTGTCATTGCCACAGTAAATAGTTGAAACCCACTAGCATGTGTAGGAGTTGATTGAGCCATGTTGTGTTCCTACCATGCCATGCCTGCTATTGCTTAGAGTGTGTCAGGTCTGATTCATTGGGAATGAATTGGAGTACAATGCTCTATGTGTCTGATGCTGAGAGTGAACGTGTGAACGCGATTTGGTAAAGGTAGCGGTGAGAGGCCATGTAGGAGTACATGGTGGGTTGTCTCACTGGAACCGTCCTTAAGCACTGAGTTCTATGTATGTTGTCCAATGACTCGATACTGCCACACATTGGGTTCCTGTAACTCGGCCCCTCTCGACTTATTAACCAACTTGGTCTCTGTCCCGGAGTCGCAACTAGTTTCTGGTGTTTGTAGGTAGTGTTAGTAGTCTACCAAGTGGCACCCGGCCAGGTGGGCTTGGGACAGACTAGGCACAGTGGCACGGTGTACCAAGTGGCACTCGGATGGTGGGCTTGGGAACCCTGCTCACATCGTTTGGGGCCGTGAGCAACACCCCGGCTGGATCTCCTTGCGGATGGAACCCGAATAGGCGACTAGAGTCTTGTGTGGTTAGTCAGGTCGTGGCCGACACCCTCGCCAGGCTTCCTCTTGAAGGTTGCCGAGTTACATGAGGTGTACATGGCGGTAAGTGGCGAGAGCGTGTGTGAAGAAGTACACCCCTGCAGGGTTAACATGATCTATTCGAATAGCCGGGTCCACGGTTATGGACTTCTTGGATGCTTACATGGTACATAGACAACCTGAAATGGATACTCTAAAATGCTCAGGACAAGTGTGAGTGCTATGGATGGCCTTCTCGTAGGGAGACGGGGATGAATCCATAGTAGTGTATTGTGTGGTGGTTAGTGGACTCGTGTGCGCTATATCACCTCAAAGAAGTTCTGGTAGTCGTAGAACAGGATAGCCACAGAGTCAAAGCTGGCTTGCTGCAACTAAACCCCACATTACCCTCTTGATACAAATGCATGTATGATAGGATCTGATGTAAGTCTTGCTGAGTACCTTTGTACTCATGTTGCTTTATTTATGTTTTTGCAGCGGAGACTTCGGTCTTACTAGTGTTCTCGTGGACTTCGACAAGTAGCTTGTACCTCAGCTACGATCTTGATCGGATATTGTAGTTAGTCAGGCTTTTCAGCCTTTTTCATTTGTAGATGTCTGTACCCAGACATGTAATGCTTCCGCTTGTTGCTTGTATGCTCTGTATGATGGGTCATGTGACCCCTGTTTGCAATAAATGCTATAATGGCTCTTCTGAGCCTTTATCTATATGAGTTGTTGAGTTATGCTGTGATGCCATGTTGTACAGCACATACTTGCATGTTATGCATACGTGTAATGTGTATTGCTATGTGTGGGATCTGACTATCTAGTTGTTTATCCTTAGTAGCCTCTCTTACCGAGAAATGTCTCCTAGTGCTTCCACTGAGCCCTGGTAGCTTGCTACTGCTCTGGAACACTTAGGTTGGCCGGCATGTGTCCTTCTTCGTTCCTGTGTCTGTCCCTTCAGGGAAATGTCACGCGGTGTCTACCGAAGTCCTGTTAGCCTGCTATAGCCCGGTTTACCGGAGTCCTGCTAGCCTAGTTGCTACAGCCCAGATTCACTCACTGATGACCGACAGTTCGTTGCTGGGTCATGTATGCATGTCCTTGTAAGTTAGTGCCACTTTGGGTTCACGACTAGCCATGTCAGCCCGGGTTCTTTGTCATATGGATGCTAGCGACACTATCATATACGTGTGCCAAAAGGAGCAAATGGTGTCGGGCATGGTAAGGCGACACCCGTGGGAATACTGTGCGTGAGGCCGCAAAGTGATATGAGGTGTTACATGCTAGATCGGTGTGGCATAGAATCGGGGTCCTGACACACCTACAATTTGGACTGGTAGATTAGTGGAATATAGCATGATAAATGACAGATTTCCATCATGGTAGTTTTCTGAAGATTCAGTGAATGTATTTTTTCTTTCTAACTAAATAACCCTGGTAATTTGCCTATTTTGAGCTTGGTAATATATGTGCACCAATGTTGGTAATTTTCAAACCCACTTCAATAGTACAGTGTTCTTTCTACCTAAACAACCCTGGTAATTTGCCTACTTTGAGCTTGGTAATATATGTGCACCAATGTTGGTAATTTTCAAACCCACTTCAATAGTACAGTATTCTTTCTACCTAAACAACCCTGGTAATTTGCCGATTTTGAGCTTGGTAATATATGTGCACCAATGTTGATAATTTTCAAACCCACTTCAATAGTAAAGTATAAAACTGGGTTTTTTACTCCATGATGATATGTAAACACTAATGCTAGTAATTTTACCTGTTTCCATGATGTTTAGGTATGCAGAATTGTTACTTGGTGTGGGCGCTGCATCGTCCTCTTCATGCATTCTCCCTCCTCCTCCATCTTCTGCATTATCTCCTCTGCTAGCATCCATTATCTCCTCCTACTTCATTGTTTTTACGTTTGCACGTTAGTATACATTTACACGTGTCACTCTTATTTTGAAACTCATTGTTTTGTTTACTCTTTACACAGTTGTTTGAAGGCAAGAATCGCAGGTGTGACTGGCAAGAACATTAAACAGGACAATTACAATACAACACGAGCATCTCCATTAAAAGGCACCACTTCTGTTTATCCAATGGTAGTACTCAACTAAAGTGGATGATAACTTTTACTATGTACAGATTGATAACTTGTTTACTTCATGCAGTATAGCATTTTGTACACTAAAAAATGAATCATTTTTGCAATGCATTTTCCATTTGTATGAGAGTATGATTTTTGTGACCAATAAAGCTTCCTCATTCCTTATCTGTGTTTATTTTTCCATGATAGACACAAAATCTATGTTTTTTGTAGCAAGGGAGTGGGGTATATTTTGGGTAGTCTGTTATGTTGCATAAAGTTGGTAACAAAAAGTACGAGGGGTTGGTAATTTTGCATTGGTAAGTCACTGCAATAGGCAGAATTATCAGAGAATTTTGCTTTATTTTGTTTCCATGAGGTGGAAGGATGGTAATTTTTCACAGATTTGGAGGGGGTGGGGTAAGTCTTTGTATTAAGCAGAATTTTTTGGAGATGTTGGATGAGTCTTGATTCTTACCAGGGTGGGGTGATATTGCCTGGTGATTTGTTCATCGTATCCCTGGTAATTTCCACCGTTTCACTGATGATTTGCTCTGGTTTGATCCAGATCTGGAGGAGGGGTAGGTTTTTAGTGTTGATTTGAGCAACTGTGTAGGGGGGAGGGGCGGGCGGGTGGTGGGGAGGGTGACAGAGGGTATACTTGCGTGGGAGGTAATGGGGGTGTGGGGAAAGTTGGGATGTGGAAAGTGTGTCGTGGGGGGATGGCTTCTTTCTGTTGGGCCTTGTATGGTGATTGTCCTGGTAAGTGCGTGGGCGATCGGCCTGATAAGTGGGAAGGTGATCATCCTGATAAGTGGGAGGGTGATTGACAGGATCGTATGCCAGATTTCCTATCGGGCACATTGTTGCCAAATATCACTATCCTTCAGAGTTTTAGAACTTTGTATATTTTGTATGTTGGATAACAGAGTTAAATTTGCTGGAGCATGCTCTCACAGATTTAAATTATGGATGGGACATTCTACACTGGCATGCTTATGATTATACATATTTTTTATTGAGACATATCACATGATTTTTTTCCTGTTATAACACATGGCATCCAATCTTCCATGACCATTTTGTACGTTTCGGTGTCTAGACTGTAAATAAGTCCCTTCTGAGTATCAAGCTATTTACTACATGTACTGGAACAGTTTTTGTCATTTTGAGTTTAAATGCTTGACTTTCATTGTATAGTGAGTTTTCTAGATCTTGATCCTTGTCTTGTTTTGCTTGGAACAGTGAGATCACATCAAGATGAGGAAGGTCTACGGTGGTGCTTTCCTCTGTGCGGTGAAGGTGCAGCTAAGCAGCTGTTGTTAGTTATGTGGTATTGAGGACCGCCTCAGACAAGTGTTGTACTTGCTTCAGCGAAAGCAAGCCCAAAGTTACTTCAGGGTTGAGTTAGCAACTTTAAAGCTCTAGCAAATAAATGGGTTGTCACTTAGAGAACACAACTGAATTTTCTGCTTTCACTACTTTTTCTTATGGTTAGCAAATGTATTTTCTAGATTGCAAACGAACAGGAGGTTCTGATCCCAGAACGAACTCTATTACCTGTTCGTGTGATTATGTCTAGATGTAGCAATGTACTCCCTCCGTCCGAAAATACTTGTCATCAAAATGGATGAAAATGGATGTATCTACAACTAAAATACATCTAGATACATCCATTTCAATGACAAGTATTTCCGGATGGAGAACAATACACTAGAAACGCTCCACGGTCGCTCCCGCGAGCGACCAGGAGCGAAACCTAGCCGCCGCCGCCAGCGCCACAACCCGCCGGCCACTCTCCCCTCGCCGCCGCCCGCTGAAGTCGCCGGGCAAAGCCCGTGCGGCTCGGCGGCGGCGAGGCCCTCTCCTCGTCCTATTCGGAGTGGCACGGCGCGGGTCGGTTGCTTCGAAGGAGCTCACCTGGGCGTCTGGGGCGGTGCAGCGAGGTGGCGCTGGTGGCAGGGGCGCGTGGTGAGGCAACATAGGTGGCTGGGTGGCACATCGAGGTGCCGGGGTGCCTGGTGCGGGGGGTTGCTCTGCGCGCATTCTGTGGGCCGCTAAGGCACGTATCTGGCGTGAGGGGGCTCGCACGGTGGCGTCCGTGGGGCAAGGCTGTGTGGACAGTGGGTCTCGGTGGCTGCAGGGGCGGCGAGGCGCGGGCATGCGCAAGCTTGGCGTGGGCTGCGGATTGGCCATGAGGGGCGCGGCGGCTGCGTGAGCCGTGCTACAGGCGGATCTGGTGTGGTGCTCGTCGCAGGCGCGTGGAGGCCCTGGGCGGCTCAGAGGACCGTGGCAGTGAGGAGGGGTTGCGTCAAGGCACAGGTGTGGCAGATCTGCTCTCCGATGGCCGTGGCAGCGCGCGTGGTGTGCATGACGCGACTGTTGCTTGGCTACGGCCGGCGGCCATGGTGGTCGGCGGGGCGCGGCGTGGGCAGGCGGGATCTGGCCTACAGTGTACCGGATTTGGTCACGTGCGGCGGTAGGATGCAGTGACCCTTCCTCTATGGTGGTGCAGGGAGCAGTGCTTCGCAGTCTACCGGAGGTCCTCGGAGGTGGTCTACTCACTTGGGCGAAAGCCATTGCTCCTGCTGGAGCCGGTGATATGTCTCCAACGCATCTATAATTTTTGGTTGTTCCATGCTATTATATTACCCTTTTTGGATGTTTATGGGCTTTACTTTACACATTTATATCTTTTTTTGGGACTAACCTACTAACCGGAGGCCCAGCCAGTATTGCTGTTTTTTTGCCTATTTTAGTATTTCAAAGAAAAGGAATATCAAACGGAGTCCAAACGGAATGAAACCTTCGGAAGCGTGATTTTTGGAACGAACGTGATCCAGAGGACTTGGAGTGCAAGCCAAGAAGCAGCCGAGGCGGCCACGAGGGTGGAGGGCGCACCCACCCCTACAAGGCGCGCCCCCTATCTCGTGGGCCCCTCGGGCGGCCACCGACCTACTTCTTCCTCCTATATATACCCACGTACCCCGAAAACATCCAGGGAGCCAACGAAAAACAATTTCCACTACCATAACCTTCTGTATTCGTGAGATCCCATCTTGGAGCCTTCGCCGGCGCTCTGCCGGAAGGGGAATCGACCATGGAGGGCTTCTACATCAACACCATAGCCCCTCCGATGAGTTGGGAGTAGTTTACCACAGACCTTCGGGTCCATAGTTATTAGCTAGATGGCTTCTTCTCTCTTTTTGGATCTCAATACCATGTTCTACTCGATCTTCTTGGAGATCTATTCGATGTAACTCTTTTTGCGGTGTGTTTGTCGAGATCCGATGAATTGTGGGTTTATGATCAAGTTTATATATGAGAAATATTTGAATCTCCTCTAAATTCTTTTATGTATGATTGAGTTATCTTTGCAAGTCTCTTCAAATTATCAGTTTGGTTTGGCCTACTAGATTGATCTTTCTTGCAATGGGAGAAGTGCTTAGCTTTGGGTTCAATCTTGCGGTGTCCTTACCTAGTGACAATAGGGGTAGCAAGGCACGTATTGTATTGTTGCCATCGAGGATAAAAAGATGGGGTTTATATCATATTGCATGAGTTTATCCCTCTACATCATGTCATCTTTCTTAATGCATTACTCTGTTCTTATGAACTTAATACTCTAGATGCATGCTGGATAGCGGTCGATGTGTGGAGTAATAGTAGTAGATGCAGGCAGGAGTCGGTCTACTTGTCGCGGACGTGATGCCTATATACATGATCATGCCTAGATAATCTCGTAATTATTCACTTTTCTATCAATTGCTCGACAGTATGTTCACCCACCGTAATACGTATGCTATCTTGAGAGAAGCCACTAGTGAAACCTATGGCCCCCGGGTCTATCTTTTATCATATAAGCTTCCAATCTACTTTTATTTGCATCTTTACTTTTCCAATCTATATTATAAAATACCAAAAATATATTTATCTTATCATACTATCTTATCAAATCTCACTTTCGCAAGTGGCCGTGAAGGGATTGACAACCCCTTTATTGCGTTGGTTGCGAGTTCTTTGTTTGTTTGTGTAGGTGCGTGGGACTTTTGAGGAGCCTCCTACTGGATTGATACCTTGGTTCTCAAAAACTAAGGAAAATACTTACGCTACTATTGCGGCATCACCCTTTCCTCTTCAAGGAAAACCAACGCAAGCTCAAGACGTAGCAGCCGGCGATGGTGACGCCCGCGGGTGCCTCTTACCTCCTTGGAGGCATTGCTGTCATGGTGACTTCCCCTTCGATGCTCCTGGGGAAACCCATGTTCCTGGTCTGTCCAGAACGGCCGATGGCGGCGCTTTTCGTGTCGCATTCCTTCCTGAAGGCCTCAGCTTGGTGGATTGTATGGTGGCTGCTCACTGCGGGTTGGACAGTGGTGGTGGCGCGTGTCATAGCCCTAGAATTTGTTTGTAATTAGTTGCATCAGCACCCATGCATCATGTCTAAAATTTATTTGAAACTTGAAATGGGGATTGATCCAAACCCTAGCACAAATGAATCCAACTAGGTTCAAATAAAAATCATTTTCAATGAACCCAAAATGCCTTTGGAAAAGTTCATCACTTTTGAATTGGTCTAGAACCTCTTGCAAAAATGATGAACATATTTCTAGGTCATTTCGGTATTATTGAATTAATCCCTAAATATTTGCATTTGGACATTAAGATACTATAAATATTTTTACATGTCCAAATAATTCTGAAAGTACTTGAGGGCTGTTGGAAATAATTTAACAAGTGCCCACAATTATTTTCAGCATTTTATCAATGGTTTAGTATTTTTACCAAATCAAAACATACAAAGAAAATAGAAAAACAAAAACAGAAGGGCAGAGAGGAGAGAAACCTCACCTGGCCTCACCTGTCGCAGCCCAGCTGGCTAGCCCACCTGGCCGGCCCAGCCCAGCGCCGCTGCCAGTCATCGCCTACCTCTGCCAGTAGGCAGAGGAGGGACACCGCGATGCCGCCGAGCTCGCCACGCCACCACCCTGCCTGCCTGCCCCTCCCCCTCGATGCCCGGACGCTCTGGACGTTGCCACACACTTCTCCTCGACCCCCTGCACCTCTCCCCTCTCTCCCTGGATCTCTCCCTCGTCCTCCCCCGCTATGGCCGACGCGCTCGTCGCCGCTGTTCGCTGCCACGCGGCCACAGCCACCGCCTTGCCTGACCGAGCTGCTCCCGAGCTCTGCCGCGACGTCATCGTCCTCCCCATCTACTCACGCGACGACGGACGTCCCGACGCATCGTCCCCGACGTCTTCTTCTTCCTCGCGCCACCGAGATCGCCGGCAACCTCCCGTCGTCACCAGCCCCTCCCCGAGCTCGCCGTTCGCTCCCCTGCACTCGCAGTGATCCACTGACCCTTCTCCCCCTCTCCGTTCTAGCTCTCGTGCACCGTACGCACCGCCTCGAGTTCGCCCGCACGCACCGCCGCCTGTGCTCGCCACCGACGAGTCTCCGGCCATCTAATGGTCCAGCCGTCGTGCCCAGCTTCCTCCCCGCGCCGCGTAGAGCACGTACGTGCCCCGCATGAGCCACCTCGACCGCCACAGCAACGACCCTGAGCTCACCCGAGCTCCGGCGACCGCCAAGGTCGACGCCGGCGACGACTCCGGCCACCGCAGGCCCAACCACCTACACCACTCGACGCGGACGAGTGCCTGCGTCACGTAGATGCCCTCCGCCGGCCATTTGGTCGCCGGAGGAGGAAACCCGCGCCCCTCCGCCGTCCCTGGCCTTGCCGGCGATGAGCCGTTGACCAGGTCCGGCGGGTTTGACCCCGCTTGACCGTGGTTTGACTTTCCCCCTAACTAACTGACGTGTGGGCCCCGGGCCACTAACTAAACTAGGTTAGTATTACCTTAACGCTAACTAAACTTAGTTAGTTTAACTAACTGCTGACAAATGGGACCCACTGGTCAGTTTGACCTGGACCGCCCAGTTGACCTAGTGACGTCACGGTGACGCTATGCTAACGCAATAAGTATTTTCTGGATTTAACTTTTTATAGGAAATTCCAGAAATTGTTGCAAACTTCTAAAAATCATAGAAAATCAAGTAGCTCCAAATCAAACAAATTATATATGAAAAATGATCAGAAAAATCCAATCTATCCATCTGTACTGGTTTCATGCATGTTTAAACAATTTAACCTTGCTGTTTAGATGAAACAAGTTAATGCACTAATATAACCTCTTAAAATGGGTTTGCATTTGAATCTTTGATTCAAATGGACTCATCTCAATCTGTTCTAGCTTGCATTAGCCCAAAACACATTCATATTGCCATGTCATAGCATGCATCATATTGTGCATTGCATTGATCGTGTTTCTTCTCTGTTTGCCGGTGTTGTTCCCCCTCGGTAGACGTTGTACCGACGTTGTGATCGTTGACACTGATGAAGACTCAATGCTATCTTCAGAAGTGCCAGGCAAGAAAAACTCCCTTGTTCATTCCGATACAATCCTACTCTCTCGCTCCTGCTCTCTTTTACTGCATTAGGACAACAACGATTCATCTGTTACTTGCTGCGGTAGCTGAACCCCTTTATCCTCTGCATGACCTGTCATTGCCACAGTAAATAGATGAAACCCACTAGCATGAGTAGGAGTTGTTTGAGCCCTGTTGTGCCTACTCATTCATGTTTGTTTGTCATGCCTGCTATTGCTTAGAGTTGAGTCAGGTCTGATTCATCGGGGATGAATCAGAGGTGTGTGAACATGTCCTACTATGTGTGAGCTAAGTGTGTGAACACGCTTTGGTAAAGGTAGCGGTGAGAGGCCATGTAGGAGTACATGGTGGGTTGTCTCATTGAAGCCGTCCTTAGGAACTTAGTTCTGTGTTTGTGATCCATGATTCAGCTACTACCATGCATTGGGCCCTAAAATATGACCCCGCTCGACTTCTTAATCACCCTTGTCCTCTGTCCAGGAGTTGCAAGTAGTTTCTGGTGTTTGTAGTATGCTGGAGGCCGTGCGCAGCGCTGACCGGAGGGGTGGGCCGTGATGCGGTAGGCACGTGGCACGGTGTACCGGGCGCCCATTTGGTGTCTCGGGAACCCTACACACATTGTTCGGGGCCGTATGTGGAAACTTCGGCTGGACTCCCTACGGATGGAACCTAAATAGGCGATAAACCTGGACTAGAGACTTGAGTGTTTAGGTAGGTCGTGGTCTACACCCACGTCGGCTTTCGCTTGAAGTCTACCGAGCACATGTCGTGTGCAAACGCTAAGTGGTCGAAACATGTATGAAGAAGTACACCCCTGTAGGGTTAACATCATCTATTCGAATAGCCATGTCCGCGGTAAAGGACTTCTGGGTTGCCTATAACAGTTCATAGACAAGTGAAAGTGGATACTCTAAAATGCGCAAGATAAGCGTGAGTGCTATGGATGGTGTTCTCGTAGGGAGACGGGAGCGGATCCATAGTGGTGTATTGATATGGTGAATATGTGGACTCGTGTGTGCCACCTCAAAAGAGTTACTTGCAGTCGTAGTTTAGGATAGCCACCGAGTCAAAGCTGGCTTGCTGTAGTTAAACCCCACCATCCCTTTGTTGATAATAATGCATCTGTAGATAGTTCTGATGTAAGTCTTGCTGGGTACATTTGTACTCACGTTTGCCTATTTTATGTTTTGCAGAGAGACTTCAGTCTCACTAGTAGTTCCGCGTGGACTTCGACGTTTATCTTGTTACCTCAGCTACGATCTTGTGCCCTCGGCAAGATCTGGTAGATAGTCAGGCTTCTCAGCCTTTTTCTTTTATAGATGTCTGTACTCAGACATGTTAAGCTTCCGCATGTGCTTTGACTTGTATGCTCTGAATGCTGGGTCGAGAGACCCATGTTTGTAATATCTTGCTCCTCGGAGCCTATTGAATAAAATACTTGAGTTGTAGAGTCATGTTGTGATGCCATGTTGTATTTGCACATATCGAGCATATTGTGTGTATGTTATTGAAATGCTTGGTATGTGTGGGATCTGACTATATAGTTGTTTATCCTTAGTAGCCTCTCTTACCGGGAAATGTCTCCTAGTGCTTCCACTGAGCCATGGTAGCTTGCTACTGCTTGGGCACACTTAGGCTGGCCGGCATGTGTCCTTCTTCGTTCCTGTGCCAGTCCCTTCTGGGAAATGTCACGCGATGAATACCGGAGTCCTGCTAGCCTAGTGCTACAGCCTGGATTCACTCGCTAATGACCGACACGTTCGATGCTGGGTCATGGATGCCTGTCCCTATAAGTTTGTGCCACTTTGGGTTTACGACTAGCCATGTCAGCCCGGGCTCCTTATCATATGGATGCTAGCGACACTATCATATACGTGTGCCAAAAGGCGCAAACGGTCCCGGGCAAAGGTAAGGCGACACCCGTGGGAATACCGTGCGTGAGGCCGCAAAGTGATATGAGGTGTTACATGCTAGATCGGTGTGGCATTGAGTCGGAGTCCTGACAGTTTTGGTATCAGAGCCTGACTGCCTGTAGGATTAGCAAGCCAAACCGGTCGAAGTTGAGTCTATAAATGCTTTAGTTATATGTAGGGGAATTGATTGTGGGATGGGAACGTAAGGCTCTTTTTACTCCTTTACCTTATGCCTTCTGATCTGAGTCATCCTATCTTTCCTACGGGGTTAAGAAACTAGGCTTTCTCTTATTTCTATCAAAATCACGTGTTACTAATCCGTAGACTTATAGGATTGTTGGATTTAAGCCTCAGTTCAGTTCCTACTACTTCCGTATGTTAACTGTTGATCTCGAAACCTTGATATTGTGCTTCTGAGTGGTTATGCCACCATTTTTGTAGCATGTCTAAAATCTTTTTGGGCATTTACAGCCATTATGCTGTCCGTGTCATCCCAGGTTTCTAAATAGTCTGAAGCATTTCCAAAATCCCTTCCTCCCGTTTTGATGTCCCTTTGGGTCATATTAACCACACTAATCGGTGAGTTGAGGTACTTTGTTGCCTCGACATATATGTTGAAGCTATTATTATGACCCTAGGCGTCTTACGAAACCATCTAGTAATCTAGCCATGTTTTGTTTTCCGGTGTGATGATTCTGGTCATTATTCTCAAAAGCATCCTGTGATGCCATTTAGTAGTAGGTATTCTATTCCTGGGTTTTGAACCCAAGACTCACCCTACTTACTTCATGTTGATAGTGTTTGCTCGTTCCTTTAGGTTATTAGTAACCTTTGCATTAGTTCTCGAAGTCCGTGGTATTTCCTTCTTCCAAATACTATGAACCATTCTTGGCAGAAGTTCCTCGCTGAACCGAAAGATCACAACTAGAGTGCTCTTGACGAGTTCTCGATTCCATGCTGTAACTCTACCAATCCTACCTCTCCGCATGGATTATCTGGAAGAAATTTGTTGAACTTAGTTCGACATACTAATCTATGCATCCACAGCTCAGAAAATCATATGTTCCTTTGAGTTGTCCCCCTTTAGTTGTATCCTGACCTTCATCTATCAATTGATAGTCAGGAGTAGTCGTGCATTCGTGTTCATCGATGCCTTTTACTTCTGTGGTCCGTCAAGCCATTCTATCCGGAATGACTTGGAGAAACAAACTCCAGTACCTTGTCCACTTTGAGGATTGGGTCAAAGTAGCTGTATTCCGTGGATCAAAATGCCAATCCAGCTTTTGCTTTGTTCTACCTTGGAGTGTTACCATCTTTATGTCAAGAATGTCATGAGAATTGCACCACCTCTTATGAATTCTTGACGCAGTGATACTTCTCGCTATCATTATTCATTCCTCGGTCCCATGTTGTTGTAACCGGAATGCCGGCAAGTGAACCATGATGTGTGAAATCAATACTCCTAGTAACTCCGTTGCTTGGTAGCTAATGGACAGTATTCTCATTCTTAGCGTGTTGATTATTGAATCATAACCCTAAGGTTGATCGTGCCACCTAGTCCATTTTCCTGGTGCACACTTCGATTGATGAGTTAGGATCTTGTCAAACCCTTGCTCTTTTGATCATATCATCTTGCCCTAAAAAGCAAGATTGTTCTCGAGCTTAGTAACATATCGGTGGTTCGTGATTTTCCGAATATCTTCTCGGAAGTATCATCAGGTTGTTCCCTGACCGTTATGCAGAGCTCGTGATCAAGTTGGTTTTCCTCTAAACCACCCCTTCTCCAAGAATCTGTGTTGGATACCCCTGAGCTAGTGGTCAAGCTAAACAACAACTTGGAGAGTTGGAAGATAAAGCTTGTCTAACTTAGTTCATTTCCAAAGGGATATCCTGTGTTGTGTGTTTGTTGTAGAAAGATGATTTCTTCATCGATTGGTCCTCGTGATCAATTAATGGACCTATCATCTTAACCAAACTTTGATTTGAGTATGGGCTATCATCAAATCAAATCAGAACCAACGATGTTCGTAATGTTGTCTTACTCGTGGTTGATTCCTTGAGCATACACCATTACATATTTTTGGTCTGACCAATGCTATCACCGTGTTCACATGATGGTGGAAGTCCAGTGATATGGAAATTCTGATGAGTTGCTGTTGGGCCCATCAGCAGCATTTTGTCTCCCCCAGGATTCATGTTGAACATCAACCTAGTGTTGAAAACTTTGTAAGCAATGCCTTCATGTTCCGTTCATGAAGCTTATGCTTGGATGGAAGGAGTGACTTCCTCGAATTCATGTGCATTTGATGCAAGTTGCCAGCGTGAGTTCGAGAAAGATTGTTTTTGTTTCCTCTGGTACCATCCCAAGTCAGTTATGCATGTGCGAATGTATTCTATGGTTTGGTAGATTAATTACCTCCACACCATGTGTATTCCCTAGCACACCAAGCCACTGATTGATTTGTTCAAGGAGAAGGAGTTCCTTCATAAGAGCTAATCCGGACTTATGCAAGGGCTTCGATATCCTCGATGATGGTTCCCAACCAGAACTCGGTAGTGTTTTATTGTAAGACTACTGTGTGGTCATGCTTGTCTGGAACAGCGTGTTCACATGTGTGTAGCAGAACCAGCTCATGTTCTGGGGCTTGCTATCATAGTTCATTTCCCGAGAATCTCGCAATGTCATCTTGTCAGTTTGAGTTGCAACCTTTCCTTTTCAGACATGCCATCTGAAATGTCCTGACCCCAACCAGATCTGAATCTTAGGCAGATATGATGGTTGGAACAATTCCCAAGAACTATTATATTGGTCTCTCTGTAACCGGTAATGTGGATGTCATGGCCAACACACCTAGCCGGGAGACCTATAATTGTAGTATCCTGATTGAGGAAGTTGGCCACCTCCCCATTAGAATTTCGTAGGATTTGCTTCCGTAATTGTTCCATTATGGAATCGTGGCATCATCTCCTTGCTACTTTGAAACCATGCACCATTTTACTTAAGCGTGGAATGGTTGCCTACCAATTTGAACCTTCGTCATCCGTTTCTTTTCCATCATTCCTAATGTTTGTTTTGTGTCTCAACTCAAGATATGTTCTTACGTCTCACTCCATGAACTGATCTTGAGTTGCTCGATCTTCAAGAAGATCAAATCCTGTAGGGTTACCCTCTCTTTCTATTGTCGTGTCGAGTGAAGATCTCGAAGGCAAAGATGTCAAGACCAAGATGATGGAATGAATCAACATCTTCGAGAAGAGCAATTGGTTCATGAAGATTGTGCTAGCTTTGTGTCCCCTCTGTCTTCTTACCTCACGTCTTGAATCTCGGGACGAGATTCTTGTTTAGTGGGGGTGAGTTGTCACAGCCCTAGAATTTGTTTGTAATTAGTTGCATCAGCACCCATGCATCATGTCTAAAATTTATTTGAAACTTGAAATGGGGATTGATCCAAACCCTAGCACAAATGAATCCAACTAGGTTCAAATAAAAATCATTTTAAATGAACCCAAAATGCCTTTGGAAAAGTTCATCACTTTTGAATTGGTCTAGAACCTCTCGCAAAAATGATGAACATATTTCTAGGTCATTTCTAGATTATTGAATTAATCCCTAAATATTTGCATTTGGACATTAAGATACTATAAATATTTTTATATGTCCAAATAATTCTGAAAGTACTTGAGGGCTGTTGGAAATAATTTAACAAGTGCCCACAATTATTTTCAGCATTTTATCAATGGTTTAGTATTTTTACCAAATTAAAACATACAAAGAAAATAGAAAAACAAAAACAGAAGGGCAGAGAGGAGAGAAACCTCACCTGGCCTCACCTGTCGCAGCCCAGCTGGCCAGCCCACCTGGCCGGCCCAGCCCAGCGCCGCTGCCAGTCATCGCCTACCTCTGCCAGTAGGCAGAGGAGGGACACCGCGACGCCGCCGAGCTCGCCACGCCACCACCCTGCCTGCCTGCCCCTCCCCCTCGACGCCCGGACGCTCTGGACATCACCACGCACTCCTTCTCGACCCCTTGCACCTCTCCCCTCTCTCCCTGGATCTCTCCCTCGTCCTCCCCCGCTATGGCCAACGCGCTCATCACTGCCGTTCGCTGCCACGCGGCCACAGCCACCGCCTCGCCTGACCGAGCTGCTCCCGAGCTCTGCCGCGACGTCGTCGTCCTCCCCACCTACTCACGCGACACCGGACGTCCCGACGCATCGTCCCGGACGTCTT
The DNA here is from genome assembly GCA_963921465.1 of Triticum timopheevii. NCBI lineage: Eukaryota > Viridiplantae > Streptophyta > Magnoliopsida > Poales > Poaceae > Triticum > Triticum timopheevii. Next base: position 121,923,331 of record OY997271.1, read on the forward strand.
CTTCTTCCTTGCGCCACCGAGATCGCCGGGGACCTCCCTCGTCACCAGCCCCTCCCCGAGCTCGCCGTTCGCTCCCCTGCACTCGTAGTGAGCCACTGACCCTTCTCCCCCTCTCCGTTCTAGCTCTCGTGCACCGTATGCACCACCTCGAGTTCGCTCGCACGCACCGCCGCCTGTGCTCGCCGCCGACGAGTCTCCGGCCATCTAATAGTCCGGCCGTCGTGCCCAGCTTCCTCCCCGCGCCGCGTAGAGCACGTACGTGCCCCGCATGAGCCACCTCGACCACCACAACGACGACCCTGAGCTCACCCGAGCTCCGGCAACCGCTAAGTTCGACGCCGGCGACGACTCTGGCCACCCCAGGCCCAACCACCTACACCACTCGACGCGGACGAGTGCCTGCGTCACGTAGATGCCCTCCGCCGGCCATTTGGTCGCCGGAGGAGGAAACCCGCACCCCTCCGCCGTCCCTGGCCTTGCCGGCGATGAGCCGTTGACCAGGTCCGGCGGGTTTGACCCCGCTTGACCGTGGTTTGATTTTCCCCCTGACTCACTGACGTGTGGGCCCCGGGCCACTAACTAAACTAGGTTAGTATTAGCTTAACGCTAACTAAACTTAGTTAGTTTAACTAACTGCTGACACATGGGACCCACTGGTCAGTTTGCCCTGGACCGCCCAGTTGACCTGGTGACGTCACAGTGACGCTATGCTGACGCAATAAGTATTTTCTGGATTTAACTTTTTATAGGAAATTCCAGAAATTGTTGCAAACTTCTAAAATCATAGAAAATCAACCGTAGCTCCAAATCAAACAAATTATATATGAAAAATGATCAGAAAAATCCAATCTATCCATCTGTACTGGTTTCATGCATGTTTAAACAATTTAACCTTGCTGTTTAGATGAAACAAGTTAATGCACTAATATAACCTCTTAAAATGGGTTTGCATTTGAATCTTTGATTCAAATGGACTCATCTCAATCTGTTCTAGCTTGCATTAGCCCAAAACACATTCATATTGCCATGTCATAGCATGCATCATATTGTGCATTGCATTGATCGTGTTTCTTCTCTGTTTGCCGGTTTTGTTCCCCCTCGGTAGACGTTGTACCGATGTTGTGATCGTTGACACTGATGAAGACTCAATGCTATCTTCAGAAGTGCCAGGCAAGCAAAACCACCTTGTTCATTCCGATACAATCCTACTCTCTCGCTCCTGCTCTCTTTTACTGCATTAGGACAACAACGATTCATCTGTTACTTGCTGTGGTAGCTGAACTCCTTTATCCTCTGCATGACCTTTCATTGCCACAGTAAATAGATGAAACCCACTAGCATGAGTAGGAGTTGTTTGAGCCCTGTTGTGCCTACTCATTCATGTTTGTTTGTCATGCCTACTATTGCTTAGAGTTGAGTCAGGTCTGATTCATCGGGGATGAATCAGAGGTGTGTGAACATGTCCTACTATGTGTGAGCTAAGTGTGTGAACACGATTTGGTAAAGGTAGCGGTGAGAGGCCATGTAGGAGTACATGGTGGGTTGTCTCATTGATGTCGTCCTTAGGAACTGAGTTCTGTGTTTGTGATCCATGATTCAGCTACTACCATGCATTGGGCCCTGAAATATGACCCCGCTCGACTTCTTAATCACCCTTGTCCTCTGTCCAGGAGTTGCAAGTAGTTTCTGGTGTTTGTAGTATGCTGGAGGCCGTGCGCAGTGCTGACCGGAGGGGTGGGCTGTGATGCGATAGGCACGTGGCACGGTGTACCGGGCGCCCGTTTGGTGTCTCGAGAACCCTGCACACATCGTTCGGGGCCGTATGTGGAAACTTCGGCCGGACTCCCTGCGGATGAAACCTGAATAGGCGATAAACCTGGACTAGAGACTTGAGTGTTTAGGTAGGTCGTGGTCTACACCCACGTCGGCTTTTGCTTGAAGTCTGCCGAGCACATGTCGTGTGCAGACGCTAGGTGGTGGAAACATGTATGAAGAAGTACACCCCTGCAGGGTTAACATCATCTATTCGAATAGCCGTGTCCACGGTAAAGGACTTCTAGGTTGCCTATAACAGTTCATAGACAAGTGAAAGTGGATACTCTAAAATGCGCAAGATAAGCGTGAGTGCTATGGATGGTGTTCTCGTAGGGAGACGGGAGCGGATCCATAGTGGTGTATTGATATGGTGAATATGTGTACTCGTGTGCGCCACCTCAAAAGAGTTACTTGCAGTCGTAGTTTAGGATAGCCACCGAGTCAAAGCTGGCTTGCTGCAGTTAAGCCCCACCATCCCTTTGTTGATAATAATGCATCTGTAGATAGTTCTGATGTAAGTCTTGCTTTGCCTATTTTATGTTTTGCAGAGAGACTTCAGTCTCACTAGTAGTTCCGCGTGGACTTCGACGTTTAGCTTGTTACCTCAGCTACGATCTTGTGCCCTCGGCAAGATCTGGTCGATAGTCAGGCTTCTCAGGCTTTTTCTTTTGTAGATGTCTGTACTCATACATGTTAAGCTTCCGCATGTGCTTTGACTTGTATGCTCTGAATGCTGGGTCGAGAGACCCATGTTTGTAATATCTCGCTCCTCGGAGCCTATTGAATAAAATACTTGAGTTGTAGAGTCATGTTGTGATGCCATGTTATATTTGCACATATCGAGCATATTGTGTGTATGTTATTGAAATGCTTGGTATGTGTGGGATCTGACTATCTAGTTGTTTATCCTTAGTAGCCTCTCTTACCGAGAAATGTCTCCTAGTGCTTCCACTGAGCCATGGTAGCTTGCTACTGCTCTGGAACACTTAGGCTGGCCGGCATGTGTCCTTCTTCGTTCCTGTGTCTGTCCCTTCGGGGAAATGTCACGCGATGAATACCGGAGTCCTGCTAGCCGAGTGCTACAGCCTGGATTCACTCGCTAATGACCGACACGTTCGATGCTGGGTCATGGATGCCTGTCCCTGTAAGTTTGTGCCACTTTGGGTTTACGACTAGCCATGTCCGCCCGGGCTCCTTATCATATGGATGCTAGCGACACTATCATATACGTGTGCCAAAAGGCGCAAACGGTCCCGTGCAAAGGTAAGGCGACACCCGTGGGAATACCATGCGTGAGGACGCAAAGTGATATGAGGTGTTACATGCTAGATCAATGTGGCATTGAGTCGGGGTCCTGACAGCGCGGCCAGCTTGCGCTGGTGTGCTCGGAGAAGCGTTCCGGGTGTAGACTCGGCTCCTTGATGCCCTTCGGCTTCGCCGGTGGTGCCGCTGTTGTGATGTCGACTCGGCTGCGTGTGGCTCTTCGTCCGGGTGTGGACTCGGTCGCTCGTTGCCTTTTGGCTGCGCCAATAGCCTTAAGGCATCATGGATGGTCTCGGTTGATTGGAGCTCTTCGTCTACGGTGGTGGTGTTCTCATGCGGCCCAGGTTGGTAATGGTTGCTCAAGACCCTCTCATGGTTACCATTGTGTTGCGGCGAGCTTGGTTCTCTTGGTGTTGTCTCGACTCATTTTTGCTCAAGGATGGCGCAAGATGCCTCTCAAACCGCTATTCTTCCATTTTTCTGTGGCGGAGCCCCGGTCAAGGTTCATGTCTGGGATGACACTCGTTGATTGTGGATGCTCCTGAGTTGTGCCATGGGGCCGGTATGCCTGCCGATGCATTCGGCTGTTTGCAAAGTCCTGGTATTGTGATCTCTCGACGACACCCCACATCTACTTATGTCTCTCATGGTAATGGTCTTATGTCTGCCAGCTTGGCCGTTCCTTGTACGGTTTTCGGCCCGGTTTCCCTTATAAACAGGGTCAATTTGTTAAGGTTTTCGATCCGGTTTTCCTTATAAACTGGATCACCACTCTCGCATTTTGGCCACTTTGAGTAATATATTCAGGTGGGGAAACTCCCCCCGGTGATTCTAAAAAAAAGTATTTCCGGATGGAGGGAGTACAACACTAGTAAATGGTTGAGTTTCCACCATGTTTCCTTCTTATGGTTATCAAATACCGTTTGCTTAATTGTGTCTTGTACTCTTGTGGGACCATATCACCCTTGCATTACTATTACTGCTATCAAGATGATCGGTGGATTCGCTTCAGTTTCCGATGTCTTAATGTTTTTGGCTGTTGCTACTGGAATGTTGAGCTGTTGCTATTGAAATTAATTGTGTACCCAAAAAAGATAGAATGGCAAGGTAGAAGCTTTGCGGAGAAGGATTTTCAAATATGATTGTGCTACGAGGGCCAGAGTGTTAAGTACTGAAGGATAATTGACTTTTTTTAGAAGAAAAGGGCTCCTGCCCCGGTTCCATTACTTAAAATGAAACCACAGAATCCACGCTCATTACAGCCCGCGGGAGGGGTTTTGCTCCCTTCCGGCCTGAAAACCAAATTTTGACTTAAAACCTCTTACAGTTCATCTAAATATGTCTACTGATAGAATATAAAGGCTCAAGCCACATAGCAGGAAGCCTGGTACATGGGATCTATCTTCTTATCCTTCAATGAGCATCCACTCTCAATGCCCAGCCAGCCTTCCGCCTTCTTCTTCATATAATACTGCATCCACAGCTCCTTCTTCCTCACCCTGGCTCTGGCCAAAGCAGCAGAGGTGTCTACCTGGACAGCTCCCACAGAGAAGATATCATCCTCTCCACGCGCTCTTTTGCAGCCTCCTTGCACAGGATCTTCCATTGATTGCAGAAGCCCGCAATTATCCTCAGCATCACCTGCACTCCCATCCATGAGGCATTATTAAAACACATATCATTCCTACTTCTCCAGATAACACAAAGACTAGCTGAGATGAGCATATTTTCAGCTTGTAGTGATTTGTGTTTCTCCCAATTATCCGCCACATTTTCAAAACCAGGCTGGGGCATACGCCCAACAACATTATGTATATTTTTCCACACCTCAACAGCAACAATTCATTCAAAGAAAAGGTGATTACTAGTTTCACCTTCACAACAAAATAAGCAATTAAGATCATCTATGTGTTATCTTTTGCTAAGGTTACTCCTAACTAGCAACTTATCTTGAGCAAGCAGCCAAAGAAAAATATGAATGTTAGGGGGAAATGTAGTTGCCATATTTTTGGTACATGCACAGGTGTAATCCCTTTAAAGTTGACCATGGCATACAGGGATTTAACTGAATATCTCCCATTGTTTTCTAGTTTCCAAATAATAGCATCCTCCTCGTCATTCAGGATAATAGATTGTGCAATGCTCAGCAAATTAAACCAAAGATGTAGTAGTCTAGTGTCTACACATCTTCTAAAAGTAATTTTAAGACTAGTCACATCCCAAACATCAACAATGGTCTTATTATGCTCATTGGCAATACTATATAGTTCCCAAAATTGAGTGGCCAAGCTACAGGACCCAAACCAGTGATCTTCCCAGAATTTAGTTTTTCTCCATTCCCCACTTTCCAATGATATCCCATTTTTGCTGCTTTACCAGCCCAAAGGACTCCTTTCCAAAATGTGGAAGAGGCATTGCTCTCAGGACAAGATAAAATATTAGGATTATTAGTCCTATATTTGGCATCAACAATTTTCTTCCATATCTTTTGGTCTCCTTTCTGATATTTGTCAACCCAAGCAGCAAGTAAGCAAAGGTTCATATCAGCAATATTGGGAGTCCCCATACCGCCATATTGCTTTTTCTGAGTCAATAATCCCCAGCTAGCTAGGTGGTACTTATGGTGACCCTCATAGTTATCCCAAAAACAATGGGCCATCTGAGAGTTGATCAAGTTAATAGCCCACTTAGGAAACTTGATCATACTCATCTTTTATGTAGGAATACTAGCTAAACATGATTGAACTAGAATTAACTTCTTCTCATAGCCTAGTAGTCTCCCTCTCCACCCAGCTGCTTTTTTCAAGACTTTGTCCACCACAGGTTGTAAATCTTCTCTCCTTAGTTTGGAGTGGTGGAGAGGGAACCCTAAGTATTTCAGAGGGAAGGACCCCAGACCACAAGATAAGGCTTGTGCCACACACTGGACCTCCTCCTCATCAACATTAATGGGAACCAGATCACACTTATGGAAGTTAATCATCAAACCAGACATTTGTTCAAAGCAAGCAAGTAACCATTTTAAATTTTTTGAAGACTCTAAATTATTCTCTAGGAACAAGAGAGTATCATCTACATATTGCAAGATGATGATCCCTTGAGGGAAGATGTTACTCATCATCCCTGTCAACATTTTATTCTTGGCAGCTTTATTGAGCATTCTACTGAATACATCTGCCACTAAGTTAAAAAGCATTGGAGATGCAGGATCACCTTGCCTGACTCCTTTAAAAGTTTCAAAGAACACACTATTACAATCATTTATTCTAACCCCCACTGAACTTTTATAAAGCAAGGATTCAACTTTCCTCATCCACTTGGGGCTGAATCCTCTTTGATACGTAACCTTCAAGAGGAATTCTTTGCTGACTCTATCATAAGCTTTTTCATAATCTAGCTTAAAGACAAAAGCCTCCTTATTGTTGGTCACATCATCATGAATTATCTCATGAGCTGTTACCACACTTTCTACTATATACCTACCCTTAATAAAAGTTGTTTGATTTTGGGAAATAATATCATCCCCAATATCTCCTAGCTGGTTAGCTAGGCATTTAGCAAAAATCTTAAAGCTATAGTTAGTCAGTGCAAGGCCTAAATTTCTAAATAGTATCAGCATCAGGCTCTTTAGGAATCAAGGTTAACAAGGAAAATTTTAATCTATATAAATCTAAGGAATCATTGTTCCAAGCATCCACCATCAGAATTAGGTCACTTTTAATAGTATCCCAAAAATGCTGATAGAAAAGGAAAGGGAAGCCATCAGGGCCACGGGCTCCTTCTGCATAAGACCCAAATACAGCTTCCCTGACATCTTCCTCGGTAATATTTGCTTCTAGTTTCCTATTGTAATCATTTGAAACCTTTTCAGAAGGTTCCCAGAAATTATCATCTAAAGCAATATCCACGGTGTCCTCCCTGCCAAACAGTTGCTTGTAGTACTCTACATCAATGTTGATAATCCCCTAAGTATCCTCTATAGGGCCATCTGGGCCTTTTAACACATTGATCTGCTTCTTCCTCCTTCTTTGATTAGCCAAAGCATGGAAGTAAGCAGTATTCCTTCTTCCCTCCAATATATTTCTCTCTCTAGATCTTTACCTAGATTTAATTTCTTCTAACTTCCATATATTTTGGAGATCTAGGGCAATCTTATCCATCCTAGACTTAGAAGGTGGGGAGAGCACCTTTGTTTCTGACTGAATGTCCAACAGGTTATATTCAGCAACTAGTTGTTGCTTATTCCTATTTTTTGAAGCCTCATAGTTGGCATTCCAACCTTTACACACTCTTCTAAGCAATCTAATCTTGAATTTCCATCTGTCCATAGGGTCCACAATAGAACAAGGTTTGTTCCAAGTGTTTTTAACCATTTCTACAAAACCCTCCACCTGGAGCCACCACTTCTCAAACCTATACTGTTTATCTTTTGGTGGTTTGATGGCTCCAGTGTCAAAAACTAGGGGGGTGTGATCACTACCCACCCTAGGAAGGGCTTTGAGCTGAACAGTTGGGAATAAACTTTCCCAACAGGTAGATATAAACACCTTATCAATGTTAGCCATCACCAGATTATCCTGGTTATTGGCCCAAGTGAACTTCCTAGTATAATTTTTTAATTCAATCATTGGGCATACTTATTGATCCAATCATTGAATAAAGTTACCCAATGTAAATTCATAGCTCTAGTGCTTTTTTCATCACTATTTCTCACCAAGTTGAATTCACCACCAATAATAGTAGGACCCAACCAGGCCTCCATAGTATTATGGAGTTCATTTATAAAATCCAGCTTAAGAGTATCATAAGCAGCCCCATATACTGTAATAAATCTCCATATACTGTCATCCCTCTTATTTTTAATCAAGCAGACAACAGAGAACTGAAGAGTATCTACAGAAAGAATCTCAAAATCATCATGTTTGATACCTACCAAAATACCACCTGCTATACCAATAGTTGGCATCCAGTTCCAGGTCTACTCCTCCCTTGGATCTAAAGACTTAAGTTGATGGCTTGTAAAAGACACTTTTTTAGATTCAGAATAACCTACCAAGCCAGCATGGGTGTCTCTAATGAGTTTCCCCACTGCATTTAGTTTATCAGGCTTGTTAAGCCTCCTAACATTCCATATCAGTCCTACTACCATAATTAAATTTCAATTTTCTACAACTACTCATCTTACCTGACACAACCTCGGCCCATGTAGGGATATCACCTGGTGTACCACTAATGTGAGCACAATTAGGTCCTAAAGTTGGTGAGGTTTCTTTGTTATCTCCCTCAAAACTAAGATCTAAGTTAACAGGGAGAAAACATTCAGGGTGTGATTCTTTAAAACTAGAAATTCTATCATTCTCAATCAGCCTAATGGCCTGAATATTGTGGGTAATAGTTTCTACATCATCACCTAAATTTAGCCCAGCTTTCCTGGCTTTTGATAATAACACCTTATCATTAAATGTAGAAAAGGAACTACTATTTGTATTACCTTTAGGCATCTCCAGGTCTTTTCTCTTCTTGAGGTCCTCAGCTTTCTGAATTGCTGTCCTACCATCTCTTTTGATTCTAGTGCTCATCCTGGGTGCCACAACATGGCCCCAATTTTTAGTTTGTCCACATTGAGTGTTTTGCTGGGTTGGCATCTCTGCTACTCCTTCATCCTCAGATTCCTTATTGAATTGTTCAAGCAACTGGACACCAATGTTCTCTCCAGGCAAACTCTTTAATGCTTTTTTTGACATTTCCATCACTCTTCATATCCTGTATCACACTCCGCACCCTTTTTTCCAGAGAATTCATCACCTCCACAGGGGTTTTTGAGTGTGATGGGGCTTTCTGAGAGTTTTGGGGGTTTTGAGCAGGGCCTTTACCAGACCCTTTTTTGTTCTTGTCTTTATCTCTACCAGTCTCCATGTACTTAGGCCCCTGCATTTGTAGATCTTTGTTTGGATCTCCTTCCAGCAAATCTTCATCTGATTTTTCTGACCCTTCATTATTGTGGGCAGCAGCTTCCAAATTGGGTGTTGTGTCAACCAGGAAACATATGAGGAACAGTTCCTTATCAATCTCTACTAGCCTCTCAGTTGGGATCTTGGAGACATCGCTCACAGCAATATGCACTTTAACTTTTTCATAAAAGCTTCTGAAGATTTCATGCCAATCCACATTAACAAGAATTTTCAATATGTAAGCAATCTGTGAGATTACTTTCCATGAAAGCTTGTTGACTAGAATCCCCAGCATAGTAACCCATACCTCCTGCAGCTCAGCATATGCCACCTCTTCACCATCCCATTTATCAAAAGAGACAATAACTCCCTTCCTTTTGAGGTTGATAGATGGGAGCTCCACCAGGTCCTTAACCTTTTTGTGAGGTGGAAATCTGACCAGGAAACGTTTCTCTGTTAGTTGTCTCACTTGCCATGGCCAATTAGTTTTCTAGATCTCAGATAAGTTGTGTTTCATCTCTTGAGTGTTCATAGATCCATCTTCAATCACTGCCACACAAACAATTGGTCAAGTTCAACCACTTGGTAGCATCCTTGCCCTCATATTCAATATGGAAGAACCCTAGCCCAGCATTGCCACTTCCAAAGTATTGTGCAGTGGCTTGAGGCTTGTACCACTCCAGGCAATTGTCCATGTGATATCCTGCCTTGTGACAAATAAAGCAGTTTTTTGGAATGGGGCATGTCCCAACAAAATGAGCTGGTTCTCCACAATTGTAGCATATCACATCCTTCAGTTTTGGATCATAGTTGATAACAGCCTCTTCCTTTCTGCTTTGACTACTGTTAGCTTTGTCAACACTGCTTGATTTCCCCTGTTGTTCCTTCTGGGAGTTGAAACTTTTGGTTTTCTTCTTCTGCGGCAAGTTCTGTTGATTTTGTTGGAAGGTGCTTGACTGCCCTTCCCCAAAACCCTAAAACTGAGCAGGTCCAGACTGGAACTGGGCAGGTGGAGGACCATACTGCTGCTGCTGTTGCTGCATAACAGGCATCGCAGGAAGAAATTGTTGCGGCCACTGATTGAACTATGGGAATTGGACCCCTTGCCATGGCTGCATCCCTTGCATTCCTCCCTGACCATTAAATTGCTGGATAGGAACAAAATTACCTTGATGTGCTTGCATCCCAGGAGGGGCTTGGTGGTGGAAGCCGCCCAACTGCTACGGCAACATCTGCCCTTGCATTGAGGATCGGCTTTGGTCACTCGTCGCGCGAGATGTGTCGCCCCGACCAGTTCCTCCTCCACCACCACGACGGCCGCCTCCCCTATTTCCAGTCATACTCATCACCACCTCGGCGTAGGTCGCTCTGCCCGATTCCCCTCTCCACAGATCCTTAGAGAAGTTGAATTTCTTCGGCTGCTGGTGCTTGACTGCTTCTCCAGATGGGTAGCAATCGCCTGTGGTGAATTTTTTGGCTAGTAACAGATCCTTGCGGATCCAAACTAGCCTACCGCCGGCGGCAGGAACCCTAGTTCTCCTTGGTGAGGGGACGGACCAAAGCTGTCCATATATATCCACCAACTCCTCGTCCTCACTCTGCGGACGCGTCTTCTGCGAATACGCCTCCCCCACATGAGAACGGATTTTCTGCCCTTCAGCTTTATTCGAGTCACGCAGGTTGACCCACGGGGCCCTTCTTCCCCCCAAGATCCCCAACGGTCCTTGAATCCATGGATGTAGCTTGCCGGCGCAATTGATTTGTCACCGGGGCTGCCTTGAACGGAGAAGGGCGGCACGGAGACCCATACCTGGCTCCCAAGGGGATGAATAATCTACCAATTGCAAGCTCCATCTGATCCCCTGCCTCCTTCCCCCGCCTCACCATGGATCCCGGCGGAAAGGTCGCCATCTCGCCCGTTGGACGCGCGATGTGGACGACGCCTCTGCAGCCGCCCAATCCAGCACTTGATCCGGCTCAAGATGCTCTCCTGATTGGAACAGACGATCCGCCTCCTCTTCCGTCACTCTCGCCATGATCCGCTCGACTAGAGCCATCTTGGTTTCCTTCGCCTTCTCCGCCGCGCGCACCGTCGCCTTCTCCGCCTTGGTCGCCGCCCGTAGCAGCGCCTCCAGGTCTTCGACCGACGGTCTCCTCTCGCTCGACCCTCCTCCCATCTCGAACTGGATCTGGAGTCAAAACGACCCCCGGACCAATTCCAGGACCAGAGTGCCCGAGCGAGCGGATCCTCGCGTCCTTTATCGCGCCGGCCTCGGGGGATAGTGGAGGTTGGTGGTGGTCGTCGGCGTGGATGGGGAGGGCGATGGAGACGTTCTTTAAAAAATCTACAACGGAATATTAGGGATGGAATCTCCAACCAAATTAAGATTAGTAGTGTGAGTTAAAATTAAGATTAGTAGTGTGAGTTAAAATTAGGGATGGAATCTCCAACCAAATTAAGATAATGGACATGACAAATCTACAACAGAATATAAGGGATGGAATCTCCAACCAAATTAAGATTAGTAGTGTGAGTTAAAAAAGGTACGGAGTATATCTGAAGAACTGAATGACCTTACCGTGGTGACTTTTCGAGCATTCATTCATTTTCATATCTCTGGTGACATTCTTTAAAAAAATAAACTCCGGTGACATGGAATGTAATGGGCAACTGAAAATTAAAGACCCGCAGCAAAATGCAGGTGTGTCTCTGTGATTCGAGTTAATGACTGTCACACTGAAGCGAGAATTTTCCGAAAAGTAGTTCACCACGAAACATGTGTTTTACCAAGTACATCTACTCCAGTTTTGCAAGCATGTACGGGAGAGCAACTTGACAGTACTGTTTAACTGAACCAGTTAAGTCACACTTTTTTTTTAAAAACGAAGGCAAAGGATTTGCCTCATCCATTAATTAAGCAGAAGAAAGTTGCCCAGTTAATTAACGGAAAACCGGACGAAAACCGTCACAAACCGCCAAGCGGCACTCACACAATACCCCACACCCACCTCCCAAAGAGGGCCTCATCAAGATCTACACAAGCGTCATCGTCATCACTTCCCTCCCAACAGGCGTCATCGCCTTCCCTAATCTCCGAGCAAGCGACTCCGACTTTGTCAAAAATAAACGTCGACCCAACCCTCAATGTAAAGGTTGTGCGGAAACACATGAAGGCCCGTGCCAACTACAGCCACCCATGCCGAGGGCAGCGTAGCTCCGACTCTGAAGGATAGCTCCGAAGAAGATCTATGCAAGGTTGGCGCCGTGGAAGACCACCGAACAAGCCGCTTGTTGATTGTCATCGTTGCCACCGAGGCCCCGCCGCCGCAGCTTCGACTTCACCGCAACAAAACAACCTGAGGTAACCCCACGAACACGCCGAAGAAGAGCCGACTACCACAACCATTGCCGCGTCTTCGACATCACACACTCCCATCATCGTTGTGACAGGAGCCCCGACACAAACACCGCCACCTTCCATCCATCCCGTTTGCCGATGCCCAGCTCCAAAGACGAAGCCCCAAAGAGGGAATACGATGCCAAAGCACCGTCATCGTCCGATCATACAGATCTAGGGTTTCCCCCGAAGCTGCAAAGGTTGGGGCAGAGAGTACCTCGACAATGCCAACAAGAAGGAAGCGACGCTCGATAGCGCCGCCATCGCCGGCTCCGAACACGCCGGAGACAAGCTTTCGCCCGGATCATCCTCTCAAGCCCCGCACGCATCAGCAAGGCCTCCAACAAGCCGCAGTGGCCACATCCGGACGGATCTGACCACATCTCGCCAGGCACCGCACTGGCCACCGCCCCAGCTCTCAGCAGAGCCCACAGGAGCTTGTCCACGACCTCCGCCACCCGCTGCTGCTCGCAGACAGAGCGCCGACGCCGGAACAGCCCAACACACCAGAGCCGACGAGCACCTCCGCACCGCTCACTACCCCTCCAGGGCTCCAGATCCGCGCCCTGCCTGCACGCCTAGCAGACGACCACCTCCGCACCGCTCACTCCCCATCAAGATCCGTGGCCAGCCTGCACGCCAAGGCCAGTGCTCGCATCACCAGCCTCCGCAGGGACCCTGCCGACCGCCCGCAATCGCGCCTCCCCTAGCCTGCACCCAGGCTCGAGCTGCAGATCCGCACAGCAGCGGAGGCCACGCACGCCGCTGCCGATCCACGCATCACCCAGCTCGCCCGCCCTTGCGCCGAGCCCACGCGCCTGCGCCACACCGAGAGGCGACCCCGCTGCCTCTCGCCGCCGTGAGCCCGCAGACGCCACGCCGGCCCCTGCTCCTCTGCCCAGCCGTGCTGCCCCGCGCCGTCGTGCCTCGCGAGAGGAAAGAAAGGACCCCGCCGCCGCCGACGCCGCGCGGGCTTTGCCCGGCAGCACGCACCGGCGGCGGCGAGTTAGGTCACACTTGAAGCTGCAAAACCACACAAGATGTCATTCGGCAAACATTACTTATTTACAGTACACCACGGCTGAACCCCGAGGGGCACTCCTTGGTTCAAGGGGTTGCACCAGTTCGGGCACAGTAATAGCCATGTCAACGATTCTATTTCACTTCATCTTTTCTATACAGTTTTACAATATCTCTGCAATCAGTTGGGCCAATATAACAAGTTTAAAATAGCGGGCTATTGTATTTAGTCCCGGCGATTTCAGCAGCTACAGAAGGCTATAGCCGGCTATACTATATAGCGGTTTTGCTAAATAATGTAAAAAATTCAAAATTTGGGCAGCATATATATTCGTATATATATCATTATCGACAAATGCATAACGTAATAACATAGTCACATAAGAGATACAAATAAGCATGAGTTTAAGTAGCATCAATTTATAACATAGCTCAGTCCAAATATTATATAACTAATAAAATGGCGATTTGAGGGTTAGCATAGCTGTTGAACTGGGCCACGAAATTGGGCTGTGCGATCAAATTTTGGGCCAAAATTTTTGGCGCCCCTAGGCGAGAAAATAGCCACTAAGAGGCTAAGTCGGGAAAATCCTATTTGACGCTAACTGCGTCAAAATGTCGACCGTTCGCACAGGGCGATCCCCCGAGCGCGAATACTGGGCCGGCCCACTTTCCCACAGCGAGGCAGCCGGTTTTGGGAACCTTCCAGAAAGTTCCCGGAACCGGTTTTTCTATTTTTACACCAGTTTTTTTTCTTTTGTTTTACTGTTTCATTTATTTTTTCTGTTTTCTTTTTTCTGTTTCCGGTTTCTTTTGAAAATTGTTCGGAAAATTCAAAAATTGTTCGTGTTTCTAAAAAATGTTCGCATTTCAAAAAAAATGTTTGGGCATTTCAGAAAATGTTCTTGTAACAATTTTTCAAAATGTTACTGTTTTCAAAAGTTGTTCCCGTTACACAAAAAAGTTCAAAACTTTTGAAATTCATAAAATGTACCAGATTTCAATTTTTTATTCACATATTCAAAAAATGTTCACGCTTCCAAATTTGTTTGTACTTTTTCAAAATTTGTTCTCTAGATTCAAAAAATGTTCGTGCTTTAATAAATTGTTCGCGCTTCCAAATTTTTTCAGGATTTTTCAAAAAATTTCTCCAATTCAAAATTTGTTCTCAAGATTTAAAAAATGTTCGTGCTTCAAAAAATGTTCACGCTTACAAATTTGTTCTCAAGATTCAAAAATCATTCGTGCTTTGAAAAAATGTTCACAAATTCCAAAAATGTTCATGTTTTCTAAAATGCTTTGGGGAATTCAAAATTTGTTCGTTTTCATAAAATTTGTTCACATATTAAAAAAATGTTCATGTTTCAAAATCTGTTCACAAATTCAAAAAATTGTCCGCACGTTTAATTTTTTCACTAATTCAAAATTTTGTTCCTGTTTCCGAAAGTTGTTCACATATTCCAAAAAATACTGCAGTTTTGAAAATTTGTAATTGGCTTAACTGGTTTTAATTTAGGGACTTGGCCGAATTGGTTTTTACTTTCCGCCGCTGTGGCCGTTTATTTAAGCTCCCGCTGCTTTTGTTACAAAGGAACTAGCCTGGCGCAGTGGCTAGAGCAGAGCGTGCGACCATGTAAGGTCGTGGGTTCGAATCCCCCCACCCCAGCACTTCTTTTTTGGCGAATCTTTCATTCCTTGCCGGACAGCGAATGGGCCGGCCCAGGTGCACGCCCCCTGTGCGTCGCGCGACCTATTGGCCGCAAAATACGGCATATACGAGGTCTCTCTAAGTCGGGGCTAAATCCATTTAGCCATGCTATTAGCGACTATTATTATTTTAGCCTATGAAGGCCCGGCCATAGCGCGCGCCCCCTGTGCGTCGTGCGACCTATTGGCCGCAAAATACGGCATATAGGAGGTCTCCCTAAGTCGGGGCTAAATCCATTTAGCCATGCTATTAGCGACTATTATTATTTTAGCCTATGAAGGCCCGGCCATAGCGCGCGCCCCCTGTGCGTCGTGCGACCTATTGGCCGCAAAATACGGCATATAGGAGGTCTCGCTAAGTCGGGGCTAAATCCATTTAGCCGCGCTATTAGCGACTATTATTATTTTAGCCTATGAAGGCCCGGCCATAGCGCGGAGCCTCTCGAAAGGCTATACTCGGGCTATAGCGGGCTATTTAAAACTTTGCCTATTATCTCTTTTCTACTACTACCTAAAAGAAACGGAGTGTTCCGTCTCCCGTTTTACGTTTCGTCCAACCTCTTCGTCACCCCTGACGTACTCTCCCTTCCCCCTCCTCTTCCGATTTTTCACCCCCACCAATTTTAAAACCGGAAGGTCTTCCTCCCGCAGCATAGTTTCCTCCAAATCAAACGTAGATCACGGGAAAACCCACGCATGCACGACTCTCGTGGGATCCCTACGCTAATATCTCTCGATCCCTTCCATCTATAAGATCTCTCGATCCCTTCCATCTATACCTCCTAAAATCTTTCTCGATCCCTTCCATCTATACCTCCAAAAATCTCTATTAGTACTGGCAGATATACATCCAATCAGTCATGCTTTCCATTGGGCTTCCAATTGTATAAAACCCGACGCACAATCGCTCCATGTGATCTGACCTGAAAAGCTTCGGGGTGGCCCCGTGCACAATCGATCATGTGCTCTATTGTTACCTGGGGGCTGTTGTGTGGGACCTCGCCATCCATCGTGATCAATGCATCCCGTCCGCCGTGTTGTGCGATCTCGCCCCAACCTCCGTCCGCCACGCCATCCAATATCCTCTGTGCCCATCTGCCATTCCGCCCGTTCGCCGCGATCTTCCTCCATTGACCGATAGAATTGGCACCAGGCGAGCATCAGTCACCGCACGGGGAGCCCGACAGCTCGTGGTGGACTCGAGCACGGTGAGACCTAACCAGTGACGCCCCGAAGGCCGAGCCGTTGCAGTAGAAGAAGAAGGTGCATCGGACTGACGTGGTGGTGTGCATCGCCCACGACGAACACGCCTTTGAGCAGATTGAGCCGGGCGACGTCGCGCTGACAACTAGCATGGCCAGCACCACGACGTACTGGTGCAACAATATCCACACCACGTACAGGTATATGCTAGAAGAATAATATGACCTGAAGTGATGCTGTTATTTTGGTGCAATCTTACAGATCACGCCGGATGAGAAGGCAGTTATTTTCACGCCCAGGTGTTAATGGATTTAGCCGCTCCACCCTTGATGATTCCTTTAAAGGTAGGTTGCTTTGTCAATTATTATTTTACCCATGAACACCTGATGTATCAGTTAACTGGTTTGCGATATCTCCCTACAATGTGTGAGATAATAGCAAATATTTGTGCAACTTTGTTTTGTCATGATGTATCGACAAATTTCTGTCTTAACCTACAGGTTGCTAAAAATGACAGCAGACAATAACAGAATTCTACCCAACTGGCGATCGACAGAACCCCGTTCATCAATCTTGTGATCAGGAATCAGCATGCGGATATATGGATTTTGGGCGCCCTCTGCTAATCTATCACCGGTGGGGTGGACAAACCATCCTGATACGTGCACGCCGCGGTTCGTTGGGTCAAAATTGTTTCAGCTGGCAGAGGCGGAGGCATCACAGTTGGCAGAAAAAAAAGCGGGGAATGTTAAACGAGATGCATGTGTGTCCTTTCCCTCCGCAAGTGAAGGGATGAAAGCTGCGAGCTTTGAAGGCGCCGCCCTCGACGACAACCACAGCCAACAGCGCGGAACAAGCCGGGGACATGGCGCGGCGGCGGGAGCAAGACAACCCTAAGGTCCCACACAATGGTGAGTCCGTCACTGCCACTGTCAGCTGCATGGCCGGCGTCTGCGACTCTCTTCAGCTGATCAACGTGCTCGCGGCGACCATCGTTTTGCATGGGAGAAGACCATATTGTCCTTTTTGGCTCAATAGATCAGTTCTTCAATTTGTACTACCACTGCTCTGGATTGAGATCTATGCAACTTTTTAGGGGGTGTACCAAAGCATTTCCTATTTTAATTTTTAACGTAATGTGATTGTGATTTAGTTTTGCTCATTTATTGAAAAAGGTTTCAGAACTATACAATGAGATGGTGTGTACTATTTCTACCTTCAATAGAGAAGTTAAAGATATAGATTTAGATTTGCATCACGTAATTTAATTGTAGAAAAACTGAATTATTTGTGCACAAAAGTGGTTGTTGTGATTATATTTATCCTGGATTTTGTTATAGCCATATATGCAGGGACATTTTGATAAGATAATTTACTACTCCCTCTGTCAATAAATATGAGATTTTTTTTGTTAAAAAAACAAATATGAGATGTTTTGGATTACTAAAATATTATCACAACTATTTATTAACCAAAGTACTATATTTAGATATATATGATATTTTAAAGAAGGGCAATGAACATATATGGAAGTAAATGAATATGGCCGAGAACTAATACTTTTCTGCCGACCCGTTGACCCAGCTATGGTAGTGGTTTTGTCCAAAATAGTCCTGTTTTATTTCCATGGGAGTGCTTATTCCCGTTGCAACGCACGGGCAGATACCTAGTTATAGTAAAGGTCCCGTAATGATTTCTACTTGTTCTTCTTTCTTTCTTGAGATTCAATATTTACCGAGTCATCACATATATTTTGTTGTCGACGTGAACTTCACTTCCCCGCTGAAAAGAATAATCCTATCAAGATCTTCTCATGGAGGACTAAGAAACTAGTTATTGTTAGGGAAAATCTCTTTTCATGAAACCATCTCAATGTGTGTACACTGACGACTTTCCTAGATAAATGTTTAGAAAATACCAAAGGGTTGTATATATTATTACTTCTCAGAAAATTGGTAGTAGTGATAATTTAACGTGAGAAAAGCCGATACAACCATCCCCATAATTAGTATGGAAAAGTCCCGAAATGCGTGAAGTTTTTTATTCTGGTATTCAAACTGTAAGTGATTTAGTAAATAGTCATGGATTTTTTTCCAAACATTCAATAAATTTCTATTTTTTTAGAAAATTAGAATTTATGCTATTTGTTTCCTGGATATCTTGATTAATTTTATTTTAAATTAAGTTATTAACATGTCGACGTTGATGACGTTGATGCATAAAAGTAATGCCACATGTGTGTCGGGCGGCGCGAGGATGTTGAGCTCAACAAGATCCCTCGCCTTGTCGACGCTGAAACTTTGCCTCTAGCATTTCCAGCCGCTGATCTCGTTGTTGTGCGCCATGGTAGGGAGAGGTAGAGGTGTCAAAGTCGAAGGTGCCCAGCCGTGGAGGGAGAGGTAGATGCATGAAGAGGTGCGGGCTGAATGTCCGACACATCGCGCCGATAAGGGTAGATGAAGGGTCTATGTTGTTGATTTAAGGGGAGGGGGGCTAGTTCCACCGTTTAAAACCGGGCGATGCGTCGGTTCAATGCTGTTAACACATGGGGAAGCATCAGCACCCGCCTGGAGAACTGCAGAAATTGTGGGCTCCATTAAATACCACAGACCGACCATTGTTCTGATGACAGGTTGGGCGCGCCTTTGGAGCCTTACGTGGCCGGAGTGTGTGAGCATTTTAGGACGCGTCCGGGCAGTTTTTCAGACCTTCTGAACCAATGGGAGGGCCACTAGAGGCTATTTTCATGTCCAGAACATCACTGTACCAATTATACTATGGGGGTGCCGGTGTAATTTCTTTTAGGTTGGTCATGCTGGGAAGTATCATACATGTGTACCATGCATATCATACATGTGTGATACTTTGCCTTTATAATGTATAGTATCATGTAGTAATATCATAGTCTCGGACTATTTATCTTTACTCCTAATGGAGCAGTTGGTAGTCTCCGCCGGTCAATTTTCGTCCCACCACTTTCGTCCGGGTTTTTTTCGTAGGTTAACCGTCGTAGATTTTTTTCGTCGCCTCCCCCACTTCATCGGTTTATTTTCACTTCACCCTCTCACACAACGAAAAAAATTGAACGGATCAGAACTTTCCATACTGACGCAAATTATTTAGTAATGTCTTTATGTAAAATAATCAATCACAATCAGTCTCTAAAGATCAAATCTAAATTAATTAATCGTCATAACGTTTGTTTCCTTCCGAATCACGTCCATAACTTTCCTTCCTTGTTTGGGCAGAAACTGTTTGGTATCAGAGATTAGGAAGCTTCCTATGAGTGTAGTAATAGGAAGTATTCTTTTTCTTGATGATTCATTTCCATGCATGATGATAGTAAATTAGGCCAACATTCACCACTATTTATCAACGTCGTCAATCGTATCCATTCCTACGAGTTTTAAGGGAATCTGCTCGGTATGTCTTTTTTAAGGGGATCAGCTCGCTAAGTCGTCGTCGCACGTTATTTTCACAAACAACTCCCCTAAAAAAACACAGTGTCCTACCTCGACTTCCTACCTGGACGCCGCCGCCGCCGCCCACCGATCTCGCCGCCTCCCGGCGATCCCCTCCTCCCTCCCGCACCTCGAACAACCCACTTTTTTGGCCACAAGCACCGCCTGCATCTTCGCCCATGCGTCACCCCTCCTCTTCACCATAGCCACGAGCACCATCCGAGGCGGAGCCGCGACGCCTCCACAGATGCGGCGGAGACACCATATCCAGTGGAGACGGCGGTGTAAATCTTCTACTCTGCTCCTTCCCCTGGTTACCGGCCTGCTCCACGTCCCCTCTGCTTTGTGTGGATCTGCTCATGTGCAGTAGTAAACTTTATTTAGGTAGAACTATTCTTCTAGGCCTTTTTTTTATTACTTACAAATTGACTTTTTGAGCCAATGCTTACGGCATGAAGTATTACCTAGAGTTCCTTAATCAATCTGCTTGTCCATCGTTTCATTTGGTTCAATTACTATCAGCAAGAACGCATTGTGAAACCGTTAGCTTATGAATGTGTGCTCTTCCTGCAATAATAACATTTGCAATGTAAGGGACGAGGCACACCCATGCATCAGGAACCTTTTGTAACAGTTTTTTTCATGAGCCCATGTTTTTTTGTGTTCGGGCCTTGCTATAATTAGCGGATTAACCATGAAAAAAAACATGAAATTCAGTTTGTTGACAAATGGTGCCGTGATTTTCGGATCAAGCCATGTTTCTCTTGTACTTCCTATTTCCTGTTCGACTGAATAGAAATGCAGAAAGTGAACACACAAACACGACTGAAAGCAGTCATATTCAGCTATAGAGGTATACATTTATACAAGATATACACAGGTAGGTGCGGCCAGTAACCCAACTAACTCCTGAGCTGACCTTGCTAATCCTTTACTCGCGATAAAGACGCAGACGATAAGGAAAGGTTGTTACGGAGATAGCAATGGGAGATAGAGAATTATGTGGCGGCAGGTGGACTTGAACATATGCTTCAACAAAGAAAACGGCAGCGTAGGATCATGGTGCGTGATTATAGCAGAGGCTATTAAATCTCACACGGAAATCACGGCTGAGCGATTCTCGCACGATCCGAAGTTCACACCCAATCAACCGTTTTCCCCAGTTGATGGCCTGCATGTGTGTTGTGCTAGAACGGGGAATATATCACACTATCCATTAGTTCAGTCAAGCTCACCACAAGTCCACACATTATTGCCAATTGAGTAAGTCTTATTGGCGGGGAAAATAGGCTATGTGTGTGTGTTAGAGAGAGAGAGAGGGAGAGAGAGTGAGGAAGAGGGAGGGGGAGAGTGTGTGTGTGAGGATTTAATGGTAAAAGAAGGTCGCCAATGTCGTAATATTAAACTCTTAAAGTTAATGTGGCCCCGTTGCAACGCACGGACGTTCTTCTAGTTATTTGGTAGAATCTCTATACAAATATATGTATAAGATCTATTTGCCATTATATTTTATTGGTTTACATGCTATAATATAGTATCTGCCTATATTACTCTAACCATGTTTCTTCCTTAATTAGCTGCCATCTCATTGCTCTTATATATATACATGATACCATTTATTAAGACACTAGCACTATGCCTAACATATAGCCTTGTCTTAGATATAACATATCTTAGAAATAAGCGCGAGCTGAGTCCGGCCGCACGCCTGTGCGCCTGGATTTGAGCTATAACGCAACGCATCTCCAGCCCCCAACACCTCCCCCCCTCTCAGGCGTTTTTTTGTCGCCGGCGGCCGAAAATTGGCCCAATCGCACCCCCAGAAGCCTGATTTTTATCGGTTTGGGCCGAAACTGGCGCCGACGGAGCCAGGCCGAACCCGGCGCGCTGGGGTTCACCTGGGGCGCTGGGGATCGTTTTTTTTTGGCGCGAACAGGGATGGGCCCGCCGAGTCAGTAGGACGCCGCTTCGTCATCCTCATCGCCTCGGTTCCCGTGGGAATCAATGCGAAGGCTGGCCAAGGCTGCCCTGCTGCGTGCCGGTCAGCCTCCATTGATGCCTCACGGGCGGCGCAGTGAAGGCGCCACCGCCGCGCGTCCCGTCCTCTCCCGCCACGCGTCGCCCGGTATGCAAGCTCTCGCCGCCCGGGCCGCGCCTATAAAAGCCGACGCCCTCGCCGGTGAACGCCACAGCTGCTACACTTCGCCTCGCAACGCCACACAAAGCAGCACCCTCCCCCCTTCACGACGAGCAAAATGGCAGAGAGGTTCCCAAGCGACGGCGTGGCGGCGAACGGCTTCGGCCGCCGCCATCTCCAAGAGCCGGAGGCGCTCCTCCTCTATGAGGCCGAGTACCCGGTGCCCCCGGACATGCGCGTGCCGGGGCATGGAGGTTGAGCGCCGGTGGCGTCCCGGTGCCACCGGTGCCCGAAGGGCCGCATCCGCTCGTCGCTGACGGAGGAGCAGCGAAACCAACCGAGGTACGCCGCCGATGGCGACAAACTGTGGATGATGTACTTCCAGCGCCGCCGCGAAGAGCATATCGCCTCCGCCAACGGCATCATCCCTCGCGGCCGCCTCAACGCCGACGGTCCGCGTGAGTGGTGGGTGTTAACAATCATTGAGATATGGTAGAGGTGCACCTGGAGAGTCCTACAAGTTATAGTTAGACTAGAGATAGTATAACACGCATGCGTCCCCTCGAACAAGGGCAAGACGCTTCGATCCATCTTACAGTGGGGCGTTCCAGGCCGTACCCTCGAGGCCGTCCTCGACTACATCGAGACCGGCAACATGCCACGCCTCGAGTACCCACCGCGGTCGTCCTTCTCTCGCCGCCGTGGCAGCTCCTGGACGCCGCGGCGAATGGATCCTGGGTTGTCCTCCTCGTGGGGCTCCGGCTCGCTCTCCTCCATGTCCGCGCTCTCCTCCGACTCACCGGCACTCCGCCCCGTTAAACCGGAGCCGGAGGAGACGCCTCTTCGGTGCCGCACACGCAGCGGTGCCCTTGTCATCAACGAGGGTGCCCGCCGCTCCTCGCCCGCAGCGACACCCTCCCCGCGCTCCCTCCGCCTGGTCCGGCCGAAGCCCGAGCCGGGGCTGTTCCCCGTGAAGCCGGAGCACGTGGGCATGGTGGCCCCCGACGATGATTCCTCCCTCAAGTGGGCGAGGGAGGACTACGTCCGCGAGCAGGTGCTCCGCCAGCGGCGTGCATACGCGGAGCTCCAAGCCCGGCACCGCGGGCACGAGGAGGGCAGCGTCATCGTCCTCGACAGCGATGACGAGGAGGAGACCGGGCCGTCCAGCGCCCCTTCGCGCGTCGGTGACCCTGGTCAGGGGTGCAGCAGGGACGGTGGAGGCTCCGGCGGGGCACGTGACGACGGCGGCGGCGACGACTACACCCGTTTCTATTGGCTTATCGGCATGTAGATAGAGTGCGGTGGCCGCGGCGTAGCAGGGCTAGCTGTACCTAGGCGTAGTTTGGCATAGTTTGCATGTTCTATCTATTTTTTGTACAAAGTTAATGAAGTTTCGCCGAGTTTGTTCAACATTACCGAAGTTTGTGCAATTTTGTGTGAAATGTCGCCGAGCTCGCGCGTTTTTTGGGTTCGGCCTGGGGGCCTCGACTGGGCACGCAGTCGCCCCCACGCGCAAAACAAGCGCCGGTTCGGCCCCAGACACATCTTTTTGGCGTCCTGGGAGGCCGAATGGCTGGAGATGCTCTTAGTCTCAGTCTTGGATATAACACGTCTGACAATTCCAACTTGAGACACAAGCTCCAAGTCTCCAACACTACCTAGTGCTGCCAAGAAACCTCAGATTCCGAGAACAAGGTGTAGACGCGCCAAGCACATGCTTCCTGTCGGGGTGTCCTCGACCCCACACTCTTGAGTCAGCTTGGACAGTTGGGCTCGTTCGTTGAGTGCAATGTGTTGTTAATGCCAAGATTAGATTCCCTTAAACTATCACTGGCCAATGGTACTTGTATTCTTACGCCTTCCATAATTTATTTAAAATATGCAGTGGGAAACCCACAGTTCAGCTCCAAAAAGAACAAAGAAGTTTAGTGAATTAACCCCGTGCAGGTTGTTATCTTTATATTGTTGGAAATAAGGTGTGCCGCAAACCGGAGAGAAGAAGATGGTTTGGCGGAAGCCAGATTTTGCACGATTCCTGGCATCACATTTGTGACCACGGAGTGCGACTCATTCTTTTGCCCGTTAACACGGCGGGGATGTACATTATATTGGCTCCAACGTCAATTCAAGGTAAGAAAAAAGGGTTTCCCCCGCTTTGTATTACTCCCTCCATTCCACAATGTAGTGCTTTCTCTATCTACGTGCTTCAACTTTGACCGTAAATTTAACTACCAAGACCGATTGTGGCGGGAGCAAAAATTATATCAGTGAAATCGTATTCGAAAGAAGTTTTCAATTATATAATTTTTTCTTCCGCCGCAGTTGGTCTTGTTGGTTAAATTTACGGTCAAAGTTGGACCTCGGAAAACGCGGGCGCACTATATTTCGGAATGGAGGGAGTATAAAACAACGACCCAAGCAAACTATATCCAGGCAACGTCAATTCAAGGTTCGCGACAACAGTGACATACTGGCAAACTATATCTTCAAGTTTGGCGCACACCACACAATATCTTCAAGTTGATTCCCTGATCTCAGTTGATCGCTGGTTCTGATATTCTGTTGGCTGATCCACTTGATCTATCTCCTATTTAAGCGAGACCACCAGACTAGCTAGAACTCCACACGACACAGCCAAAATAACGAGGAGCTCTTGCATGTGCCTCCTCCTCGTCCTCTTGTGATATTATTCTCATGGCCGTCCAGCCCCCCAACCCGGCTTCTCCTGTTCCCCTCGTCAGGGCAGCCAACCTCGGCGGCTGGCTCGTCACAGAGGGCTGGATCCTGCCCTCCCTCTTCGACGGCATCCCCAACAACGATCTGCAGGTAATGAATTCATCAAGCTGTTTCGTTCGTCGTCCGTGTAGAATTAATGCCATGCTCATGCATGGTCGATCGATGGAGCAGGATGACACGCAGCTGCAGTTCAGGTCCGTCACGCAGAATGCGTTCATAGCCGCCGAGAATGGCGGCGGGGCGGCACTGGTCGCCAACCGGGCCTCGGCCTCCGGCTGGGAGTCCTTCAAGCTCAGGCGAATAAACACGAACACGTTCAACTTCAAGGTGTTCAATGACCAATTCGTTACCATCGCCGGTGTTAACGCGGTGGCCACGGCCGCCATGGCCGGGAAGACAGAGACGTTCCAGCTAGTGCGCAACGACGTTGACAAAAATAGGATGAGGATCAGAGCACCGAATGGGTCCTTCTTGCAGGTAAGTAACTTAATACTAAAATCACTGGTAGTATTTTATACGTATCATTCAAGGACAGTGACAGACTATGACAAGTACGAGAGTTTACAACCGCAAGTTGCATGAAAGGGTACTTATCGTTCCTAATTAAACAACTAGTACAGGTCATCAATATGTTCCTTTGCTGGCACTGTAGGCAAATAAAGATGGTTCGGTGACGGCAAACTTTGGCGAGAGCACGACCTGGGGAGACGATGATCCGTCCGTGTTTGTTGTTACCATAGTCAATTGGGTGCCCTCCATCTTCGATGGCATCCCCAACAAAGATCTCCTGGTAATGAGTTAACCTTGATGACGTTTCCTCCTTGTGGGTTGAATTTAGGCCAGGCTCATCCTCTTTCTTAATTTATGTCGGTTGATCGATGGAGCAGGATGGCACACAGCTACAGTTCAAGTCCGTGACGCAGAACGCGTTCGTGGCTACCGAGAATGGCGGCGGCGCAGCGTTGGTCGCCAACCGTCCCTCGGCTTCCGGCTGGGAGAGCTTCAAGCTCTGGCGGATCGACCAGAACACCTTCAACTTCAAGGTGTCCAACAACCAGTTTGTGACCGTCTCCGGCGTTAACGTGGTGGCCACGGCCTCCGCGCCAGGGCAGACTGAGACGTTTCAGCTAGTGCGCAGCTACGCCGACAAGAATAGAATGAGGATCAGAGCACCAAATGGGTCCTTCCTGCAGGTAATTAAATTAATATTCCACTCAGTAGTAGTATTTTATATATTTCGAGGGTAGACTATTGATCGTATGAAAAATCAGACATATATAGCAAGCAAGAAAAGTTACTTTGACTATGGCTAATAAAGTTTACAATCACAATCGTTCATGATTAAACATCTATGAGTCATCACTATGTTCCATGGCTGGCACGTCAGGCAAATAAAGATGGTTCGGTGACGGCCAACTTCGGCGAGAGCACGACCTGGGGAGACAATGATCCGTCCGTGTTTGCAGTGAACATAGTCAACGGGCCACATGGGGAGTACCAGATCTGCAATGGCTACGGCAAAAATATGGCTACACAGGTCATGAATGTATGTATGCCGAAAGACATCTTAATTTTCTCCATAATTTTCCGAGATATAGGGTAGAGACATTAAAGCTAGTTTATATATTAGGATGGCAGAAAGTTCAACTGATCTTGGTGTAGAATTTTCTTAAACACGGAACATAAGTGTCAATCATTTTTGGCAATTCAATTTCCTTAACTCCATATATATGTTTGGCAGAACCACTGGAGCACATATATCGTGGAAGCCGATTTCGCGTTCATGGCAGCAAACGGTCTGAACGCGGTGAGGATCCCTGTGGGATGGTGGATCGCCAGCGACCCCAACCCTCCAGCTCCATTCGTGGGAGGCTCTCTCCAAGCATTGGACAACGCATTCACATGGGCAGAGTACGTACATACATACATGTGTACTCTTTAACAAACTAGAATGTTTTCATTGGACTTTTTTTTAATATGTTTTTAAACCCATGTGTAGAAGGCACAACATTCACGTGATAATAGACTTGCATGCCGCACCTGGGTCGCAGAACCCCAACGAGCATAGCGGTGGCAGAGATGGCTCGCAGACATGGGGAGACTCCCAAATCGTGCAAACTGTGCAAGTCATTGATTTCCTCGCCGCAAGGTATTTGTCTAACAATCTGTTACTATATTTTTTACTTAATAAATTATTGTTTTCATGTATTAGATCGCGCAAAGAAGCCATGTAATTCGATCACCTTGCTATCCTTCATTGCATTTAACGTACATACAGGTACACCAAGAGATCAAGCCTCCTGGCCGTGGAGTTGATGAATGAGCCGGTTGCTCCCGGCGTGTCCTTAGATAGCCTGAAATCATACTACCAACAAGGCTACAATGCCGTTAGGAGGCACTCACTTACAACCTATGTGAGCATGTCCAACCGTCTTTCAGCATCTTCGTTGGAGCTCATCGACTTTGCCTCACAATTCGACAAGGTCGTCCTTGACATGCACTACTATGCGTTGTTCGATAGCAAGTTCGATAGTTTCACTGTGCAGGATAACATTGATTATATCAACAACTTCATCGCCAGTGAAATCAATGCTATAAATAGGCCAGATGGCCCTCTCACATTTGTTGGTAAGTTTGTGATAGTTAGATCATCCTTTGATAAAGGTTCCAGCCTGAACTTTAGTGTCCCATTTGAAACCTAGGTCCAAAATAATTGATGCATGTCTTGTTTTGTATAGGTGAATGGGTGGCTGAGTGGCAGGTAAAGGATGCAACAAAAGAGGACTTCCAACGGTTTGCAAATGCACAGATGGCTGTGTATCGGAAAGCCACATTTGGATGGGCTTACTGGACCTACAAGAATGTTAACAACCACTGGAGCATGCAGTGGATGATGGACCCCTACATATCCTTAGGAAATGCTTGAGGCAAATAAAATTACAATAGTGAATGGAGGAGCTGGCAACAACTTGAAAAAAATGTATGATTGAAGCGATGAGAAACTAGCCCCTTTGCAAGATGAATTATTGATGTAGTATGATTTTTCTGGACGTGTGATGTAAGTTGTATTTGTAAGGATTTATTTGTTTCACGCTAGTTATTTATCTGGTGCTTGTGTACTTTTTTTTGAACCGAGGTGCTTGTGTACTTGACTATTAGCTCTATTTTACTTGCAACACATTTATTTTTCCGAGACCTTGCTCTTAACACCTAAGCTCACAGGGGCATATCTATGAATGTCTTGATAAAAACTATACTATATAGACATTTCGTCAGCTTCTACAGATTCCTTCGGCGGAAAAAAAATTATACCAGGTTATCTGTGAACAAACCCTAGCTTGTAAGAAGAGTGCAATGTGAGATGACCTTTGGACTCATAGTATTATCTATTTTTTCAAGTGTGCCTGGAGGTGGTGTTTTGGCTTATAGGACCGAATACACCCATTATGTAAAATACATTAAGAAAATATTTTAGAATGTCAAAAAGATATGACAAAATAATTTCGGTGTACATCCGGACATTTTATCTTCACGCAACAAGTATTGCGAGAAAAAGACATTTTTAGTCACTTGTGTAAAAAGACAAAACGCGGTACTCCAAAATGAGTTTTTATGAGATATTTTGTCTTTTTAACATAAGCCAAAAATAATATCTTTTTTTTCGTGAAATTTGTTGTGCGAACATAGTATACCATGATATACACCCTAATATTTTTTCAGAATATTTTATAACATTTTTAAAAAATGCATTTTTGTCCAGCGGGAGCATACGCTCCTATGACCCGAAGTGGATTTCCCAGTCTGCCTTTCCTATTTCCATCTTCTCCCTGTTTGATCCCACTTGTGCCCTCCCACTTGTGTCCTCTACGTGCCATGTTCCCACAGTCGTAGCACATGCCAGCAGGCAGCCAACGGCTACATCACCGGTCAATGCCAGCAGGCAGCCAATGTATTTGGTCATGTAGCCCTCGTCAACACGAACCCCACTACGATCGACCAACTAGACGCAAATAGGGATGTTGACGTGCAATTGATCGAGTTTGCAGTTTTTCTTGGTTAGAACCCCACGAGACAAGATAGTTTTGCACTGACAAGTGCTAGTCCGATTCAATTTA
The DNA here is from genome assembly GCA_963921465.1 of Triticum timopheevii. Lineage (NCBI taxonomy): Eukaryota > Viridiplantae > Streptophyta > Magnoliopsida > Poales > Poaceae > Triticum > Triticum timopheevii. The sequence goes on from OY997271.1 coordinate 121,952,137, forward strand.
ATTTAATTTAAATTGTACGAATATATTTTTTTCCGAGTAAACAGCACGAGCTCTGACTTTCAATTCGATGAATAGTCACTTGCTGGTACGTACGTCTTGGAGACCGGGTCAAGAAAATTACACAAACCGTGTCTCTAGGATACAACTTGCGATGTGGGACGAACATGCGTGCATCAGTAAGAGTGGTCTGGTAAGCAATCCTGGATCATGGCAACTAGCGTGCACAGCCTAAGCACAACTATCCCGGTCACCGCCAACCAAGAAATGGGCAAGTTGTGCTTAAATAAGAGTGACTTGTACGCGTTGCAGTTTGACCACTGCCAAGTGGCCAAAACCCATTGGGTGGAAACCACTTTGGCTACGACATGTTGCGGCCCACCATCATGATACGTCTATACTGTGGCGTGTCATACTACAACTGACACACTCTAGCTTTGCCCCGACCTGATAAATCAGTGCTACGGTCATCGCATCATCATGTCTAGTATCACAGTCGATGATTATATCCTAAACAATTTGGTCCTACTACTGCTATGTACTCCCTCCATCCTAGAATAGTTGACTTATCTTTGTATAAATATAGGTGTATGTGTACACTAAAATATGTCTAAATACATCCATATTTAGACCAATCTGTGTCAAGTATTTTGGGACATGGATGTAGGAGTAGTATGTAGCTGGTTGCATGGGTGGATTGATTGCTGACACGAAGAATGACCGCATAGATCAATCCTCTAGTCTGGCTAGCTTTGGCGAGTTGTTTGGCACCCGAATCAATCGACTTGTTCCATCCATATAGTCAGCTTCGTGCAGTACTTATCAACCAAATTGGTCAAAAAGAGTCGATCAGATCCTAGCTAGTTTGGGCGTGTTGGCGACATTTCTCATGTTCGGGGTGTTCCTAGTTGCTAGTTAGCTTTTGTGATTATCTCGTGCCTATAATGCAATCTGCTCTGGTACCTCCTGTGTGTGTGGCTTTCTCGCGACTAGTTCAGCCGCCCCAGTGCTAATCCTTGTTGCGAATATGCTTGGGCATCGCTGTCTTGGTGCTCTTATACCAGAAGGCAAGGAAAGCGACATGGAATTAGAAGAAAATATTTTCTAGGCGGGCTTTATGTAAAATATTACCATGTGGCATTGGTCCACCTGTCGAGAATCCAAGTCAAAGCTTATCTGGCGTGCATAGAACCATAGGTGACACACATAAGAAACTTATAGGAGTCAGATATACATTTTCATAGAATTTGGACCAACTTGACACCTCTTAAATATACGTCTTATACAGCTGTGGAGTAGGTATTTTGTCGACATCGGCGGTGACGGATCTTAATCTTAATAATTAGTAAGAGAATATGGAAGTCCAACTAGCATTTCCAGCACAACGACTGCACATGCAATCCGGATATGTACAACGTACCTTTTTTGGATGCTTCCTTGCGCATCTTTCCTCTAACATAACTCGGTTGATCTGTCATTGTGGTCGGGCTTAATTTAATCAGGTCCTAAATTCTCCATTTTAGTAATTTTGCGAGTGGAATCAATTTGCCCGGCCATGAAAATATGTGCTACTTTGCTAGGGTCGTCTATACGGAGCATTATTCAAATACTTTTTTTTTGCGCCAGAAATATCCAGTATTCAGCTTGGACAGCAAGGAGAGTAATAGCGCATTTGATATTCTGCTGCTTCGTCTGTTTTTTTTATCGCTTCGTTTGTTTTTACTTTAAACAGAAACGCAATGTCAAAAACAAGTAATCAAGAAGATATGCATTACGGAAAACCACAAAACGCCGATGGCCAAATGTCGGGGCCGTCGACGTAGACCTCGACCAGGCCATCAAAAAAAATTGAAGCTACGCCGATGGCATGCCCTCGGCCTAGTCTTTTTTAGCTACACCGACGGCATGCCGTCGGCCTAGCTCTTTTTTTTTAAAACTTAATCACCGTTTTGATCATAACTTTTGCATTCGAACTCGGATTTCGATGTATTTTAGCTCGTTTCGAAGAGGAGAAGCAAATCTACATCATCATACATATTGTTCAAGCTAATTTTTTTAAAACAATCATGAGCAAAGACGAAACCAACAATAAAGGGTGAAGGCCTTTTCTCCAGCGGGGTTAGGGTTTTGCCTAAGAGGGGCTCCGAAGCGTCGGAATCCAACCAAAAGCTAGGTGGTGCCATATCAAGTGGGTAAAGTGTGTTTTGGGTTGTACATGTCCAAGATTTCACTCTGGGATGTTAGCGGCTTCACCGGTTTCTCCCTAGTGAGCTTCTAGACTTACAATTGGAATCTCCCACTTTGGTCGAAGCGGGGTGAATCTTATGGAGAGTTTGGGTGTAACTTTGTTTTGGGTGTTCCTAGGGGCTACCATAACACAACCAAGCAAATATTTGCACTTTCCTACCCCCTTTTGACATCGGTACCGGGTGTAGACGTATAAGCCTGGTTTTTTCTCCAGCGGGACTAGGTTTTCACCGGAGAGGGGCTCTGGAGCGTCGGGATCCCACCACAAGCTAGGGGTGCCATACCATGTATGTACAAGTGTGTTATGGGTTTTGGATGGTAAACAGTGGTACAACGACGTGCTATACAAACAGTTTTTAACCCCTTTCCGCGACGGCATTTGGAACCGTCGCCAAGTGAGTGTGGGCGATAGGAGGGTCCTTCCCACACGACCCAGAAATCGTCGGGGATAGGCCCTCCTGGGACACAGGTAGGGCCGTGTGCGATCGGGCGAGGCATCGAAACGCAATCATTTCTGTAGGTATGTACATCCCACATGGTGAATCCCAGAAAAACATTTCCATAGGTATGTATATCACACACATTTCTTTGTGTGGAAACGATTGTGCAAGGTGGCCTAATGCAAACAGTTCACTGCCGGAAGCCATGTGTGATTGTTAGTTGATTGAACACGCCTACTTTCTAGAAACCGTGCGGGTTGTTTGAGTTCATCGCCCACGGTGCTATTTGAGTAACCGTCTGCAATAGAAAAGCCCAATAAGCAGGGTAATTAGCCTATTATTGATAATCCATGTACTAATCAAATTGATATTTCTTACAAAACACACCAGATATTTCATATCCTTATAACAGCAACCGGGATTTCATACTCGAATTACATCAGATAGCTTCGGCACTCAGTTACGCCATTACACAACAGCACCAAGTTTCACATGCAACATCAAAAACCTTTGGAAAGTAGCATCATACACGGTAAATAAACAGATGAATCTCATCTAGGAAACTACAGAAGCGGAAGGCAAATATTGAGCATTCAGTGATGTTGAATGTCCTTGCAACTTTAGGCCAGTGGCTATGGATAATTGCCCGCCCAACCTTTGTCCTCTTCAGCAAGACTTCAATATTGTATTGTGGGTGTTGAATGAATACCTTCCTCGCCTCTTGACCATGCAGGTGGTTTGAGAGGTAATCATCGGTGAACTGCTTTGAAAAGTGCTGAAAACAAAGATATGCATAAATCGCTGTTATAAATTTTGAAATGGCGCAAGGGGTAAAAAAGGTAAAAGAGTTAGTACCATCCTATAGTTGACTGATGTCTTCTTCATTGTGCAAATAAAGATCTCGCTATTATTCGTCGCAAGTTTCTGTTGGGGAACGTAGTAATTTCAAAAAAATTCCTACGCACACGCAAGATCATGGTGATGCATAGCAACGAGAGGGAAGAGTGTTGTCCACATACCCTCGTAGACCGTAAGCGGAAGCGTTATGACAACGCGGTTGATGTAGTCGTACGTCTTCACGATCCGACCGATCCAAGTACCGAACGTACGGCACCTCCGAGTTTAGCACACGTTCAGCTCGATGACGATCCCCGGATTCTGATCCAGCAGGGTGTCGGGGATGACTTCCGTCAGCACGACGGCGTGGTGACGATGATGATGTTCTACCGATGCAGGGCTTTGCCTAAGCACCGCAACGATATGATCGAGGTGGAATATGGTGGAGGGGGGCACCGCACACGGCTAAGGAACGATCATGAAGATCAACTCGTGTGTCTTGGGGTGCCCCCCTGCCCCCGTATATAAAGGAGGGAGGGGGAGGTGCGGCCGGCCCCTAGGGGTGCGCTTGGAGGAGTCCTACTCCCATCGGGAGGAGGATTCCCTCCTCTTGCCTTGTTGGAGAAGGAAAGGGGGGAGGGAAAAGAGGAAAGGGGGGCGCCGCCCGCCCCCCTTCCTTGTCCTATTCGGACTAGGGGGGAGGGGGCGCGCGGCCTGCCCTGGCCGGCCCTCCTCTTCTCCCTCATGGCCCATGTAGGCCCATTAACCCCCCGGGGGGGGGGGGTCTGGTAACCCCCCGGTACTCCGGTAAAATCCCGATTTCACCCGGAACATTTCCGATATCCAAATATAGGCTTCCAATATATCAATCTTTATGTCTCGACCATTTCGAGACTCCTCGTCATGTCCGTGATCATATCCGGGACTTCGAACAACCTTCGGTAAATCAAAACTTATAAACTCATAATAAAACTGTCATCATAACGTTAAGCGTGCGGACCCTACGGGTTCGAGAACTATGTAGACATGACCTAGAACTGTTCCCGGTCAATAACCAATAGCGGAACCTGGATGCTCATATTGGCTCCTACATATTCTACGAAGATCTTTATCGGTCAAACCGCATAACAACATATGTTGTTCCCTTTGTCATCGTATGTTACTTGCCCGAGATTCGATCGTTGGTATCCCAATACCTAGTTCAATCTCGTTACCGGCAAGTCTCTTTACTCGTTATGTAATGCATCATCCCGCAACTAACTCATTAGTCACATGGCTTGCAAGGCTTATAGTGATGTGCATTACCGTGAGGGCCCAGAGATACCTCTCCGACAATCGGAGCGACAAACCTTAATCTCGAAATACGCCAACTCAACATGTACCTTTGGAGACACCTATAGAGCTCCTTTATAATCACCCAGTTACGTTGTCACGTTTGGTAGCACACAAAGTGTTCCTCCGGTAAACGGGAGTTTCATAATCTCATAGTTGTAGGAACATGTATAAGTCATGAAGAAAGCAATAGCAACATACTAAACGATCAAGTGCTAAGCTAATGGAATGGGTCAAGTAAATCACATCATTCTCCTAATGATGTGATCCCGTTAATCAAATGACAACTCATGTCTATGGTTAGGAAACTTAACCATCTTTGATTCACGAGCTAGTCAAGTAGAGGCATACTAGTGACACTCTGTTTGTCTATGTATTCACACATTTATTATGTTTCCGGTTAATACAATTCTAGCATGAATAATAAACATTTATCATGATATAAGGAAATAAATAATAACTTTATTATTGCCTCTAGGGCATATTTCCTTCAGTCTCCCACTTGCACTAGAGTCAATAATCTAGTTCACATCGCCATGTGATTTAACACCAATATTCACATCTATATGTGATTAATACCCATAGTTCACATCGTCATGCGATCAACACCCAAAGGGTTTACTAGAGGTAATAATCTAGTTCACATCGCTATGTGATTAACACCCAAAGAGTACTAAGGTATGATCATGGTTTGCTCGTGAGAGAAGTTTAGTCAACGGGTCTGTCACATTCAAAGCCGTATGTATTTTGCAAATTTTCTATGTCTACAATGCTCTGCACAGAGCTACTCTAGCTAATTGCTCCCACTTTCAATATGTATCCAGATTAAGAATTAGAGTCATCTGGATCAGTGCCAAAACTTGTAACCCTTTACGACGAACCTTTTGTCACCTCCATAATTGAGAAACATATCCTTATTCCACTAATGATAAATTTTGACCAATGTCCAGTGATCTACTCCTAGATCACTATTGTACTCCCTTGCCAAACCAGGGCAGAGTATACAATAGGTCTGGACCATAACATGGCATACTTTTATAGAACCTATGACTGATGCATAGGGAATGACTTTCATTCTCTTTCTATTTTCTGCTGTGGTCAGGATTTGAGTCTTACTCAATTTCATACCTTTGCAACACAGGCAAGAAATCTTTCTTTGACTGCTCCATTTTAAACTACTTCAAAATCTTGTCAAGGTATGTACTCATTGAAAATCTTATCAAGCGTCTTGATCTATCTCAATAGATCTTGATGCTCAATATGTAAGTAGCTTTACCGAGGTCTTTCTTTGAAAAAACTCCTTTCAAACACTCCTTTATGCTTTGCAGAACAATTCTACATTATTTCCGATCAACAATATGTCATTCACATATACTTATCAGAAATGCTGTAGTGCTCCCACTCACTTTCTTGTAAATACAGGCTTGACCGCAAGTCTGTATAAAACTATATGCTTTGATCAACTTATCAAAGCGTATATTCCATCTCTGAGATGCTTGCACCAGTCCATAGATGGATTGCTGGAGCTTGCACATTTTGTTAGCACCTTTAGGATTGAAAAAACCTTCTGGTTGTATCATATACAACTCTTCTTTAATAAATCCGTTAAGGAATGCAGTTTTTACATCCATTTGCCAGATTTCATAAAATGTGGCAATTGCTAACATGATTCGGACAGACTTAAGCATCAATACGAGTGAGAAAATCTCATCGTATTCAACACCTTGAACTTGTCAAAAAACCTTTTTTCGACAATTCGAGCTTTGTAGATAGTAACACAACTATCAGCGTCCGTATTTCTATTGAAGATCCATTTATTTTCTAGGGCCATTTGCATTTATATCCCTAACTCGAACCACCTAATCATATATACCCCTAATTCGAAAGCCTGCTCAAATTTGCCCCTCCGCCGTTAGGTGCCCTTACAAAAATGCCCTTCTGCATCGTTACCATCCGGTCAAACAACTTTGACCGTCCTGAAAAAATAGCAAAAAAAATTTAAAAATCTAAAATTTTGTGAGTTTGAAGATACTCATGTGCGCAAGGTGCGTGCAAATTTTTGTGCTATTTGGACATTCCAGGAGCTCGCGGCGAGGAAAAACGTTTAACATGCACACTTGTGAATAGTAAATTTGAAATAAAATAGCAAGAAAATTCAAAAAAATATGAAAAAATTTGGCATCAAAGAGGCTTGGGTGCACAAGGTGCTCGCAAGTTTTTGTGATCAAATGACATGCGAGGATCTCTAGCAAGAAAAAACAAAATAGTCATTTTTTCCCAAGTTTTTTCTCGAGCCAAATTTTGTTTTTTTCTCCACAAGCCCCTCTAGTGTCCAAACACAACAAAAATTTGCACGCAGCTTGTAGACTATAGCCTCTTTGATGCCAAAAAAATTCATATTTTTTTAATTTTCTTGCTATTTTTTTGAATTTATTGTTCACAGGCTTACATATTTATTGTTCTTCCTTTGACACGAGCTCCTGGAATGCCCAAACAGCACGAAAATTTGCACGCATCTTGCGAACCTGAGTATCTTTGATGTCACAAATTTTCAGATTTTTTAGAACTTTTTTGCTATTTTTTTCAGGACGGTCAATGCCCTTTGACCAGCTTTGACCTGCTTTGACCAGACGGTAACGGCACAGAAGGGCATTTATGTAAGTGCGCCTAACGGCAGAGGGGCAAATTTGAGCAGCCTTTGAAATTAGGGGTAAATCTGAGAGTGGGCGCAAATTAGGGGCATAGATGTAAATGTCCCTATTTTCTATGGCTTGCCGATCATTGGGCAAGTCAACCAACGTCCATACTTTGTTCTCATACATGGATCCCATCTCAGATTTCATAGCCTTAAGCCATTTCGCGGAATCTGGGCTCATCATCGCTTCCTCATAGTTCGTAGGTTCATCATGGTCTAGTAACATGACTTCCAGAATGGGATTACCATACCACTCTGGTGCGGATCTTAATCTGGAAGATCTACAAAGTTTGGTAGTAACTTGATCTGAAGCTTCATGATCATCATCATTAGCTTCCTCACTAATTGGTGTAGAAATCACTGGAACTGATTTCTGTGATGAACTACTTTCCAATTCGGGAGAAAGTACAAATTACCTTATCAAGTTCTACTTTCCTCCCACTCACTTCTTTCGAGAGAAACTCCTTCTCTAGAAAGGATCCATTCTTAGAAACAAACGTTTTGCCTTCAGATCTGTGATAGAAGGTGTCCCCAACAATTTCCTTTGGGTATTCTATGAAGACGCACTTCTCCGATTTGGGTTCGAGCTTATCAGGTTGAAAACCTTTTTCATATAAGCATCGCAACTCCAAACTTTAAGAAACGACAGCTTAGGTTTACTGCTAAACCATAGTTCATACGGTGTCATCTCAATGGATTTAGATGGTGCCCTATTAAACGTGAATGCAACTGTCTCTAATGCATAACCCCAAAATGATAGTGGTAAACCGATAAGAGACATCATAGAACGCACCATATCTAGTAAAGTACGATTACGACGTTCGGACACACCATTACATTGTGGTGTTCCAGGTGGCGTGAGTTGCGAAACTATTTCACATTGTTTTATATGAAGGGCAAACTCGTAACTCAAATATTCTCCTCCATGATCAGATCGTAGAAACTTTATTTTCTTGTTACGATGATTCTCCACTTCACTCTGAAATTCTTTGAACCTTTCAACTATTTCAGACTTATGTTTCATCAAGTAGATATACCAATATCTGCTCAAATCATTTTGTGAAGGTCAAAAAATAACGATACTTGCCACGAGCATCAACACTCATTGGATCGCATACATTGGTATGTATTATATCCAATAAGTCAGTAGCTCGTTCCATTGTTTCGGAGAACGGAGTTTTAGTCATCTTGCCCAAAAGGCACGGTTTGCAAGCGTCAAATGATTCATAACCAAGTGATTCCGAAAATCCATCTTTGTGGAGTTTCTTCATGCGCTTTACACCGATATGACCCAAACGGCAGTGCCACAAATAAGTTGCACTATCATTATTAACTTTGCATCTTTTGGCATCAATGTTATGAATATGTGTATCACTACGATCGAGATCCAACAAACTATTTTCATTGGGTGTATGACCATTTGAAGGTTTTATTCATGTAAACAGAACAACAATTATTCTCTGATTTTAAATGAATAACCGTATTGCAATAAACATGATCAAATCATATTCATGCTCAACGCAAACGCCAAATAACATTTATTTAGGTTTAACACTAATCCCGAAAGTATAGGGAGTGTGTGATGATGATTATATCAATCTTGGAACTACTTCCAACACTCATCGTCACTTCCCTTCAACTAGTCTCTGTTTATTTTGTAACTCCTGTTTCGAGTTACTAATCTTAGCAACCGAACAAGTATAAAATACTCAGGGGCTACTATAAAAACTAGTAAGGCACACATCAATAACCTGTATATCAAATATACCCTTGTTCACTTTGCCATCCTTCTTATCCACCAAATATTCAGGGCATTTCTGCTTCCAGTGACCATTTCCTTTGCAGTGTAAGCACTCAGTTTTAGGCTTTGGTCCAGCTTTGGTCTTCTTCACGGGAGTGACAACTTGTTTGCCATTCTACTTGAAGTTTCCCTTTCTTTCCCTTTGCCCTTTTCTTGAAACTACTGGTCTTGTCAATCATCAACACTTGATGCTCTTTCTTGATTTCTACCTTTGTCGATTTCAACATCACAAAGAGCTCGGGAATCATTTTCGTCATCCCTTGCATACTATAGTTCATCACGAAGTTCTAGTAAGTTGGTGATGGTGACAAGAGAACTCTGTCAATCACTATCTTATCTAGAAGATTAACTCCCACTTGATTCAAGCGATTGTAGTACCCAGACAATCTGAGCACATGCTCACTAGTTGAGAGATTCTCCTCCATCTTTTAGCTATAGAACTTGTTGGAGACTTCATATCTCTCAACTCGGGTATTTGCTTGAAATATTAACTTCAATTCCTGGCACATCTCATATGGTCCATGACGTTCAAAACGTCTTTGAAGTCCCGATTCTAAGCCGTTAAGCATGGTGCACTAAACTATCAAGTAGTCATCATATTGAGCTAGCCAAACGTTCATAACGTCTGCATCTGCTCCGGCAATAGGTCTTTCACCTAGCGGTGCATTAAGGACATAATTCTTCTGTGCAACAATGAGGATATACCTTAGATCACGGATCCAATCCGCATCATTGCTACTAACATCTTTCAACACAATTTTCTCTAGGAACATATCAAAAATAAACATATGAAAGCAACAATGCGAGCTATTGATCTACAACATAATTTGCAAAATAATACCAGGACTAAGTTCATGATAAATTTAAGTTCAATTAATCATATTACTTAAGAACTCCCACTTAGACATCTCTCTCGTCATCTAAGTGATCACGTGATCCAAATCAACTAAACCATGTCCGATCATCACGTGAGATGGAGTAGTTTTCAATGGTGAACATCACTATGTTGATCATATCTACTATATGATTCACGCTCGACCTTTTGGTCTCCATGTTCCGAGGCCATATCTGTATATGCTAGGCTCGTCAAGTTTAACCTGAGTATTCTGCGTGTGCAACTGTTTTGCACCCGTTGTATTTGAACGTAGAGCTTATCACACCCGATCATCACGTGGTGTCTCAGCACGAAGAACTTTCGCAACGGTGCATACTCAGGGAGAACACTTCTTGATAATTTTAGTGAGAGATCATCTTAAAATGCTACCGTTAATCAAAGCAAGATAAGATGCATAAAGGATAAACATCACATGCAATCAATATAAGTGATATGATATGGCCATCATCATCTTGTGCTTGTGATCTCCATCTCCGAAGCACCGTCGTGATCACCATCATCACCGGCGCGACACCTTGATCTCCATCGTAGCATCATTGTTGTTACGCCATCTATTGCTTCTACAACTATCGCTACTGCTTAGTGATAAAGTAAAGCAATTACAGGGCGTTTGCATTTCATACAATAAAGCGACAACCATATGGCTCCTGCCAGTTGCCGATAACTTCGGTTACAAAACATGATCATCTCATACAATAAAATATAGCATCACGTCTTGACCATATCACATCACAACATGCCCTGCAAAACAAGTTAGACGTCCTCTATTTTGTTGTTGCAAATTTTACGTGGCTGCTACGGGCTGAGCAAGAACCGTTCTTACCTACGCATCAAAACCACAACGATAGTTCGTCAAGTTAGTGCTGTTTTAACCTTTTCAAGGACCGGGCGTAGCCACATTCAGTTCGACTAAAGTGAGAGAGACAGACACCCGCCAGTCACCTTTAAGCACGAGTGCTCGTAACGGTGAAACCAGTCTCGCGTAAGCGTACGCGTAATGTCGGTCCGTGCCGCTTCATCTCACAATACCGATGAACCAAAGTATGACATGCTGGTAAGCAGTATGACTTGTATCGCCCACAACTCACTTGTGTTCTACTCATGCATATGATATCTACGCATAAAACCTGGCTCTGATACCATTGTTGGGGAACATAGTAATTTCAAAAAATTTCCTACGCACATGCAAGATCATGGTGATGCAAAGCAACGAGAGGGAAGAGTGTTGTCCACGTACCGTCGTAGACCGTAAGCGGAAGTGTTATGACAACGCGGTTGATGTAGTCGTACGTCTTCACGATCCGACCGATCCAAGTACCGAACGTACGACACCTCCGAGTTCAGCACACGTTCTTCTCGATGACGATCCCCGAACTCTGATCTAGCAGGGTGTCGGGGATGAGTTCCGTTGGCACGACGGCGTGGTGACGATGATGATGTTCTACCGACGCAGGGCTTCGCCTAAGCACCGCAATGATATGACCGAGGTGGAATATGGTGGAGGGGGGCACCGCACACGGCTAAGGAACGATCACAAAGATCAACTTGTGTGTCTTGGGGTGCCCCCCTGCCCCCGTATATAAAGAAGGGAGGGGGAGGTGCGGCCGGCCCCCTAGGGGTGCGCCTGGAGGAGTCCTACTCCCACCAGGAGTAGGAATCCCTCCTCTTGCCTTGTTGGAGAAGGAAAGGGGGGAGGGGAAAGAGGAAAGGGGGGCGCCCCCCCCCTTCCTTGTCCTATTCTGACTAGGGGGGAGGGGGAGCGTGGCCTGCCCTGGCCGGCCCTCCTCTTCTCCCTCATGGCCCATGTAGGCCCATTAACCCCCGGGGGGAGGGGGGGGGGGGGTTCTGGTAACCCCTCGGTACTCCGGTAAAATCCCGATTTCACCCGGAACGTTTCCGATATCCAAATATAGGCTTCCAATATATCCATCTTTATGTCTCGACCATTTTGAGACTCCTCGTCATGTCCGTGATCATATCCGTGACTCTGAACAACCTTCGTTACATCAAAACTTATAAACTCATATTAAAACTGTCATCGTAACGTTAAGCATGCGGACCCTACGGGTTCGAGAACTATGTAGACATGACCTAGAACTGTTCCCGGTCAATAACCAATAGCGGAACCTAGATGCTCATATTGGCTCCTACATATTCTATGAAGATCTTTATCGGTCAAACCGCATAATAACATACGTTGTTCCCTTTGTCATCGGTATGTTACTTGCCCGAGATTCGATCGTCGGTATCCCAATACCTAGTTCAATCTCGTTACCGGCAAGTCTCTTTACTCGTTATGTAATGCATCATCCCGCAACTAACTCATTAGTCACATTGCTTGCAAGGCTTATAGTGATGTGCATTACTGAGTGGGCCCAGAGATACCTCTCCGACAATCGGAGTGACAAATCCTAATCTCGAAATACGCCAACTCAACATGTACCTTTGTAGACACCTGTAGAGCTCCTTTATAATCACCCAGTTATGTTGTGATGTTTGGTAGCACACAAATGAAGGAAATATGCCCTAGAGGCAATAATAAAGTTATTATTTATTTCCTCATATCATGATAAATGTTTATTATTCATGCTAGAATTGTATTAACCGGAAACATGATACATGTGTGAATACATAGACAACATAACGTCACTAGTATGCCTCTACTTGACTAGCTCATTAATCAAAGATGGTTATGTTTCCTAACCATAGACATGTGTTGTCATTTGATTAACGGGATCACATCATTAGGAGAATGATGTGATTGACATGACCCATTCCGTTAGCCTAACACTTGATCGTTTAGTATGTTGCTATTGCTTTCTTCATGACTTATACATGTTCCTGTAACTATGAGATTATGCAACTCCCGTTTACCGGAGGAACACTTTGTGTGCTACCAAACGTCACAACGTAACTGGGTGATTATAAAGGAGCTCTACAGGTGTCTTCGAAGGTACATGTTGGGTTGGCGTATTTCGAGATTAGGTTTTGTCACTCCGATTGTCGGAGAGGTATCTCTGGGCCCTCTCGGTAATGCACATCACTATAAGCCTTGCAAGCAATGTAGCTAATGAGTTAGTTACGAAATGATGCATTACGTAACGAGTAAATAGACTTGCCGGTAACGATATTGAACTAGGTATTGGATACCGACGATCGAATCTCGGGCAAGTAACATACTGATGACAAAGGGAACAACGTATGTTGTTATGCGGTTTGACCAATAAAGATCTTCGTAGAATATGTAGGAGCCAATATGAGCATCCAGGTTCCGCTATTGGTTATTGACCGAGAATAGTTCTAGGTCATGTCTACATAGTTCTCGAACCCGTAGGGTCCGCACGCTTAACGTTACGATGACAATTTTATTATGATTTTATAAGTTTTGATGTACCGAAGATTGTTCGGAGTCCCGGATGTGATCACGGACATGACGAGGAGTCTCAAATGGTCGAGACATAAAGATTGATATATTGGAAGCATATATTTGGATATCGGAATGGTTCCGGGTGAAATCGGGATTTTACCGGAACACCGGGGGGTTACTGGAACCCTCCCGGGGGTTAATGGGCCTTAGTGGGCCATGAGGGAGAAGAGGAGGGCCGGCCAGGGCAGGCCGCGCGCCCCCTTCCCCCTAGTCCGAATAGGACAAGGAAGGGGGGGGGGGGCGCCCCCTTTACTCTTTCCCCTCCCCCCTTTCCTTCTCCACCAAGGCAAGAGGGGGGAGTCCTACTCCCGGTGGGAGTAGGACTCCTCCAGGCGCACCCCTAGGGGGCCGGCCGCACCTCCACCTCCCTCCTTTATATACGGGGGCAGGGGGGCACCCTAGAACACACAAGTTGATCTTCGTGATCGTTCCTTAGCTGTGTGCGGTGCCCCCTCCACCATATTCCACCTCGGTCGTATCGTTGTGGTGCTTAGGCGAAGCCCTGCGTCGGTAGAACATCATCATCGTCACCACGCCGTCGTGTTGACGAAACTCATCCCCGACACCCTGCTGGATCGGAGTCCGGGGATCGTCATCGAGCTGAACGTGTGCTGAACTTGGAGGTGCCGTACGTTCGGTACTTGGATCGGTCAGATCGTGAAGACGCACGACTACATCAACCGCGTTGTCATAATGCTTCCGCTTACGGTCTACGAGGGTATGTGGACAACACTCTCCCCTCTCGTTGCTATGCATCACCATGATCTTGCGTGTGCGTAGGAGTTTTTTTGAAATTACTACGTTCCCCAATAGTGGCATCCGAGCCTGGTTTTATGCGTTGATGTTATATGCACGAGTAGAACACAAGTGAGTTGTGGGCGATACAAGTCATACTGCTTACCAGCATGTCATACTTTGGTTCAACGGTATTGTTGGATGAAGCAACCCGGACCGACATTATGCGTATGCTTACGCGAGACTGGTTTTACCACCGTGCTTTGCACACAGGTGACTAGCGGGTGTCTGTTTCTCCAACTTTAGTTGAACCGAGTGTGGCTATGCCCGGTCCTTGCGAAGGTTAAAAGAGCACTAACTTGACAAACTATCGTTGTGGTTTTGATGCGTAGGTAAGAATGGTTCTTGCTCAGCCCGTAGCAGCCACGTAAAATTTGAACAACAAAGTAGAGGACGTCTAACTTGTTTTTGCAGGGCATGTTGTGATGTGATATGGTCATGACGTGATGCTATATTTTATTGTATGAGATGATCATGTTTTGAAACCGAAGTTATCGGCAACTGGCTGGAGCCATATGGTTGTCGCTTTATTGTATGAAATGCAAACGCCCTGTAATTGCTTTACTTTATCACTAAGCGGTAGCAATAGTCATAGAAGCAATAGATGGCGTAACGACAACGATGCTACGATAGAGATCAAGGTGTCGCGCCGGTGATGATGGTGATCATGACGGTGCTTCGGAGATGGAGATCACAAGCACAAGATGATGATGGACATATCATATCACTTATATTGATTGCATGTGATGTTTATCCTTTATGCATCTTATCTTGCTTTGATTGACGGTAGCACTTTAAGATGATCTCTCACTAAAAATTATCAAGAAGTGTTCTCCCTGAGTATGCACCATTGCGAAAGTTCTTCGTGCTGAGACACCACATGATGATCGGGTGTGATAGGCTCTACGTTCAAATACAACGGGTGCAAAACAGTTTCACACGCGGAATACTCAGGTTAAACTTGATGAGTCGGGCATATAACAGATATGGCCTCGGAACACAGAGACCGAAAGGTCGAACATGAATCATATAGTAGATATGATCAACATAGTGATGTTCACCATTGAAACTACTCCATCTCACGTGACGATCAGACATGGTTTAGTTGATTTGGATCATGTGATCACTTTGATGACTAGAGAGATGTCTGTCTAAGTGGGAGTTCTTAAGTAATATGATTAATTGAACTTAAATTTATCATGAACTTAGTACCTGATAGTATTTTGCTTGTCTATGTTTGTTGTAGATAGATGGCTCGTGCTGTTGTTCCGTTGAATTTTAATGCGTTCCTTGAGAAAGCAAAGTTGAAAGATGATGGTAGCAATTACACGAACTGGGTACGTAACCTGAGGATTATCCTCATTGCTGCACAGAAGAATTACGTCCTAGAAGCACCGCTGGGTGCCAGGCCTGCTGCTGATGCAACTGACGATGTTAAGACCGTCTGGCAGAGCAAAGCTGATGACTACTCAATAGTTCAGTGTGCCATGCTTTATGGCTTAGAACCGGGTCTTCAACAATGTTTCGAACGTCATGGAGCATATGAGATGTTCTAGGAGTTGAAGTTAATATTTCAAGCAAATGCCCGGATTGAGAGATATGAAGTCTCCAATAAGTTCTATAGCTGCAAGATGGAGGATAATAGTTCTGTCAGTGAACACATACTCAAAATGTCTGGGTATAATAATCACTTGATTCAACTGGGAGTTAATCTTCCTGATGATAGTGTCATTGACAGAATTCTTCAATCACTGCCACCAAGCTACAAGAGCTTCGTGATGAACTAGAATATGCAAGGGATGAACAAGACTATTCCGAGCTCTTCGCAATGCTAAAAGCTGCGGAGGTAGAAATCAAGAAGGAGCATCAAGTGTTGATGGTCAACAAGACCACCAGTTTCAAGAAAAAGGGCAAAGGGAAGAAGAAGGGGAATTTCAAGAAGAACAGCAAACAAGTCTGGTCCTAAGCCTGAGACTGAGTGCTTCTACTGCAAGCAGACTGGACACTGGAAGCAGAACTACCCCAAGTATTTGGCGGATAATAAGGATGGCAAAGTTAACAAAGGGACTACGGATTAAGCGAAGATTGGCTAAGGACGAGGTGACGATGCGCGTGGGAAATGGTTCCAAAGTCGATGTGATCGCGGTCGGCACGCTCCCTCTACATCTACCATCGGGATTAGTTTTAGACCTAAATAATTGTTATTTGGTGCCAGCGTTGAGCATGAACATTATATCTGGATCTTGTTTGATGCGAGACGATTATTCATTTAAATCAGAGAATAATGGTTGTTCTATTTATATGAGTAATATCTTTTATGGTCATGCACCCTTGAAGAGTGGTCTATTTTTATTGAATCTCGATAGTAGTGATACACATATTCATAGTGTTGAAGCTAAAAGATGCAGAGTTGATAATGATAGTGCAACTTATTTGTGGCACTGCCGTTTAGGTCATATTGGTATAAAGCGCATGAAGAAACTCCATACTGATGGACTTTTGGAATCACTTGATTATGAATCACTTGGTACTTGCGAACCGTGCCTCATGGGCAAGATGACTAAAACGCCGTTCTCCGGAACTATGGAGCGAGCAACTGATTTGTTGGAAATCATACATACTGATTTTTGTGGTCCAATGAATATTGAGGCTCGCGGCGGGTATCGTCATTTTCTCACCTTCACAGATGATTTGAGCAGATATGGGTATATCTACTTAATGAAACACAAGTCTGAAACATTTGAAAAGTTCAAAGAATTTCAGAGTGAAGTGGAAAATCATCGTAACAAGAAAATAAAATTTCTACGATCTGATCGTGGAGGAGAAGATTTGAGTTACGAGTTTCTTTTACATTTGAAACAATGCGGAATAGTTTCGCAACTCACGCCACCCGAAACACAATAACGAAATGGTGTGTCCGAACATCGTAATCGTACTTTACTAGATATGGTGCGATCTATGATGTATCTTACTGATTTACCACTATCGTTTTGGGGTTATGCTTTAGAGATGGCCGCATTCACGCTAAATAGGGCACCATCAAAATCTTTTGAGACGACACCTCATGAACTGTGGTTTGGCAAGAGACCAAAGTTGTCGTTTCTTAAAGTTTGGGGCTGCGATTCTTATGTGAAGAAACTTCAACCAGATAAGCTCGAACCCAAATCGGAGAAATGTGTCTTCATAGGATACCCAAAAGAGACTGTTGGGTACACCTTCTATCACAGATCCGAGGGCAAGATTTTCGTCGCTAAATTCGGATCCTTTCTAGAGAAGGAGTTTCTCTCGAAAGAAGTGAGTGGGAGGAAAGTAGAACTTGATGAGGTAACTGTACCTGCTCCCTTATTGGAAAGTAGTCCATCACAAGACCCAGTTCCTGTGACAACTACACCAATTAGTGAGGAAGCTAATGATATTGATCATGAAACTTCAGATCAAGTTTCTACTGAACCTCGTAGGTCTACCAGAGTAAGATCTGCACCAGAGTGGTACGGGTATCCTATTCTGGAAGTCAGGTTACTTGACCATGACGAACCTACGAACTATGAGGAAGCGATGATGAGCCCAGATTCCGCAAAATGGCTAGAAGCCATGAAATCTGAGATGGGATCCATGTATGAGAACAAAGTATGGACTTTGGTTGACTTGCCCGATGATCGGCAAGCCATTGAGAATAAATGGATCTTTAAGAAGAAGACTGACGCTGATGGTAATATAACTGTCTATAAAGCTCGACTTGTTGCGAAAGGTTTTCGACAAGTTCAAGGGGTTGACTATGATGAGACTTTCTCACCCGTAGCGATGCTTAAGTCTGTCCGAATCATGTTAGCAATTGCTGCATTTTATGATTATGAAATTTGGCAAATGGATGTCAAAACTGCATTCTTGAATGGATTTCTGGAAGAAGAGTTGTATATGATGCAACCAGAAGGTTTTGTTGATCCAAAAAGTGCTAACAAAGTGTGCAAGCTCCAGCGATCCATTTATGGACTGGTGCAAGCATCTCGGAGTTGGAATAAACGGTTTGATAGTGTGATCAAAGCATATGGTTTTATACAGACTTTTGGAGAAGCCTGTATTTACAAGAAAGTGAGTGGGAGCTCTGTAGCATTTCTGATATTATATGTAGATGACATATTATTAATTGGAAATGATATAGAATTTCTGGATAGCATAAAGGGATACTTGAATAAAAGTTTTTCTATGAAAGACCTCGGTGAAGCTGCTTACATATTGGGCATCAAGATTTATAGAGATAGATCAAGACGCTTAATAGGACTTTAACAAAGCACATAGCTTTATAAAGTTTTGAAAAAGTTCAAAATGGATCAGGCAAAGAAAGCGTTCTTGCCTGTACTACAAGGTGTGAAGTTGAGTCAGACTCAATGCCCGACCACAGCAGAAGATAGAGAGAAAATGAAAGATGTTCCCTATGCTTCAGCCATAGGCTCTATCATGTGTGCAATGCTGTGTACCAGACCTGACGTATGCTTAGCAATAAGCTTAGCAGGGAGGTACCAAAGTAATCCAGGAGTGGATCACTGGACAGCGGTCAAGAACATCCCGAAATACCTGAAAAGGACTAAGGATATGTTTCTCGTATATGGAAGTGACAAAGAGCTAGTCATAAATGGTTACGTCGATGCAAGCTTTGACACTGATCCGGACGATTCTAAATCGCAAATCGGATACGTGCTTTTTTTAAACAGTGGAGCTGTAAGTTGGTGCAGTTCTAACAAAGCGTCGTGGCGGGATCTACATGTGAAGCGGAGTACATAGCTGCTTCGGAAGCAGCAAATGAAGGAGTCTGGATGAAGGAGTTCATTTCCAATCTAGGTGTCATACCTAGTGCATCGGGACTAATGAAGATCTTCTGTGACAATACTGGTGCAATTGCCTTGGCAAAGGAATCCAGATTTCACAAGAGGACCAAGCACATCAAGAGACGCTTCAATTCCATCCGGGACCAAGTCCAGGTGGGAGACATAGAGATTTGCAAGATACATACGGATCTGAATGTTGCAGACCCATTGACTAAGCCTCTTCCACGAGCAAAACATGATCAGCACCAAGACTCCATGGGTGTTAGAATCATTACTGTGTAATCTAGATTATTGACTCTACTGCAAGTGGGAGACTGAAGGAAATATGCCCTAGAGGCAATAATAAAGTTATTATTTATTTCCTCATATCATGATAAATGTTTATTATTCATGCTAGAATTGTATTAGCCGGAAACATGATACATGTGTGAATACATAGACAAACATAACGTCACTAGTATGCCTCTACTTGACTAGCTCATTAATCAAAGATGGTTATGTTTCCTAACCATAGACATGTGTTGTCATTTGATTGACGGGATCACATCATTAGGAGAATGATGTGATTGACATGACCCATTCCGTTAGCCTAGCACTTGATCGTTTAGTATGTTGCTATTGCTTTCTTCATGACTTATACATGTTCCTGTAACTATGAGATTATGCAACTCCCGTTTACCGGAGGAACAGAGATACCGCATAATCTGGGCCCAGAGATACCTCTCCGACAATCGGAGTGACAAAACCTAATCTCGAAATACGCCAACCCAACATGTACCTTCGGAGACACCTGTAGAGCTCCTTTATAATCACCCAGTTACGTTGTGACGTTTGGTAGCACACAATGTGTTCCTCCGGTAAATGGGAGTTGCATAATCTCATAGTTACAGGAACATGTATAAGTCATGAAGAAAGCAATAGCAACATACTAAACGATCAAGTGCTAAGCTAATGGAATGGGTCAAGTCAATCACATCATTCTCCTAATGATGTGATCCCGTTAATCAAATGAAAACTCATGTCTATGGTTAGGAAACTTAACCATCTTTGATTCATGAGCTAGTCAAGTAGAGGCATACTAGTGACACTCTATTTGTCTATGTATTCACACATGTATTATGTTTCCGGTTAATACAATTCTAGCATGAATAATAAACATTTATCATGATATAAGGAAATAAGTAATAACTTTATTATTGCCTCTAGGGCATATTTCCTTCAGTTTCTTCATCCTAACAATCTTTCTGAGTTTCTTGACTTGACTGATATTCATGGACATCTCATTTCCCCATATGCAAAATGGGTCGAACAGTGGGTCTAAGCCTGACAGCAGGACCTACATGTGCAAGAACAAATTTTAAGAAACCTAAATGTTAGAATGATTCCTGCAACTAGACAATAATGTGCTATTAGCCAAAGGACCATGCTTGAACAAACCTCGATGGTAAACCGCAGTGAAGGAAGATCTTGATCAGGTTAACTGAGAGTTGCCATACTATCAGTAGAATATGTATTGAGTACAACCAAATTCGATTGGTGTCACATGCATAACAATACAAAATTGTACCCGCAACAAATGAAAATAAAATTGCAGAACTGAACCAAACAGTTAAATGGACAACATACCAAATGAACCAAAATAGTTAACTGAGCATGACATTGCAGAATAGAAACATGTACTAGAAGATAAGACAGTTAACAAAACATAGAATGCTTGAGAACAGTACTACGAAATGTAGCAATTGTTGGACCAAAGTGTTAACTGAACATTACATTTCAGAGGACCAAACTGTTAACTGAACATCAGATTGCATATTAACATTACAGAGGACAAATCACTAGAAGGCACTGGCGGTGGCCTCGAGAAAACAACACGAACTATATTTAAAGTAGACAACAGCGTGGCGGTGTCAACGGTGGCCTCGAAGACGAGGTGCTCCTCCAAGATTTGGCGGTCGGCATGCATGACAGCCATAGCGACCTCGTGCGCTCGTGCAGCCGCATGCTACTGAGCTCCACATTATACTGCATGCAAAATGGATGTGGGGACGCTTAATTGGAGTAGGGGGACAGTGATTTCGGTGGAAGGTGTCGGGCCGTCGGTTGGGGCATGTGGGACGGGAAAGGAGGAGGATGGTGTGGGTGAGGATGGCGAACACGCCGTCTTCTGGTGTCACACCCTGCATTTTGTAACATTTCATTTGCATTATTAAAGCATGAAAATTTGGACCAACAAAAACTTTTGCTTTATTTGGCTTTTATTTGGAGTTGGTTTTCTCTCTGTGATTTTTTTTCAAGTGCTCTCAAAAGTCAACATAGTTTCACCTTCTATACTTCATCTCCTTGCCCCAAACTTCTGTCCAATGATCATGCCATGTGTATAGAGCAATATAGTATTTTCTTACAAAAATAATTTGGCCAAAAAGTATTTTCTAAAATTAGTTTTCCAAAAACCCTTGAATTAAGATTTGCACTGCAAGTACTTGATTTGAGGTGTGAAAAATCTTTCAAAAGGTATATTTGAAACCTATTAGATATAGGATACCCAGAAACCACAAAAATATAATTTTAAAAGCTATTTTCCTATTTTATTTAAAAGCTTTTTCTTAAGGCCAGAAATGGTCTTTAATAGGGAAAAATTATTTTATTGTTTCAAAAATATTTGACAAAAATCAGGGAAACTCAGTGGACATATATTTTCCATATATAATAGTTTCAACATATGGTCATGATCAAAATATTGGACAAAACCTCCCAAAACCATTTCTGCCCATTTCAAGGATTTGAAATATTTCTACAGGAAGTATTTTCACAAAAATCCAAGAAAAATCCAGCAAGTCACAAATGCATATTGTGATCACCTTGCAAAGACTCATGTCAATTAAAGTCATTTTGGTTCACCAAAATGCCCCAAAACCCTCTCTGACCAGAATCAAGTTTGAGCAACTTTGTACTACCAACTTTCTCCCTTTAACCCCAAATTTTGTGAGCATGTTGACATGAGCAAATGAGGCCACTACACCAAGTGGTGCATGAAGGAGAAGTGTTATGCTCAACTAGATCTACACAAGTCTATTTCTGCTCATTTCTAGGGTTTACAAAAGTTGCATTGGCAACTTTGCCCGAATAAGCTCCAAATTGGTGGAAGGCCATGCTCATATGTGTCATTTCACCCTGTGGAGTCTCATGGCATTTGGAGTTCATTTGCTTAACCAAACAAGCATCAAACACCTTCTGCCACTTTACCAAAATTCCATTTTTGACCACTTCCACTAATCTCCATGACCTCCACTTTTTACCAAAGCTCCTCCTAGACCCCTTTCACCTCCAGTAACAATGGCAAGTCCACAGCTCAATTATTGGATGGGTAAAGCCCCACTTTCTCTCTCTGGACAGCCCCTTTCTCCCTCTTCCTCACCTCTCTCCTCACCCCAGTGGCCATCCAGAGCATCCAATGCCTCCCCCTCCTTCTTTACCCCACCCTTGAGCTACTGGACACGGTTGGCCGCGCCCCCAAGGCATAGAAAATGCCATGCTGGCAATTTGGGCGCTCTAGAGCGCACTACAGTGCGCTCCCGCACTGTAGCCGCCCCCTTCCAACCGCCTCCGGCCACCTCGGGCCTCCCCCGCGCGCCCGCCGATGCGCCTCGGTGTCCGCAACACGCTACGCGGTCGGCCCCCTCCTCTCTCCTCCTCCCCACGCCTCCGCGCTAGCGAACAGAGGTCGCCCGAGTGCGCCAATGGCACGGCTCACACGCGCGCCCCTCTGACCGCTCCCCACTCCCCCTCTCTATCTACCTCGGTGTAGTCCAAGTCCAGGAACGCCCCAGACACCACGCTTGCTTCCCCCGAGCCCTGCAGCAACAAGCGTGAGCTCGCTGGCGCACGGGTCTACTGGACCTCGCCGTTCGCCTATTTAAAGGCCTCCCCGAACCCTTCTCTCTCCACCACTCGCTCCCTGCACCACCCAAGCCTCCCCCTACACCACTCACCCCTCTCCAGACGAGCCCGAGCTCGAGATCGAGCTCGAGCTCCGCCGCCTCGGGTCGCCGTCGATCTCCGGGTACAGGCCCTCTCTGCCGCTCCTCTTCCTCGATCTGGAACCGCCTCCTCTCACTGACCGTTTCCCCTCTCTCCCCCGCTCCTTTTGCAGCCGGAAACGGCCAGAGCCACCGCCACCCGAAGCTCCTCCGCCGCAGCTCCTCGTCGTCGGCGAACCAGGCACCCCCGCCGGCCAAGTCCACCACCCACCGACGTGCGACAGTCTCCTGAGGCCATCCCCGCACTCGCCGGAGCTCGCCGTGGCCTACATCGTCGCCGGTGAGCACCGCGACCCCCCCTGTCCACGGGTTAGTGATGACAGGTGGGCCCCGCCTGTCATCCTCTCCCTCGTTCCCGCGCCCCTCTCTCTCTCTGACCTGCGGGCCCCGGCCGTCAGGTTTGAAATAAGTGGGCGGGCGCGCGCGCTGTGCGCTGGCTCGGCTGGGCCGGCCCACTGGCTGGGCCTGCTGCCCCGCAGCTGTTCTGGCCCGGCAGGAACAGGGCCCTTTTTCTTTTTCTTTTCTGTCACTTTTTCCAAAAATTCCACAGGGTAAAATATTTATCCAAATGAATTAATTCCAATTCCTAAATTCCTAGAATATTGCAACCTATTTAATGGTGCAACTTCCATTCTAATCCAACAACCTTTCCTTCACTGTAAATATTTAAATGTGATTTTTAGCATTTAAATATACCTTTGTAAATCCATTTCTCCTATTCTGCTACTCCAAATCCAAAACTAGGAATTTTCCCCTTCTTAGCTTTCACCCTAGTATTTAACAAAAATGAGTTGACATTTTTCTGAGCACTTTGGTTTTTCTGTTTTATTATTGCCTTATTTTTTCTCATTATTATTTTGCGACGATAGATTGCGTTGCTGACGAAGGAGTTGGACCAGAAGACTTTGAAGACCCAGAAGACTTTGTTGAGCCAGGCAAGCAGCCCTTTGACCATGTCTATGAAACCCTTTTTATGCATGTCATATAGCTCTTTATTATTGTTGCATCGGAATCATGATGAGGTGGTACCCACGTTGATGGTTTGCCACCGTTAATTCCTCGTTGATACTTGCATTGTGCATGACCCTACCTTCTTATGAGGGTTATGCCGGTGGGAGTAGGTAGGATGCTAAAGTAGTGCTACGCAAAAAGGGACGGGAATATGCATGGTGATGGAGACAAAGTATTCTCAAAAGACTTTTTGAAAACCCCACCGGGTGCCACTTATGCCCAGGGGAGATGATGAGATGGGTAGCCACTTGATGACGAAGTGGTGTACCGAGGCAAGTGTGTGTTGTTTTCAAAACGGATTGGTTGAAGTTGCGACCGTTATTCCAACCTTACATGCGCAACCACTCTACCCTTATATGGGAAAGGGCATTATTGATTACCTAGGTCGATACTAGCTTGGAGCCCGCATTACTAGTGATGGGGGAGAGTTGGTGCTCTCTCTCGGGACGGGGTCGTGCCAGGTAGGGCGACCATGACTGTCTTTATAGCACCGGACACACCGTTGGTACCCCGTGCTTGTGGTATGTGATGAATATGGGAGCGAGGCTCCACAAATTTATGGTGTGAAAATGTTAGGCACGGGGGTTACTACCAATCGAGTGGACTCCATGTTAGTGTCGTCTAGGGAAAGGTAGTGATCGGGTGCTTACCCCGGGTACTTGAGGTACCGCGGGTCATGGATGACACGGAAGTTCCTCGGATCTAGTGGGTAAAGTGTGCAACCTCTGCAGAGTGTAAAACTATTCGAATAGCCGTGTCCACGGTCAAGGACAGTTGGGTAACCGCTCTTGGGCTAGGTCCACTTGTTTACAAACCGAGTGTGTGTGTTGATAAAAGCTCTCGGGTCAAGTCAAGGACTTGACATGATTGAGATGGGTTGGTGCCCACTCTATCTATGTTGATACCTGTAACCTGTCCTCATGGTTACTTAAATACTCTTGATGCATGTCTTACAAGTTGTTGAACATGTCATTGCACTCAAAACTAGCTTTCTGCAAAAATTTACCTATATCATGCATTGTTGTATCTTGAACTAAAACATGGGTTGCTTGCGAGTACATTCAAATTACTCATTGGCTTGCCACTGGTTATTTAATTGACCAGGCATGGAAGAACCGGAGTTCGAAGAAGAGTTCTTTGGAGACGAACATGCGAACTAGGACGTTTCCCAGTCAGAATGCCTGTAGGGTTAAGGCAGATGGCATGGGTTCTACTTATCGATGAAGATTTCCGCTGCTTGTGTTTCATTTGATGTTCATCCCTTAAGGCTTTATCAATGTAAGACTTGACCATAATGGTCATAATTTGTGTAAGACGGTATGTATGGATGTAAGACTCTTGTTATTCAGCTTCTGTGTGTTCAGTGAGCATTGATCTCTGGGATCACCGTACACGTGCATTCGGTGATCTCGACTCATGAGTCGGGGTCCCCACAGATGGTCCCATTTCCTTCGTGGCTTTGGCCTGCCGGCGAGAAGCTTCCTCCGCTCATTCCTCACTTTCTATCGACTCCAGCCACACCACCTCACGCCGAATACGGTGGTGTTGCTGGCCGCCTTTGTCACTCTCTGCGAAGGCTACCTTGGCATGCTCCCCACCCTTGAGCTCTGGGGGGAGCTCTTCTACCTCAAGCTCGGCACCACCATCAAGAACGAGGCGGCTCAGTGCGGGGCCTGTGTCACAGTGTGGCGTTCAGGTACCGGGGTACTCTTCCCGGTCTCGCCCTGTTGCAGTCGGCCAAGCTGTGGTAGAAATCTTAATTCTACGCCAGGAATATCCACCCGACGATGGACTACGTCAACCTGCCGGCTTATGCAGCCAGCCCGCCGGTCGAACCCCGCACCAACTGGCAATTCCGCCGAAGCACCTGTCGGCCGCTTCCTCCGCCGCTCTTGCCCGGCTTCAGGTGATGACGGAGTCGGAGGGCCTCAAGGCCTCGGATCTGCTGACCGCCTTCGTGGCGCGCCGAGTGCTCCCTCTCCAAGCCCAGCCCCACATCATCAGCCGCATGAGCGGGCACCAGGACCCCATGCCGGATGTGCACGAAGGAGTTGCCGGACGTGGAGGTCGTCCAGCTGGTGAACTACTTCTCCAGCTGCAAGCTTTTGAAGAAGGAGTGGCGGTTCGGCAAGCCGCCATACAGCCGATCACACCCGCCGCCTGCGGTGAGTCTTTTAATTCTTTTTCCCTTCGCTTGTCCGGGTTCTCTTTTGCCGCCTGACCAGTCGGCCACGGTGCAGATCTTCTTGACCCAGTCGATGGCCAACGCTCTAGAGCCAGGTCATCAGTACCTGCCGGACCGGTCAGCGAGCGAGGTGGATGACCCCGACTTGGGGGCGGCCACCATGGAAGAGGACGACGCCACAGGTGGTGGCGGCGATGGAGCAGGCGATTCCTCCGGAGGCGGCCCTGGAGATTGGCCGGATGATGACGAGGAGGACATCCAGCCATGCCGCACTTACGGCGCCAACAAGGCGGGCACGAGCTCTTCGGCTGTGCCGACTGCAGCAGGCGGCGCGCCGTAGCACCGAGCCGACGCCGGGTTGTACCGCAACCGGCCCAAGAAGCCCAAGTCTTCGGCCACCGCAACCAAGCGGCAGGAGGCTGCCGCGAAGGTAGCCCTCTTCCAGAAGGCCCCGAAGCAGCGCCCGGTGGTGTCTGCGTACTTGGTCCTCCTTTGCGTTTGTTTTTCTTTTTCTCTTGCAAATTTCTTCTTAGTTCTTCTTGTTTTGCTTGAACAGGGCCCCGCTCTCTCTCGAGCGGGCCTCGTCTACCTCGGTGATTGGGGCGGCGGGCGGCTCTATAGAACCCCTCCGTGTGGACCCGCTCGCCGACCTCTAGGAGGCGACGGATAGGAACGCGCGGAAGGCGCGGGCGGAGCGGGAGAAGGCGGAGGCGGCCAAGGTGGCACAAGCGGAGGCCGACGCCACGACCAAGGCTCAGGCCAACGCCGCGGCGAAGGAGCAGGCGGACGCGGCTGCCAAGGCGCAGGAGGGGGAGGCAGCTCGCATCCGGGCCCTATAGCCCACCAGTCCATAGCATGCAAAGCCGCAGGTGCCGAATGGCCAAGCGCAGACTGGAGGGGCCGGCGGCGACCAGTCGGCCTTGGAGGGGGGAGGGGGCGACCCTGTTGTCTTAGGGGAGGAGATGCCCCCACGAACGTCGATGCTCAGAGCAGTCAGCCAGAAGCGCCGCCGGTGCCGCCGGTCGGTGGCGAGTTGGTGGTGGGCTCAATCCCCGCGGTCCGCACTAGCGCGACGTCAGGCGGAGAAGGCGGCCTCAGCACCGTGGCTGTTGGAGACCGGGACCGCTAGCTCATCAGCCCCCGATGTCGGTTCAATATCCGGCGTACCTCATAGTAGGGGTCCTAAGCTAGGTGTCTTGGAGCGATGGTAACATGGACACGGGGTTTTACCCAGCTTCGGGCTCTCTTGAAGAGATAATACCCTACATGCTGCTTTTGATTGTATTCATATGGGGGATAGTACAAAGTACATATGTCTACCACAAGATTGTAGTAATGAATATGAGATTGTCTATTGACTAGCCTGGCCTCGGTTTATATAAGACACCGGAGGCCTAGGGTTTAGGAGAGTCCTTGTCTTGGGCGCCAAGTCTTGTGGAGTCTTCCTTGTATGCGGCAGGGGTTGTCCGAATTGGCCCATGAGTATACGGCCATGGGGGTCCTCGGCCCAATCCAACTGATCGGGAGATGATGTGGTGAGTACCCCCTAGTCCAGGACACCGTTAGTAGCCCCCTGAACCAGTCTTCAAGTTGGGGACGCTCCTCGATTCTTCCGAACTGTTCTTTATCTTCGGTCGTCGGTCTTGAAAACTGGTTCAACTTATCTTCCCATCTTCGATCTTGAGGATCGCCGGAGTGAATCCGAAGAGTTTACACGTCAGGTATACCGAGGAGCCCTTGAAGTCTTCGGCCTTTATCAATGCCTTGTTATTTTTATGCCATGTCTCGGGTTTGAAGTTGTTCCCGTGCGGCGGTGTCCTCTTGCATCCGAGCTCCAACGCCGGGCTGCTTCCGAGGTATCTTTTGCAGCCGAGCACCAACGCTGGACCGCTTCCGAGCTCCAACACCGGAATGTATCCGAGCTCCAACGCCGGAATCTATCTGAGCTCTAACACCGGACTATGTCCGAGCTCCAATGCCGGACTGTATCCAAGGTGTCATAGATCACCTTGGTTCAAAAAAGTTGCAGGAGTTTAGTCGAGCTTAATGCCGGAAATGCCCTCTATGGAGCCAGCCACTTGCATCCGAGCTATATCCGAAATGCTTTCGAGGTGGATCAGCACCTCGGTCATGGGCTGATTGTTTGCGGCTTTTATTTCTGATGCGTGCAAATTTATCTGTTGTTAATATGTATAACCAGTGGCCCCCAAGGTGTTTGTCGGTCTAAAACCCGAGATGCACCTGAAGGATGACATAATATCGCTGATCCCAGTAGCCCCTGAGACTTAGGTTGATTCGCAAAATCGGCCTAAGGATCAATTCCCAGCTCGGCAGCATACTTAGGAATAGAAAACGCGATGTGCAAAGTCCTCGAGACTCAGGTTGGGTGCGGCCGACCAACCTGAGGATAATAATCTCCTCGAAAACTATATTGCATTTTTTCTGCATTGGATTTTCAATGCAGTAGCCCCCAAGACACTAGTCGGATGGCAACACCAGATCAGGGGATTGATGTGCCCTTTTAATATTTGTAAATAATACGCCCGAAGCCTAGTAGCCCCCAAGCCTTAATGCGGGCATGGGAGGCTAAATTAAGGATTGATATCCATAGTAAAATCACAAATTATATGTAATGACTCAATGTATCCAAGTACTTTACGTCATTAATGCTCAGATCCGCATTGTACAGAACTTTCTTGACCGACCATTGGCTTCAACCTCCTCGGCCAGCAGCCGAGGGGTGTTTATCCTACTTTATAAAGCCTTTATGAGGGCAAAGATTTACGGGAAACAAGGCAATCCGGCCATACAGTTTTATAAACAAAGGTACACAGAGAGACATGTTATATTATTGTATAAGAAACATTGTCCAAAGAAAATAGTCCCACTATCGGTTCCTTTCTTTGGGTTGTCATGCTGAGCATGATTATGAAACCTCAGCTCCGATCAATGTGGGAAGGAAATAATGAGGATTTAGTTCGGTGAAAGCTTCCAAACTCTGTGGTCTAAATGAACCTAAATTTTCACTTTCGTTGCAACCGTTTATAATCTGAAAGTGGCCCATCATCGGCTTCTACCCCCTTGTAGATGCTATGCAGGGTGTTTCCGCAATAACAAAACAACCCTTAGCCGACGTCTCGGTGCCCGAAGGCGGTTGTGTTAGTGGAAACGAGGCAATCAGATATGCGGGATTTATAACTTTCACTTAGTCATAGGAGCTTAAAGTTGGGAGGCCAGCAAGTAGCCCCCCAGTTAGTGTTCGGCGACAACCGAGGTCAAGCCGTAAACACTTCAGCCAATGTTATGAACGGCCTATCATTTAATACAGTCATCGGACCGCTGACCAGTTTACGCTTATTGTGATAGTCAATTTTCGGCTTTCTCCACTGAGGTGCTTAAACATGCGAGCTGGAAGCACAATCGCAGTGGTTCTCCCTTTGCATACCTAGCCGAACAAAGCGGAACGTAGGAGGCAAGCACAGGAGCCAGGCAACCCAACTATTGACCGAAGACACAATTCGAAACTGATGCATATATGGCAATATCCGAGACTTTTTGCCGAATCTCTAAAGGTGTCTGGCGTTGCACTGCGAGACTTATGCAGAAAACACACAAATAGTTGAAAAGTGCCATAGGATTGGAAAACCAAAAAAGTCAGTAAAAACTCGACGTCTGAACTAGATCAATTGTTCGGTGCCAATCAGAAAATTGGTCTTGGAAAAAAATTGTGCTTCTGTCGTGCTTTATCATGACACATCCTATCTCAAAACTTCAAGCGGGTCAACCTACGGCTTCAACCTACTATCCCGAAGGCGGAGTACTTCTCGTTAGGCCAGTTTAGCAAACTTTAGCGGCTTTGAGAGAGAAATTAGGCTCCCCGGCTATTGACCACACACTCGCGTCGAAAAAAGGAGTGATAGAAAAAAAGACTTTGCAATGACTAAGAGGAACAACACTTACTATAAAACAGCTAACATAAATGTAAGAGCCCCCGAGTGACTTGGGTAAAAGAATTTTATGTGTAATAATTGTATGTACCGAAGTACTTATATCATATATGTGTTCACCCAAACTTTAAACGCGTCTTAACTGACCGTCGGCTTCTCCCTCTTCGGCCAAGGCCTGAAAAGTGTTATGTACTCCACCTGTCGAGAATATCGACGGTGTTTCTGATAACCAGGCAATCAAGCCATAAGGCTGTAACAGACAAAGCGCGCTCAGGGAGCTTATGCTATATTACTGACAAAGTGTAAGAAGCATCTTCGAAGAAAATAGTACCTCCACCAATACCTTTCTTCGGTTGCTCATTGTTACTTATGAGACTTGTGCAACAGATTTTTTGTACTCATGAGTTCCGTTGTGTGCCGACTGAGGGAGTCCTGGATTAGGGTGTATCCGGACAGCCGGACTATATGCTTTGGCCGGACTATTGGGCCGTGAAGATACAAGACTCAAGACTTCGTCCCGTGTCTGGATGGGACTCTCCTTTGCGTGGAAGACAAGCTTGGCGATCCGGATATTAGATTTCCTTCTTTGTAACCAACTCTGTGTAAATCCTAGCCCCCTCCGGTATCTATATAAACCGGAGAGTTTGGTCCGTATAGGGACAATCATAATCATCATAGGCTAGGTTCTAGGGTTTAGCCTCTATGATCTCGTGGTAGATCAACTCTTGTAATACTCATATCATCAAGATCAATCAAGCAGGAAGTAGGGTTTTACCTCCATCGAGAGGGCCCGAACCTGGGTAAAACATCGTGTCCCTTGCCTCCTGTTACCATTAGCCTTAGACGCACAGATCGGGACCCCCTACCCGAGATCCGCCGGTTTTGACACCGACATTGGTGCTTTCATTGAGAGTTCCTCTGTGTCGTCGCTGCAAGGCTCGATGGCTCCTTTAATCATCAACAACAACGCGGTCCAGGGTGAGATCTTTCTCCTGTCAGGACCCCGACTCAATGCCACATCGATCTAGCATGTAACACCTCATATCACTTTGCGGCCTCACGCACGGTATTCCCACGGGTGTCGCCTTACCTTTGCCCGGCACCGTTTGCGCCTTTTGGCACACGTATATGATAGTGTCACTAGCATCCATATGATAAGGAGCCCGGGCTGACATGGCTAGTCGTAAACCCAAAGTGGCACAAACTTACAGGGACAGGCATCCATGACCCAGCATCGAACGTGTCGGTCATCAGCGAGTGAATCCAGGCTGTAGCACTGGGCTAGCAGGACTCCGGTGAACCGGGCTGTAGCGGGCTAACAGGACTCCGGTATTCATCGCGTGACATTTCCCCGAAGGGACAGACACAGGAACGAAGAAGGACACATGCCGGCCAGCCTAAGTGTCCCGGAGCAGTAGCAAGCTACCATGGCTCAGTGGAAGCACTAGGAGACATTTCCCGGTAAGAGAGGCTACTAAGGATAAACAACTAGATAGTCAGATCCCACACATACCAATCATTTCAATAACATACACACAATATGCTCGATATGTGCAAATACAACATGGCATCACAACATGACTCTATGACTCAAGTATTTTATTCAATAGGCTCCAAGGAGCGAGATATTACAAACATGGGTCTCATGACCCAACATTCAGAGCATACAAGTCAAAGCACAAGCGGAAGCTTAACATGTCTGAGTACAGACACCTACAAATGAAAAAGGCTGAGAAGCCTGACTATCTACTAGATCCTGCCGAGGGCACAAGATCGTAGCTGAGGTAACAAGCTAAACGTCGAAGTCCAAGCGGAACTACTAGCGAGACTGAAGTCTCTCTGCAAAAACATAAAATAGGCAAACGTGAGTACAAATGTACCCAGCAAGACTTACATCAGAACTAACTACATATGCATCATTATCAACAAAGGGGATGGTGGGGTTTAACTGCAGCAAGCCAGCTTTGACTCGGTGGCTATCCTGAACTACGACTGCAAGTAACTCTTTTGAGGTGGCGCACACGAGTCCACATATTCACCATATCAATACACCACTATGGATCCGCTCTCGTATCCCTACGAGAACGCCATCCATAGCACTCACGCTTATCTTGCGTATTTTAGAGTATCCACTTTCACTTGTCTATGAACTGTACAGGCAACCCAGAAGTCCTTTACCGCGGACACGGCTATTTGAATAGATAATGTTAACCCTGCAGGGGTGTACTTCTTCACACACGCTCTCACCACTTACCGCCGTTTACACGACATGTACTCGGCAACCTTCAAGCGGAAGCCCAGCGAGGGTGTCGGCCACGACCTGACTAACCACACAAGTCTCTCATCCAGGTTTATCGCCTATTCGGGTTCCATCCGCAAGGAGATCTGGCCGGGGTGTCGCTCACGGCCCCAAACGATGTGTGCAGGGTTCCCAAGCCCACCTCGATGGGTGGATGTACGCTTGGTACACCGTGCCACGGTGCCTAGTCTGTCCCAAGCCCACCTGTACCGGGTGCCACTTGGTAGACTACTAACACTACCTACAAACACCAGAAACTAGTTGCAACTCCTGGACGGAGATCATGTTGATTAATAAGTCGAGAGAGCTTGGAGTGCCCGGAGCCCAATGTGTGGTAGTAGCTGTTCATGGATCACAAACACAGAACTCAGTTCCTAAGGACGGCTTCAATGAGACAACCCACCATGTACTCCTACATGGCCTCTCACCGCTACCTTTACCAAATCGTGTTCACACACTTAGCTCTCAACAGTAGGATATGTTCACACACCTCCAATTCATCCCCGATGAATCAGACCTGACACAACTCTAAGCAATAGCAGGCATGACAAACAAGCATGAATGAGTAGGCACATCAGGGCTCAAACAACTCCTACTCATGCTAGTGGGTTTCATCTATTTACTGTGGCAATGACAGGTCATGCAGAGGATAAAGGGGTTCAACTACCGCAGCATGTAACACATGTATCGTGGTTGTCCTAATGCAGTAAAAGAGAGCAGAAGCGAGAGAGTGGGATTGTATCAGAATGAACAAGGGGGTTTTGCTTGCCTGGCACTTCTGAAGATAGTAATAGTTCTTCTTCAGTGTCATCGAACTCATCATCGGAACAATGTCTACTGAGAGGGGACAAATACCCGCAACACAGAAAAGAACACAATCAATGCAATGCACAATATGATGCATGATCATGACATGGCAAAATGAGTGTGTTGGGCTAATGCAACTATAATCAGATGAATTTGAGTTTGTTTGAACCCAAGGTTCAAGTTCAAATTGAAACTATGACTTAATAAAGTACATTATCATGTTTTGATATAAACAGCAGGTTTAAGTTGCTTAAACATGCATGAAACTAGTGCAGATGGATAGATTGGATTTTTTTTGATCATTTTTCATATATAAATTAGTTCATTTGGAGTTACAGATTAATTTCTATGATTTTTAGAAGTTTAGGGCATTTTCTGGAATTTCCTATATAAGAATAAACCTAGAAAATAATTAACTGCGTCAGCACTGCGTCACTGTGACGTCAGCGGTCAACGGGGCCGGCCAGGTCAAACCTGACCTGTGGGACCCATACGTCAGTGTCTCAGGCTGGTTTGTGTGGCTGACAGGTGGGACTGGTCAACGACCATGTCAGCGGAGTCAATGCTAACGGGTGGGGTCGGTCAAAGTGTGATGGGGCTAGGTCAAACTGACCTGTGGGGCCCGCGGGGTTAGTTTAGCCTAAACAGGAGCTAAGCAGGGGTAATTAGTCCATGGGGTCCGGTAGTCAGTGGCTCTAGGGAGGGTTAGCTGGCCGTGATTAACGCTAATCATGCGGCCACGTCGGCTCGCCGGAGTTCAGCCGGCGACGACCCCGAACCATGGCGGAGCCCGCTCGGAACTCGCCAGAGGCCACGGGTCGACGCGCCAGGGGCACCGGAAGGAAGCCCGTGCCCGTGCGCATCCGGGGAGACCAACGGGAGGGCGCAGGGTGGCCGGAGATTGCCGGAACAAGGCTCGCGGCGGCGGCCGGAGTTCGGCCAGGTGCGTGCGAGGTGCTGCGGGGCACGGCAGGAGCTGTGGGCGGCGGCGTTGGTCTTCTGGGAGGTTGCTGAGTGCAGTGACATGCACGGGTGTGAGCTGCAGTGGCCATGGCCACGGCGGCGACATGGCCGGCAGCGTGGCGCTCGCGGGTTCGACGGTTAGCAGGGCTGCGACACGAAATCAAGCACGAGGAAGGAGGAGAAACGGAGGAGAGCTCACAGCGATCTCGATGGCGTCGTGCGCGAGGTCGGGGATGCACTGGTGCGACCGGAATGATGACGGTGATCTCGGGCGGCCGGAGGTGAAGACGACGATGGTGGCGGCGATGCAGCGCGTCCCTGGTCGCTTGGCTCGTCGAGGATGACGCAGACATCGAGGCGGAGCTTCTTGGTGCATCGGCGAGGCGTGGGGTGGCCGGTGGCCGTGGTGGCAGCGGTCGGCGACGATGGTGGCACTCGGGCGGAGCTCGGAGAGGAGCTAGAGAGGAGGAGAGGGAGCAGTGAGTGGGGGAGAGGGGACAGGGGGCTTCGGGGCATCTCCGTGGCACGCCTGGGTGGTCGAGGCTGAGCGGCTGAAGCAGGAGGTGGCAAGGCGTCGTCGGCGCGCTCGCCACGCACCTGTTTGTCCTCCTGGCAGGAGGAAGACGACAGGGGAAGGCTGGTGGGCTGGGTCAACAGTGCTGGGCCGCCAGGCTGGACAGGTAAGCGGCCCAGGTAGTTCCTCTCTCTCTCTCTCTCTCTCTCTCTCTCTCTGTTTTCTTTTTTAATTACTGTTTTCTATTTTCTGTAAAATTTAGGGCTTTTCCAAAAATACTTAGACCCTTTCAAAAATCACTAAACTGCACATGCCCACTGTATATAATATATCCAACATGGAACATTTCAGTTTAGGAGTATTTGGACATTTAAAATATTTTATAGAATTTAAATGTCCAAATTCAAATACTTATGATTTAATTCAGTGACCTTAGGATGACCTAGAAAATTGTGCACCATTTTTGTCAGAGGTTTAAGACCAAGGCAAAGATGATGAACATTTTAGAAGGTATTTCAGGTTCATTGAAAATGATTTTATGTTGAACCTATTTGATTTGATCTGGTGCTAGGGTTTGATCAGTCCCCATTTCAAATTTAAGAGAAATTTAAACATGATGCAACACAAGACTAGCTAACTCAGAGCAGGCCAAAACTAGGGATGTGACATCTCCCCGGACAGATCTTCGTGTTCGGCAGCTTCGCACTACGAGACAATTCGCTTGGCCATCTGGAGCAGATCGACAGCTACGCCCCTGGCCATCAGGTCAGATTCGGAAACTTGAACTACACGGCCAATATCCACGGAGACTTGATCTTCGATGGATTCGGGCCTACGCCAGGTGTGCCGAACAGTCACGACGAGCGCGGATTAGGCCCGCTGTCGGACAATACTCGGGATATCGCACCTGCAGGAGCCCCGGACCTAGATCCGAGGAAGATTGCGTCGTCCGAGGACGGGTGGATGGACCCTGCCCCGGAGGCCATACACTCATCGGCGTTAGAGCCGAACACAGACTCCACCCCCAAGGAAGCCTGTGACACCGGACCCCCGGACTCGTGTCCGGCTGTAGGTTCCGGTTCGCGCACCCCCGAGCCCGCCGACTCGGGCTGGGCTCCGGTAATGGAGTTCACCCCTGTGGATATCTTCCAGCACTCGCCCTTTGGCGACATGCTGAATTCGTTAAAGTCTCTCTTTTTCAGGAGACTCTTGGCCAAACTATGTCCGGCTCGACTGGGAAGTAGGCGACGATGGAATTTGTTGCCCACCCACCACCCACTTCATTGCCACGGTCGACGATTTGACCAACGTGCTTGACTTCGACTCTGAAGACATCGACGGTGTGGATGACGATGCAGGAGATGAACAGGAACCACAGCCCACGGGGTGCTGGACAGCCACCTCCTCATATGATATATATATATGGTGGACACTCCGAAAAAAACCAATGGCGATGAGGCAATGGAGGATAACCCCTCAAGGAAGAAAGCAAAGCATGGGCGTCATCAGCGCCGCTCCAAGCCCTGCCACATCAATACCGGCACAGGAGACGAAAACAATCCGGATGGTGCCGAAGATGAATACAACCCCAATCAGGCTGCCTTTAAGTAGGCCGAACAGGAAGACGGGCAGGTCAGCCCAGACGAACAGGCGACCGACGGGTACCCGGAGGAGGATAACTACATGCCCCCTCTGTAGACGAGATTAGCCTCGGTGACGACGAATTCGGCGTGCCTGAGGACCCCGTAGAGCAGGAGCGCTTCAAGCGCCAGCTTATGGCCACTGCGAGGAGCCTGAAAAAGAAGCAGCAGCAGCTCCAAGCTGATCAAGATCTGCTCACAGACAGATGGACAAAAGTCCTGGCGGCCGAGGAATACGGACTCGAGCGCCACACCAAAGGTTATCCAAAGCACAAGTGGCTACCTCAACTCAAGGAGGAGCCTATACTACCAGCACAGGACG
This sequence comes from Triticum timopheevii, assembly GCA_963921465.1. Classification (NCBI taxonomy): domain Eukaryota; kingdom Viridiplantae; phylum Streptophyta; class Magnoliopsida; order Poales; family Poaceae; genus Triticum; species Triticum timopheevii. The sequence continues at coordinate 121,989,154 of OY997271.1, forward strand.
AGGCTGACCGGCCACCTCGTGGCCGGGATAAAACTGCGTATCAGCCTGAATACCAGCCCGCACCCCCACGCCAATACACTACGGCCCGGGGCAATAGGCAGGACCTGCGAGACATATTGGAAAACAAGGCAGGAGAGCCAAGATTGATCTACCGATCGAGGGGTGCGCCCCAACACGTGACGATGATCGTCATGCCGGATACACTGTCAACAAGTCTGGCCAGGCCGAACACAGCCAACCAGACTCATTCGAACTGCATAGCCACATAGCCCGGCATAGAGGCGCCGCACACTCCCTCTGCTTCACTGACGAAGTGATGGATCATGAATTCCCAGAAGGGTTTAAACCCGTAAACATCGAATCTTACGATGGCACAACAGACACGGCAGTATGGATCGAAGACTTCCTTCTCCACATTCACATGGCCCGCAGTGACGGTCTACATGCCATCAAATATCTTCCCCTTAAGCTCAAAGGACAGGCCCGACACTGGCTAAATAGCCTGCCGACAAATTCCATCGGCAGTTGGGAAAACCTGGAGGACGTGTTCCTCGACAACTTCCAGGGCACATACGTGTGACCACCGGATGCTGATGACTTGAGTCACATTACCCAAAAGGCCGGAGAGTCAGCCAGGAAATTCTGGACTCGGTTCCTAACTAAAAAGAACCAAATTGTTGACTGTCCGGACGCTGAAGCCTTGGCGGCCTTTAAGCATAATATCCGCGACGAGTGGCTCGCCCGACACCTCGGCCAGGAAAAACCAAAGTCCATGGTGGCCCTCACGACACTCATGACCCGCTTTTGCGAGGGCGAGGACAGCTGGTTGGCTCGCAGTAGCACCACGCCAATAAACTCCGGCACTTCAGATGTCCGCGACAACAACGACAAGCCACAGCCCAACAGACATAAGCGTCGGAACAATGGTGACAACACCGAAGACACGACAGTCAACACCGGATTCAGTGGCTCAAAATCCGGACAGCGAAAAAAGCCGTTCAAAAGAAACAATCAGGGACCGTCCAGTCTGGACCGCATACTTGATCGCTCGTGCCAAATTCATGGCACCCCGGATAAGCCAGCAAACCACACTAACAGAGACTGCTAGGTGTTCAAACAAGCCGGTAAAATAAATGCCAAGAACAAGGACAAGGGGCTGCACAGCGACGATGATGATGAGCCCGGCTTCCGAACACGGGGGGACAGAAGAAATTTCCTCCCCAGGTGAAAACGGTCAATATGATCTACGCCACCCACATTCCCACACGGGAACGAAAACGAGCACTACGAGACGTCTATGCGATGGAGCCAGTCGCACCCAAGTTCAACCCATGGTCAGCCTGTCCGGTCACTTTTGATCGTAGGGATCACCCCACCAGCATCCGTCACGGAGGTTCAGCCGCATTGGTCCTCGACCCAATCATCGATGGATTCCACCTCACGCGAGTCCTTATGGACGGCGGTAGCAGCCTGAACCTGCCTTATCAGGACACAGTGCGCAAAATGAGCATCGACCCTTCAAGTATCAAGCCCACCAAAACCACCTTCAAAGGTGTAATTCCAGGAGTGGAGGCCCGTTGCACGGGCTCCATAACATTGGAAGTGGTCTTCGGATCTCTGGATAACTTCCGAAGCGAGGAGTTAATCTTCGACATCGTCCCTTTCCATAGTGGCTATCATGCATTGCTTGGACGAACCGCATTCGCTCGATTCAATGCGGTACCACACTATGCATACCTCAAGCTCAAGATGCCAGGACCTCGCGGGGTTATAACAGACAATGGAAACACGGACCGCTCTCTCCGTACAGAAGAGCATACTGCGACCCTCGCGGCAAAAGTACAAAGCAGCCTTCTCCGGCAAACCACCAATTCGGTGACAACAACCCCGAACACCGTCAAGCGAGTCCGGAGTACCCTGCACCAGGATCGCCAGACATGCCAAGAGCGCGACTAGCAGTCGGCCTCCACCCCAGCCCCATTCAGGCAGCATTCATGCCGCGCGTACACAATTGCACACTCAAAATACCATGGGCATAGGCGGAGGCGCAATAGTGATGCGGTCAATAGTGCGGTTCAGCTGCAACATACTTTAATATCCCCCTTTATCTTTCAGGACCCTACTTTTGGGTAGCCTCTTTAGAGAGCCGGATCACCGGACTCCTCACAGGAGGGAAAACCAAGGAGGCAGAAGGCTTTGCGCACAAAGGGAATACTCAGGTGGTATCTGTTAATGATCATTATACCTGTTTTATATACCTACATGCGGCCCGCCCTTGGATAGGACATGTCAAATAGTCCTATTTTTTTTATTTAACGCATCAATTGTACACATACGCCCGGACGTATTGTCTTACAATGGGAAACAATACGTAGCGTCAGCTTATTATTCCTATCTTCACGTTTTTCCTATAAATGTTTATTTAATATTGAATCCATACATCTTGGTACGTTCAGTTTGCTAGGGGCTTCCTATGGCGCTCCATAATACGGCAAGATAAGTCTGAACACTTTCAACAGTGCGGCACCCCGAACTTATAACATTATATGCATCAGCTCCGAATCATGTCTTGGGTCAATAGTTGGGTTTGCCCGGCTCCCTTGTTTTGGTATCTTACGTTCCGTTATATCGGCTAAGGTAGCGCAGGGAGAACTACTGCGATTGTGTCCCGGTTCTTCTGGATGAGCACCTCAGTAGAGAAAGCCGAAAACTGACTAGCATGATGCGGTGAGAGCTGGTCGCTGTTAGAGAGGTCATAAAATCCTTAAAGATTTTTTCCGCTTTAGGCGAGGAATCGGCCTCGTCCGATTTAGGCGTATATAGCGCCCCAATTCGGCTCTCCGAATTCTAGGGGCTTCGCTGAAATTTAAAATTGTAGACTTCTATGGCTAAGTGGAAGTTATAAAGCCGCATAGTCCAATTGCCTTGTTCGCTGCGCCAATCACCTCCTTCAGGGACCAGATATTTGGATAAAGAGTGTTTTGGGTTTTCCATGAACACCCCAGTACTAGTTACGTTGGGGCAGAAGCCGACGACTGGCCTACTTTCAGAATTTTATAAACAGCCGCACAGAAGGTAATATTTTAAATCGACAAAGCGTTATATAGCGCAACAACTTCGTTTTTATATTACAAAAACGACAGGAGTACATTCACTCAAAGATCGTGTCCTTGGTACATTCATCGGCCATGAGGTGAGCGCCTTTCATAATGCCATCATAATATTTCTCGGGATAGCGATGCACCTTGCCCTCCGGCGGTCCATCCTTCACCAGCTTCTCCTCATCCAGCTTGCCCCAATGCACCTTCGTACGGGCAAAGGCTCGGCGGGCACCCTCAATGCAAACGGATCGCTTGATCACTTCAAGCCGCGGATAGGCATTTACCATCCGCTTTATCAGGCCGAAGTAGCTGGCGGGCAGGGGCTTACCAGGCCACATCTGGACTATGAAATCTTTCATAGCCACTTCGGCCGCCCTGTGGAGTTCAACCAATTGCTTCAATTGGTCACTCCGAGGCATCGGGTGTTCGGCTCCAGCATATTGGGACCAGAACAACTTCTCTGTTGAGCTCCCCTCTTGGGCACGGTAGAACTCAATGGCATCTGATATGCTGCATGGCAGATCTGTGAATGCCCATGGAGAGCTCCGAATTCGGGTAAGTAAAAGAAACGTCTCCTCCACATGCTTGCTTTGCATAAAGAAGGTCTTACCCGCCGCTATCTTCTTGGCCGCCTGGATTTCTTGCTGGGCCTTTTCGGCTTCGGCCTTGGCGTCTTTCATGCTCAAAAGGGCCTTCACAAGTTCAGAGTCCTTGATCTTGAAGTCACGCTCCAAGGACTCGAACTTCTTGTCGAGCTCCTGGAGCTCTTGCTGTACCTCGCCCACCCTAGCATTTTGCTTTTCACGCTCAATGCGCTCCATGGCCGCCTTGTTTTCGGCCTCGGATAGCGCTTTCTTCAGGGACGCCACTTCGGTCGTGGCCCCTATTACACAATCATGACGCTTTTTTGTTAGCGTCACCAATTCTTTCTATTCTTTGTGATATGTGAACGTGGTATCACTCACCTTTGTTCTCTTCGAGCTACCTCTTCGTGAGGCTGAGCTCTCCTTGGGCCTGCTCCAGGTCCCGTTTGAGTCTGGTGACCTCTGCTGTGCAGGCAGCAGCGGCAAGCAGCACCGCCTGCTTATTCACATAGACACATACTGTTAGACTCCCGCGGTTTAGAGTTGACCCTCCATTTGGCTTTTCTTTCCGAACACCAAACAGAGTATCAGGGGCTACTGTCTATTGGGTGATAATTTCTCACACTTTTGATTACTTACCTCAAAGCCTATCAGGAGGCTGGTGCAGGCTTCGGTCAATCCGCTCTTGGCGGACTGAACCTTCTGAATCACCGCACTCATAAGAGTACGGTGCTCTTCATCCATGGAAGTGCCGAGAAGCACTTCCAGCAGACTATCCGGCGCCTCTGGCGCAACGAAAGTCATCGGCACGGTCGGCTCACCCTCCTTAGCGAGGGGCTGCCTGCCCGAACCCGGAACCCTTGGAGGTCCCGGTACAGTGTCCGGCTGAAGCCAAACTTGCTGCGGCTCTCATCGGCATAATCTATGGGGATCTTACGCCCCGTATGCCCGCCATCTGGGATTTCGCCTTGGGGCGTCTCTAGAGTCGCCTCCCCCTGCTCTGGGACCCTTTGGGACAACACCTCCGTGTCATCCGCAGGCCGAGGGGAAGTGGCCGTCGGGAGCGAATTCATTACCGAATCGCTCAAAGACCCATCTGAAGAGGATACCTCGGGGTGGGTCCTGGCCGGACTGCATATACGTGTTCGACGTTATAACAAACTATGAAGCTAAGTCGCACTGAAAGTATTGCAGAGTGCGGAGACTTACGATCTCACCAGGGGCTTGCCCCTGGGTCGCCACTCCTCCTCGCTATAGGCGGCAGTTGTGGAGTGGTCCGGAGGGAGGGTCCGTCCCTTCTTGGACCCTTCAGCCTCCCCGGAAAGGGTAGCCTTCCTCTTCTTCCCCCCTTCGTTTTCAGGGAGAGGGCTTTCCTCCTCTTCCTCCTCCTCCTCGTTGTCGTTGGAGGAGTGCGCCCTGGTGTCTGCGGACGATGAATCTGGCACCACATTGCGCCGAGAACTTCTTTTGGTCCCCGTGGCCTTTTTCTTGGCCTTCTTCTTCGGCACCTCGTAGGGTGCCGGAGCCAGCATCTCCGTCAGGAGTTCGTCTACTGGGTCCTCAGGCAACGGAGCCGGACAGTCGATCCGCTCCGCTGTTGCCACATATTCCTGTCAAAATTACCGCAGTGGCCTAAGTTTCTCCCATGAATATATGGGGGAAAGTCAGATCTTGAAATATAGAATGCTTACCGCGTTGGCCTGGCACCTGGCGCTAAGTCCGCGGTCCTCAGAGGTGGGGGGAGGAACCTCGCTGGCCTTCAACAACACCTTCCAGGCGTCTTTGTGCGTCGTGTCAAAGAGCTCTTGCAGTGTCTGGTGTTGGGCCGCGTCAAACTCCCACAGGTTGAATACCCGTCTCTAACACGGGAGAATCCGGCGGAATAGCATGACCTAGATCACATTGACCAGTTTGATACTCTTGGTTATCATGTTTTGGACGCAGTTCTGGAGTCTGGTCAGCTCCGCAGATGCACCCCAGGCCAGGCCCTTCCTCTTCCAGGAAGTGAGACGCATAGGGATGCAGGATCGGAATTCGGGGGCCGCCACCCAGTTGGCGCCACGCGGCTCGATGATATAGAACCACCTCGATTGCCACCCCTTCACGGTCTCCGCGAAGGAGCCTTCAAGCCAGGTGACATTGGGCATCTTGCCCACCATGGCGCCACCACACTCTGCCTGCTGGCCGACCACTATCTTCGACTTTACATTGAAGATCTTCAGCCACAGGCCAAAATGGGGCCTGATGCAGAGAAAGGCCTCGCACACGACGATAAACACTGAGATGTTGAGGATGAAGTTAGGGGCCAGATCATGAAAATCCAGCCCGTAATAGAACATGAGACCGCGGACGAATGGGTGGAGGGGGAATCCCAGTCCACGGACGAAGTGGGCAAGGAACACGACCCTCTCATGGGGTTCTAGAGTCGGAATGATCTGCCCTATGTTTGGCAGCCAGTGCACGATATCTGCGGCCAAGTATCCGGGTGCCCGGAGCTTCGTAATATGCTCCTCCTTGATGGTGGAGGACACCCACTTACCTCCTGCTCCAGACATGTTTGGTTATGTGGAGAAGGTGTAAACTAGGGCGCTGGAGCTCGAGGGGGCAAGAATGGATAAGCGAAGGAAGAAGAAGGCGTGGGTAAAAATGGGGAATCCTTATCCCTTTATAGAGGCGACGAAAACGGTGTGTCTCCCCCCTTGCCCATTGAAAATTGCTTATTTCCCAAGCGCCACGATTGATGGCGTGGTTGGGTTACCCGTACCCGTATTGATGAGAATCCCGTGATAAGGGGACATGATCTCTGCTTTGACAAGACGTGCCGAGGAAACCGCCTCGCGATATGTGTGGTAGCTAGCTGGCTGTGGGAAGACGGTTCAATAATGACTCGACCATGGTGTCGTGTCGCGTTACCTAAAGTTGTCAGCAGATTATATTTGTGGAATGTCGTTCTCTCTACGGTGGAATGCGAAAGTTGTTTTGCAGAGCCGGACACGATTTAAGTGTTCGAGGTTTACTTTGGAGTCTTTGGAGATGGAACCCGCCTTGCAATGCCGAAGACAAACTGCGCGCCGGACTCATCGTCATTGAAGCCTGGTTCAGGGGCTACTGAGGGAGTCCTGGATTAGGAGGTATCCGGACAGCCGGACTATATACTTTGGCCGGGCTGTTGGGCCGTGAAGATACAAGACTCAAGACTTCGTCCCGTGTCCGGACGGGACTCTCCTTTGCGTGGAAGACAAGCTTGGCGATCCGGATATTAGATTTCCTTCTTTGTAACCGACTCTGTGTAAACCCTAGCCCCCCTCCGGTGTCTATATAAACCAGAGAGTTTGGTCCGTATAGGGACAATCATAATCATCATGGGCTAGCTTCTAGGGTTTAGCCTCTATGATCTCGTGGTTTAACTCTTATAATACTCATATCATCAAGATCAATCAAGCAGGAAGTAAGGTTTTACCTCCATCGAGAGGGCCCGAACCTGGGTAAAACATCGTGTCCCTTGCCTCCTGTTACCATTAGCCTTAGACGCACAGATCGGGACCCCCTACCCGAGATCCGCCGGTTTTGACACCGACACCGACCATCGTTGAAAACAATAAGAGCGCTAGCTTTCGACTTCACCCAGTCTGAGGTCTGAACTCGGATGACCCGATCGTGACAATCGCAGATGTGCTCCCTTTACTCCCTAGCCGAACAATCGGGAACGTAGGGGTAAACACAGGAGCAAGGCAACCCAGCTTGCAAATCGCATAAGTCAACATGGTGCATATTGTGGCGTAATACACAAACAAGGAGCGAAGCCGTACAAGTATAATCATTTGCAAGAGGAAAGGCTTCATAAAGGAAGCCCCTAAGTAAATGGAGTATTTGAATTTGTGTGCCACAAACAAAGTTTGGACAAGGAAGTTTTGCACAAACAACTTTTTGCTAAAAAAAGTATAATGCTTGGTCGGACGAACAAAATTTAATATTTTAAAACTTTGAGCATGAAAGCGACTTAGCTGGTTAATGTGTTTGGCATTGATGACGCGTTCCGAGCTTGATGCGGAACAAGGTTCCAGCCTCCAAGCTGGCCCCGAGGTGGCCGAGCGGATAGCTGGGCACTCCGAAGTGGCGACACAGCACGGCCGTTGTGGAGAGTTGAAGCTCCCAGTTTAGCCGAGGTGACGAAGCAGGTCGGCGGGGTGATGCCGGAGTCTCCGCCCGAGTAGGTTGATAAAGCGGCGACGCGGGGTTGCCAACACAGGGCAGTGCGCCAAGGCGATGACACAATTAGGTTGCGGACGTCGGCATGCCGAGGTGATAGTGCGACTCGGTCTAAGTCAGGTTCCTGGACAAATAGGATAGTGCAAGCCAGAGATAATAATATATTTTCTTATATAAAAAAATCCTCTACTTTATGAATTTAAGTAAAGTAAATAATTAAAGAAATATGGCCTGAATGCCAAGGTCGTTGTCGGTGTCAAAACCGGCGGATCTCGGGTAGGGGGTCCCGAACTGTGCGTCTAGGCGGATGGTAACAGGAGACAAGGGACACGGTGTTTTTACCCAGGTTCGGGCCCTCTCGATGGAGGTAAAACCCTACTCCTGCTTGATTGATATTGATGATATGGGTAGTACAAGAGTGGATCTACCACGAGATCGAAGAGGCTAAACCCTAGAAGCTAGCCTATGGTATGATTGTTGTAATGGTTGTTCGTCCTACGGACTAAAACCCTCCGGTTTATATAGACACCGGAGAGGCCTAGGGTTACACAGAGTCGGTTACAATGGTAGGAGATCTACATATCTGTATCTCCAAGCTTGCCTTCCACGCCAAGGAAAGTCCCATCCGGACACGGGATGAAGTCTTCAATCTTGTATCTTCATAGTCTTGGAGTCCGGCCGATGATGATAGCCTGGCTATCCGGACGCCCCCTAATCCAGGACTCCCTCAATAGCCCATGAACCAGGCTTCAATGACGATGAGTCCAGCGCGCATATTGTTCGGCATTGCAAGGCGGGTTCCTCCTCCGAATAATTCATAGAAGATTGCGAACACCAGGATAGTGTCCATCTCTGCAAAATAAATTCCACATTCCACCTTAGAGAGAATAATATGTACACAAGTTCAATCTGCTGACGTATTTTGCGGCATGACGTCATACCACCACCAAGCCTTTACTTGAGTCGTTTTTTATTATACCACCTCAGCGCGTTTAGCGAAGCGGTTTCCTTGGCACGTCTTGTCGAAGCAGAGATCGTGTTCCCCTTATTCCGGGATTCCCATCAATACGGACGTGGGTAACCCAACTGTGCCCGTTGCCACACCTCCTCTATCAGAGGCGAGTCCCAAACGGTCACGGGGACGGCTCTTGGTATTCTCCCTCTTTATAATGGGACCAAGGCTCGTTTCTTTTCTTCAATCCTCAATCGAATCTACTCCTCGCCCCGAGTTCCAACACCCAGAGCCCCAGATTCGAGCGCTTCGGACCTTCAACAATGTCCGGCTCCGACCTATAGGGCCGGTGAATGCCCTCATTTGTCACGGAAGAGGACGTGCTAAAGCTGCGAGAAGCCAAGTACCTGACTTACGAGATTTCGCATAGGTTGCCCACCAAAGGGCAGGTCATTCCCACCCCCGAGCCCGGCAAAAACATCGTGTTCGTGTCCCACCTCCGTCGGGGTTTAGGCTTCCCGATGGATCCTTTTGTGAGAGGGCTCACATTTTACTATGGGTTGGAATTCCACGACTTGGCTCCGGAGTCCATCCTCTATATTTCTTCATTCATCGTCGTCTGCGAAGCCTTCCTCCGCATTACCCCTCACTTCGGCTTGTGGCTTAAGACCTTCGACGTGGAGCCGAAGATGATCGAGGGGCGTCAAGCAGAGTGCAGCGGGGCAGTTGTAAGCAGAAGGGTCGACGCTCCATGGCCCGAAGGCTCTTTCCAGGAGGAGCTCGGCTTGTGGCAGCAGGAGTGGTTCTACATAACCGCTCCCCGGGGCAGCAGGCAGAAGCTGCCACCCATCTTCCGCTCAGGCCCTCCATAGCGGCTGATGTCATGGGTCAGCCAAGGGCTCAAATGGGGCCCGTCAAAGGACGTACCCCTATTGTAGGGCCGGATTCGAGACCTCCAGGAGAGGGAGATCAATCTGGTCGTAGTGATGCAGGTTATGCTGATTCGGCGTCTCCTGCCCTGCAAGCGTCGCCCCCTCCGTCTGTGGGAGTTCAATCCTGAGGGGCCGCGAGCTCTCCAACACTTTATGGGTACGACACCTGTGGAGATGTATAAATTGTTCTTCGGATCACAAGAGATGTGTCCGGAATTGATCGAGGATTCCGGCTTAAGCTGCAATCGCCTAGATACTCAGGTAAGTGGCCCTGCATCTGAACACACCATTTGTTTACGCCTTCTCGAATTTGCCTTTTAACCCATCGTCTCTTGAATAGGAGTGGATAGCGCAAGCGAAACTGATACGGTGTTCGGCCCCCTTCCCGGAGACCGTGCCGGATCCCGTGCTGGTCAGGATGCTGAAGGTTGCGCCTTCAGAGGAAGGCGAAGGGGAGAATAGGGACACCACCGCCTCTACCAAGGAGGCTTTGGAGAAAGGGGGAGTCGAGAATCCCTCCTTCCAAGGGGAGAACAGGACCGCCTCCGAAAACCCGAAGACCAAGGCCTCGAAGCGGGGGAAGAGATCTTCACCAGAGGGTCCAGCGTCCAGGGAGGCCCCGGCCGCACTATCTCCCCTAAGGAATCAGCCCTCCAGCGAGCCGTAAGTAAAAAAAGGGGGGGGGTTCTATAATAAGAGACACCCCTATGTTTGCTTCTGAGGATAACCGAAGTTTTTACCTTGTAGCTCGGATCTCCGTCCTTCTCAGATGAGCTCGTCTTCGGGGGACCTTCGTCCGGAGATGGTGGAGAGCGAGACGCCTCCATCCGCCGCACCATTAGGCGGGGCGGACGAACCTGAGGTGTAATCGCGGAGGGTATCCCCGAGTCTGGCGGGGCCGGAGAGTTCGGCACCGGCTGGTGTGCAGCCAGGGGAGCTGAAGGATCTGCTTGGGAGGGCGTCTATCTCAGAAGGTCACCGTACGTTGATGAGTATGGTGATTGGAAGAATTTCGTCCGCCGAAGGCGGGTTGCATGATGCCGTCAGAAGCTTGCTGGCGGGGTTTGAGGTACGTAAAAATGACATACCTTTTGACAGTTTTGCACATAAAGTGCGCCCTGTATAGATAGTAGCCCCTGGGACTCGGTAGGTTGTCGAGAGCGACAGCGTGCCGAGGATCAAAATCGCAGGTATTGATTTTTGCCTTTCCTATGCAGGTGGCGGATAGTCCGGTGGCCAGCCGGGCTGATGGAGTTGCCGAACTAAAGCGGCAACTTGACGTTGTAGATGCGGACATCGCGCTGGTCAATAAGCGACTTGACGAGTCACAAGGTAGGTTTTTCTCTGTGGTCACCTAGTAAGGGAGCCGAAGCCCACTCCTTACAACATGTGTGCTCAATGCAGGTGGTGCCGCTGCTGTGGAGAGCCTTCGGGAAGAGCTTGCCCGAACCAAGGAGCAGACCAGAAGGAGTGATGCGGCTACCTCGAGAGCGGCCGAAGAGCTAGAAGCCGAAAAGGCTGCTCACTGCCGAAGCAGGGAGGAGATGGCCGAAATGGCCGTGAAGTTGAAAGATGTTACTGACCGCTATGAGGTTCTTGAAAAAGAATGCCGAGCAGAGCAAGAAGGCCTGAAGAAGGCCACCGCCGAAGCCAAGGATGCCCGTTCTGCAATGAGGGCTATAAAGGAGGAGCTGCGCCAGGCCAGAGATATTGTGGCTGGCAAGCCCTTTCTGCTGCGTAGGAGGTTTACAGATCCGAAGTACGCTCAGCTTGGCCAGCTGTGGGGTCCGGAGGATCCTTATATGGACTTAGCGGCGAGTGCAGCAGATGCTGTTGTGTACTTCCGAAGTCAAAAGGATCACGAGACGGAAGAGCTTTTTTGGTCTCAATTCCATAGTCCGGAGCGTTCACTTCCGCTGACCGATCGGTTGGCTGAGTGGGCTGAGCTGAATAGATTGTCCGGCCTTGCCATGACGGATATCGTGGCTCATTTCTGGCCAGATAGGCCCAAGCCGAAGAGTTATTTTGGCTTATTGCAGCAATTCCTTGGGGCGGTGCCGCATATCAAGGGGATGAAGCGGTCGGTCTGCATAGAGGGTGCACGGATGGCCCTCACCCGTGTGAAGACATACTGGACGGAGATGGATGCCACCGCTGTTGCGACCCAGGGTTCGGACGAGAGCCGGTTACCCGCCGAGCACTATTTTGGGGAAGTTCTGCGTGGTGCTCGTGTAATAGAGTCGCAGTGTTCAAAAAAATGTCATGTTCAAATGAACTTTATGGTTTGTAAAACGATGTTTATAATATAAGCGCTTTTTGTACTTGTGCGTTCAAGTATTGAAATATCTCCTGTGCGGCCGTTTAATGTATACTTGTGTATAACCTAAAAGATGGCAGTCTTCGGCTTCAGCCCCACGCACATGGTGCGGGGGTGTTTGCAAAATAGTGCATTTTCACACTTAATCCAATGTCTTGGTCCTGTGAAGGAGGTGATAGCGTAGCAAACGAGGCAACCGGACTATAATGCTTTATCACTTTCACTTAGCCATAGGAGTTCGAAGGTGGGGCTACGATATAGCCCCTAGGGGCATCGCGCTCTCCGAATTCGGGGCGCGTATGTGCCTGACCGGGAAACGGTCCTTCGTCAAAGCAGAGGAATTCTAAACATTCCGGTAGTCGATCGAGTGGTTGACTAGTCTCTCGCTATATCATGACAGTCAGTTTTCGGCTTTCTCTACTGAGGTGCTCGCCCGGCCGAACCGGGGCACAATCGCAGTAGTTCTCCTGGTGCCGCGTTAGCCGATGATACGGAACGTAAGGCAGCAAAACACAGGAGCCGGGCAAACCCAACATTTGACCAAAGACATGACTCGGAGCTGATGCATATAAGGCCTAACTCGAGACGCCGAACACTCCCTGAGGTATTCGGTCTTTATGATAACGGGCAGAACAATGCCCTAAGCCCCTAGTGTCCAGGTACAGGCGAGAATTTCTGGCGCGGCCGATGCCAAAATGCCAGCCTCCTCGTTGGTTATGGTGAAAAACCGTGGGATATGAATCAACAAAATACAGTAAGAAAGGTTTACGCAGGGGCTTAATCTGAAAAGAATCCTTGCGACGGGTCCCTGCTGCACGTCTGCGCATGTGTCTCCATTGTGCCGTATCCTGGACGGGTGTGCACGTTGTTCATCTGTAAAAAGAGAGGAACTTAGCTTGAAAGGAAATCGTGCAAAAAATGTATGAAAAATCGAAATAGGAATGAATGAATAAAGCTGAGCTTTTATTAGCTCTTTATTGCTCATACACGCAGCCCCTTGTAAAAGGGTGTGCGGCTAGGGAGCCCCTAGCTTATTTATGCCGGACTCGTCTAGCCGTGTCCGGGGTCTTGAACGACCTTTTAATGAGATGATGCCGCGTGGACCGGGCATTTTGAGTGTAAGAGACGCGTAGTGTGGTATTGCGTTAAAGCGGACAAAAGCTTCACGTCCCAATAGTGCTTGATGGCTACTTTTGAATGGGGCGACATGAAAGATTAGCTTTTCACGTCGGAAATTGCCAGGTGACCCGAACACAACTTCTAGTAGTAAGGAGCCCGTGCACTTGGCGTAAGGGCCTGGCGTCACTCCTTTGAAGGAAGTGCAGCTATGGCGAATTTTAGTATGGTCTATCCCCAACTTGCGGATTGTGTCCGAATATAGCAGGTTTAAATCACTGCCGCCATCCATTAGGACTTGTGTAAATTGTAGTCCGTCGATTATAGGATCCAATATTAGAGCAGTCCATCCTGCGTTTCGAATACTTCTGGAATAGTCCAGGTGATCGAAAGTAATTGGTTTTGACATCCAATCTCGAGGTTCCGCTGGGGTGGACCGTGCGACACCTACTTTGGCGGGTGCCGCACTGTTGTTTCGTATTATCACATGAAGTGAGTTTACTGTTTTGACTTATTGTGGGAAAGTCTTTTGTTTTCCGGCGCTCTGCTGGTGGGGTTCATCATCATCCTCGCTTGGCGCATTGAGCCCCTTGTGTTCGGCGTTGAGTCGGCCGGACTATTTGAAAACCCAACAATCCCGGTGGATGTGGTTTGCAGGCTTCCCGGAAGTACTGTGGATTTGACATATCCGATCCAAAATTTTGTTGAGGTTGGATAGCTCGTCGTTGCTGTCCTTAAGAGGCAGTGTTTTATTTTTCGGCCGCGAGCTTTTGCCGTGATTTTCCGTTTCCATCTCTTATCTCGGATGTACTCGGGTCGCTGGTGCTGCATCTTGCTAGCCAGCTGTCTTCCCCCGCGCAAAAGTGGGTCATGAGGCTTGTTAGCGCGGCCATTGTTCTTGGCTTCTCTTGGCCGAGGTGTCTGGCAAGCCATTCGTCTCGGACGTTATGTTTAAAAGCTGCTAAAGCTTCGGCGTCCGGACAATCGACTATTTGGTTCTTTTTGGTAAGGAACCTGTTCCAGAATTTGCGCGCTGACTCTCCGGGCTATTGAGTTATGTGACTTAAATCGTCTGCATCCGAAGGCGGACATAAGTCCCCTGAAAATTTGCTCTAAACGCGTCCTCGAGCTCTTCCCAACTTCCAATGGTATTTTCTGGGAGGCTTTTGAGCCAATGCCGAGCTGGCCCTTTGAGCTTGAGGGGTAGATATTTTATGGCGTGGAGATGATCTCCTCTTGCCATGTGTATGTGCAGGATGTAATCCTCAATCCAGACTCCGGGGTCTGTTGTTCCATTGTATGCCTCTATGTTTACGGGCTTGAACTCCGCTGGGAATTCATGATCCAGCACCTCATCGGTGAAACATAGTCGGTGTGCGGCGCCCCTGTATTTAGGTGTGCCGCTATCTTCGAGCACTCGGCGTGTTGTGTTACTTCCTGGGGCCCTCTTCTTTGGCCCATAAATGGATCTGACCGGGCCATCCGTTTTGTGAGGGTCTTTATGCGTGTCATGTGCCGGCTTATGTGCGGAGCCGCTTTCCGCTCTTGGCCTGTCATCTGGTCGCCTATCCGGCCAGGCAGCCTCTTTGCTTTTTGGTTGTGGGGGCTCTACGGCCTCCTCGTCGAATTCTGGCAGCAGCTTGCGCTTCGGGTAGCTCTTTGTTTGGTGGCTATTGCCATATTTGTCCGCGGTGTTGAGTACTTTGCTCCACCTCATTCTCAGTATGTCTTCCGCCGTTTTGAGCTTCCGTTTCTCCTTCTTCAAACTTCTTGAAGTGGCGACAAGCCTTTTTCGAAGGTTCTTGTGCTCCGGTGGTGTGTCCGGCGTGAGATCGTCTGGACTGTTGTTTTTGCCGGGGATGGATTGATTATCCGATTCATCCTGCTCGGATGGTTGCTTGGTTGCATGTTCGTCGCCCACTGGTTTGCCCTGCTCTATGGCTGGGTCATTATGGGTGCTGTTGTTATCGAGGCGGGACTTGGGGCGGCGCTTGCGTCACCGTTTTGGTTGTTTTTCGGGGGAATTATCCTTCGTCGTGTCCCGTTGCTCCTCATTATCGCTCCCTTTTGGGGTGTCCACCATATATACATCATGAGTTGAGGTGGGCTTCCGGCACTCGGCATGCGCTGGTTCTTGATCGTCTCCGGCATCGTCGTCCATACCGCCGATGTCTTCGGAGTCGTAGTCTAGCATGTCGGTTAGATCGTCGACAGTGGCTACAAAGTGGGTGGTGGGTGGGCTTTGAATTTCTTCATCGTTCGCGTCCCAACCATCCTGACCGCAGTCCGGCCAGGGCTCTCCTGATAATGAGAGATACTTTAGCGAATTCAGGATGTCACCAAAGGATGAGTGCTGAAAGATGTCCGCAGCGGTGAACTCCATGATCGGCGCCCAATCGGATTCGATTGGCAGGGGCGCCGGAGGTTCGGAGTTCGGCAAGTAGTCCGGCACCTCGGAGTCAGAAGCTTTCCAAGGGACAAGGTCAGTATTCGGCTCCATCGCCGTAGAAGTTGCAGCCCCCGAGGCGGTGTCCAGCCACCTGTCCTCGATCTGCGCGGTCGGCTCCGAACTACGGGTCAGAGCGGACTCGTGTGCGGCCTCCAGGGTACTGTCCGGCGGCAGAGCTAAGTCATGCCCATCGTGACAGTGCGGCACGCTCGGCTGTGGCTCGAATCCATCGAAGACCAAGTCTCCGCGGATGTCAGCCGTGAAGGTTAGGCTTCCAAGCCTGACCTGATGGCCAGGGGCGTAGCTTTCGATCTACTCCAGATGGCCAAGTGAATTGGCCCGCAGTGCAAAGCCGCCGAACACGAAGATCTGTCCGGGGAGAAAATTCTCACCCTAGACTGCGTTGTTCTTGATTGAAGAAGCCATCAAGCCTATCGGTGACGACACAGAGGAACTCTCAATGAAAGCACCAATGTCGGTGTCAAAACCGGCGGATCTCGGGTAGGGGGTCCCGAACTGTGCGTCTAGGCGGATGGTAACAGGAGACAAGGGACACGGTGTTTTTACCCAGGTTCGGGCCCTCTCGATGGAGATAAAACCCTACTCCTGCTTGATTGATATTGATGATATGGGTAGTACAAGAGTGGATCTACCACGAGATCAAGGAGGCTAAACCATAGAAGCTAGCCTATGGTATGATTGTTGTAATGGTTGTTCGTCCTACGGACTAAAACCCTCCGGTTTATATAGACACCAGAGAGGGCTAGGGTTACACAGAGTCGGTTACAATGGTAGGAGATCTACATATCCGTATCGCCAAGCTTGCCTTCCACGCCAAGGAAAGTCCCATCCAGACATGGGACGAAGTCTTCAATCTTGTATCTTCATAGTCTTGGAGTCCGGCCGATGATGATAGTCCGGCTATACGGACACCCCCTAATCCAGGACTCCCTCAGTCGTCCTGACAGAGTTGCCGCGAAGATGTTGGCACAAGGATGCGCGCTGAGGCGACGCCACAACTTGATTGATGCAAGCAGGATGACGCCATCGGCCCATAGAGTTGACCTTGTGACACAGTCGAAGTTGATTACCTGTGAACAAAAAATAGTGCAAGACAAAGGTACTAACAAGTAATGATAGTAATAATAATATACCCCTTTTTTTTAAAAAGTTCTTCTGCTTAATTAACTCAAGCGAAGTAGATAATTAAATAAACATGGCCTGAGCGCCGAGGTCGGCACGGCGGAGTGGCCGCTCGGAGATGTCGGCAGAGGGACGCGCGCCGAGGTGACCCCAAAACTTGGTCGACGTAGGCGGGATGATGACATCGGCTTGCCATGACACCGTCTACATGCATGAAGTAGCACAAGACAGATAAAATAAAAAATCTTTACAGAATTATTTTTGCAAAATAAATTATTAGAAGAGATTTGGCCTTGCGCGAGGCCAATGTCAACACAGGGCGTGTGCACGACGAGGTGACAAAATCCGAATTCACAGGGTCGCCCGAGTTACGGACACGATGCGCGGGGGATAGCCCTAAAACGACGGCCCTGATGTAAACCAGACTGCAAAACCTGCAGTACCAAAAATTGCTGTCGAGCAGAAAATACTCTTTGAAAAATTATTAATATGCACTTCACGAATAACTAGAACAATTGCACCTGATGATCTATCCGATGATGTCGAAACTGATAGCACGCAGGATGATCATGGATGAGGGACGTCCTGGCAGGAGTGCTTCAAGACTACGTAAGGCCGACCAATATGCGGAATGACCGATTTGTATGTCACCGCTTAACAGAATTCTTTCAGTCGACCCCGGGTCCCGCTGGCCGGGTTGATCTTCACGGGGAGTTGTAGTAATAATTGCTGATGGCTCACATTAATTTTCCTGCACACATAATGCAGTGCAGGATAGAAATAAAAAATTCCTTTGTATAATTTATTTATGCAAAATAAATATTTAAGAAATATAGCCTGGGCACCGAGGTCCGCGTGTCAGAGTGGTGACACGATGGAGCCGATGTAGCTTGGTCCGAGTTAAAAGGTCGACAATGTTGCCGTGGTGCGCTCCGAACTTGCAAAGCGATAGTGTTGACAGGACACAATGATGCTACAAGGAGTTCGGCATGGAGAGCTGACGAGATGCCTGCCAGGTCGGGGCGATGGAGCACCATGCCATCGCGTTGATTCACGGACGAACAGTCCGCCATATCAGCCCGGTTGCGTACAAAGCACCTGAGAAGCCAAAAAGCTAACACAGAGCTTTATGTAGATTAGTATCAAAGTGTTCGGGTACTAATTGTTTGCTAAATAGTACATCTTGGCAGTAGTTAACAGCGTTGATACTTATATAATTTAATTTAATGTAAAGAGACAGGAGGATCTCCCTGGTGATGACGCTGAGTGGGAATCTCCTCGGCTCCACGTGCACTGTGCCCGTGCTAGTACTCTAGTACTTTACATCCTCTAGCCCTATGCTGCCGCCGTACGGAGCTCGGCTTTTTTTTTGTGTGTTGGCTATCTGTAGTAGATCCTCCAGCCCTAGGATGATGCATGCCTTTATGGGTTGGGTGTGCTGCCGGTGGCCGCCGCACTGCCCGAATCAGGCATACTGGTCAGCGGCGTACCACTACTATTAAAAAATCTCTTCATCTGCAAAGGAAGTTGTACAATGCGGCAGCGATGATTTTGTAAAGTAGATTATATATGTTTGAACAAATCTAGCTGAAAAAATATCACCTGATCATCCCATCGATCCATGGTGATCACCCAGCAGGCTCTCAATGAAAGCACCAATGTCGGTTCAATATCTGGTGTATCTCGTAGTAGGGGTCCTAAGCTAAGCGTCTTGGAGCGATGGTAACATGGACACGGGGTTTTACCTAGCTTCGGGCTCTCTTGAAGATATAATACCCTACATGCAGCTTTTGATTTTATTCATATGGGGGATAGTACAGAGTACATATGTCTACCACGAGATTGTAGTAATGAATATGAGATTGTCTATTGACTAGCCTGGCCTTGGTTTATATAAGACATCAGAGGCCTAGGGTTTAGCAGAGTCCTTGTCTTGGGCGCCAAGTCTTGTGGAGTCTTCCGTGTATGCGGCAGGGGTTGTCCAAACTGGCCCATGAGTATACGGCCATGGTGGTCCTCGACCCAATCCAACTGATTGGGAGATGATGTGGTGAG
This sequence comes from Triticum timopheevii, assembly GCA_963921465.1. Lineage (NCBI taxonomy): Eukaryota > Viridiplantae > Streptophyta > Magnoliopsida > Poales > Poaceae > Triticum > Triticum timopheevii. The sequence goes on from OY997271.1 coordinate 122,008,012, forward strand.
TACCCCTAGTCCAGGACACCGTCACCCGATGCCGAGGCTACCAGCGCCGCCCCACCGGAGTGGACGCCTGGGGGCGGAACAGGTGTTCTGAACACGGTCACGTGCTACGTCCTGAGCTTGCGTTGGTTTCCTAGAAGAGGAAATGGTGATGCAGCAATAGTAGCGTAAGTATTTCCCTCAGTTTTTGAGAACCAAGGTATCAATCCTGTAGGAGGCTCCTCAAAAGTCCCACGCACCTACACAAACAAACAAAGAACTCGCAACCAACGCAATAAAGGGGTTGTCAATCCCTTCACGACCACTTGCGGAAGTGAGATCTGATAGAGATAGTATGATAAGACAAATATATTTTTGGTATTTTATAATATAGATTGGAAAAGTAAAGATGCAAATAAAAGTAGATTGAAAGCTTATATGATAAAAGATAGACCCGGGGGCCATATGTTTCACTAGTGGCTTCTCTCAAGATAGCATAAGTATTACAGTGGGTGAACAAATTACTGTCGAGCAATTGATAGAAAAGCGAATAATTATGAGATTATCTAGGCATGATCATGTATATAGGCATCACGCCCGCGACAAGTAGACCGACTCCTGCCTGCATCTACTACTATTACTCCACACATCGACCGCTATCCAGCATGCATCTAGAGTATTAAGTTCATAAGAACAAAGTAATGCCTTAAGAAAGATGACATGATGTAGAGGGATAAACTCATGCAATATGATATAAACCCCATCTTTTTATCCTCGATGGCAACAATACAATACGTGCCTTGCAACCCCTATTGTCACTGGGTAAGGACACCGCAAAATTGAACCCAAAGCTAAGCACTTCTCCCATGGCAAGAAAGATCAATCTAGTAGGTCAAACCAAACTGATAATTCGAAGAGACTTGCAAAGATAACTCAATCATACATAAAAGAATTCAGAGGAGATTCAAATATTTCTCATAGATAAACTTGATCATAAATCCACAATTCATCGGATCTCGACAAACACACCGCAAAAAGAGTTACATGGAATAGATCTCCACAAGAGAGGGGGAGAACATGGTATTGAGATCCAAAAAGAGAGAAGAAGCCATCTAGCTAATTACTATGGACCCAAAGGTCTGTGGTAAACTACTCACAACTCATCGGAGGGGCTATGGTGTTGATGTACAAGCCCTCCATGGTCGATTCCCCCTCCGGCGGAGCGCCGGCGAAGGCTCCAAGATGGGATCTCGCGGATACAGAAGGTTACGGCAGTGGAAATTGTTTTTCGTTGGCTCCCTAGATGTTTTTGGGGTACGTGGGTATATATAGGAGGAAGAAGTAGGTCGGTGGCCGCCCGAGGGGCCCACGAGACAGGGGGGGCGCGCCCTATAGGGTTGGGCGCACCCTCCACCCTCGTGGCCGCCTCGATCACTTCTTGACTTGCACTTCAAGGCCTCTGGATCACATCCGTTCCAAAAATCACGCTCCTGAAGGTTTCATTCTGTTTGGACTCCGCTTGATATTCCTTTTCTTGGAAATACTGAAATAGGCAAAAAAACAGCAATACGGGCTGGGCCTCCGGTTAGTAGGTTAGTCCCAAAAAATGATATAAATGTGTAAAATAAAGCCCATAAACATCCAAAACGGGCAATATAATAGCATGGAACAATAAAAAATTATAGATACGTTGGGGACGTATCAAGCATCCCAAGCTTAATTCCTGCTCGTCCTCGAGTAGGTAAATGATAAAAACAGAATTTTTGATGTGGAATGCTACCTAGCATAATTATCAATGTAATTTTCTTAATTGTGGCATGAATGTTCACATCCAAATGATTCAAAATAAAAGTTCATATTGACATAAGAAATAGTAATACTTCAAGCATACTAATAAAAGCAATCATGTCTTCTCAAAATAACATGGCTAAAGAAAGTTCATCCCTACAAAATCATATAGTTAGGCTATGCTTCATTTTCATCACACAAAAATGTTCCCAAATTCTACACCCCCGATGACAAGCCAAGCAATTGTTTCGTACTTAAATAATCTCAAACTTTTTCAACTTTCACGCAATACATGAGCGTGAGCCATGGATATAGCACTATGGGTGGAATAGAATGTGATAATGGGGATTGTCTGGAGAAGACAAAAAAGGAGAAAGTCTCACATTGACGAGGATAATCAACGGGCTATGGAGATGCCCATCAATTGATGTCAACATGAGGAGTAGGGATTGCCATGCAACGGATGCACTAGAGCTATAAATGAATGAAAGCTCAACAAAAGAAAACTAGTGGGTGTGCATCCAACTTGCTTGCTCCCGAAGACCTAGCGCATTTTGAGGAAGCCCATCATAGGAATATACAAGCCAAGTTCTATAATGAAAAATTCCCTCTAATATATGGAAGTGACAACATATGAGACTCTCTATATGAAAAACATGGTGCTACTTTGAAGCACAATATATGAGACTCGCTATATGAAGGACATGGTGCTACTTTGAAGCATAAGTGTGGAAAAAGAGATAGTAACATTGCCCCTTTTTGTTTTTTTTGTTTTTTTTTCTTTGGCCTTTTTTTCTTTTGGCCTTTCCTTTTTTTCTTTTTTTGGGGACAATGCTCTAATAATGATGATCATCACACTTTTATTGATTTACAACACATCAATTACAACTCAAAACTAGAACAAGGTATGACTCTATATGAATGCCTCCGGCGGTGTACCGGGATGGTGCATCTACTACTATTACTCCACACATCGACCGCTATCCAGCATGCATCTAGAGTAGTTCATAAGAACAGAGTAACGGATTAAGAAAGATGACATGATGTAGAGGGATAAACTCATGCAATATGATATAAACCCCATCTTTTTATCCTCGATGGTAACAATACAATACGTGCCTTGCAACCCCTATTGTCACTGGGTAAGGACACCGCAAGATTGAACCCAAAGCTAAGCACTTCTCCCATGGCAAGAAATATCAATCTAGTAGGCCAAACCAAATTGATAATTCGAAGAGACTTGCAAAGATAACTCAATCATACATAAAAGAATTTATAGGAGATTCAAATATTTCTCATAGATGAACTTGATCATAAACCCACAATTCATCGGGTCTCGACAAACACACTGCAAAAAGAGTTACATCGAATAGACCTCCACAAGAGAGGGGAGAACATGGTATTGAGATCCAAAAAGAGAGAAAAAGCCATCTAGCTAATAACTATGGACCCGAAGGTCTTTGGTAAACTACTCACAACTCATCGGAGGGGCTATGGTGTTGATGTAGAAGCCCTCCATGGTCGATTCCTCCTCCGGCGGAGCGCTGGCGAAGGCTCCAAGATGGGATCTCGCGGATACAGAAGGTTACGGCGGTGGAGATTGTTTTTCGTTGGCTCCCTGGATGTTTTCAGGGTACGTGGGTATATATAGGAGGAAGAAGTAGGTCGGTGGCCGCCCTGTAGGGGTGGGCGCGCCCTCCACCCTCGTGGCCGCCTCGATCGCTTCTTGACTTGCACTCTAAGTCCTCTGGATCACGTTCGTTCCGAAAATCATGCTCCCGAAGGTTTCATTCAGTTTGGACTCTGTTTGATATTCCTTTCCTTCGATATACTGAAATAGGCAAAAAAACAGCAATATGGGCTGGGCCTCTAGTTAGTAGGTTAGTCCCCAAAAACTGATATAAATGTGTAAAATAAAGCCCATAAACATCCAAAACGGGAATATAATAGCATGGAACAATCAAAAATTATAGATACGTTGGAGACATATCATCGCGCAGGACGTCCAGGCCCGGTTCCAGGCCCAAGGCGCCGCTCTCCAGCAGTACACGCAGGCATTCTTGGCCACGCGGACGGCCGTTCGGGTATGTTTCTTACTTCTCGTTTTTTATCCTTGTAATCTTCCACGGGGGCGCGCCAACGCACGCGCTGGGTGTAGCCCCCGAGTTCCGGGCCGGCTGCTGAGCAGGCGGCTCGGAACTTCAAGGTAAGTTCCGAGTGCTAACTGATTTTTTCCTCTGTTGTCTTCATTGCAGGATTAACACAACATCCGTGCAGCCGCCTTCAACTCCCATGTCCAGGAGCTGGCCAAGCAGACTGCTGACTTAAACGAAAGTTGGAGTAAGCACTCCGTCTTATCTCTTGCGGGGGCGCGTCAGGGCACCCGCTGGGTGTAGCCCCCGAGATTCGGGCCGATTGCTGAGCAGTCGGGCCGAATCTTCAGGCAACCACTTGTCTTCTTTGTTGATTGTTGATGTCCTTTCTTTTCTTTTCTCTACAGGGGCAGCCGCCGAGCTGCAGTAGTGCCTGGGTGAGATCCAAACCGAGCTGCGCACCAAGGAGGACGAGCACACCAAGGCGGCTCAGGAGTGCGACCGCCTGGCCAAGGAGTTGGCGGACCAGGCGGAGCGGCACAAGGCGGAGCTCCGGAAGCTGAAGGAGGCAGAGGACGCCCTCAAGGCCGAGTTCGAGACTCAACACTCGAACTGGGTCGAGAAGGAGAAATTCCTCACCGATGGCTACGGCGAGATCGAGGACACGATGGATGGTAAGTCCCTTTTTTCCTTTGAACGGCCACCGACTGCTGCAAGAGTCGGCTTCCGGGTTCTAATCCTTGATATTATTTTGCGCAGAATACTTTCCTGGTCACTCCGTTGCCTTCAGCCAAGCCATCGAGGCGTGACGCAAGCAGCGTAGGAGGCTTGGAGTGGAGATTCTGCCCAATGCGCCTTGGAATCTCAACGAGCAGCTTCTGGCCGTCAAGACGCGCCTGCAGCCGGCCCACTGCATGCTCCGCCGCCTGCAGCAAGCCAGAGTTTAGGTGCTGACCGCCCTCTGGCCAAATGCCCAAGTGCCACACACCCCCAGTCGGACTACCGACTGGCTGGAGGTAGCAGTCGTCCGCTTCGAGGCTTGGAAGGGCGCCGCAGCTCGGGCGCCCGAAGGTCAGCCTTGGAGTTCGTCAAGGTGTGCTATCCTGGGCTGAGCCTGGCCTAGCTGGCCACCTTCCGGCAAAAGGCTGGGCTGGAGCTGGCGGCGGTGGACCCTGAGCTCTCTCAGCATGCGGCAACGCTTGGCGAGTATGCCAACACCAACGTCTTCGTCCCCGAACTCGACGAGCGGGGCACCGAGGTGCCGCCTGACTGGTTCAGGCTAAACCCGGACGATGGGGAAGACTCGACGGAGGATATCGCCTCCAGCAATGAGGGTGAGGACAAAGAGGACGAGGATGGCGAAGACGACACACCGGAGGACGGAGCGGACAACCAGCCTCAGCCCGATCGAGCCTCGAGCAACGAGCCGTGTGTGGCTGCGCCGACTGCTGCTGACGCTGACCAGGCTGAGACCCACTGGTCGGCCGCTCCAGCGACCGTCGCCGCTGCCTCCACCAATTTGTCGGACCCGCCTACCGCTCCTCTGGCCTAGGCGGCCAGTTTTATCTTATCTTTTCCTGCTCTTGTAATCTTTTGGACAAGCTTGTTAGATTCGCGCAGTTCCACCCACTTGGGGTGTATTCAAACCTTGTTGAACTCTGGCGATGAGCCTTGCTAGGTGTTGTGAAGTTTTCAAGTTTTGGGTAAAGATTTGGTGGACTATGGAATAAGGATTGGCAAGAGCCTAATCTTGGGGATGCCCAAGGCACCCCAAGGTAATATTCAAGGACAACCAAGAGCCTAAGCTTGGGGATGCCCCGGAAGGCATCCCCTCTTTCGTCTTCGTTGATCGGTAACTTTACTTGGAGCTATATTTTTATTCACAACATGATATGTGTTTTGCTTGGAGCGTCATTTTCTTTTGTTCGTATTTGCTTGCTGTTACTTAGAATAATGTTTGCATCTTTATTTCCAATAAAAATGTCAAGGATAGCCTTTACCATGCTTATTTTGCAAGTATACATGTTGCTGTTTCAAAATATAAAGTTTACCGCTGTTGCAAAAATTCCCTAGAAAAGTCAGAGAATGATAAAATGTTGAAACTTTTTGCATATTGAGCTCTCATAAATCTTCTACAGTGTGGTTAATTGGCATAATTTTTGGAGTTAGGGAAGTATTGATACTCTTGCATTCTTTACAGACTATACTGTTTTGGCACATTGTTGTTATGTTTGCATTGTTTGCATATGTTTGCTTGTTTAATGATTCTATTTGAGGATAGGAGTATTAAATATGCAGAGACATTTAGTATGCAATGTTGAACAATAATTTTAGCGATTTGCTACAATAGAAAATGATAAGTTTTTGCATTGGTTTATACTAAATTATCTCACGAGTTCTTGTTGAGTTTTATGTGGATGAAGTTTTTAAGAAATAGAGAAACCATAATATGAGAGGAATTAAGGAGACACAAAAGTTCAAGCTTGGGGATGCCTAGGGCACCCCAAGATAATATTTCAAGAAGTCTCAAGCATCTAAGCTTGGGGATGCCCCGTTAGGCATCCTACCTTTCTTCTTTTTTTTGAACCTTGAAACAGTAGGAGAGACTCCTACTGCAAATTAAATAAATGAATCAGCAGCTGTACATGGGTTTAAAATTACATATCCAACCCACTTTGTGGGTGGAAGAGGTGAGGGGGGGGGGGTTTGTTGGGACTACAAAAGGGGGTTTTATTACAAAGTTTCTAAGAAGGAAAGTAAGAAAGGTTTATTCTTATCTCCCACCCTATAGGTTAGGAGAGCTAAGTCTTCTCGTAGTCTAGAGAGCCAGGAGTTTGTGGAAGGGGTTATTCCTCTGAAATGTTTGTTGTTCCTTTCCTTCCAAATGCTCCAAGCAGATTGAAGTAAGATCTCCACAAATAATGGTCAGTTCCAAGATGTTCTAGCTGCTTCCACCCAGTCCAGTCTATTACCTGAGGAGGTCCCTTGCATTCCAATTTTGGCCCAACAAAGCAAACTAAATGGACAATGAAAGAAAAGGTGTTCCACTGTTTCATCCTTGCATGTAGGGCAAAGCAGGCAGTCAAATGTGTTACCAATGTTTAATGTCTGCGCTTCAACATATTTCTGGTGTTCAACCTGTCCGAGAGTAGGAGCCACCCAAAAACTTTGAGTTTCATTGTGGTTTTTGATTTCCAAAGCCATGAGAATTCAGGATGAGCTTGAATATCTCTGAAGTAGAAATCATAGAATTTGTTGGCCGCATAGAATTTGGAACCCCAGGTATACCTCCATTCATCATGTTCTGGATGATCTTCAAGTTGAACGTCCGAGGTCAGGAGTTGTAGATCTCTGGTCTCTGCATGGGCCTGTTCAGACAAGGGGAGGTGAAACGTTCCTTGCAAGCTGGTGGTTCCAAGAAATGTCGCAACAGAGATGTCTTCATCTTTTGCAAAAGAGAAAGCGCGTGGGTGGGTTTCCGCTAGAATCTCATCCAGCCACAAATCTTTCTAGAATAGCGTGGTTGCACCATTGTGCACAGTCACCTGTGTGATCCCTCTATAAATAGGCATTAGCTTTGAAACGTCTTTCCACCAAAAGGAGCCACAAAGATCTGTGGCATGGGGTATGCGGGAGGTGTAATAAGAATTCCAGACCAGCTCCACCCAGGGCAGATCCTCATGATTATAAAACTTATGGAGAAACTTGAGTAGAAGGGCCTCATTCTGGGTTTTCAAGTTGATAACTCCAAGACCACCACATCATTTTGGCTTGCAGACCATATCCCATGCAGCTAGGGAGTTGCATGTGTCCCCTTGATCCGTTTTCTTTGTCCAAAGGCATTTTCATCGTATCTTGTCCAAGAGTTCCACTATTCCGGCTGGAAGCTTGAGTGTGCACATGGCAAAAATAAGAAGTGAGGTGATGACTGAGTTTAGGAGAGAGAGCTTGCCACCATAGGATATCATATTTAGCGTTGCCGATAACCTCCTTTCTAGCCTACATACCAGCGGCATGAGATCATGCATGGATGGTTTAGTAGTCCCCATGGGCAGGCCGAGGTACGTAAATGGCATTTTTCCCACAACACGTCCAAAAATATTCGCCAGATTGATGCATAGCGTCTCATCACAGTTTATCGGCACCAATGTGGACTTGTGGAAGTTTATTTTTAATCCAATGGAAGTAGCATAATCGGACAAAATGCTTTTGATGATTGTAGCCAGGTTGGGGCAAGCCAGCATAGCAAGTATCGTGTCGTCCGCATATTGAATAACAGGGTAGTCCTTTTGGGTATTGCATGGGAAGGGTAACTTAATGAGATCTCTAGCAAAAGCATCATTAATTGCAGCTTGAAGTAGATCCACGGCTAGGACAAAAATGAGGGGGGACAAAGGATCACCTTGTCGAACACCACATTTGCAATGAAACTGTCGGCCAGGAACTCCATTAAGAAGGACAGCTGACTTTCCTGAGGCGAAGATACATTTTATCCAACCGAGCCACTTATCATTGAAGCCCATGTTGCGCATGATCTCAATCATAGCATCATGATCAATAGTGTCGAAGGCTTTAGCAAAATCCAGTTTAAGTAGTATAATCTCTTTCTTGGAAGCTTGGCATTGGTAAATGTATTCGAATGCCCAGGCAAGACAATCTTGGATCGTGCGCCCCTTGAGGAAACCGTATTGATTGCGGTGCACAATTTTGAGGACGATTCGTTGTAATCTGTTGGCCAGTAGTTTCGTTATTACCTTGAGACAGCAGTTAAGAAGAGTGATCGGTCAGTACTCATTGATTGTTGAGGGTGCATTAACTTTTGGAATGAGAGTGATTAGGCCTTCATTAATGCTCTCTAGGTTCAGATTACCCTCAAAGTATTGGTTACAAAGTTTGTAAAAATCATCCTTGATCACCTCCCAGCAAGTCTTAAGGAATATACCAGTAAATCCATCAGGGCCCGGAGCACAATCAGCCGACATCGTTTTGATCACATGGTCTATCTCATCCACTGTGAAGGGAACCGTCAGGGCATCAAGGCCATCAATTTTTTTGATGATTCTGGGCAAGTCAAACTTCATATCATGATTGGTTTTAGTGCCAAGTCGATCTTTGAAGGTCTGAAAAATGATTGCCTCCTTGCTTGCGTGGTCCTCCGCACAAAACCCAGAATCAGTTGTGAGGGAGGGTATATTGTTTCTGCGATATCTCTCAGACGCCATTGCTTGAAAAAACTTTGAATTTTCATCACCGAACTGGACCCAACGAATTGTGCAACGCTTCTTCCAGTATCGTCTTTGATATGTAAGAAGCCTGAGTAGATGTTTCTTGAGAATTGCTCTGCAATTGGCTTCGGGAATTGTGAGAGGCTGCATGTTTTCCAAGCCATCAATTTCAAGCAGGGCCCTATTAGAATTTTCGATAGCAATAGATAGCTTAGAGATGTTCTTGCTCTAGCTTTTCAGTTCATGCCGCAGGTGCTTAAGTTTTTTGGACATAATGGATGCCATATTTGTCGAGTGAACAGGTTTGGCCCAGGCCCTCTTGACCGTATCTAGAAATCCCGGGTGGTGTATCCAATAAGACTCAAATCTGAACAATTTGGATCGAGGTATCTTTGTTTCAATAGTGATGACACAAGGAATGTGATCAGATACCGGCCGGCCAAGGGGTTTAACAATAGTGTTTGGGTATGAGGTGGTCCAATGGTTGCTAGTGAAGAACCAATCGAGTTGCTCGAGGAGAGGATCAGTTTGCATGTTGCTCCAAGTGTACGTTCTGTCCTTAAGTGGCAATTCAATTAAAGCCCGAGTTCTGATGAAATCAATAAATGTTATCATGTCGCCAAAATGACCACCTGGTTTGTTACGATTATCGGGCCCTCTAATGAAATTAAAGTCTCCATACAGGAGCCAGTCTTCATTAGCAGAAATATCTAATGAAAATAGCCATGCAATGAAGTTATTTCGGGAGTCACCTTGGCAAGGCCCGTAAACATTCACTAAAGTCCAGGTTTGCGCCGATTGGGTGGAGTGAAAGCGAGTAACGAGCCCAAACTCTTCGGAGGCCACAGTAGTAGCTGTGAAAACCGCACTGTTCCATATAGTTGCAATTCCGCCTGAAGCCCCTCTAGAGGGGATGAAATCATACTTATCAAATCTTCGTGGGCAGCATGACTTAATAAAGGCATCATCAAAAGAAGATTTTTTTGTTTCCTGCAAGCAGATAACCGCACAACCACTAGAGTTGATGGCATTAGAAAGCACTAATTGTTTGTCTTCAGAGTTCATCCCACGTATATTCCAACACAGAACATTCCAACTAAGCAAAAGAGGCATAAAAATATAAAGAGGGGGGTTTAAGCAGCATCCAAAGATGATCCTGCATCCTTGCTTGCCAGGAGTTCCTCGTCCGAGAGCTCAGTAGCTGGGATTCCGCACATGATGTGGCCGACATGTTGAATGACTGGAATTGGGGTTGGAGGTGGTAGAGCAGTATCTTCAGAAACTTCAGTTATTGCGGCTGCAGCCGTAGCAGAAGGAACGACCCTGGGTTTCACCTTGGAAGTTCTGACTTTAGTATCAGTTATAGGTGGCACTTTAAAACCATCATACTTGTTCTTGCGGGCACTCCTACGAAGGTTGACCGAGGATTCAGGCACTAGAGCTTTGCCGTGGCGAGTAACCAGAGAGGGCTCATGATCTGGCTGAACAGCAGAGAGTGGCGGCACGATGGGGTCAGTATGCAGCACCAAGGGGTTGTCCGTAATAGTGGCCTGATCCGAGAGCAGCATGGGCGGATCAACAACCAGAGCAGAACCACTACCATTGTTAGTTTCAGCCTCAATGACCGGTGCAGGTAACGCAAAGATTGTGTCCATGCTCAACTGTTCAACATTGGCAGAAGCAGAGTTGCGCAATGTGACAGTTTTTGTAGCTTCAGTAATAGAGAAGATCCCCTCCTCCTCAGAGATGGCAACATGAAAGTCCACTCTTTCCTCCCTAAGACCAATACCCGAACTCCATGGGCCATATGCAGCAACAAGGGGCATAATTGCAGACCTGAGGAAGGAGTTCAGTCTGATAACGGGGAAACCTGTATGAATCAGCATGGAATTGACAATGTCACCCTGTGCAGACATAGAAAACTGCAGACCAATAGCAGACAGAGAGACATGAATTTCCAAAGCCGCAGAAGGAGCTGGGCTATTGACGATCATGTTTTCAGACGTGGCAGAACTTTCACCCACTGTCAGAGCATGAAAGATGTTGCTTGGCACCAACAAATAAGAGTCTGAGATTGTTGCACTGGAATCCGAGCTGTCAAGTGCAGAAAAGGAATCATTCCAAGACGTACCTGGACTATCCTGAAGATTGTTAGGAGGTAAGATCCCATCCTGAACCTGCAACCCTTCAGCAGTTAGCCATGCCTGAAAGTTATACAGAGCAGGCGGCGGAGACGGAGGCCAGGCACCCCAACCAGCGTGAAAATGAACATCCTGTCCTTGCACCGCATTGTGCTGTGGTGCATCAGCTGGTTGATTGGGCGCAACATTCTGCGCTAGCCAGTTATGCAGTTGTGCCTGGTACATCTATTCCGCAGTGAGGCCTTCTCTGAACAAAGGGTGGGGTATTCCGTCAGCCGGAGGCGGATCTATGTCAGCTGGCGGCACATCCGGGATATGAGCATTCCAGTCACTGCTGCGCAAAATTGTGACACCAGACGGTCTAGCAGCGACGCTCTCCACCCAACTGATGCATAACAAAGCTTTTGGGCACCCGACGCAAACTAAGAACATGAGCTTTGATCAGCACAACCTTCGTGTCACCTCTAGGATTATTCCAAGTGATGAGCTCACCAAACTTGTCCACAGACTTATGGATGTAATGAGAAGTTTGATAATCATGCGGAAAACCGATATAAAGCAACCATACTTGAGGCCCAAAACTAGTTTGGCTCATATTGATAGCAGCATCGTGGGGAACAAAAGAAACAATGGTGCCCTGGTTCTCATCATCCTCATCTAGCTCAAATGTCGTGCCCACTAGTGCATCTCTCACTACCGAATCCACAAAACCAAAGATACCAATCCCTAGTGGATAATCATCAACTTCAGATGGGAAAAAGTTGGACTCATGGAGCAAACCTTCGATGGTGTGCCGAAGCAGAGCTTTCTGATGGTCAGGGACGAAGCGGTTCACCTCTGCAATGGCCAAGAAGTCATGACGGAGCGGCGGCATTGGACTGACCACCATCTCATCTCTGACCAACCGATCTTCAGGCCCCAGCTCAATGGTCATGCCCTGAGGCAGGTACGGGACGACATTGACGGGGTAGTTCGCCATGGAAGAGCTTGGTGGAGGGGCGATGGGGGCGGAGGGAATGACAGGTGACAGAGAGGGAGGCGTATTGGCAGGGGTATTTTGCCTCTTGGGAACCCAAACACGACGGCCCTGCCTCCGCTTGACCCAACAAGAAGATGCCACGTGGCTAGGGTCACCACACGATCTGCATCGGACGGTACTAGTGGTTTTACTGCCAGCCAAGGGACCGGGGTGGGTGAGAGGAAGTGAATCATTAAAATCACTCTGATTGATAGGATGCCGCTGGGTGATATTGACTGAAGAGGGCCGAGATAAGTTGCCATGATTATTATGGGAAGAATCTGCCGAAATTGATTTATCCATTCTTTCAGCCGGCAGTAAATTAGACGGACCAGGCAGCCTCCTGCGAGGGATGGGCCAGTGGCCCGACCTCTTCTTGGGGGCCCATTTAAGGCAAACAACCTGGGCTCCCCAACAATCTCCATAGAAGTGGCCCAGCCAACCGCAGGAAGCACACCACTTTTGACCCGGGCAGTTATAATAAAAATGCTTGGGAGAGTTGCGCCTAAGTTTTTGCTTCTTCATATGAGTTGTGCTATCCTTGCAATGTCATTTTATTTTGCTTTGCTTTCTGTTTGAATAATATCCCAAGATCTGAAATTCTTAAATGTTAGAGAGTCTTCACATAGTTGCACAATTATTCGACTACTCATTGATCTTCACTTATATCTTTTGGAGTAGTTTGTCATTTGCTCTACTGCTTCACTTATATCTCTTAGAACACGGCGGTGGATTTATTTTGTAGAAATTATTGTTCTCTCATGCTTCACTTAGATTATTTTGAGAGTCTTTTAGAACAGCGTGGTATTTGCTATGGTTATAAAATTGGTCCTAGAATGATGGGCATTCAAGTTGGGTATAATAAAAACTGTCATAGAAAGTGAATTGGATGCTATGATCAATTTGATGCTTGATAATTGTTTTGAGATATAAAGGTGGTAATGTTAGAGTCATGCTAGTTGGGTAATTATGAAATCAATAAATACTTGTGTCAAAGTTGGCAAGTCCCGTAGCATGCACGTATGGTAAACGTTGTGTGACAAATTTGTTGCATGGGGTGTTCTTTTGATTGCCTTCCTTATGAGTGGAGGTCGGGGGCGCGTGATGGTTAACTCCTACCAACCTCCGCCCTAGGAGCATGCATAGTAGTACTTTGCTTCGAAGGCTAATAAAACTTTTGCAATAAGTATATGAGTTCTTTATGACTAATGTGTGTCTATGGATTATACGCACTCTTACCCTTCCATCATTGCTAGCCTCTTCGGTACCGTGCATTGCCCTTTCTCACCTTGAGAGTTGGTGCAAACTTCGCCGGTACATCCAAACCCCGTGATACGATAAGCTCTATCACACATAAACCTCCTTATATCTTCCTCAAAACAGCCACCATACCTACCTATTATGGCATTTCCATAGCCATTCCGAGATATATTGCCATGCAACTTTCCACCGTTCCGTTTATCATGACACACATCACCATTGTCATATTGCCTTGCGTGATCATGTAGTTGACATCGTATTCATCGCAAAGCTACCTTGCATAATTTTTATACATGTCACTCTTGATTCATTGCCCATCCCGGTACACCGCCGGAGGCATTCATATAGAGTCATAACTTGTTCTAGTTTCGAGTTATAATTCATGAGTTGTAAATAAATAGAAGTGTGATGATCATCATTATTAGAGCATATTACCATATATAAAAAAAGGAAAGGCCAAAAAAAGAATGGCCAAATAAAAAAGGGCAAAAAAAGGAAGGCCCAAAAAAAGGGGGACACTGTTACTATCCTTTTCGACACTTGTGCTTCAAAGTAGCACCATGTTCTTCATATAGAGAGTCTCTTATGTTGTCACTTTCATATACTAGTGGGAATTTTTCATTATAGAACTTGGCTTGTATATTCCAACGATGGGCTTCCTCAAAATGCCCTAGGTCTTCGTGAGCAAGCAAGTTGGATGCACACCCACTTAGTTTCTTTTTTCAAGCTTTCATAAATTTATAGCTCTAGTGCATCCGTTGCATGGCAATCCCTACTCCTCATGTTGACATCAATTGATGGGCATCTCCATAGCCCGTTGATTAGCCTCGTCAATTTGAGACTTTCTCCTTTTCGTCTTCTCCACACAACCTCCATCATCCTATTCTATTCCACCCATAGTGCTATATCCATGGCTTACGCTCATGTATTGTGTGAGACTTGATAAAAGATGAAGCGCGTTAAAAAGTATGAACCAATTGCTTGGATGAAACCGGGGTTGTGCATGATGGGAGTATTTTGTGTGATGAAAATGAAGCATAGGCTAACTATATGATTTTGTGGGGATGAACTTTCTTTAGCCATGTTATTTTGAGAAGAAATGATTGCTTTGTTAGTATGCTTGAAGTATTACTATTTCTTATGTTAATATGAACTTTTATCTTGAATCATTTGGATCTGAACATTCAGGCCACAATAAAGAAAATTACATTGAGAAATATGCTAGGTTGCATTCCACATCAAAAATTCTGTTTTTACCCTTTACCTACTCGAGGACGAGCAGGAATTAAGCTTGCAGATGCTTGATACATATCCAACGTATCTATAATTTTTGATTGTTCCATGCTATTATATTACTTGTTTTGGATGTTTATGGGCTTTACTATACACTCTTATATTACTTTTGGGACTAACCTATTAACCGGAGGCCCAACCCAAATTGCTGTTTTTTGCCTATTTCAGTGTTTCGAAGAAAAGGAATATCAAACAGAGTCCAAACGGAATGAAACCTTCGGGAGAGTTATTTTTGGAACGGAAGCAATCCAGGAGACTTGGAGTAGACGTCATGGAAGCAACAAGGAATCCACGAGGCATGGAGGCACGCCCTACCCCCTGGGTGCGCCCCCACCCTCGTGGGCACCTCGTGGCTCCCCTGACCGACTTCTTTCGCCTATATATGTCCATATACCCTAAAACATCGGAGAGCACAATAGATCGGGAGTTCCGTCGCGGCAAACCTCTATAGCCACCAAAAACCAATCGGGACCCTGTTCCGGCACCCTGCCGGAGGGGGGATCCCTCACCGGTGGCCATCTTCATCATCCCGGCACTCACCATGACGAGGAGGGAGTAGTTCACCCTCGAGGCTGAGGGTATGTACCAGTAGCTATGTGTTTGGTCTCTCTCTCTCTCTCTCGTGTTCTTGAGGTGATACGATCTTGATGTATCGCGAGCTTTGCTATTATAGTTGGATCCTATGATGTTTCTCTTCCTCTACTCTCTTGTGATGAATTTAGTTTTCCCCTTGAAGTTGTCTTGTCGGATTGAGTCTTTAAGGATTTGAGAACACTTGATATATGTCTTGCCGTGCTTATCTGTGGTGACTATGGGATATTCACGTGATCTACTTGATGTATGTTTTGGTGGTCAAATTGCGGGTTCAATGAACTTATGCATAGGGGTTGGCACACATTTTCGTCTTGACTCCCCGGTAGAAACTTTGGGGCACTCTTTGAAGTACTTTGTGTTGGTTGAATAGATGAATTTGAGATTGTGTGATGCATATCGTATAATCATGCCCACGGATACTTGAGGTGACATTGGAGTATCTAGGTGACATTAGGGTTTTGGTTGATTTTGTGTCTTAAGGTGTTATTCTAGTACGAACTCTATGATAGATCGAATGGAAAGAATAGCTTCGTGTTATTTTACTATGGACTCTTGAATAGATCAATCAGAAAAGATAACTTTGAGGTGGTTTTGTGCCCTACAATAATCTCTTCGTTTGTTCTCCACTATTAGTGACTTTGGAGTGACTCTTTGTTGCATGTTGAGGGATAGTTATATGATCCAGTTATGTTATTATTGTTGAGAGAACTTGCACTAGTGAAAGTATGAACCCTAGGCCTTGTTTCGAA
The DNA here is from genome assembly GCA_963921465.1 of Triticum timopheevii. NCBI lineage: Eukaryota > Viridiplantae > Streptophyta > Magnoliopsida > Poales > Poaceae > Triticum > Triticum timopheevii. Next base: position 122,024,149 of record OY997271.1, read on the forward strand.
GCATTGCAATAGCGTTTACGCTCACTTTTACCACTTGTTACCTTGCTGTTTTTAGAATTTCAGATTACAAAAACCTATATCTACCATGCATATTGCACTTGTATCACCATCTCTTTGCGAACTAGTGCACCTATACAATTTGTATTCGATTATGAACATCCACAGATAATTATATGTTTTGTTATTTATTTCTTCAAAACCACAACAAAGATTTATTCCACCTTTATATATGCTTATGATTTAGAAATGCCGTGATATTCGAATTCAGTAGGATGGATACACTCAGTCAAACAGTTATTTCATCCAATACAATATGCTCACACGAAAAACAGTTCACCTTATGTCAATCATACAAGTACTGAGGATTACCTCGCCTAAAAAATTCGGATCATTACAACACATGGACAACATAGGGGGTCTTGCAACATAATCCATTCAGAGACATGACACAACATGCAAGTACAATAATCTAATGACAATTTCAACTGGTATCTAAAGAAGAACCGGGATTACCTTGGGCTTCAGATAGCAGAAACAGTAGGACCTCCTCCGTCTTCAAATGCAACATTCTTACTTCCTCCAATTCTTGGGTTGCTTGCATAATGCATGCCGCTAATTCTGTAATTTCCAGCCTCAAGATAAAGATTACCTCATTCATGGCAGCCACACCATCTCTTTCTGCCTCTAGTAGAGCCTCAAGCACTATAATATCTGTGCTCAGACTGCTCTCCGGTAGTGTTGCCTCTGAACTGCTACCATCTGGTAACATGGATGGCGCACTGCTTCCACAAATAGATTCTGGGGTTGTACATTGTGTCCTAGTGTGAACGACATCCTGAAACGTTTTTGCTGGACATAAGTAAGAGATAGTTATCGTATGATCCATGCAGTAAGCTTACATGGTAAACGACGGACGAATTATTGCCGAGCATGGCAAACTATATTTAAATGGTTCGAAGCAGCATCAGCCGAAAAGAAATTAAAATGGTAAGATGAAACTAGGGATGTAAGTGGCAAATAAACGACATCCGCCAGTCCCATCTAGTTAGTTTTTGCTACCTCCGTAGTTCATTTTCCTCAAAAAACAAAAACTCTTTTGAACTATCATACTACTAGTGGACTTTAATCGGGATTAAACGGGACCCAGTTGACATCCCTAGTTGAAAGGGAGTGTACCACCGCTATATTTATGTTGCCAAGACATCTAAGTAGTTGAAATAGTCTGAGAAAGCACTTAACAGTGTGGCCTCATATAAACTATGAAGACAGTCTTGTGATGAAGTTGAGAGGAAAATTTAAGGACTCAAATGAAATAGGCATGCATTTCTTTACGATAGTACAGCAGGCACTGCTGACATATTGGCCAACTCAGGTATAGCGTAACAACAAACAAGCATTCGAATCAAGCTATATAGCAAAGCAGACAACTGAACTATTTGTAATTCGGTAGGATTACACGTTGAGGGCACAAGCCAAGAAAGCAGCCCACTCGCATTACATTTGACATGTACTAAAACACACTGGCTTACCATATGTTGCTGTGAAGCCTAGATGTTGTTGCAATGTTCTTTGAAGATATCATCAGCACCCCGTGGATGCGAATCTAGTTGTTGTAGTTTATTCTGCACCATCTATTTAGGTAAAATTAATTTTAATCACATGCACTGGTCCGAATTGATCATCAATGGTTCATCTAAACTAATGAAAGAAGGGTGTGTGCATACATGGCAATATATCTGCTTCCCTCTATTTTTATGCTTGTTCGAGGTGCCAGCCCCAACAGAACAAATATTTTGCTTGATGGGGTTGGCAGATCCATAATTAATAGAAGCATCAAATTAGTCATGCAACTTGGGAAGATCAAGAACACACAAACAAGTAATGAACAGAGGCTCAGAGCAGTGATGTAATAGCTGGCATCAGAAAATGTAGGGTAAAACGAACAAAAAGCAGCGGAACCACATGCTAGTTTGCTGATGTGTAATTAAGCATAGAGAACATTAAGCAGTCTGATGGAACCAACAGGTGGCATCAGAACAAAACTAAAGCATATTAACTATATGTGCACTGGCATGTAATTTAGCACATGTAACATGTTCACTGCCAGAAGTATGGCCTTATAGGTGCAAGTAGAATAACGCGTCTCATGAAAAACTGAATGATGCCCTGAAGAAATTCAAAGGTGCAGTGCTTATGCTAGGAAAGTGAACGTAGGCGCCGGCAGTTGGATAATAGTACCTGATTCTCGGCAGCATATGGGTATCATTGTCATACTTGATAGCTAAGGATCGTCGATGGTGCTCGTGGTGCGGTTGAGTTTGGGCCGGCTGTCACCGTCGCTGAAGCGGCTCTAGTGCTACGGTTGTGGCGCCTGTCGACATACAAGAAAGCTCATCTGTGGTAAGTGAACGGTTGCACGATAAAGAGGAAAACCGAAGGAGTACAAATCAAAATAACCTGATGAGGCTACGGCATCGGTAAAGCAGGGCCGGTGGAGTTGAATATGGCGTCCGTGTAGCGGGTCCGGTGCAGTGGACGAAGGCTTTGGCGGGCGCGTTGTACAGTGCTTTCAGTGAGGCGGATCTGTTGCGGCGGACGAGGGCTTGTATGAAGGGTCAGCGAAGGGGCGGACGAGGGAGTGAGTGGAGGGCCTACGCTGTGGTGGACGAGGGCGCCGGTTAAGCAGATCCGGTGCGGTGGACCATAATGGAGGTCAAGGAGATCTGGAGTGGTGGACAAGCCAGTCGCTGAAGCGGCTCCGGTGAAGTGGTGAGTTGGCAGTTGGGGGTTCCATGGTGCGGAAGGTAGATCCGGCGGGGTGTGAGGTCCACCGTTGCGGCGGAGGACTAGATTCGGCGGATTGCCGTGGTTGGGGGGGTCAAGGAGGGGAAGGGGAGGGTCTCTGGGGAAGACTGTTGGGGGCAAAGAGGGGAAAACAATGGAGTTACCAAAGCAACCCTTTTCCGTTCATATGGCAAGGGTAAAACAGGAATATCGCAGGGCTAAACTTTCGGGCGTGTGATATTTCGATGTGAGCGGGAAGTTTGAAAGCTTTTGGCGCTTGAAATTATAAGTATTCTGCTCTTGTACGGTCGACTATGATATCATGGCGACAATTTGTTTGTTTTGCACGCAAAAAAATGTGCAATTTTTGAAAATCAATGTCTCCAACTCAAAACTTAGATTGTCCATTCAATTAAGATATGGATTATTGAGCTACTACAAGCAAATACCATCATACGGTCCAATTCAAATGAAATTCCAAATGTGTTTATCCTAAATATGATGACAAAAGCAAAAATGTGTATGTGTATGAATAAACTGGATGATTATAAAGTTTGAACATGCCCGTATGTGTATATCTCTAGGTTTGATATATGAATTTGAAATCACGAAATCCCGGCTTAAAAAATGTACCTCCGTTTAAATGAATTACAAAAGCTAATGATGGAGTCGAATTCCAAAATTACAATATTAGGTTTGTAATTCTGGTACATCAAGGTATATCACACATGTTCAAAAGTATCGTTATCTCATAGTACAAACTGTGAAACAAATTGATCAACCATGAGTGCACAATATCTCAATTATGCTAAAGTCCCTCAAATATAGACACCTCACTTTTTATCTGAAGTCAACCCCCCCCCCACCACACACACACACACACATAGAGAAGTCGTTCTCTCCGCCAAACACCAACACACGAGCACATTAACACCCCTCTCTCTTGTAAAGTCCAGACCCCAACATAGGTCTCTATCACTTTGTCTCTCGGGCATGCACACATCTCTTCCCTCACTCTCTAGGCTCTCGCTATCTCTCTTACCCAAGCACACACACTATGTAGAGTGTATATTTCCCATACACACAAAATGTCGCCCCCAAACGTCTATCTCCCTAGTTATGTGGTTCTCGCGGACTCACCTCACACACCACCCCCACTGCAAACAAGCACACTTTGTCTCCTTGTGCACCACTCTCCTCTTTCTATCTCTCCCACATGAGGATCCGCCCCAGCTCCTTCCCTGTATACATATATGTCGTGACTCTTTACATAGCTCCCTAATGTATAATCGTTCTCGATTTCGCACATTGTTCTCTACACCATCTATTCTAGATCTCTCATGAAGTCCCTATCACACACATGATGACTCGCTTCCCTTGCGTCTCCGTTCATAGGCCAATTTCGGACAACATCAACATTGTCTCCCTATCTATACGCCATTTATGGACACAAACGACCCCTCTCACCCCCTCTGTTCCTCTCTCTCTCTCTCCATCGCTAGCTCTCTCTTTCTCTCGCTCTCACACCCCTCTCCCCCACACACACACTTGATGTCTCTTCCAAATAGTCTGCTCCCCCCGCCCGCACCCGTGCTATCTCACTACTACACATGTCACACCATTCCCCCTTCCCTTATACTAGGTATACATCATCAGTGGTCTCTCTACTCCACATACACTCTCTCCCTATCACACACAAACGCGTGCACAAACACACACAGACACGCACAAACACCCATTTACCTGGATCCTCATCTCTCCCCATGTCCGCATGTGTATCTCACACACTCACTATCTAATTATGTATATGTGTCTCCATGTTACACAACACAAAGCCCCATGTACATGTCTCTCTCTATCCTCCACACACATAGACACAAAGAATCTGTTATCATTGCCTCAGTCTCGAACATATCACACACGCACACACTCTCTCTCTCTCTCTCTCTCTCTCGCAAACACGCTCAACAAGGGTTTCCCCGTGAATAACTTACCGTCTATTCATCAATAGTCATGGCAGTACGGCGAACACAAGACATGGAAAAGAATAAATCTACACGTGCTTAGACCACCTAGTATGACTACTAGGACTAGAGCAAGCCAAAAAGCGCGCCGCCGTTACCCCCTCCTTGTCGGCAACGGGAAAATCTTTGTTTTACACAGTCGAGAAGTCATTGTGCTAAGGCCCCACATGCCGAGGAATTGAATAGAATGTAGATGCTAGTTTACGGAAGCAAGTAACGATAATATGTTTGTATCTCCATACTTATATTTGTTCTCTTATAAAAAACCGAGTTGGTGATGATGGTACGTGTGCCATCTTGCAATATAGACCGTCCGATCTATATCTGACGGATGGAAATTAAACTAAAAGATACCCGTACCTCTCTCCACATTTGCAGACAAGGCCTTCCCTCGTTCATCCTTATCTCCAACAAACCTCATTGTTGAGCAATTAAGAAAGGAAGCCTCTGGAACAAACTGGCCTGGTGGCCGCTACCGGCGTCGTCAATCCCCATGCCTCCGCTCAGTCCGACCACCAACCACCACCACACCCCACTCCTCTTCACCTTATCTCATATTTCTCGAGATATCATTAGTTTTTACACATGGGATTACTCCCGCAAGGGTCAATCACAACAAGTGTTTTATAAAAAAATGCATCTTGATGTTCCGTGCAATGCACGGATCTTGCTAGTACTCCTACACAAGACTAAGTTGGTGATGCTGGTGTGTCTGCCATCCGTCGTTTCTGACCATTAGATCTACATCTAACGATTGTGAGGTAAGTTGTTGCCTTTCCTCACCAACATCCCACTTGTCTACCAATTTGCAGAAAAACCCATAATTAGTATCTTAAAACCAACCACATCCCTCCCTGACCTCACCAAAATAGCCCAAGGAATATATTCTAATTGAAACATAATATATCTCTAGTGACATATGTATATCAAAATTAGAGTGTTTTGTACCAAGTTTGTGAATAAGTATTATTCTAATTATGATTCGTTGCAACGAACATGAACATTGCTAGTATTTCCAACCATGCATTTTTTCCTAGTATTCTATAGTTTCAAGTTTTCCATCAAGATATTAGTCACTCATTGCTGATATTTACTTTCAATCATGTACACATATGAACTATGTAACTAGCCTTGCTTATTGGCTTCCGAAGCTTAACTTTCACTCCTACTTACAATATGTAGAGTATTTAACAAAAAACTACCACTTTCAACCAGCCCTAGGAAGAATCTATTGTACAAAAATAGCAAAAACATACCCAAAATTTCTTAATCCACGCCAAAAACTACTACCTAGTACTCCTACCGATTAGGTTCGTTTAAACCCATTTATGACAGGGTTGGCCCACACGTCCATGCTGACGAGGCAGCTTAAACCAACACATTTTGTTTGACCGTTGACAAAAGGGACCCACGTCTGACCTTCTATCCTCTTATTCTCCCTCAAATCATTATTTTTCCTGAACATTACTTCAAACAGTACTGATGTGTGTTTGTCGGTGGCGCCGGTGAAGAGCGAGTTGGCCGCCGCTCCGCCGGACGGGCCGGACGCCGCGCTGGCCTACACACGGGTTGGCAGGCTGGCCCGAGCATGACTCACGAGCGAGCAAGCCGCCGCACTGGCCTTCGCTCGAGCCAAATGGCTGGCCTTAACGCGGCGCGCGCGAGCAAGCCACCGCGCTGCCGTGCCAATCTAGCTAGCAAACCTTGCAGACAAGCAGCTGGACGGAGCTATCTTGGCTAGCTAGCGGCCGCGAGCACCGAACGGAGCTGGCATCTGAGCTGCCGCAACATGGGCTCCACACCGCCGGCGGTTTTGACCTCGCCTTTTGCCGGCGGCGGTAGCTGCGTCCCATGGCCGAGGATGACTAGGTGGACGGGCCGGAGGTACAAGCTCACTCGAGGATTTTTGTTGGTAAGAGCATGTACAATGGTTGATAAGGTAGTCTTATCTTAAGTCTGCCACGTATGCAAGTGGTAGTAGTTTCTTGGCATTTTAGTGGTTTCTTGCATTATCAGGGGTTTCTTGTAAGGAACAATGTACGTACTACTAGGGACAAAAGGCGATTCTAGGTTGCGTTGTACTCCAACAAGTACTACTCGTTTTGTGGGTTCGATCCCGGCCGAATGCACGGCGGCCTTTCTAAAAAAATAGTACTACTACACTTCGCTGCGAGCCAATATTTTACATGGGTAGTTTGAGTTTTGCAGTCAAACGGACGTGCGGCCCCACAATCTAGGTGCACTGGACAGCCTAGCCACGTGAACGAGTTTTCCTTCCCAGCATCCCGTGTCTCGTGTGCTCGCCCTAGCCGAACCTCGCTTGCAGCTTCTGTTGGGGAACGTAGCAGAAATTCAAAATTTTCTACGCATCACCAAGATCAATCTATGGAGTAATATAGCAACGAGGGAAAGGGGAGTGCATCTACATACCCTTGTAGATCGCTAAGCGGAAGCGTTCAAGTGAACGAGGTTGATGGTGTCGTACTCGTCGTGATCCAAATCCCATGCCTTGATCCAGCAAGGAGAGACGGAGAGGTTGGGGAAGACTCCGTCCAGCAGCAGCACAACGGCGTGGTGGTGGTGGAGGAGCGTGGCACTCCAGCAGGGCTTCGCCAAGCACCGCAAGAGACGAGGAGGAAGAGAGGTAGGGCTGCGCCAGGGATAGGAAAACTCTTATGTTTGCAGCCCCCAATACCTCAAGTATATATAGGGGAAGGGGAGGGGCTGCACCCCCAACTAGGGTTTCCTCCGAAGGGGTGGCGGCAGCCCCAAAACCCATCTAGGGCGCGGCCAAGGGGGGGAGAGGGGGAAACTTGCCCCCCCAAGTAAGGTGGAGGCTCCCCCTCCCCAAACCCGAGGCGCCTTGGGCCCTGGTGTGGGGGGGGGGGCGCACCAGCCCACCTGGGGCTGGTCCCCTCCCACACTTGGCCCATGCTGCCCTCTGGGGCTGGTGGCCCCACTTGGTGGACCCCCGGGACCCTCCCGGTGGTCCCGGTACATTACCGATAGCACCCGAAACTTTTTCGGTGACCAAAACAGGACTTCCCATATATAAATCTTTACCTCCGGACCATTCTGGAAGTCCTCGTGACGTCCGGGATCTCATCCGGGATTCCGAACAACATTCAGTAACCACATACATCTATTCCCTATAACCCAAGCGTCATCGAACCTTAAGTGTGTAGACCCTACGGGTTCGGGAGACACGTAGACATGACCGAGACAACTCTCCGGCCAATAACCAACAGCGGGATCTGGATCCCATGTTGGTTCCCACATGTTCCACGATGATCTCATTGGATGACCCACGATGTCCAGGATTCAATCAATCCCGTATTCAATTCCCTTTGTCTACCGGTATAGTACTTGCCCGAGATTTGATCGTCGGTATCTTGATACCTTGTTCAATCTCGTTACCAGCAAGTCTCTTTACTCGTTCCGTAACACATCATCCCGTGATCGACCCCTTGGTCACATTGTGCACATTATGATGATGTCCTACCAAGTGGGTCCAGAGATACCTCTCCGTCACACGGAGTGACAAATCCCAGTCTCGATTCGTGCCAACCCAATAGACAATTTCGGAGATACCCGTAGTGTACCTTTATAGCCACCCAGTTACGTTGTGACGTTTGGCACACCCAAAGCATTTCTACGGTATCCAGGAGTTGCACAATCTCATGGTCTAAGGAAATGATACTTGACATTAGAAAAGCTTTAGCATATGAACTACACAATCTTTGTGCTAGGCTTAGGATTGGGTCTTGTCCATCACATCATTCTCCTAATGATGTGATCCCGTTATCAACGACATCCAATGTCCATGGTCAAGAAACCGTAACCATCTATTGATCAACGAGCTAGTTAACTAGAGGCTTACTAGGGACATGGTGTTGTCTATGTACCCACACATGTATCTGAGTTTCCTATCAATACAATTATAGCATGGATAATAAACGATTATCATGAACAAGGAAATATAATAATAACTAATTTGTTATTGCCTCTAGGGCATATTTCCAATAGTCTCCCACTTGCACTAGAGTCAATAATCTAGTTCACATCGCCATGTGATTAACACTCACAGGTCATATCGCCATGTGACCAACATATAAAGAGTTTACTAGAATCAATAAACTAGTTCACATCATCATGTGATTAAGACTCAATGAGTTCTGGGGTTTGCTCATGTTTTGCTTGTGAGAGAGGTTTTAGTCAACGGGTCTGCAACCTTCAGATCCGTATGTACTTCGCAAATCTCTAGGTCATATTGTAAATGCTGCTTCCACGCTCCACTTGGAGCTATTCCAAATGGTTGCTCCACTATACATATCCGGTTTGCTACTCAGAGTCATTCGGATAGGTGTTAAAGCTTGCATCGACGTAATCCTTTAAGCCAAACTCTTTATCACCTCCATAATCGAGAAACATGTCCCTATTACTCCAAGGACAATTTTGACCGCTATCTGGTGATCCACTCCTTGATCACGTTTGTACCCTCTTGCCAGACATGTGGCAAGGCACACATCAGGTGCGGTACATAGCATAGCATACTATGGAACCTATGTCTAAGCATAAGGGACGACCTTCGTCCTTTCTCTCTATTCTGCCGTAGTCGAGCTTTAAGTCTTAACTTCATACCTTACAACTCAGGCAAGAACCCCTTCTTTGATTGATCCATCTTGAACACCTTCAAGATCATGTCAAGGTATGTGCTCATTTGAAAGTACCATTAAGCGTTTTTGGTCTATCCTCATAGATCTTGATGCTCAATGTTCAAGCAGCTTAATCCAGGTTTTCCATTGAAAAACACTTTTCAAATAACCCTATATGCTTTCTAGAAATTCTACATCATTTCTGATCAACAATATGTTTACAACATATACTTATCAGAAATTCTATAGTCCTCCCACTCACTTCTTTGGAAATACAAGTTTCTCATAAACTTTGTATAAACCCAAAATCTTTGATCATCTCATCAAAGTGTATACTCCATCTCCGAGATGCTTACTCCAGTCCTCAGAAGGATTACTGGAGCTTTGCATACTTGTTAGCATCTTTCAGGATTGACAAAACCATCTGGTTGTATCTCATACAGACTTTCCAAAAGAAAATTGTCGAGGAAACAATGTTTTGACATCCTATCTGCAAGATTTCATAAATAATGCAGTAACTGCTAATACAATTCCAACAGACTCTTAGCATCGCTACGAGTGAGAAAGCCTCACCGTAGTCAACTCCTTGAACTTGTCGGAAAACATCTTAACGACAAGTCGAGCTTTCTTAATGGTGATACTTACCATCATTTTCCGTCTTCCTTTTAAAATCCATCTGTACTCAACAGCCTTACGACCATCGAGTAGTTCTTCCAAAGTCTACACTTTGTTTTCATACATGGATCCTCTCTCGGATTTTATGGCCTCTAGCCATTTGTCGGAATCCGGGCCCACCATCACTTCTCCATAGCTCGTAGGTTCATTGTTGACTTGCAACATGACCTCCAAGACAGGATTAAGTACCACTCTGAAGTAGTACACATCCTTGTCGACCTATGAGATTTGGTAGTGACTTGATCTGAAGTTTCATGATCACTATCATTAGCTTCCACTTCAATTGGTGTAGGCGCCATAGGAACAACTTCCTGTGCCCTGCTACACACTATTTGAAGTGATGGTTCAATAACCTCATCAAGTCTCCACCATCCTCCCACTCAATTTTTGAGACAAACTTTTTCCTCGAGAAAGGACCCGATTCAAGAAACAATCCCTATTGCTTTCGGATCTGAATTAGGAGGTATACCCAACTGTTTTGGGTGTCCCACGAAGATGCATTTTATCCATTTTGGGTTCGAGCTTATCAACTTGAAACTTTTTCACATAAGCGTCGCAGCCCCAAACTTTTAAGAAACGACAACTTAGGTTTCTCCAAACCATAGTTCAAACGGTGTCATCTCAACGAAATTACGTGCTGCCCTATTAAAGTGAGTGCGGTTGTCTCTAATGCCTAACCCATGAACGATAGTGGTAATTCGATAAGAGACATCATGGTACGCACCATATCCAATAGGGTGCAACTATGATGTTTGGACACACCATCACACTATGGTGTTCCAGGCGGTATTAATTGTGAAACAATTTCCACAATGTCTTAATTGCGTGCCAAAGCTCGTAACTCAGATACTCATCTCTATGATCGTATCATAGACATTTTATCCTCTTGTTACGATGATCTTCAACTTCACTCTGAAATTACTTGAACCATTCAATAATTCAGACTTGTGTTTCATCAAGTAAACATACTCAGTATCTACTCAAATCATCCGTGAAGTAAGAACATAACGATATCCACTGCGTGCCTCAGCACTCATTGGACTGCACACATGAAAATGTATTACTTCCAACAAGTTGCTTTCTTGTTCCATTTTACTGAAAACGAGGCTTTCAGTCATCTTGCCCATGTGGTATGATTTGCATGTCTCAAGTGATTCAAAATCAAGTGAGTCCAAACGGTCCATTTGCATGGAGTTTCTTCATGCATATACACCAATAGACATGGTTCGCATGTCTCAAAATTTTCAAAAACAAGTGAGTCCAAAGATCCATCAACATGGAGCTTCTTCATGCGTTCTATACCAATATGAATTACATGGCAGTGCGACAAGTGAGTGGTACTAGCATTACTATCTTATATCTTTTGGCATGAACATGTGTATCACTACGATCGAGATTCAATAAACCATTCATTTTGGGTGCAAGACCATTGAAGGTATTATTCAAATAAACAGAGTAACCATTATTCTCCTTAAATGAATAACTGTATTGCGATAGGCATAATCCAATCATGTCTATGCTCAACGCAAACACCAAATAACAATTATTTAGGTTTAACACCAATCTCGATGGTAGAGGGAGCGTGCGATGCTTGATCACATCAAGATTGGAAAACACTTCCAACACGTATCGTCAGCTCACCTTTAGCTAGTCTCCGTTTATTCCGTAGCCCTTTATTTCGAGTTACTAACACTTAGCAACCGAACCGGTATCTAATACCCTGGTACTACTAGGAGTACTAGTAAAGTACACATTAACATAATGTATATCCAATATACTTGTATCGACCTTGCCAGCCTTCTCATCTACCAAGTATCTAGGGTAATTATGCTCCAGTGGCTGTTCCCCTTATTACAGAAGCACTTAGTCTTGGGTTTGGGTTCAACCTTGGGTTTCTTCACTAGAGCAGCAACTGATTTGCCATTTCATGAAGTATCCCTTCTTTCCCTTGCCCTTCTTGAAACTAGTGGTTTCACTAACCATCAACGATTGATGCTCCTTCTTGATTTCTACTTTCGCGGTGTCAAACATCGCGAACATTTCAAGGATCATCATATCTATCCCTGATATGTTATAGTTCATCACGAAGCTCTAGTAGCTTGGTGGCAATGACTTTGGAGAAACATCACTATCTTATCTGGAAGATTAACTCCCACTCGATTCAAGTGATTGTTGTACTCAGACAATCTGAGCACAAGCTCAACGATTGAGCTTTTCTCCCTTAGTTTGCAGGCAAAGAAAATCGTTGGAGGTCTTATACCTCTTGACGTGGGCACGAGCCTGAAATCCCAATTTCAGCCCTCGAAACATATCATATGTTCCGCAACGTTTTGAAATCGTCTTTGGTGCCTCAACTCTAAACCGTTTAACTGAACTATCACGTAGTTATCAAAACGTGTATGTCAGATGTTCGCAACATCCACAGACGACTTTCGAGGTTCAGCACACTGAGCGGTGCATTAAGGACATAAGCCTTCTACGAAGCAATGAGGACAATCCTCAGTTTACGGACCTAGTCCGCATAATCGCTACTATCAACTTTCAACTAAATTTTTCTCTAGGAACATATCTAAACAGTAGAACTAAAGCGCGAGCTTACGACATAATTTGCAAAGATCTTTTGACTATGTTCAGGATAATTGAGTTCATCTTATGAACTCCCACTCAGATAGACATCCCTCTAGTCATCTATGTGATTACATGATCCGAGTCAACTAGGCCGTGTCCGATCATCACGTGAGACGGACAAGTTATCATCGATGAACATCTTCATGTTGATCGTATCTACCATACGACTCATGCTCGACCTTTCGGTCTCTTGTGTTCCGAGGCCATGTCTGTACATGCTAGGCTCATCAAGTTAACCTAAGTGTTTTGTGTGTGTAAATCTGGCTTACACCCGTTGTATGTGATGTTAGAATCTATCACACCCGATCATGACGTGGTGCTTCGAAACGACGAACTTTTGCAACGGTGCACAGTTAGGGGGAACACTTTCTTGAAATTTTAATGAGGGATCATCTTATTAACTACCGTCGTTCTAAGCAAATAAGATGCATAAACATGATAAACATCACATGCAATCAAATAGTGACATGATATGGCCAATGTCATTTTGCTCCTTTTGATCTCCATCTTCGGGGCTCCATGATCATCATCGTCACCGGCATGAAACCATGATATCCATCATCATGATCTCCATCATCGTGTCTCCATGAAGTTGTCTCGCCAACTATTACTTCTACTACTATGGCTAACGGTTAGCAATAATGTAAAGTAATTACATGGCGTTGTTCAATGACACGTAGGTCATACAATAAATTAAGACAACTCCTATGGCTCTTGCCGGTTGTCATACTCATCGATATGCAAGTCGTGATTCCTATTACAAGAACATGACCAATCTCATACATCACATATATCATTCATCACATACTTTTGGCCATATCACATCACATAGAATACCCTGCAAAAACAAGTTAGACTTCCTCTAATTGTTGTTTGCCTATTTTACGTGGCTGCTATGGGTTTCTAGCAAGAACGTTCCTTACCTATGCAAAAACCAAAACGTGATATGTCAATTGCTATTTACCCTTCATAAGGACCCTTTTCATCGAATCCGATCCAACTGAAGTGGGAGAGACTGGCACCCGCTAGCCACCTTATGCAACAAGTGCATGTCAGTCGGTGGAACCTGTCTCACGTAAGCGTACGTGTAAGGTCGGTCCGGGCCGCTTCATCCCACGATGCCGCCGAATCAAGATTGGACTAGTAACGGTAAGCATATTGAACAAAATCAACGCCCACGACAACTTGTGTTCTACTCGTGCATAGAAACTACGCATAGACCTAGCTCATGATGCCACGGTTGGGGAACGTAGCAGAAATTCAAAATTTTCTACGCATCACCAAGATCAATCTATGGAGTAATCTAGCAATGAGGGAAAGGGAGTGCATCTACATACCCTTGTAGATCGCTAAGCGGAAGCGTTCAAGTGAACGGGGTTGATGGAGTCGTACTCATCGTGATCCAAATCACCGATGATCCTAGTGCCGAACGGACGGCACCTCTGCGTTCAACACATGTGCAGCCCGGTGACGTCTCCTGTGACTTGATCCAGCAAGGAGAGATGGAGAGGTTGGGGAAGAGTCCATCCAGTAGCAACACGACGGCGTGGTGGTGGTGGAGGAGCGTGGCACTCCAGCAGGGCTTCGCCAAGCACCGCAAGAGACGATGAGGAAGAGATGTAGGGCTGCGCCAGGGAGAGGAAAACTCTTATGTTTGCAGCCCCCAATACCTCAAGTATATATTGGGGAAGGGGAGGGGCTGCGCCCCCATCTAGGGTTTCCTCCCAAGGGGTGGCGACAGCCCCAAAACCCATCTAGGGTGCGGCCAAGGGGGGGAGAGGGGGAAACTTGCCCCCCAAGTAAGGTGGAGGCGCCCCCTCCCCAAACCCTAGGCGCCTTGGGCCCTGGTGGGGAGGCGCACCAGCCCACCTGGGGCTGGTCCCCTCCCACAATTGTCCCATGCTGCCCTCTGGGGCTGGTGGCCCCACTTGGTGGACCCCCGGGACCCTCCCTGTGGTCCCGGTACATTACCGATAGCACCTGAAATTTTTCCGGTGACCAAAATAAGACTTCCCATATATAAATCTTTACCTCCGGAACTCCTCGTGACGTCCGGGATCTCATCCGGGACTCCGAACAACATTCGGTAACCACGTACATCTATTCCCTATAACCCTAGCGTCATCGAACCTTAAGTGTGTAGACCCTACGGGTTCGGGAGACACGTAGACATGACCGAGACAACTCTCCGGCCAATAACCAACAGCGGGATCTGGATGCCCATGTTGGTTCCCACATGTTCCACGATGATCTCATCGGATGAACCACGATGTCAAGGATTCAATCAATCCCGTATTCAATTCCCTTTGTCTACCGGTATAGTACTTGCCCGAGATTCGATCGTCGGTATCCCGATACCTTGTTCAATCTCGTTACCGGCAAGTCTCTTTACTTGTTCCGTAACACATCATCCCGTTATCAACCCCTTGGTCAGATTGTGCACATTATGATGATGTCCTACCGAGTGGGCCCAGAGATACCTCTCCGTCAAACGGAGTGACAAATCCCAGTCTCGATTCATGCCAACCCAATAGACACTTTCGGAGATACCCGTAGTGTACCTTTATAGCCACCCAGTTACTTTGTGACGTTTGGCACACCCAAAGCATTCCTATGGTATCTGAGAGTTGCACAATCTCATGGTCTAAGGAAATGATACTTGACATTAGAAAAGCTTTAGCATTCGAACTACACGATCTTTGTGCTAGGCTTAGGATTGGGTCTTGTCCATCACATCATTCTCCTAATGATGTGATCCCGTTATCAACGACATCCAATGTCCATGGTCAGGAAACCGTAACCATCTATTGATCAACGAGCTAGTTAACTAGAGGCTTACTAGGGACATGGTGTTGTCTATGTACCCACACATGTATCTGAGTTTCCTATCAATACAATTATAGCATGGATAATAAATGATTATCATGAACAAGGAAATATAATAATAACTAATTTTTTATTGCCTCTAGGGCATATTTCCAATAGCTTCCTAATCAGCTAGTAGCATATTTAAACTAGCGCCTCCCAATTAAGCCTGAGGAGCCGGAAAACCTGGCGGTGCATTGGGAACTGTGCAATATGGCTCTGTACGTAAAGTGCTCTACTAGTACTCTGTAGCTTGTGGCGTTGCACGCATGGACTTCACTCCATTATTGGCTCTACTATAAAAGAAATTCCTCTTGACGTGTTTTTTTAAATGGAGGCAAAAGCTTTGCTTCATCTCATTCATAAAGAAGGAACTACTAACAAAGTTCGACGAGATCCATTACACCTCCACAAATGGAAGCGAAAAGCCTAGTCTCGCTGTATCAAATAACTCAAATGTTCTGCCCCCGCAGTTTGTTGATAAACAGGCTGCTAGTGTGTGCATGAGAGGAGTGGCTGAGTAGGCCAGCTACGTGAGAGGAGCGGCTGAGTAGGCCAGCTACGTGAGAGGAGCGGCTGAATAGAGCACCGAGAGTACCCACTAGGCCACTACGCAGGTGTACTTCCCCTGCATTGATAGTACAACGATGGTTCTAGAGAACAGTAGTACCCTCCACTTCCAACTGTAGCTCCTTGGCCCTGAGATTCAAGAGTTCAAAACTGGTGCACTATACTATACTAGACTAGAAGTACAGTACATCGCACTACTAGTTGAGAAAAGCATTACTAGTACTGCTACAGTACGAGTACGTACTCCTCCGTCACATAATGTAAGACGTTTTTTGACACTATTTGGCGTGTACAAAAAATGGCAAAAACATACCCAAAATTTCTTAATCCACGCCAAAAACTACTACCTAGTGCCAAAATTTTCTTACTACTGCTATTATTTACAGTATAATGCAATCCCATAACGTTCCATAATGCTAGTACTAGTAGTAAATAATAGCCTCACCCCTTCGCTGAGGAACGATCTATAGTTGGAAGGGACGAGGCCCTGCGGTTACTACGCTCTTATCTCCTCCTCGCTAGTTCCCCTCCCCCGAAGAGAAGGCAGTTCGTCGCTGCTCCCATGGATTCGCCAGGCGGTTCTCCGCCTCGTCGGGGCTGGGAGACCTTGGACGATGATCCTCTGGGAGAAATTGCACGCCGCTCCGACGTCCTCACCGCTGCAAGACTCGGTGCTTCCTGCACCAACTTTTTCAAGACGCTGCTTAAACAGGCTTGGGAAAAGGCCATGCTTGTTAGTCTTCCATGCGTCCTTGAGGCGAAGGTTCTTCTATGGGGACAATCCTTCGAACAGTCCACCGCTCCCTGGCCATGGTTGCACGTTGACTCCGCTAGAGTTGCCGACGTTGAGAGGTAGTCGGATTTTGTCTGATGAGCAGGTCAATAATGGAGTTTGATCATGTAGTACTTAGTTATTCCATTTCCATCCCGTAATTTCTCCACTGCCCACCGTCTTATATATAGGTCTGGGTCGGTGCCAACAAAGATTGGCTTGCATACCTCCGGCCGAATAGCACCATCATTTTGCACAACATCCACAGCAGTGCGGCCGTTCCGGTAGACCCCTTCTCCACCATTGCGATCGGCCTTCCAGACTGGCTGGGCTTGAATATGTATGATGATGCCTACATGAGATTGAAGAAGATAGCAATTGCGGACCCACCGACAAAGTGATGCGACTACAACGATTACTATCTCATCGGGTGTTTGACATAAGGATTGCCATCAATGCAAGACGCAGTAACGGCAGAGGCTGGCGCATGTTGGTGGCGGCAGATTTGTACCTCTACACGTTCGAAGACGCCGTGCGCCATCTAGGCCGCATCTTCGCGGTGACAAGCCAGGGGACTTGTTTCATCTGGTTGCCATGCTATAGTACGGGAGATTACAAACGGAATGCACAAACCATCATGTGCATCCCTAATGGTACTCCATTATTTTGCAGGGACCAGTCATCCCCCGATCAAAATAAGATCGCTGATCCTGGATGTGCATTTGCATCCACGATTCGGTTTAACTTGGAACTTTGTAGCTGACTTTGGCATATTGGGATCAACTATCTTAGCAGTCGTTACCCATGGTACCACTGATGTGCAACATGGTCACACAATGTACCACGATCGGACCGTCACCATCTACCCAGGTATTCCATTTTTTAACCCTCTCGCCTTCTCTTTCATTTTTGTACTAGTAGTATACTTAGTAGTACTAGTAGGAGTACTTTTTACCTTGGAGGACGCGTATATCTAGCTAGGCCCTTGAAGACTTGAACCCACTAGCTGCCACCATTTTTGTTTTTCCATGTCTTACTATCTCATCCATGTAGCCAAGAGTGGCTATATATAATAAGCCGGTTATTTTACTTCCTCTATACCGGAATAGTACTATTTGCTACACAGTATTACTGACCACCATATTTGAGCACAACATTATTATGCATGGACCTTGACTATGTATGTCACCATGTGTCCAGATCTAGGATGCCGCGTGTACCAGATGAACGGCGCCGAGTTCGACCCCCGTGATGCTACGTGGGTGCCGAGGAACACTCTTGGAGAGTACTCGCTTTTCATCGGGGACATCTACCCCATTGTGAAGCAGATGCCACTTTCCGTGCACGACACGGAAGGCCTGCCGTTCATGAAGCATGGTTGTGTCTTCAGTGCGCACCACCAGATGAACGACATGCTGGGACATGCTATCCCTGATTTATGCCGCTTCAGCTTGGATGAGTCTCCATCGTGTGGAACCGGACTGGAAAGCTGCGACAATGATTCCTGTTGCCCACCGCTATGGATCGTGCCATCCATGAAGAACACCTGGGACTAGAACCTGGAGGAGGACATGCATGTAACCCATCTATAACGTGTAAGTGGAGTACGGTAATTGTGAACGGTAGCGCTGTGAATATATGTAGACTAGTCGTGCACAAATTTATCACATGAATTGGAGATGAACTTGTGTGGCATACTGGAATTTGTCCTTTAGAATTTATTACTAGTAAATGTGTTATGTGTACGTGCAACTTGTGTGGTTGTTGCGCGGGCTCCAACATGCTCTTTGAGAAAAAAGGTGGCACAGCTTTGGATATACGTGACGTGGCGGCATCATATAGTAGCATTGTTCGCTATAGTTGTAGTATACTCCTACTAGGACGAAAACTCCTATAAAACCTTGCGCTTGGCTCTTTGCCTCTTCGGGAGGTTCAACAGTTCGTACTCGTGTGAACCTTGCACTTGGCTCTTCGCCTCTTCGGAAGGTCCAACAATGATGATACTACAGTACAATATGCTTCTGGCAATCTGACACCAATTGAACTACTGCACGTCCATCGCGAGGGAAAGGGAGAGGGAGAGGGAGAGGGAGAGGGAGAGGGAGAGGGCGCTGTAGTCAAAACCCTCTCCTCATCCTGCAAACCACCGCGTGCGTGGGCGAGGGAGAGGCATAGTAAGCAAGCTTCTCCTTGTTCGGCGAGTTGACAGGACACATCAAAGCAGTACTAGTACTAGTAGTAGTCCATACCGCGTCCTTTCCGATTAATATGGCTTAATTTGAAATGAGAAAAATACACTAGCGGTCAACGTATGTAACAATACACTCTTTACGGTCACTATATATAGTTTTGCGGCGATTATACGATCACTAGCTCATCGCAGAGCACCGTATTGAACCCTACTGACCAGCCACATAGTCGACGTGGCACTTTGTTGACTGGTTAAATTGTCACCTGGTTTCTGGGTCCCACCTGTCAGTTGTCAGAGCAAAGAAATCAGTTAAACAAAACTTTACGCAAGCGCGACACGAGTCCAACCCTTGTGCGCGAGCCACCATGGCTGTGTATGTGAGTGCATGCTCGTGTCCTCCCTAGGTCTTCCAACAAAGAGTGTACATCGGCTATAAAACAAAGAGTGTAGTAAATGATGTACATCTACAATTCCAATGCATTTAGCCTTTAATCTAAATCGATATTGATTGACTAATGCACCAACTTGTGCTGTAGGTATAGGCTACATGTCTATCCTTACAGCATGCAACGGCCTTCATTTAATCTTCTTATCTCAATGGTCGTATGCACACATAAGTCTGCTACTTTTGGGCATTAATTATGCCTTGGTCAATGTGTAAATCTCTAAATGTACAGTCTTTCACGGACGTAGGGAGTAGGTTGAGCACTTGAGCGTGAGCATGTGTGTTGCGTCGTGTGCTGTGTGCCGCATGGGTGCGTGAGTGTTGCGTGCGTCCATGTGTACGTGTGAGTGTTGCATGTTGCATGCATGCATGCATGGGGCTTACTCCCTCCCATTGACATGTTCATATTTCAAGCTTCCTCTGTTCCCTCCATATAGTGATACTCCCTCTGTTCCCAAATAGTACAGAGTAAAAGCCTCCCTCTGTTCCCAAATACGGAGTATTTGTCTTTCTACAGATTTCAACAAGTGACTAGGTATGGAGCAAAATGAGTGAAGTGAGTGAAGAGGCATAGGGATACTGTAGAAAGGAAGTCCTCGTGATCCATTATTCCCCACTCGGTCAGAGAGAACTATTCAACTAGTCTTCACAGTGAAGTGACAATACACGCTGCAGCAGATGGGACACGTAATTAATAAGCTGAACCAGTGTGTTGTTGTTACTAAATCAGCCTTACCCAGTACTGCCATCATGTTTGCCAGTAGAGCACGCTTACGCAAATACGCCTACGCACCTTTGTCCTCCATTAACTAACATATCGGCCCTCTTGTGGTAGACCCACATGTCATCGGTGTAACTATTTACACTCCAAAGGACGGTATATCCTGGTAGTAGTACTAGTAGAATTGAGATTTAATGCACTTTCTTCCCCGTCTTCCACTCTTCTTCCTCCTCTCTTCCCCATCATCGGCTGCACACCATTTACCCCCGCTCACTGCTCGCCCGCCCGCGCCATCTTCCTTGGTAGCTCGCGCGTACCATATCCCCTCGCTCACTGCTCGGCCACACGAGGAGAAGCTTCTTCGCTCGCCCGCCCGAATCCACTTTCCCTCTGGCTTGCAGGCACTGAAAACCCCAATGGCAGAACCAATTGACACGCAGAGCCGCGATTGGAATTCCCTCCCCGATGTTCTCTTGGAGCAGATCTGTAGTCGTATGGACCTACTCAGCACCGTTCGTCTGGCCGCATGCTCGGTGTCTTTGTACCGTCTACTCGTCTGCAACCGGCCGACTCTTTTCAAGACACCCTGCTTGCTGATGCCTGATCCTTGCAGGTGGCCCAGACACCGAATTGAAGATCCTACGGAGGTTGCCGTGGTGCCCCTCGACATGCTATCCCTACCCGTCCATCTGTCCTTCATGCGCGACCACTACTGGGCGGGCATGAAGGCCAACTGGATCGTCCTCATCCACGACACTGGTAGTCCGTGGCGTCTTGTGGATATATACACCCAGCGAGAGATCACCCTTCCATCGTTGGATACCGCCGCCATCGAGCCTCACGGCCCACCGGACACTCCTGCCTACTACGCATGAGATGCGTCAAGCTTTTGGCTCGACCTCTGATTGTAGAAAGTTGTAATCTGCGAAGTGCCCACACCATGAAAAGACTACATGGATTATAAGCTCATTGCCTTGTTCAACATGGGATTAGTCTATCTGGAATCTGGTTGCCATACATGATTAGTGCACGATGGCATCATTTACGCAGTTGACGCACAGATTGGCTGCCTATACTGGTGGAATCTATCGTCATGTAATTGTTCTATCTCATATCATCTTTACCTTATGAATACGACTTCCTGTTCATTTGTTACAAATTTAGAATGCATAGCATGTCTATAACCATATCATTGCTATATGTTCCTCTCATTCCCTAGATTTTTATGACCACACATGTTATTGTTAGAGTTGATATGAGAACAATTGGCATCTAATGATTGTTAGAATACATATTATGAGCATAACATCATGATTGCTATATGTTACTCTCGTTTACAAGATTTTTATAACAACGCATGTTATTGCTTAGAGTTGATATGAGAACAGTAGTAGTAAGTACTATGGTAGAATATGAGTAGGCGCTGTCATCGCTGTTTTCCTCTCATTGTTACATGATGTTTGAACCATGACATATTGCTAGAATATGAAAGCCATTGGCTTATTTTTTTAACTTGGGGTATGATTATGACCACGGCATTGCAATTCTCTGTCTATGATATGTGTCACTGTTATAATAATCTTAATTCCACACATACTCTAAACATGATTGTTTATTTTTGTCCTTTTGGTCTCTAATTTGAATTGTTGCGGCAGACGCAAATGTGCTGGCCTTCATGATTCCAGGACCTGGGATCATACGAGCCGATGGGTGGTGGTTTATCCCTCGTTTAGCTGACGGCGGTCATTTGATGCTCATTCGCACGTACCAAATTGACCAAACCATTACATCAAACCACATGCAGTACAATGTGTGGGGCGTTCGTGACATTGATGGCTATGGCTGCTTCGTGTTCAAGAAAGATCCCAGCTCCGTTGGGCCAGGCGTATTCAACTGGAGGCGGGTTTATAGCCTCAGCAACCACTCCTTGTTCCTCGGGCTCAATTATCCGATCATCCAACCAATCATCGACCATATCATCGGTGATGATTACTGTGCTATGCAACTTCCATTCGCGAGGGGGGGCCGTGTTTACACATCATACCATGGGTTTCATGAATCACCATATCCAGAGATTCGTCGACACAGCTTGTTGCCAGATAATCTTCAGTGTGTGAAAGGCATCAAGCTTCCATGCGATGGATGGCTGTTGCAAACCCAACATGCGGCGATGTGGTTCATGCCAACAGCAAATATGCACAACTTGATTCGTGCTGATATCTAGACTGAGCCATGTATTCTGCTGCTGTAGCGCTACCCACTTTTGTTGGATATTATGTACGGTCGTTAGTTTGAAGCACTCCTCTGGTTTGAAGGATAGATACCTTCCTGGGATCAAGTGCAACCTAACTCACCTGCATAGGATGTACTGATAATGATGATGGAGATGCTGTGTAGAAGCCATATATATACATATATATCAGTTAGGCTTCAAGTGCGTACTTGTTAGTTAAACCTATGTATAAATTGTGACACTAAATACGACTAGTAAGTAGTACAGTAGTAGTACTAGTATACGTCGATCAAATTATTCATCATGTCCACACATTGAATTGACGTGACAACACGCTGCACGTGAGGTGACACAAAAATCCCGGTGGCGTGTTCGGGTATTCTGGAGTTCAGATTTAGAGTACCACTTATCTGTCGAAGTCTTTCATCATTCACTTAAAACATTCGATTGATCATGCATTGAGTACCATATAACTGGAATTACCGATGCAAGTCGAAGAAGGATTGGCCAGTTCTGCCGGCTGGCGTCAAGTTCGATCCCACGGATCATGAGCTGATCGAGCACCTTGAGGCCAAAGTGAGTGTTAACAGCGCGAGATTTCAGTCTCTCATCGATTTGTTCATACCAACCATCGACAGCGAGCACGGCATATGCTACACCCAACCTGAGAAACTTCCAGGTAAGACACCGATCAGCCGTCTACTTGCACAAACATATTCCTTTGTTTATAGCTCTATTTTTCTTTTTAGACGCAGACCTGGTGAAGCAATTACAATTTGACAGTTAATAAAAAGTGAAACAAGTGACTGCAACATGCCAAAGATGTTATGAAAATGCCAACTAGGTACACTAAAACCTGTATTCCACAATACTGCAGGTATCACACTAAGTGGCCTAAGGAAGCATTTCTTCCAGTGCAATTCCAGGGCGTTCAAAAGGGGCACGTGGACGCGTCGCAAGATACAGTCGGAGTGCGGCATGCACGCGATGTGGCACAAGACCTGCAATACCTTGCCGGTGATGGTCAACGGCCGGCAGACGGGCAGCAAAAAAGGTTCTGGTGCTGCACACCAACAAGAACTTCGACCAGCAGAGGACCAACTGGGTGATGCACCAGTACCACCTCGGGGACCTGGAGCAAGAGAAGGAGCGGGAGCTGGTCCTCTGCAAGATTTTCTACCAGACGAACACTAGGGCCAGGAGTAAAAAGATTATAAGTTAGTTTGGTATTGGTAGTTGTACTACCTTGTCGTCCGCAAGTTGGTATTGTTGTTAATGATCTTTTGGTATGAACTTGCATTTGCTTCCAACCATCATGCCAAGGGTCGACGTGGATATAAAGCTGAATCATTTGTTTCGAAACGAATTTCCAGGCACCTGATTTTTATTTGATGGGTAGCATAAGCACCCGCCGCTTGAATTCCCAGTTCTCCAATTTTTTCAAAACAAGTGCATGCACTTATTATCATGATAAAAAAACAATATCCGTTCTGCATCCCAGTTATCAGTCTGTACTTGCAGAATTCTCTCGTTTATTGAGCACGTATATTGTTTTTTCAGGTCGAGCAAGTTTCAACTGGGCTGTAGACTGCCCAGGGTTGGTTTTGTTTTTAACAGGCCCAGCCCATGACGACAACGGGGCACAAAGATCCAGCAGGTATCTACCGGCCTCTGGCCCACCAGCGTTAGTTATATTTTGCCTTACAACATCCGCAGGCAGTTTTTTTACTGAATCGAACACACAGCCCAGTTCTATTTTCCTGTTGAAACGCATGTCCTACATCCGTTTTCTAATCTCTACCTATAGTTTTACTAGTTCATATACACGTATCATTATATTGAAAACACATAAAATTCCCTTTTCATATTTACATCCTTTTTTTGTTGTTTTTTCCCACCCAACACTGATTTTTTTACCACTGGTTTTCCCTTAAACCAACTCAATTGTCCCACGTCTTATTTGCTTACAAAAACAAAACAATATTTTTGGCAAATCAATAAGTTCTTAAAAAATGTTTATCATTTCGGGATTACAACAGTTCGGACTCCACCAAAATGCAAAAATAAGGTTGGAACTTTTTGACCGTGGTCCTGGGCAGAAAATGGGCTGTAATAAATTACTTAAGAATTAGCAAATGGGCTGCAAATTACAAAAAAATAGCAAATGGGCTTTATGTTGTCTGCCACAGATTTGGAGGCTGACTTGTGGGCCTACTAAGTTCATGCGTACACAAGGTTTCTCAAAAAAGAAACTTAGTCAACAATCGACTCTACCAGCATCAGACTGTTAGATGTCAATCTAACGGCAATCGTGCTTCTTCAGTCTCTAATCTTCCCGCCCCAGCTGCCCAAACCAACGCTGTCGGAACCGCCTGCTCCCGCCTCCCATGGCCGGCAGTGCTGCCGGGCAGGCCTCACGGCCCCATCATACTCGCATCCCTGGCCTGTCTATCCCTCTACTCACCCACACCTCCTGTTATTTTCCAGTGACGGCAGCCGAACCAGTCAACCCTTGTACTCTCCACCGCATGGGCAGCCACTGCCGTGTCTTCCCCGGCTCCGCCGTTCCCTTCGTAGGGCTCGCCGTCGTCCACCGCCCTGGTGCTCCTGGCGCGGCATGGTCAATGATGTCCATCCAATGGCTGTAGTGCTTCTTCAACCTCTGGTATTCTTGCCCCAGCCGCCCAAATCAGCGCCGGTCGTGCCGCATGCTCCTGCCTCCCGTGGCCGGCTGTGCTGCCGCGGAGGCCTCACCGTCCCCATACTACTCCCACCGCTGGCCAGGCCATCCCTCCACTCACCTACTCCCCCTGTTATTCTGCGGCGACGGCAGCCTCACACCGTAGCCGAACCAGTGAACCCTCGTACTCCTCTCCGCGTGGGCATCCACTGTCGCGTCTTCCCCGGCTCCGCCTCGTCCCCTTCCTTGGCCTCGCTGTCGTCCACCGCCGTGGTGCTCTCGATGCGGCATGATCAATGTGGTCAATGACCGACTTCCATCGGAAGAGTACTGTACGTGGAGAGGCTGATAGCTGGTCCACGGCAGCCGCAAGGAAGTGCCTCCTTATTACGCGCAAAATAATTATTCCTCCACCCGACAGCAGGGACCCACCAGACGGGCCACCAGTATTTCGCGGAAAAAACGTTTCCCCCCTGACTGTAGCGACCCATAGGACGGGCCACCGTATTTTGTGAAAAAAACATTTGCCCCGGACTGCTGGGACCCATCGGACGGACCACCGTATTTCGCAAAAAAAAACGCTCCCCCCGCTGTCAGCTCGGACCCACCGGAAGTGCCTCCTTATTACGCATAGAAAAATGAATACTCCCCTTGCTAGCTGGGACCCACCATGGTGGGAGGCTGACTCCTACTAAGTTGACGGGGATGAAGGGCTTTGTCAACTTAGTCAATATGAACGATTCTATCTCTAGTGACCTATGATGTCCATCCAACGGCCGTTGTGCTTCTTTAATCTCTGCTCTTCCTGCTCCAGCCGCTCAAACAAGCACCGGCGGGACTGCCTGCTCCCTCCTCCCCGCGGCCGGCTGTGCTGCCGCGCAGGCCTCACCGCCCCACCGTACTCCCATCGCAGGCCTAGCCATCCCTCTACTCACCCACACCTGCTATTATTCTCCGGCAAGGGCAGACGAACCAGTAAACCCTCGTACAGTCGTACTCCCCTCTGCTTGGGAAACAACTGCCGAGTCTTCCCTGCCTCTGTGTCGTTCCTTCCTAGGCCTTGCCGTCGTCCACCGCCCTGGTGCTCTCGGCGCGGCCTGGTCAACGTGGTCAACAACCGACATGCATCTGAAGTGGACTATACGTGGAGAGGCTGACAGCTGGGTCCATGGCCGCACGCAAGGAAATGCCTCCTTATTACGCGCAAAATAATGATTCCTCCACCTAACATCGGGGACCCATCGAAAGGGCCTCTGTATTTCGCAAAAAAATGTTACCGCCGCTGATAGCTCAGACCCACTAGCTATATCTTCGCACACAAGGAAGTGCCTCCTTATTACGCACAAAAAAATGAATACTCCCCCTTTTAGCTGGGACCCAGTATAGTGGCAGGCTGACTTGTGGGCCTACTAAGTTGACGGGGACGGAGGGCTTTGTCAACTTAGTCAATATGCACGATTCCGGCACCAGCGACCGTACGATGTCCATCCAACGACCATAGTGCTTCTTCAACCTCTGGTCTTCTTGCTCTAGCTGCCCAAACCAGCGCTGGTCGTGCCGCGTGCTCCTACCTCCCGTGGCCGGCTGTGATGCCGCGGAGGCCTCAACGCCCCCTTCTACTCCCACCGCTGGCCAGGCCATCCCTCTACTCACCAACACCCCCTGTTATTCTGCGGCAACAGTAGCCTCACACCGCAGCCGAACCAGTGAACCCTCGTACTCCTCTTCGCGTGGGCATCCACTGCTGCGTCTTCCCCGGCTCCAAGTTGTCCCCTTCCTAGGCCTCGCCGTCGTTCACCGCCGTGGTGCTCTCGGTGCGCGTGGTCAACATGGTCAAGGAATGACTTCCATTGGATGTGGACTGTACATGGAGAGGCTGACAGCTGGGTCCACGGCCGCAGCAAGGAAGTGCCTCCTTATTATGCGCAAAATAATGATTCCTCCACCTGACAGCGGGGACCCACCGGACGGGCCACCGTATTTCGCGAAAAAACATTTCCCCCTGACTGCTGGGACCCACCAGCTACATCTTCGCACAAAAGGAAGTGCGTCCGGGCAAAAAAAATGATTCGCTCCCCTGACTGCTGGGACCCACCAGCTACATCTTTGCACGCAAGGAAGTGCGTCCGGGCAAAAAAAAACAATTTGCCCACCTGGTCGAAGCGTACGTAGCGTTGTCATTCTAGTCGCGAACGTGTACGTACATATATACTGGTCGATGTAGAGGCGCACACGTGTCGTATTAGAGGCGCGCACGTAGCATGTACACGTACGTACAGCGGCCAGGGTGCAAGAAAGAAAATACGGCCACGTATGTGTACATATGGGCGGGGTCTCGAACGCCTACTCGCGCATACGTACGGCGAGGGCTCGTGTACATGACTGGGTCGGAACGGAGAAACAGCATCGTCGTCGTGTTCATGGGGAGGCAACAGAATGCGTCGTGTTCATGAGGAGGCAACGGAATGCGTCATGTTCATCGAGAGGCAACGGAACGCGTGGGAGCCAACCGGCTGGGTCGGAATGGAATGCGTGGTCGTGTTCATCGGGAGGGCTTGGACGGAACAGGCGATGGAAATGAGGCTTGGCGTACCGCGGAACGGAGGAAACAACCTTTTGTCCAACCGGCCACGTTCGAAACGGGATCCTGTTCATCGTGGGGGGTCTGGCGTACCGCAAAACGGAGGAAACGGACTTCCTATGGTCGAAACGGGGGTCCTGTTGATCGGGAGGGGTGTAGCGTACCGCAAAACGAACGAAACGGACCTCCTACGGTTGAAACGGGGGTCCTGTTGATCGGGAGGGGTCTGGCATACCGCAAAACGGACGAAACAGACCTCCTACGGTCGAAACGGGGGTCATGTTCATCAGGAGGGGTGTGGCGTACCGCAAAACGGGACTCCATGGGATACTGTTCATCTCCACCGCCGACCTCCTCCAGCCTCCACGGGCTACCGTCGTCCTCCTCCAGCCTCCACGGGCTCCTGTTCATCCAGCCTCCACCGCACGCTACTCCACCGGCTACTCTTCAACCACCCCTCCACCGTCTACTGCTCATCCAGCCCTCCACACCACGGGGTCCTGTTCAACCACCCCTCCACGGGCACCCCTCCACCGTCTACTGTTCATCCAGCCCTCCACACCATGGGGTCCTGTTCGTCCAGAGGCAAACGCCACCGCTCACTGTTCATCCAACCCCCCCCCCCCCCCCCCCGCAATGCTCACCGTTCATCCAATCGATCGGCTTCAGTTAGCAGCAGTAGCGAAGGAATCGCTCGATCAGGTTCAGTTAACAGCCATCGATCGATTGCTTGGGTTCAGTAATGCGTAGTCTACAGTGCAATTGCTCGGGTTCAGTTAGAGCGCAATGCCTCGCTCGGGTTCAGTTAGAGCCAATGCCTCGCACACACGCGTGTACCTTACGAGAGAAATGCGCATCGCTCGGCCCCCGACCTCCCACCGTAACCGGCAACTCCCTGAAATTTTCCTCGCCCTCACTTCTACCATGGTTTTTTCCGTCATGGACGGCCCAAAGAATGTCATGCAGCTGCGTCTCCGGCCTGCCCAGGACGAAAAGCCCATTTTCTGTCATGATTTTTTTGTTATAGAAGTAGGAGCCCACCACACTTATGATGACACCGGGTTTTGTCACAATTATCATCGTAGAAGTGTCATATGTATGACTGAAAAAAATTTCGTTCGGCCCAAAATGTCACGGATGTGTCTTTTTTTTGTAGTGTAAGTGCCAACAGCTAGCCCTCTTCCAGCAGATCGACACCGTCTTCTCGTGCTTCCTTCGCTTCCGCTTCCGTGTACATGGTGACGCGAGGCGAGTCAAACTCTATGTTGGTTGGGATGACGGCCTCGGCCCCGTAAACGAGGAAGAAAGGAGTGAAGCCGGTTGGTTTGTTCGGCGTGGTCCGGAGGCTCCAGAGGACGGCCAGGAGCTCTTCGATCCAGCAGCCGGCCGAGCGCTCCAATGGATCGACCAGTCGGGGCTTGAAGCCGGACAAGATGAGGCCATTTGCTCACTCGACTTGGCTATTTGACTGCGGATGGGCAACAGACGCTAAGTCTAGTCGGATCCCCTGCGTCGCGTAGAAACGGGCCAAAGCACCCTTGGCAAAGTTTTTGCCATTGTCGGTGATGATCCTGTGTGGTATACCATATCGGACCGTGATATCTGTGATGAAGGTCACATTAGTCAGACCGTTCAACTTCTTAATTGGCTTCACTTCAATCCACTTGGTAAATTTGTCCACGGCGACCAACAGATGGGTCATTGCTGCCGCATGCTATCTTGAATGGGCCCACCATATCCAGCCCCTAGACGGCAAATGGCCAAGTGAGGGGGATGGTCTTGAGTGCAGAAGCCGGCAGATGTTGCTTGGAGGTGAATTTTTGGCATCCTTTGCACTTCTTGACCAAGTCCTTGGCATCGTCCAGAGTAGTCGGCCCAAAGAAACCATGGCGGAAAGCTTTGGCAGCGAGGGATCTTGAGGCCGCATGGTGGCCACACTCACCTTGGTGGATGTCTCTGAGGATTGCTTTGCCCTTCTATGGCTCTGCACATCGCTGAAAAATGTCAGTGACACTGCGTCTGACCAGCTCTCTATTTACTATGGTGTATGCTGCTGCCCGACGTTGCACCTGCCGGGCCAAGATCTCATTGGCTAGTAGCTCTTCGCTCACCAGGAGGTTGAGGATGGGCTGCGCCGATGATGGTGCTTTGACCACTATCATCACGGCCACTGGTACTAGGGCGGTTGGGATGGGAGGCGGCAGGTTGGAGTTGGCTGCCGCTTGCTGCGTCATTGAAGGCCCCGGGCCAACTGCTTCAGTCTCCAAGCCAGATCCAGCTATTCCGGGGACAGCCGGCACGAAGATAGACTCTGATTCTGGCAAAGGCTTGATAGACGGCTTGCAGAGGCATTGAAGGGAGATGCCAGCTGGTATGGCTTGCCGGGTGGAGCCGATCCGTACCAGGGCTTCTGCTTGCTCGTTGTCGGCTCGTGGCACATGAAGGAACTCGCATCCATCAAAATATCCACTGATCTGCTGGACGAGGAAGCAGTAGCTTGCCATGTTTGCATCCTTGGCGTCCCAGTTGCCAGACGACTGCTGGACTACCAAGTCCGAGTCGCTGTAGCACAAAATCCGGCGGATGCCAATCTCTTTGGCCAGTCGGAGTCCGTATACGAGCGCCTCGTACTTGGCCACATTGTTGGAGGTGGCAAAGTGGATTTGCAATGTGTATATGAGCTTGTCGAATTTGGGAGAGGTGAGGACGATGCCGGCTCCCAGTCCGGTGTGCATCTTCGAGCCATCAAAGTGCATCTGCCAATGGGTAGTGGGTGACAGCCCAGTCGACGAGGAAGTCAGCCAGCGCTTGGGACTTGATGGTGGTGCGAGGTTGGTAGAAGATGGTGTAGGCGGCCAGCTCGATGGCCCACTTTGCCACCCGGCCTGATGCATCTCTGTTGCCCATGATCTCGGCGAGCGGGGCAGTGCAGATGACCGTGATGTAGTGCTCTTGGAAATACTGCTTGAGCTTCTTGGCAGCAAAGTACACGCCATATCACATCTTCTTGTAGTGGGGGTAGTTCTGCTTCGAGGCCGACAACACCTCACACTACTAGGGAAAAACCTTATACACAGAATGTTACCAGTAGCACTTGTTAAAATGAGGCGCTACTACTACTTAGCAGTAGCGCGTCTGCCAGAACCGCACTACTGTTACCCGCTTAGCAGTAGCGCGGCAGGAAC